>OU452274.1:25420000-26620000 GCA_911728535.1 Pammene fasciana
GATCTATGAGGAAATGGGGAACTCCTTAAATTTTAAAAGATACTGTGTATAGTTTTTTTGTGTTTTTATCAACAAATCAAGCATTTTCATTCAAAAAAGTGACATTTGATCAAGTGGATCTGCTGATGATGATCAGAACGGAATGTTTAGAAATAAAGGAAAAGTAGAAAAATTTACTGCCTCAGGCGGGATTCGAACTCGCGACTCTGGGAGACATCCCATCGCTCTGACCAACTGAGCTACTGAGACTTACCTGATGGCTGTGATATTTTCCACCAGTCGCGAGTTAAAAATTTCACCTAAGGCAGCGGATTTATCTACTTTTCCTTTTTTTTCTAAACATTGTGGTATCGTCAGCAGTGAGCAGACGTTAGGCTTAATACAAAATTGATCAGAACAGAACTCTTCAACAACACATAGTTCGTTTGGCGATTTGTCCTCTTCGCTGTGTTTGTTAAGAAAGTTAGATTTTCAAGATAAATTATTGTCTAGCTCGAGTTCTGAGGATGGGAAATGGGATCCATGAAGAATCGAGGGAGCTCTGCAAATGTTAAAAGCATACATACTTATACTTAGTGATTCTAGGATTGGAATCAACAAATCAAGCATTTAGGTACATTTAAAGGAGTGATATTTGATGAAGTGGAACTACTGATGATGATCGGAGCGGATCTCTTCAAAGACACAAGTTTCACTGTGTTTGTTAAGCAAATTATTTCATTGTATGAAATCTAAAGAGTGCACCATCTACAATAATCTTTCACCGGCCTCCCCCGTTGAAGTCGGTTTTTTTTTCTTAAAAAATATAATAAGTCAATTAAGTATTCTACTATTCAGGGCAGAGAAAAATCCAAAAATCGAATATCATTAAAATCGGTTCAGCCGTTCTTGAGTTATAAATGGTGTAACCGACACGATTATGTTTTAAATATTTATACTTATAGCTATGCCCGCGGTTTCACTCGCGCGTTTCAGTAGGCTTTATCACTTTTCGCTACCCTTAAACAGTCCATTGCTAAAAGTAACGCATTCCACATGTCAAAAGCTCAGTTCAGCAGTTTAGCTAAAATCGACGAAGGGCGAAAGCCATGGTCAAGGGAAGCGTGTGAGCAAGAAAATCTGCTGAGCTGAAAGCAGAGCTCCTCGTACAGCCGAACGTCCGAAGCGTGTCAGTAGAAAATGCTTCTCTTATCCAGCGGGATAGAGATCAGTGAGAGAAGTGTCTTAGTATAAGCGAACCGAAGGGACGAAAGCCCAACCGTAGGTGGTTAGTTCTGTGAATGTCGAAAGCTGAGCTCTGCGTAGAGTCGGAGACCCGAAGCGTTCCTGTGTAAAGTGCTTCTACGTGTCTTAAAAGCGAACCAGGAGGCCCGAAATCTCAATGAATAGCGATATTACAGTTTGTTTTTCCTATACTTCCTTCTTTTGTTTTTCCTTTTCCCGTTTGTGACGTAGTGAACACTCAATCAATACCTACTCTTTTTGTTCCCGTCTTAGTCGTTCAAACTAACCATTTTTGGTATGAATAGAAATCGTTCAATTCTTTATTTTATGAGGGGGCCCCCGAGCCCCTGTTCACCCCCTATAAAGTGGTAAACACTACCAATACTCTTATTGCTCCTGTCTTTAACATTCTACCTAACCACTTTTGTTAAGAATAGACTTTTTTCTCCAGTCTTAAATATTCAACCTTAATATTTTTTGAATGACTATAAATCAATCGGTGTGTTTTTTCTTTGGCTCTGCCCTCCGAGCCCCCCCTTTACCGCCTATCAAGTGGAAAACTCTTTTTGCTCCTGTCTTAAACATTCAATCATTTTTGGTATATGTAGCGATAATGCAGTTTGTTATTTCTTCATGCGTGGACTTCCCCCCCGAACTCCACTATCAAGCTTATCACGTGGTGAATTCTATCAATATTCTTTTTGCTTCCGTCTTAAACATTCAACCTCACCATTCCTGATTTGAATATAAGATATTGTGTTATATCCGTGAGCGGAGGGCTGCGCCCCCAAAGCCCTCCCTTTTACCGACTATCATGTGGTAAACTCTATAAAAATTTGCTCCCGTCTTAAACATTAAACCTGACTTTTGGTATAAATAGCGACAGTGCAGTGTATTTAACCTAAAAATTCTTGGTATTAGTGGAAATAGTTCAGTGTGTAATGTCTTTGTGAGTTAAAGCAAGACGCGTTTTAATCCCGCATATAAATACCGGTATAAATAGCGATCACACAGTATGTAGGTATTTCTCTGGCTTTGCGTGATAAGCTTTGCTTCCGCCTTCGCGCCTTCATTGGTCCGTCGAAGAAGAGCGTTGAGTTCAAGTTCGGTACCAGCGCTTGCAAAAAAACATGTCTGCAACTCAGCTTCGTTTCCCGGAGACAGAAACTCCGCGAGCCATCTACAGCTTTTCTTTTACATGAATTCTCCAAATAGATTTTTGAGTTAATATTTAAACATTTCCCGCCACCTAGGGCGCATGCCACGAACTTGAGTTGAATTTTGTATGCACCTAAATTACGAACTTTGTAACAATCCTGCGAGAGATAGCGTTGTGGTTCATTTCGCTATGTGTAGCCATTTTTTTTTCGTTTTTCTATGTTTAAATACTTTTCTTCCAAATAAACCATAATCAATTCGTCAATTGACCTTAACACTCAGTGTATGAATAATTAATAATTACATTTACCATGCATATTTAAACCCTTCTTTTACCCCCTTAAACCAAAAAGTTAATATTATATATGGTCCGGCCAGGAGGTATCAAGCGTGCCCGCCACCCAGTACCTTTTAGCAAGGGCGAACTGGACGAAAACGCTGCCTTGGGAATAATAAACTAAGAATAAACCTGTGTAAATGCTGTTTTGCGAGCCACAAAGGCAAAGTTCAGGTTTGGAGACCAAGGGCTGACCCCGACGGAAGGACCCAGAGCCTTCAATGGTCGCTCCGAAATGTGTCAAATCCAAGCAAGGACGCGATTATTTTCATAATAGGTAATTATTTTTAAGTTCTTAAATATGTAGAGGTTCGACCGATTTTAATGCCTTTTGCTACGCTGGTTATGAAGGAAATTTATTACGTAGCATGAAAAGCCGGCACAAACACTTAAAATACTATTATGAGCACCATCTACATTCAGGCCTCTGAGATGTGAAAAGCGGTAGAAAACAATGCAACCTACAGTTCAGTAGGGGGCACTAAAATAATAACGGGAACATAAATTTAATAATCTCTTTACTTTCATTACAATCCGGCCAGCCATAATTGCGTAAAAATATAACACATTTGCATCAGTAGGTATGATTTGATGATTTTTATGTTTAGTGGGTCACTAAACAATTTGCTACTAATAAATACAATACATGATACTAAGAATCTGTGGCGGCCTGCTCGACCGCGCGCGGTTGCCTAGCAACGATACACACAACACTACGCAACCGTTGAATCTGAAAGTCGTTCCACAGATTTTCTCAATTTCAGTTATTTTATTATCGGCGTTGTAATTATTGTATATAACCATTGTGTGAAAATAAATTGTAAATACTACGCCTGCGCATTTGTTACTTCTATAAACAACCTGCCGCCCAACTGCTGGTAGGTAACTACAACCTCGAAACCTCTCTATCACAAATCTGCTACGAAGTACCACGGAATAACTTCACATTAATGTCAACAGATGGCGTTAGGGCGCTGTGCCATATGGTTTTATGAGTTTTAGAGTGATAATATTATAAAATTTTATTAAATACTGTAAAATTCCATGCTTAGATAGATTCTAAGCTAAAATGTAATTTATTAATGCATGTAACAATCATTTCTAGCGTATGCATTTCACGTGAAGAGCTAGACAGCTACAACGCACTTTCGAAGTTTTTAACGTCATTTGTATATATAGAACTTCTAACTAACTCGTATTAGAACTATATATTGCCACTCTCACTAAGGTTGTAGATTTTCTCAACTTATAATATTAGTGGGATTATAATATTAGTGGGAAGTGGGATTATACTTTGCAATTTGAAAATGCGTCGCTGATCATATTTATGTTGGAGGTACAAATTTATATTATCCTTGCCATGTTTTTTTTGCGAGTTTGAATCTCTAGTCTCTAGTGCGATCTACCTGATGTTTAGTGGCATGTGCAACCACGAACGCTTGCAACGTCAGTGGAGCCCTATGATCGAAGATAATCTAAAACCATAAGAAAATACTTATATTCTCAATGTAATGTGTACATATCTTCTCCGCCCAAAGTTGAACAGTTTCACTTACCTACCTACTATGAAAAACACCGCAACTATTAACGCCACCTGCATCTCTAAGATAAAACCACAAGTTGCCAACTTATCACAGCAAACGGACACTTATCCGCAGCCAAAGAAACAATGTAATCGCACTTACGTCTCCAACAAAACCTGTAATTCACAGCCATAACTTTGTTCATGTTCTACAATTTATTATACAACTACCGTAAAATGGGGTGAGTAGGGTCAAAACTGACATTCAAACCTCGATAACATTTTATCTTTACATATGCAAACTGAATGGTGTATATAATAAGTGTTCCGGACGTTTGTATTTTATTTTGGGTAGTTACATTTCATAACTTTGACGATAAACAGGAAATCCCACCTCACCCCGTAGTCCCTCGTGTTTGGGGTGTATTGGGATTTCATACAACGGTGATTTTGGAAGATTGTTGGATCGTTTTTTTTTTATTATGGGTATTATTATAGCTCCACTTTAAATTGGAATGCATTATTTTTGAAGCAAAATAGCGTTAAAATCCCCTCTCACCCCCCTTTCATCCCTTCTCTCCACGTTCATAACCCAACTCTCCCCGCGAAACCTACTCAGTACTACTCACCCCATTTTACGGTACTGAGCCAAAATCAACTCTGACCTCTTCAAATACAGTCCATATTCTAACTAGGTTTTTGGGACAGTTCGAATGGGGTGAATAGAGCTCGTCACTTTTGTTGTGGACTTTATGACGTATACTATAGAGTTGAGTTTAGTAACGTCGTTTTGTGAGATCTTCAGCGGGAGAGATATACGGAGCTCATTAAAGACTGCAGATAGATGTGGCGTTTGCTGAAGAAGTTGGACACAAATGTTACGGAATTGAAGCTACAATTTTTTGATATTAGTATCTTTACTGTACAATGCAATCATATTGCATTCAGACAATAAATACGTAGGTAGACCTAGACGAATCGAATCGCAGCGTGAAACGGATCATCTACTTAAAGTGTTTTTTCATGCCACGGCGGTCACCATCGCGGCGCGCGGTAAAGTAAAAAAAAATATAGCCAGTATAAAATCTCAGCCCACTACAAGGAAATTTAAGCACTATCTTGGAATTATTGCGTTAAAGGTCACTGTCTCTGTGAGCGCCACGGTGAGCGCCTTGCAAAGTCGTAGTATTAAAAAACACATTAAATTTTATCCGGTAGAGGTAGGACAGGTATAAGTGATATACCATGTGCTGTGCATCATATTAACATGGCGTGTTAATGAACGCCAACTTCCACTCTCTCATAAAACAAGCGAACCTTTATATTTTGTAGCCAACTGTACCTCGCAAAGTGGGCTGCAATTACAGTTAATCACCACTTGCGGCGCTGGCTGTACACGCCGACGCTCACAATATCCACCGTAGGTGTACTTAAAAAATCATTCAAATGTGTACTTTAACCCAAGGCAACAAGGTAGGAAATTGGATGATATTTTTATACACATAGGGTGGATAATGGCAAGCGCGGGCGCTGGTCATCACACTACTTCACCGTACCGACGGTTATTATGCACTCTTTCACATTGAGTTCTCTGTCATATGAAACAGTTTGTAGCAACATTTGTTAGTTTGTAAGGGCTAAAGCCTTTTTAGTTGTAATTTTAATTAGCTTGATTGAAGTTAACATTTACGAGCACCTATTCTTTGCCAAGTACCTACGTCAAAACGAGACACACAAAATGCCTGCTGTTTATTTTGTTTAAAGAAACGTTCTGAAGTCATATCATTGAGTAACAAGATATGACATCCCTAAGAAGTTCTTTCTCCCAAAAGTTGTAGTGAAAATCACTACAAGTCTACAGGTTGTCCCAGAAATCGACGTCAAGCCGTGAATGGATGATAGACCAAGTTATAACAGTTATCAGAAAAATACAAAAAAAATCCTATAACATGTTCTTCAAAAATTATGGTCACTTTAAAAATTTACTAGAAGTTAAGAGACCAGGGCGTGAATATTCTAGTAAATTTTTAAAGTGACTATAATTTTTGAAGAACATGTGATAGATTTTTTTTGTATTTTTCTGATAACTGTTATAACTTGGTCTAGCTTGACGTCGATTTCTGGGACACCCTGTATACTTACTCTTTGATTCTGTCACAGCTGACAACTACCAAATAAACATGGCGCACAAAATTTGCTCTAGACGTCATATCTATAGGAGAATAACCAATCAATATCAATCATAATCAATCAATATCTGAAGTACCGTACAACTCTAGAGGTACAGTTGACTACAAACATATGTATTCACTTTTTACCTTATTGCGTTGTAAGGTCCAACAGTGGGTACATCTCTTTGTAGTCGACTGTACCTAGAAAGTACCTACTCGTTGGATTAAATAAATAAATATATAAATAAATAAATAAATATTAGGACAATCTTACACAAATCAACCTAGTCCCACAGTAAGCTCTATAAAGCTTGTGTTGTGGTTACTAAGCGACGATATATATAATAGATAGATAGATAATACATAAATACATAGAAAACATCCATAACTCAGGAACAAATATCTGTGATAAACACACAAATAAATGCCCTGACCAGGATTCGAACCCGGGACCTCCTGCTTCATAGGCAGGGTCACTACCCACTAGGCTAGGAGGCCGTTAAAGTAGGTACGCATTGCAGAGTCGCTATTTCTTCTTTCAAATCACCCAAAAATCTTTTGAGCAGTAACATTTTTGAAGGCAGTTTATGACCCATAAAGGTTATTAGTTACTATTATTACCTCGTTAACTTTATAAGGAAGAAGATAAAATATTTTTAATAATAACAACTCTACAAAACTCTAACAACATTACTACGTAGCATTATTGGTTCCAAGATCCCTTCAAAATCCTATACAGGCCGTCCCAAAATAATGGGACATGAAGGAGAAGTACCTTAAATCTCGTAGATTAAAAGTTAGTATATTCAAAGATAACGCCAACGAGATAACGCGTAGTTAGTTAGTGTATTATAAAACAATTGATTCTGATTCTGATTCTGATTCTGTATTCAAAGATTTTTTTTAAATTACTTCGTCTGGGAATCGAACCGACTTAAAGGTGAAAAAAAATCAGCCCTACTTGTATGATGCCAATGGAAAAAATAGATAAAAAATAATAACTCTTCTTTAGTAACGCAGTATTTTAAAAGAAAGGAACAGGATCTGAATTCGTTTGGTTCTCTCTGTTTTCTGTATGTACTTACATATGTTCAAAACTGTTCTTACACAGCTGGATCAACATTTTGTGATTTGCGAAAATGATTGCTTAAGAGTCGCCAGGACGCTCGCGTGAACTTGCGTCCCCATACAAACGTAGTTCAGCCCTCATTTTAAAACGACATGTTTTAGAACCACGAAATTTGGCATGGGCATTCTAGCAGTACAGATCTATGTCGGTAATTCGTTTTCGTTGCTAAAAATTGTAATACAAAGAAAATATAGCAAAAATAAGTTTTGTATGTAAATCTGTATCTGGCTGTATTTTCTTTGTATTACAATTTTTTGCAACGAAAACGAATTACCGACATAAATCTGTACTGCTAGAATGTCCATGCCAAATTTCGCGGTTCTAAAGCATGTCGTTTTAAAATGAGAGCTAAACTACGTTTGTATGGGAACGCGAGCGTCCTGGCGACTCTTAAATAATAATCACACTTCTTTGAGAAAAAAGGGGATTCAAGTTTGGGCTAGACGTAATGTTTGCACTTAGAAGTGTAGACGTTGTAACATAGGTGTTACATAACCTTGGTTAATATTTGATACTAATTAATTATAAATGAACCTTTTCTTAGGTATTTTAATATTTTACATAAAAAATATTATAAGTTATATTATATATTATTACACGATTCTAAACATAACACTTACCTAACAAGAACAATATAGTATTTATACATATCTAGGATTAAAATTATTAATGTGTAGTAAATATGATTTTAATCTCAAGTTGTTACCTTTTTTCCGCGCGGGCTGTACTTATCGCGCATTGCTTGGTCTCGGCCGGCTGACCGGTTTCCTCGCCTCTTGCCGCGCTCCCCCGCGCTGTCGCGGGCATCGCGGCCCTCCCGCCTCCGTACCGAATTAGAGATCAGCGCGGGCGCACGCACGCTCTCTTGCAGCGTCTTCATACGTCGCCGGCGCACAGCTGATCATTATTTTAAAAGTTTGCTTGGTAAAGCGATATTATTGTGCTTGTTTGGCACTGTATTTTTAAAGCCAGTGTTGACCCCTAATCTGGGTAAGTGTTGAACATTTAAATGTGCTTTAGGGAGTGTTAAATTTGAATGTGTGCTCAACGGATATTTTACCGTTATGTTGTAACGACTTTTTTCCTTTGTTCGACTTAGCTTATTTGCAGCGTAGGTTATGTATATTCTTGCTTAGCACAATGTGGAATGTAATACTTTTTGGATATTAATTTAAATTGAGTTTTGCTTAAACTAAAACGCTTGTTATTCCGCCTTTGTAAACTCCGTCTGACTGTGACATTTTTACATCACCAAGGCACTTTTACCAACTTCACGCAGTACTTTCTCTTTCGCTTCTGCTCTTCTGCTTCCTGCCGGTCACAGTCAACGGAGCCGTTATTTTCAAATTATTAAGACGGAGAAAATAAATTCCAGGGTGCTACAGCTCGGCTAGAATGCCACACTTCTCTCCACCTCGTTGACCTGGAGGACCTGGTGCTGCCCCTGGCTGAACACAGCTGACGTCCCTCAGCTATCCCACCGCCTACGCACGGAGACATTGTTACCCAGGGGAGTACTAGCGTGTTGGCAGCGACTACCTTCTTCATCCGGGAGCAATAATCAGACGGCTTATAACGGACCTTTGACCTTTCGTCTTCTACGAATGCTTGCGGCGGATTAGGCACAATAAATTATTTTATTTCAAGTGAGCCATTGTGTTTAATTTAAACATCTCCAGCTTAAACCGTAGCAGTGGCGCCCTTACGTGGTTTTCTTTTAAATTAATTGAGGTCTGGTTTTGCTCCCGGGTAGGTAGTTGTAATTTATGTGCTTGGTGTTTGTTTTTTTTTCTGTTTTGTAAAACGTTGTTTTTGTTTTTGGTTGCCAGCAGCTAAAGTGTACGGAACCGTTTCGTGGTACAGTCGGACTCAGAATTGTAATAAAAAATTTTTTGTCCGCTTATACAGTCCACTACATTTTAGTGTTGTTTAGATTTTTTTTTTTTGTATTCCACGTTTCGTACGCATTAGTTGCACTTTAAACGCTTTTTATTTTTATTTTATGTGTGTGTTTTTTTTGCTATTACGCTTGTGTTTTTTTCATGCTTCTCTGCTAATTTTCATCTCTATTATTAAAAAGCGTTAGTTTGAAGATAACAACCAGGACGTTAGTAGTCTCATTACTTAATATTGTAACAGACGGAGTATTTCATTATTATTATATTAATTTTTTTTTTTTGTTGTTCAACATTTATCCAGGGGTATTTGAATAATAATTTACGATGGCTTTTCCTATTAAGTTTTTGTCTCTTCAAAAGAGTGAGTTAGAGTACGAGGTGGCTGTCCGGGGTGAGACTCCCGCTTCCACGGTCCCGGACCTGCGTAAACAGATAGCCAAATGTGGTCCCTCTTTTCCGTCTGAGGATATTCTGGTTAGCCCGTTTGATACGAGAGAGGATATTGACGGCGTAGTTACTGTTTTGGAAAAGATCAACACGATGCTCGATTCCAAACCTCTTAATAAGAGTACCTTACTCCGTGCGCAGAATCTAATTAATCACCTTTATCACCGGCTCAATCGCGTTAATACCGAAGATGCGGACCAGAAGGAGGCGTACGACCAATGCGTTACGTTATTTAAACATTGTTTAGACCGCGCCAATTCCCTCAAGGACACTATCGATCCGTTGGCCTCCACTAGCAGTGACGTTCTGGCTCCTCCTGTCACTTTAACAGCGCCACTTAATGTCACGGTGACGTGTGAGGGTAACGACGCGAATAAATTTTCAAAGTTGAAATATGATGGCCAGACTTGTGTGCGAGCGTTCATTCAGCGCGTTTCCGAGTTTTGTGCGGCTAAGAATATTCCAAGTAGCAGGGTTCTGCATAATGCCACTGAGATTTTTACAGGCAATGCACTCCATTGGTTTCGAAGCGTTAGGGAAAAGGTAACAAGTTGGGACGCCTTGGTCGTGCTGTTGAGGCAGGATTTTTGTCACGCGGGATATGACTATAGGCTCATTGATGAGATTAAGGCTCGTACGCAGGGTGAAACGGAGAATATTGTGATATATTTGGCGGTAATGTCCGGTCTTTTCTCTCGTTTATCGAAGCCATTGCCGGAAGATGAAAGGTTAGAAATTTTATTGCATAATATACGGCCTTGCTACGCGAGCACTTTATCTTCCGTTTCTGCGATTAATACTATTGAGGAGCTCAAAAACTTATGTCGCAATTATGAGAATATACAGTCGCGCCTTTCTCAGTTTAAAGAACCTCCGCGGCCGACTTCTGATACCCTGGCACCAGAGTTTGCTTACTCTGGTGGTTCTTCTAAAAGTAAAGCTGGCTCTAGTACAAACACATATTTTAATAATTATAATAATTATGGCAATAGATATAAACATTACAATCAAAATTTTAATAAATCGCATGCCCAAAACAATAACCACAGCACTGGTAGCAAAACAAATAATACGCCTAGTACGCCTAGTTATGTAGCTGCGATCACTACTTCTGAACCAAAGGCACGTTTTTGTCCTAGGTGTCGGGTAAACACTCATAATTTAAGACAGTGTACGGCGAACAAGGATGTCATTGTTTGTTTTGTTTGCGGTCGTAAGGGTGTAAAGTCACCCGATTGCCCTGATTGCATCAAGAATAAGAAACAGGATTCAAAAAACTAATGGGGCAGGGTTGTGTCAATGTTGATGTCGCAAGTAAATTTGATAAGGATGACTGGCGGAGTTGGTTACGTACGGTTAATCTTTTCTTTAGGTCATATAAGATTGACACAATTCTGAGAGAGGATTTTGTGAATGATGACAGACCCTATGTCTCGGTGCAAATCGGTAGTTTATCGTTATCAGGCTTGTTGGACTCTGGCTCCGCGGTGACAATCCTGGGAAACGGCTATCATTCGGTTCTTGTTGACAATGGTTTTAAAGTGGTTAATGGTGGCCTTTCCTCGGTAACTGCAGCAGGTGGTCGCGTATATTGGAGCGAGGGTTATATAGAGTTACCTATTAATTTTGATAATAGGTTTCGTATAATAAAGGCTTTTGTCGTGCCAGGTATTAAGGCTAATTTCATTTTAGGCTGTGACTTTTGGCGTGCTTTTGATATTCTGCCCAAATACCTTAGTTCCATTGCTGTGGACAATGTTCCTTCGTCAGGAAAGGAGGTTACTCAGGCCGATCGTAAAACCTTCATTCAAGGTTACGACAATTTGGATGAGTCCCAAAAACAGTTAGCGGATAATGTAGTAAAGCAGTTTGAGGATATTTCTTTTCACAGTAAGGGTTTAGGTGTGACAGATTTAATTACACATCATATTGATACTGGTGATACGAGTCCAATTCGTCAGCGCTATTACAGGTTGTCTCCCGAGAAGCAGCGTATTCTGGTGGAACAGGTGGATGAAATGCTTTCACTCGATGTGATTGAGCCTTCCGAGAGTGCGTGGTCATCGCCTGTTTTGATCGTAAATAAAAAGAACGGCCAGCCACGTTTTTGTCTCGACAGCCGTAAGCTCAACTCGGTAACTAAGAAGGACGCCTATAATCTGCCTTATATTTCTGAGATTTTGGATAACTTGAGAGACGCTCGTTATCTTTCTTGTATCGACTTGTCCAAGGCCTTTTGGCAAATTAAGATCGCTCCAGAAGATAGGATCAAGACTTCGTTTTATGTCCCAGGTAGGGGGACCTTCCACTTTAAGCGGACTGCGTTCGGCCTGACCAACGCTCCTGCTACTCAACAAAGATTAGTGGACCTGTTGTTCTCAGAGTTCGGTCTTAAAGTGTTCGCCTACCTGGATGATGTGATCGTCGTTTCGGAAGATTTTAATAGTCACGTAACTTTACTCTTACGCGTTTTGGATAAGTTGAAGAAGGCTAATCTGACGGTGAATTTGGACAAGTGTCGTTTCTTTGCCAACCAGCTTAAATATCTCGGCTATGTTGTTGATAGCTCCGGCTTGCATACGGATCCTGCGAAAGTCGAGGCCATTTTAAATTATCCCACTCCTACGTGTATAAAGGATGTCAAGGGCTTTCTTGGGACTGCCACGTGGTACAGACGGTTTGTTCCTAACTTTAGTACCATTGCTGGGCCTTTAAATGAACTTACTTCTAGGAAGAAGGGCTCCCCGCCGTTTAAATGGACTCCGGAGGCAGATGCTGCGTTCCGGGAACTCAAGGAGCGGCTCGTTTCCGCACCGGTCCTTTGCTGTCCGGACTATTCTAAGCCTTTCGAGGTGCATACCGATGCCAGTAGTTACGGGTTAGGTGCCATGCTCACTCAAACCATCGATGGCAAGGAGCATCCAATTGCGTACATGTCAAAGGCTTTAACTGCGGCTGAAAAGAACTACAGCATTTCTGAGCGCGAGGCGTTAGCCGTAGTGACAGCGTTGGAGTATTGGCGTTGCTACGTGGAGAATGGACAGCCTTTCACGGTTTATACTGATCACAGCGCACTTAAGTGGTTCCTCACTATTAGTAATCCTACTGGTAGGTTGGCTCGATGGGGTGTTCGGCTCTCGGCGTTTAATTTTGTTATCAAACATCGTAGGGGCGTAGACAATGTCATTCCGGATGCGTTATCTCGTATACATGTTGATGCTATTAGTACTTCGAACACTCATTTAAGCACTAAAGATACCTGGTACATTAACATTTATAACGGTTGCTTTAACAACCCAGTTGATTTCCCAAATTTCCAGATTAAAGACAATTCTTTGTACCGTTTGACCAAAAATAAGCACGAATTAACGTCGGAGTTTTCATGGAAGTTGGTTGTTCCCGCCGAGTGTCGTCAGAAGGCCATGCACGAAAGTCACTCGGAGCCTACTGCAGGGCACATGGGAATTTTCAAAACCTATCGCAGGCTGTGTCTTCGGTACTATTGGCCGCGTATGTATCATGATGTCGTTGAGTTCGTTGGTTCGTGTGACAAGTGTCTGTCATATAAGGCTCAGAACCACCAAACCTTAGGGGAGATGGGTAGGCCAAAACAGTGCTCGCGCCCGTTCCAGATGATTTCGATTGACCTGATGGGGCCGTTGCCGACCACAAGGAAAAGGAACAGCTACATACTAGTTGTCACGTGTTGTTTTTCCAAATATTGTTTGATTTTTCCACTCAGACAGGCCACTGCAGAGGTGATTGTTCGGATTTTGGAGGATTCTGTTTTTCTTGTGCACGGGGTACCTCAGACGGTTTTAATGGACAACGGAACGCAATTCACAAGCAGGGTTATGCATAATTTTTTCAAATTTTATAATGTCCCAAACGTCTTCTTTACACCTAAATACAGTCCACAGGTAAATTTGGTAGAACGATACAATCGCACAATTATTACTTGCATTTCTACTTTTGTTGAGGATGACCATAGATCATGGGATGTGTTTATTCCTAGAGTGCAATTTGCCATAAATAGTGCCGTCAATGAGGTGTCGAAGTATTCACCGTCGTTTTTGGTGTATGGTCGCGAGTTGGTACCTTGTGGAACTCATTATACGGACAACGACATCGGAGGCGAGGTGTTGTTCTTACCGCGCGATATTTACGCTGAGAACTTAGGTTGTCTTTCTGTCATTTTTGATGATGTGCAGAAAAAACTGTGGCATGCGCATGAAAAGAGTACGTCACACTATAATCTCAGACGGAAACCTGTTGAATTCAACGTCGGTGATGTAGTAATGAAACGGGCTTACTTTTTGAGTGATAAAGGCAAGCAGTTCACTAAGAAACTGGCTCCTAAGTTTATAAAGGCTAAAATCGTTAGTAAAAAGTCACCTTTGGTTTACGTATTACAAGATTTATCGGGTAAAGATCTTGGTACTTGGCACGTAAAGGATCTCAAGTTGGTTGGTCTTAATAAGTAATATTAGATTTTGTGTTGTTTCCCTATTCTCCGTTGGTCACACTTCAGATTTGGGTACTGTTAGGGTTATTAATTTTGCGCCTTAACATCTTCTAGTGGCGGTACTTGTATGGTTTCCGGTTCTTGTAACAGGTAACCCCTTATTTTTGTTAAATGAAGCGTTGTAATCTGATCCATAAGACAGTTGCTAACGTAATAGTGTAAGTGTGAAGCATGAAAGATGACTGATGGTAGGGTGACTACGAGTACCTAGATTCGCGGATTTTATTTCGGTAGGGTAATAAAATCCTTTCGCGGCGCGCCGGGGTACTGTAACATAGGTGTTACATAACCTTGGTTAATATTTGATACTAATTAATTATAAATGAACCTTTTCTTAGGTATTTTAATATTTTACATAAAAAATATTATAAGTTATATTATATATTATTACACGATTCTAAACATAACACTTACCTAACAAGAACAATATAGTATTTATACATATCTAGGATTAAAATTATTAATGTGTAGTAAATATGATTTTAATCTCAAGTTGTTACCTTTTTTCCGCGCGGGCTGTACTTATCGCGCATTGCTTGGTCTCGGCCGGCTGACCGGTTTCCTCGCCTCTTGCCGCGCTCCCCCGCGCTGTCGCGGGCATCGCGGCCCTCCCGCCTCCGTACCGAATTAGAGATCAGCGCGGGCGCACGCACGCTCTCTTGCAGCGTCTTCATACGTCGCCGGCGCACAGCTGATCATTATTTTAAAAGTTTGCTTGGTAAAGCGATATTATTGTGCTTGTTTGGCACTGTATTTTTAAAGCCAGTGTTGACCCCTAATCTGGGTAAGTGTTGAACATTTAAATGTGCTTTAGGGAGTGTTAAATTTGAATGTGTGCTCAACGGATATTTTACCGTTATGTTGTAACGACTTTTTTCCTTTGTTCGACTTAGCTTATTTGCAGCGTAGGTTATGTATATTCTTGCTTAGCACAATGTGGAATGTAATACTTTTTGGATATTAATTTAAATTGAGTTTTGCTTAAACTAAAACGCTTGTTATTCCGCCTTTGTAAACTCCGTCTGACTGTGACATTTTTACATCACCAAGGCACTTTTACCAACTTCACGCAGTACTTTCTCTTTCGCTTCTGCTCTTCTGCTTCCTGCCGGTCACAGTCAACGGAGCCGTTATTTTCAAATTATTAAGACGGAGAAAATAAATTCCAGGGTGCTACAGCTCGGCTAGAATGCCACACTTCTCTCCACCTCGTTGACCTGGAGGACCTGGTGCTGCCCCTGGCTGAACACAGCTGACGTCCCTCAGCTATCCCACCGCCTACGCACGGAGACATTGTTACCCAGGGGAGTACTAGCGTGTTGGCAGCGACTACCTTCTTCATCCGGGAGCAATAATCAGACGGCTTATAACGGACCTTTGACCTTTCGTCTTCTACGAATGCTTGCGGCGGATTAGGCACAATAAATTATTTTATTTCAAGTGAGCCATTGTGTTTAATTTAAACATCTCCAGCTTAAACCGTAGCAACGTTAAATGTTTAACCAAGCCTTTCGTGCCAAGACATTATGCCCATTAAGTAATCAGCAGTTTAGTTTTATCGCTCTCACACAATCTAGACACTTATTCAGTAATAAACGGAGGGATTATCTACAGATGTTCTGGATTTTCTAACGGGGATGAGTAGGGTTGGTATTACGCCATTTTGAAACTTGTAAACCGAAATATGAATACCTTAAATTAGAAATTAGAATAATTTGTATATTTTTTGTTCAAAGTGACCCCTTTTGGTTGTCCTAGCGTAAATAAATATCATTTTATCAGTTGATGCCTTGCGAAATTCTATGATAAATACGTCTCTTACCATTTTGATGGAAAGGAATTAATACTACTGTCGTCATGTGCCTTAATCAAAATAAAACATGATATACTGAACCCCCAATCCTACTATTAAACTACAAACATCTTATACAAAGAAATGAAGGAATATAAAATTATTAGACTCAAAAAAGCCCAAAAATGAAAAGTGAATGATATCACACAAAGTTTTGATCATTCGTTATCTACTGAATTAACTTCAGAAACATATAGCGGTGGTTTATTGATTAAATTTCAAAAAGAAACAGGTAGATACCACACATTTTCTTCTTTTTAATTAATTACCATCCAGAACCATATATCTGCTCTACAGTTTTTTAAAAATAATTAATAGTCAGGTAGTATCAACCCTAGCAAAGAAATGATTGAAATTTCAGCAAAACGAAGGCAATAAAAAGTTATCGCCTCAGGATTTTAAATCGTCTGTAGAAACATTTTTAATAAACGCAGAAACAAAATTGAAAAATAAATAAAACTAACTTTGCTGCTCTGAATTTTCCATTTGAGGATAAAACGATTAAATTTTAAAGCCTGTTACAGAACAATTAATGAGCCGGAGAAAATAAAGCAAGAACAGCAACAATTTTCAATTACTTTTCAAAATGATATTTAGTTCAGCTTTAAGAGTCGCCAGGACTCCATACAAACTTGTAGTTCAGCTCTCATTTTAAAACGACATGCTTTAGAACCACGAAATTTGGCATGGGCATTCTAGCAGTACAGATTTATGTCGGTAATTCATTTTCGTTGCAAAAAATTGTAATACAAAGAAAATACAGCCAGATACAGATTTACATACAAAACTTATTTTTGCTATATTTTCTTTGTATTACAATTTTTAGCAACGAAAACGAATTACCGACATAGATCTGCACTGCTAGAATGCCCATGCCAAATTTCGTGGTTCTAAAGCATGTCGTTTTAAAATGAGAGCTGAACTACAAGTTTGTATGGAGACGCGAGTTCACGCGAGCGTCCTGGCGACTCTTAAACACTTAAAAGACTACGCCTACATGTCTTTAAACTTTCACCGCCAATTTATACATTTTTGCGCATATGTGTAATTTTATTTACCTATTATTAATAATTTTGTTCTTATTCTTAAAAAACGAGACCTTTGCATCCAAACCCTGCAAATAAAGCATGATAGTTCAAACCTACAACGAACTGAACATATGTTGCGCCCCCTGAGAGGCACCGTGATGATTTATACGAAAAGTTACGATCTTTCGGTCTTTAACAACGCATTATTTTAAACGTTACTGTCGGAAAATGGGCGTTTCTGTTCTAATGAATCCTATATAAGTGAGTTATAACTTTATATTAAATGATGGTATAAAAATAAAATTACAACTAGAAACAAAAAACGATTGTCCTATTATGAAAACTGTTTTTTGTTTGAGTCAATCCGTAACCACGAACGCTATAAAGTGTTCGAAACGTCGGGATGTAATTTAAATTCAGTATACATTATGGTTAAGAAAAATAAGAGACTGTCACGATCTTTTTGGACACTTCAGATGCTAAACTACTTCTGACTGCATGTAAATCGCATGCAGAAGCTTGTTTTATAATAAACCTGATAGTATTCCCAAATCAAATCATAAACTCAAGTTAAAAATTTAATCTTTCCGAAGTATCTCCGGGGAGGGCTAGAATTACTTAGCTGCCTTTTTGTAGAGTTCCCAATCAGGCATGGGCCGTAAAACACGCCAAGTGAACGCGTGAGGGAATAAATAAAAAAGACCTTTCTGCAAAGATCATTTCCTGCCAATAGATGGAGCATATGAAACTACTTACGCTCATAATTCATTAATCCAAATCAAAATATTGATATTAAACTTTCGTGAGACATAAATACTAACACTATTCACTTCATATTAAAAGACCTTTCTGCAAAGATCATTTCCTGCCAATAGATGGAGCATATGAAACTACTTACGCTCATAATTCATTAATCCAAATCAAAATATTGATATTAAACTTTCGTGAGACATAAATACTAACACTATTCACTTCATATTAAAAGACCTTTCTGCAAAGATCATTTCCTGCCAATAGATGGAGCATATGAAACTACTTACGCTCATAATTCATTAATCCAAATCAAAATATTGATATTAAACTTTCGTGAGACATAAATACTAACACTATTCACTTCATATTAAAAGACCTTTCTGCAAAGATCATTTCCTGCCAATAGATGGAGCATATGAAACTACTTACGCTCATAATTCATTAATCCAAATCAAAATATTGATATTAAACTTTCGTGAGACATAAATACTAACACTATTCACTTCATAATTTTAGTCATGCGCGACATGTTTCGGAGAGCTTAGATCTCCATCCTCTAGCACTGAAGTCGCGCGTAGTGACTAAATACAAGTGAGTGCAGCTGGAGCCGTATGAAGTTAAAATAAGAATGTTGTATGACAGTAGCAAACAAGCATAAGGTGCGTTGTGGTAAGACAGAAAGGTATTTTTTTAGGGGTAAGATAAAAAGTAGTCTGTAATGCTCCGGAATATGGACGATTTTTTGTCTTACCCCTAAAAAAATACCTTTCTATCTTACCCCAACGCACCTTAACTTTTTTTAAATATACTAACTCGCGTAAACTTCACATCTACCTACCTTTAGGTACTTACCTACGAAGAATTATAATGAACTCACCTAGGCCTATTTTTTAACACTCTGTTATATCCTCAATCATCATCAATTTAACACTTATTAATAATAACTAAATACCTCAACTCAAACCTACCGAAACTTAAAATAAGTAAATAAATAAATAAGTAAAAAATACAGTCCCAATCTTGGGCAACTAGTTTTTTCTAGCTCTTGCTTTAGAAAATAAGAAAAAATATTAATATAAAAACCTACATACATACATGATTATATAACACTTAGGATAAGTTATAATCATAAATACTCAGATGAATAAGTTCTTAAGATAAGATCGGGTACACAAAAACTGTAAATGAGTGCAACATTCGCCGATAAACAATATGTTTGGCGAAACTTAATATAAATTTAAAATGTACCAACTTTGTTAATAAAAAAAAATACTTTTAATTTACTTGCATTAGTGGATGGTCAGGCAAAATACTTATGGCAGATCGCAGCCAACGGACTCGGTAGCTCAATTAGTAGAGCGGTGGGTTGGTAACCAGAAGTCACGATTCTGTGTCTCGCCTTTATTTTTTAACATTTTGGTCTAACAGACGTTTTTGAATAATACGGAATTGATTTAGCCGTGGGTGTAAATCGTATGAGTATACATTATTGTAACATACTATTGCTTTCGTTTCGTTTTTGCCGTGGGGTGGCCGGCCTTAGAATTGTCCCCCACCATATCGTCCCGTGGTTGCAGTAGGAGTCTGCTAAGGGAATATACCGGGAGATGGGCAGCAGCATCTTTCGAAAGCCTAAACAACAATAAAATAAATAAAAAACTGCGCGCCAACCCGCCTGCCAAGCGTGGCGCGTATGGCAAACCCCCCCTTAGGGAGGCCTATGTTCAGAAGTGGACGTCTTATGGCTGAGATGATGATGATGACTATTGCTTTATAATGGGAGATCCAGCAGGTGATGTACCTAAGTCCTTCTGTGTATTAAGTGCAGGCAGGTATTAAATATCGAGTGCCGTTTTTATAGCCTAGCTTTACGGCAATAACATAAAACGATATTAGAGTTTTGTGCTGTGAAAATTCGGTTTTTGTTGGCTTGAATGCCTGCAGTCAGCAGTAGAAGTATTTGTATGTATGTAATTTATTTGAAAAGAATAAAGGTACATATTAGTCTTAGGTGGTAGGTGACAGAGGGTTGCTCATTCTGATATTTGTACTCCATACAGGTACTAGCATGCAAAAATCTTAAGAACTAATCTAAATCTAATTTATATCTTCAGAGAGGAAGTCATCTATACTATAATATCTTTTACCATGTAGAAGCTTGGCCATATAATTTTTAAATCTATTTATAGGTAGCTCTCTTATACATCTTGGAAGCTCGTTAAAGATATTCATGCACATGACAAAGGATTGGTATAGTATCTTAGCAGGTACGGTGTTCACAATTCCTTCTTTTAACTTAATCTTAACCCCTTGTTTATTCAGAAACATCTCTCAGGGCTCAATTAGTTAATTTTAAATGTTTCGTCTGTTTCCAACAAACACAATTCTCAAAGTGACAGATAAGAACAAAACATAAACTAATTGAGGCCTGAGAGACGTTTATGAATAACGGGGTTATTTTCTAAGGAATATAGTTGCTTCAAGATAATTTTGAACACATCGCTCGCTTAGGCCTTGGGTTTTCTGACCAGCTGTCGCCGGCGGCCGGCGACCGACGCCATACAAACATCCGATCGAATCCGATGTTTTGTATGGCGTCGGTCGCCGGCCGCCGGCGACGGGTGGTCAGAAAACCCAAGGCTTTACGTCTTCTGCCGACTGTAGCACTCTTCGTAAAATCTAAAATGGTGCCGGACGTTCTTTATTATTCCTTACTGTATTTTGTAATGAAACCCATCAGAAATTTAGACATTTTTCACCATAGAGTGTCTTCTTCTTCCTCCTAGCCTTCGTCCCGGCTTGGATTCCGCTTGACAACCTGACCCTATGATTTGGCGTAGGCATTAGTTTTCAACCCAGAGGGAAAAATAGACTATCGGAATTAGGTCCGGTTTTCATACGATGTTTTCCTTCATCGTAAAGCGACTGGTACATATCGAATGATAGGATAGTGGTACGAAGCGGGGTTTGAACACGAGACCTCTGGATTGAAAGTTGGACATCTTACCGCCAGGCTACCATCGCTCTCACCATAGATCGTATGAATTTTAAATGTTTCAAACGTTGTTCAGAGAATGTAATGTTTGTTTTTACGGTCGACGTCAAAAATATGTTTACACTTTTGCACCTTACTCCTATGTAATAAGTTCCAAAAGTGTAAACATATTTTTGACGCCGACTGTGCGGTAGTAGCGCTTGCGCGTTTATGAAGATCTAGCACTGGTATCCTAGTACTGCCTGAAGGATGAAGATTCTTCAGGAAGTACTAGGATACCAGTCTCCGACAGGAGAACAGGCTGCATTAACAGGAAATTACTATCGTTAAACTAACGACATATATTAAATTTTATCTCACATATAACTATTTTACTGGTCTTCGACTTTATGTATTCTTTCACATAAAGTTTATCTGGTCCTTTAAGTATTTCTATGGAAATAATACCGGCCATAGAAAAGGTTTTCTTAAAACGACACCCGGATATTTGGTCCGTAAAAATTCCGGAAGAAACATGGTACCGGGTGAATCAGTGTGCCCGCCGGGTCTTAGGGCGTTAGTAAAGTCAGCAGCAGAAGTAGCTAAGCGGTTATGGCGTTCAAAATGATCTTAACACCCATGTGCCAAGATCATTTTAAACACTGCATGTTTTGCTGACTGTACAAATGTTCAATGTTATAGATTATATTGTACTTTAGTAGGTAGGTGTTAGGCATTTATAAAGGTTGAAGTGTGTCTTATGAACTATAGAATTATTCAAGAATCATTGAGGACTGCTGAGGCCAACAAAATAATGGGATAAGACTTGTTTTATGCTAAGGCATGCGTTTTAGGGCATTTTTAAGTTAAGTGTTGTCCGCATTCCCGAAATTTTAGTTAATTCTATTCAAGATCCATTGTCCATCCATTGTAGATGCCTATGAAATAGTATCGTGTGTAGATTAAATATGGAAATATTGGAACAGTTTTTTGTCTATACTTACAATTTTGAGTATGAAAACCCCAATTAAAAAATCTCTGAGTCCGAACAATTGAACTTACCTACGTAGGTAGAGATAGGTATATAAAAGCTCATTTTTATTGTATGAATTTTACTCGAAAAGATACGTTCTAGAAACACAATAATTAGGTTTGATTTATAACAGTTCGGCGTAGTTTATTTTGAACCAAATGACCTCTGGAACCCCAACATAAAGTAACCGACCTTATTGATGAGTCGTCGCTTCGCAGCCATCTGTCTTTTCGCAGTGGCGTGAAAAATGAACGAGTTTTTTATTTAGAAGATGGTAAAAGGTAACATGACTTTGCTGTACAAACAATTGAGTCGCAATCATGTTTTTTAATGAACTGGATCGTCATTAATTAAAGTCTTAAGAATATGGGTCTAAATAACCATAAATAACTATCACATGATGGTATTCAATACGTGTATGTTTTCTTTATTAAGGCCCATATTCTTAAGACTTTAATTATTAATATTGTCTACGGTTGCCGCGATAGTTATTCATGAAATAAAACAACTTTGAACGGATTATACCGGATATACTGAATTTAAATTACATCCCGACGTTTCGAACACTTAACAGCGTTCGTGGTCACGGGCTATATTTACCCCCATCTTATTTTTTCTCACTCACCCCGTGACCACGAACGCAGTAAAGTGTTCGAAACGTCGGGATGTAATTTAAATTCAGTATACGCGATATAATCCGTTCAAAGTTGTTTTATTTCTCTTTAATTATTGTTGATCGATTTCATCGTGGACCTTAAAATTCCCGGATACAGAGAGTGGTAGGGGAAGACTGAAAAGAAGGTGGGTAGATTCTATTAAGGATTTTGAGTGCTGCAAAGTCTGTAAACCCTATACGTCTAAATGGGCAAAGTGGAAGGAGAAAACTTGGAAAGCAGAAGCAAAGTGGAAGAAGAAAAAAACCTTTGGTTGTAACTTTGGATTTTGGTGTAAACTTTTTAATTTTAAGTATAGTCCTTGCTATGTTATGCTTATCGTTACACCAAATAAACATTTTTCAAAAATAATTATATTACGTTATATTAATAATATACAAACATTGACCCCAAATCGTTACTAATAAGCAGACATTTTTTTAAACGTTAGTATAACATCGTTGCAAATGCCAGTGTAAGCCAACATCCTTTACCCTATCAGGAAACACCCTGTATGCGCAAATTGCGCAAACACGTGCCTTTTATGCGGATCCCTCGGTAATGTATCGAGTTAGGGTTCTTTGTGGCAGCAGAGAGCCTCGTTAGTAGGACAACTAACGCCTTAGAGGGCTTTCATTGCTTCGGACAAAAATATCCGGTAAATCCAAGAAGGTTTGTGCGTTGCGTTTCACACATACCTGTAGATATTTAACAGGCTCCTGTATTATTTTAAAATAATGTATATAAAATAAAGTTATGACATTGTAAGCTCCAAGACTTTATATTTAAAAAATGCCAATTATAGGGACTGCCGATAGAAGTGAAAACTTTTAGTATTACAGTCCACTAAACAGACCCTGGAGATTATGGCATAATTATTTGGTAGACCTATCTTTAACAGCTTTCAGATCACGGAGTGATCTAAGGTTTATATAGGACTTAATGTGTACCTACAGTCAATTTAAATATTAAAAATATAAGAGAAAAATACTACTTACAAAATTAAACTTTATTTGAACGGTTATAAGTTTAACTATCGAACGAACCTTCCAACCCAAGGAAAATCTTGTGTTGCGTTTTTGTTTTCGTGACGGTGTCGGTGACGCGAACCTATAAGATTTCCCCCTATCAAAAAGTGCCCAACGCGGCTAAAGAAGTTTTCACTTCAAAAAGTTTTTTTTCGTATGATGTTTCAGTTGATTGCTCCGAAAAGGACACAAATTTAAGGGTTCTCAATCTTTTTCAGTCCGCGGCGCACTTGCCAATATAAAAATTTATCACGGCGCAGCTATTTGAAATGGCTTAGACAGTACTTTCAACGGTGCGCCATCTTAGCGCCGCAACGCATAGTTTGAAAACCCCTGGGTTAGTTTATAAATCTTAAAATGTCTTATACTCTAGTATACGCAGTGTCTAGAGCCGATGAACTTTGAAAATCGAATGTTTTCGAAATATCGTAATGTTTATTGTTATTGTTTGTTTTTTTTTATTTAAACAATCTGTAATAAAAAAAGATTGTAGTAACGGGCGGATACCAGTACTTTATGTAAGAATAAGAGCGAAAATTGTTTGATGTTGTTTTTATTCAAATGTTTACCTAAAACGTTGCACGAAAACGGTTTTATAAACCACACAATATTATATTACCTATATATTGCTTAAGAACTGTATACATCTACGCACTTCGAATACGAATTGTATCTTTTATGGTTTATAGTTAACTGGGAACCATGCCTTCCGTACCGCACTTCGTTATGCGATACGCTCGGTAGCCGATCCTAGCGTTCTCCTTGTACAGTCGCCATCAAATATATCGGAGCGGTCCGAGTACTCAAAATATCTGAACATGCCAGGCCTTGTTCAGATATAAGTGACCACCTTTGCTGCTCCGATATATTTGATGGCGATGTCGAGCAAAATGACCTACGGACAGAGAACCCACTTAACGGGTTTCGGTAAAGTGCTAATATAAATGTATATGGACCCGGGGTATGTGTTTAAAATACGTTCGGATACGGGTATGTGCTTAAACTACGTCCAAAAGAGAGGTATGGATACTGCGAATGTCAACTCGCTATGTGTAGTAGGGCACAGTACAGCGAATGTCATCTCGCTCAAATATAAAAAAAAGTATACTGGCTAAGGTAGAACTGATGTGAATGCTTGTTCGATCTTTTAGCACTGGGCATCGGTGATCTTAGAGAAGAGAGTATCAATTTTCGTCGTATACGTCATGAATTTCAGTCCATATTATTCTGCCTACCTACACTCGTGTGAATGGAGCCTATACGCTGCGCGTGCCCCGACTGCGAAGAGCGAGATAATGTTCCGTAATGCTCGATCGCTTCCGGGAGATATTGAAATGAGTCGCTATTTGCGCGGTTTAGTTTTGCAGATATTTCCCTAGGTCGGCAGTAGAGGCTATGTTTTCCGATAGTCTTACTATGGTAATAGTTCGTAATATACTTACATAAGTACTTTTATAAGAGTTAACATTTCTGTACGCCAGCTAAAACAATATAAATATTCAAAATATTAAAGCAAAAATAATTAATTAAGTACTTTTGCTCGCTAAATTATTTTCATCCTACCAGCGTCATTTATGTACCGGTGTCCCTAAATGTGCGTCATACAATTGTTTGTGATATCCCATAAAAATTGCCCCAAGGGTCACATAGAAACGCTCGTAGCGAATTTTGTGACCCTCATGCGTTCGTTTTACACACTCAAAGCTGCCTGCGTCACACTTGGACTGTTACGGACTTTAATTATTGAGCTGTTATGGTTCAATTTACATTGGCCAATTCATAATGTAAGTATTAAGTATAAGAAAATAACTTGAACCGTTAATGGCTCAATGACTGTACTTTGTCCCTCGGTTTAGGTTTTCTGGTCGACGTTATTATTTAGGGATACACGCACAGATGTGTCCAGCGGATTTGTCCGACGGACATGCCCGGCGGACAGATCTGTCCGTGTACGGCGCGAATTGGTCACGGATTTGTCTGCGGACAGATCTATATAGCGCCATACACGAACGGATCTGACAGCCGGGCATATCCGTCGGACAAATCCGGCGGGCACATCTGTGCGCGTATCCCTAGCTAATGGTACGGGTATCTTCACTAAGATTTATATGATAAATAATATCTTATATCTCTGCCACGATACTACAATAAATACATTTCAATTCAATAAAGGAACAGAGTACTAAAATAAATATCCATTAGAGATCGACGTAGCGAACAATAGTCGTAACGTTCCGAATCCAATGCGATCGTATTTACGAACGTTTATTCGAACATCAGATACTTTGCAGACATTCGATGATAAACAAGTAAATAAATTCAAGGCTTCGCAAAACATTCGCCATCAAATATATCGGAGCGGCCAAGATACTCAAAACTATCTGAACATGCACTTTATCGCTGTGACAATAGAGGAGTTGCTCAGATATTTGTGAACACCTTGGCCGCTCCGATATATCTGATGGCGACTATACATGTTACACAAAATCATTCTAGTACAGTCAGCATCAATAGTATCTTCCTAAACGAAGGCCGGAAAAAATGGAACACGCTCATATGGCTCTACAAATAAGAGCGTGTTACATATTTATGCGGCCTTCGGGTAGGAAGATACTATTGATGCTGACTGTACTTACCAATGAGTATTATAGAACGATATGAGACATATTGGTATTATATCGAAAATACATTTATTTACATAACTAAATATACAGAGGTACTACAGTACAAATACTAAACTAAATTAATAACTAGCTCAAATCTAAACTAGGCCCTTGCGGCATTGTACCAAGGATGCTGGCGGCATTTCCTCGTTGTATCGCAATGCTGATACGCTGTGCGAGGAAACCGCCAGCTTGGTATTATTAGTTGAGGACTAATATTTTTCTTCAAATATCAGATTGTATGCATCTTGTTGTATTTGACTGTAATGTTATGCCGGTATGTACCTACTGACAAACCGGTCGTAATTCAGATAAGTCTAAACGGTTATTTGCCCCCTCCCCGCGACTAGGTTCATAAGTCGAGAAATTACTCCCCATCTTGTACTGCCACTCGCGCTTAGTATTATTAATTATTTATTGGATTAAGCCAGTGATTTTTGCTTAAAATCTAGCTTTGTGCCATTTTAACTAGGTATATCCGTTCATCTATTTTGTTCATAAGGAAGATCAAACATTAAAAAATACGAAATTCAGCATTTTTAACATAATAGCAAAGTATTGAAAAAAAGTATAGGTTGATAATTTGTCTAATTCTTGTTTTAAGGGCTCTTACCATTCGTAGGCAACCCTTTGTAAGAACTTTAGAAAATACAAACGACAGTTGAGTTGAAATTATTTTTATTACTGCGCTAACTGCGTAGATAGTTACCCATGTAATGTACCTATATTTACTTACATATAAATTCAAAAACTGTTGATGAAAAATAAATTTCAGAGCCAGAATAGGTGATGTCATCAAAACTTTGAAGAAACACCAAATCGAAAATTTCTCCGAAACTATTAGCGTTCGCTATAAATACGTACAAGGGGGTCCGATCAATGTCTTTTAAGCACTTGAAGTTACCTATCATTGGTTTTAGTTTGATCCAACCATACTGTATTTAGCACGATACCGTGTACCTACTTATAGGTGCTTGCATTTTGGGTATTTTATTTAGTTTCAAATTTTGAAATTCAGAAATCATACATGTTAGCCTTGTTCAACATAACATTGCAGAGATATTCCATTTGGGTTCCAGACTAAGCCTTTTTTCATTTGGCGTCCCCTGTCATACCGTGCCGCCGTGAGTGATGTGCGGCTTAAAATACCCAGGCCGGGTGATGGAAAAATACCCTGGGGCGTCCGAGCTCGCGACCTTTGTGACGGACATATTTCAAACACTGTGGCAATACACCTGGCATATAGGTGTGATTCGAACAGTATGTAAGTAGGTACCTACGAGTATGTTTGCATCGTGTGTGCAAGCGTAGCGTCAAGTCATGAGTGACTTAAAATACCCAGACACTCCAGACAGCCCAGGCGGGGTGATGGAAAAATACTCATGGGCGTCCGGGGATGGCGACATTTCGGACGGACTTATTTCAAACCTGTGGCAATACCTTGCGTTCTTATGCTTATGCAGTAAATGCAGCAGTATGTGTGTATATATTTTTGTGCCACATTTTCTATTAAAACTTCAAAATGAACAGCACTCAGGTCGTTGAGAAGTAGAATACACACTGGGGCGTCTGGCGGCTCGCAACCTACTGGACAGACATAATATCTAAAGACTGTCGTAAAAACCTGGGTACATAAACGATTCCAGCATTAGGTATCTATAGTCAGCATCGAAAGGGTTCAAAATTATCTTGAGACGCTCTTAAGATTCTTTTTTATAAAATTCATTTACACCTCTTCGCATTCTTAGCTACTTTTTCGACTGACTGTATGCTTCGTATAACTCAGGCCGGGCTGATAGAATACAAACCTGAATAAAGTTTTATTTCTGTATATACGAAGAGTGCTTGTTAAGTCTTAGTGAGTTTACTTATATAACTTTAACAGGAAGCGCACTGTTAAGCAAAGTAAATATCTTTGGTATTCCATTCTCTCGTTAACTTAAAAAGGAAACCGCAATAACGAGAATGAAGTCTAAACATTGAAACTGACGTCAGAGGATGACCATTCTAATTCTGCATAGAGTTTGCAGCAGCAACTGCAGCGACTGTCATCATATTTTTTTATATAGCATAGAATACGTTTATTGCTAGTTTTTTAAACTTTGTCCCTTGAAAAAATACTACACAGCTGCACAGGCGTAGCGGAAGTTATACGAGTAGGAATAACTTCTTCCTTAAGTAGTAATAACTATTATACTTTATCAATAGTCTTGTGCTTTTCCTCGCCGGTCCGGTGTGATGAAAAACTCGAGTCATAAAAGCCCTAGTTTTCGGGCTTCTTAGTCTTCAATCCAAAATTCCATAACACGGACTGTAATACTAGTTTGCCACAGATTAACGTAAATCTAACATTGCCTGCGTCTCTAAGGGTCAGTATTCCCAATTAAGGTTTAAGGGGTGCCCATTCATCAAGTTCTAAGTACGGTTGATTTAGTAACGTTGGAGACCTTGTCTTCATAAATAAAAGAAGAAAACCGGTTTTGATTAGGCTGGCTTTGAAGATTATGATTTCATATAAAAATTAAATTAAACTGCCGATGGCAGTTACGGCTTGACAGTACGTACCTAAAACGGGCAGAGCAGGTATTTACTTACCTACTTAAATATTTTTATCGGTTACCCAAGAAAAGTTTAAATAGCTCTAAGCTCAATTGCTATTCGTAAATCTAGGCATCTAAGCTCACGAGTGAAATACGTTACGGACGAATGTATTTTTTCACAGGCAGCATCTTAACTCAGACCTAAGCTTGCTATTAAAAGTAAGAGGGTTGGTCCCTGCGGCTTGCTGTCTTGGCATTGCATAAGAAGTACGTACGACTGTACCTTTTTAAAAATAATGGGTTTGTAGGTACCTATGTAAAAACATCTTGCTTGAAAAACTGAAACATACTGTAGGGTGTAGAACGTAGGTGTGCCCTAAAACTTAGCATATACATAGCTATCTAATGCCCTGCTTGGTTCCCATAAGAGCAAGAAATAGCTATTTACCACATAAGTGAAGTGATATAAGTGGGCATTAACATTTCACACTCGCAAATTGATGCCTTGCTGACTGCATTTGCTAACACGACCGTTAGTTTTCTAAACGTGTCAGTTTTCAAATCGATGTGATGCATCTTAAAATTAGTTGTTCATCCAGATCATTATTTTAAATTATTTTCGTGTCATTTTATTTCTAAGAATTTAGCATCTGTCTACGTATAGTACCAAAGAACTGATTGCTTCCTCGCGTAACACTTATTGTGATACAGTTGGGAAATCCCTGCCAGCATCCTCGGCACCGAGGGGCCCAATTTTTCACATATATTTTTATTTAATTTAAAGTTTTATCAATTAGTGATTTTAATTAATCAGGCTAGTTAAAAATAAGATTGTTAACTTGACTTTATAATGTATTTTTACTTGTCGATTTTGTAGGGAACATAAAAAAAATGAAACAGTTTTTTTTAATCATATTTCTGATCTATTAACTATAATATTTCATGACAATCCAATTCGTCTTACATTTAATGCACATTTATGTTATTTTGTCTACAATAAAATCAAAGTCAATTCAATTCATGATTCAAATCAGTCAACTCAGTCACCCGAAAATTGGCGGCAGATTGATTGAAAAGTTTCTATCATGACATTCGAACCAACTTTACACAGACATAAGTTTAGTCTTTATGGCATTGACAGAAGGTTTGTTTTGATATGAGTGAACTTTAATATAAGTTTGTGCCTCTGGGATATGTGGGCAAAAGGTGTGATTTATTTGAATAGTGGCTTTGAGTAGTTGGTTCTGTTTTGTTACTATTGCGCAGTTTGTAACCATTCAACTGTTCATATTGAAATACAGTTGACTCTATTCCATCTATATTTAGAGATAAAACATATTAAAAAAAAGCTATTATTACTTAATGGGTTTAAATTGAAATACTGACAATGTTAAATTTCAGTCTAAGTTTCTCTGGATGAAGGGTACACGGAAAGAACATGTCTAGTTACTTTGACAACATTTTGAGTTATAGCGGTTTTAAAGTTTGGAACGATCCAATTAACCATACTATTTTCGTAACTAGGTGGTTTGTATGAATTAAAAAGTGGATTTATGTTAAATATTCCAGCTGTGACAGAAGTTGTTGCTAATAGTTCATTGCAAGCTCTACATTTTGATACAAAAATCTCATTTTACGAAAAAAGGGACTAGACATGTTGAGATGGTCAGCATAGATTTATTGGTTATTTATTACTTCCGCGTAAGGGTGTAGATTTATTAGTTATTTTTTTTCTTCCGCGAAAAGGTTCAAGTAACACTTTGCCATAAAACTTCAGAAACTATGACAGGGGTTTAAAGTTATTGTAACCTTTAACTAGAACTCTTTTGGGCCTAAACAAACAGAGTAAAAAAAAATTAAAACTCTAACCATTAAGTTAAATGAGGCGATTCAAATTTATTGACGTCGAAAAGTACGTTGTTTTAAGGAATTCAATAGACGAAATACGATGCTACTAAACTTAAACAAGGGACGAAAGTCATAAATGACGAAATGCATTCAATATCTAGTAAACTAAAACAAGGGACGAAAGCCGTAAATAACGAAATGCATTGAATCTTTAAATTACCGAAGACAGCAAATTGTGGACAGATGTGGCTTATTGCTCTGAGAAAAACTTGAACTCACAAATTTGATACAAAAACACATTTACCTAAAAACGAGGGGCGGGACTAAAAATGACCCTACGGTCATTAACCAATCAAATAGGATGGGTCCGCGTGGACTGCGTGGAGGACCAATGATGTTTAAACAGTATGATTTTTGGTTTGCCATTTCTCATTCCAGGGGAAAAGAGCGCTCGGAGGGGGGACCAGGCTGGAGACGGGAGAGAGAGTCAGTCTGGTTTCGGGAGCGAGTTGAGCGGGTCGAAGTTCTAAGCTACCAGCAAGTCGAGCTTGTTATTTTGCGGGAGTAAAAAGTGTATTGTGCCGATTTGTTAAGAGTGCTTGTGTCTATGTGTGAGAGCGAAGGTGTGAGGTGCTAGAGGCCTACAGGCTGTCTGAGAGAAATAGGAGGCTACGGTCCTGGGTAAAGTACACAATTTATATACTTCTGTAAAGTCTAAGATAGTCTCACAGTGGAAAATTAAAACTAGAGATATTAGAGCGATATATTATTTGATTTTGGGTCGAGACGGATCCGGATACGGATCTTCATCATATTTACCATTGGGGACGGACAGGCGGAAAGGGCCAGTGGCAACCGTTAGAAATTGGGATACTTTGATTCTAACTGGGAGACTAACTTTGACGTGCTGTAAATAACATGCTTTTCCTGAATTGTGTATGATGTGTCAGTGTGTATCTCATCCTCGATTATTATGAAAGGCCGTGTAAATATTGGTTAGCTATATAATGTGCAAGCATGTGTGTGGATAAGGATAACATATATAAATATAGACACGTATATATCGATAGATGCCTAAGGGGTTTTTCATTTGAACATTCGTTTTCCCCTTAATTAGAATGGTGCTAGGAACAGAATGTTCAGCCTACGATTAAATGCCATCCCATTTAGTCGAGGGCATAAATAATCAAACAGTTTCTTTTGCTATTAGAATAAATAACTCAAATGTTTTGAGCAAAATAAAGTTTTAATTTCGGAATAAATTAATTAAATTTAACACTTCCTTCTTTTATTTAATATGATTAAGATCCTCCCTAGGATATTTAATAATGGAGATTCGTTAGATTCAGACCCTCTTAATTATAATTTCAGCCAATACCTAGAATACTCTTTCTAACTCATGTGATAAGTCTAGCCGAATCTCCACTACTGAAATCCCACTCTCATATGAACTAATCACGATACCTACTTCACTTGGTCACGAATAGATTAGACTATTACCTGTAATCTCTATCTAGAGTGAGTAAACTGAATCTTGGTTAAGATGAGTCAGGGTTCCTTCCGAACCATATGTGACGAATAGTGAACTAGAGGCAACACTATCTATGGGAATTTATCCTATATAACATTACATAGCTATTTGGGCCAGACCAAAGGCATATTAGTCAGTCATAGAACTATACGTGCAGTGGCACTATAATACCGCAGCCTAACTTCACATGGATTAAGTCATCAAGGACGAGAGGAGCGAGTTCAAGATCGAGAGATAAGCAGCCGGGAGATTTGAGTAGGTATTTGCAAGCCTGAGTGGGTAAATGAATACTAAATACTAAGCGAAGCCAGGGTGATAATGCAGAGTATGGGACATAGAGGTAAATCAGGGTTGCGCAATAAATATTCGTGGAATTGTGGCTGTTACTTCAACCAACCCAAGTACTTTGTTAGAACGGCGTGTCGGCGGCGATGACTTGGTACCAAACACATGTCATGTCTTACAATTTACCTCCGCCTTGGTTTGGCCAAACCAAAACACATTACTGAATACATATAATATATACATATATAAAACCATGGTTTCTGGGGGAGGGTCGAGAACCCTATTAAATAAGTACCGGTCCTTGAGACAATGGGAAGATATAAACGCTTCGTAGCGCACAGGAGGTAAATTGTCCCCCAATAACAATGTTTAAGGGCCGTGGCGCGGCGTAGGGTATCCCTGTACCAGAACGACATCGGTCGAACACGATGGCCAAAGGAGCATCATACATGTATCAACTCAATCATACATTCTAACTTGAACGGTCGCGTTTAATCCAGAAGGTACCTTAATCATTCCAGGAGAGGTAACTATTCTGTTATGATGATTCACTAAATTAAATTCGTTACATTAAGCCTCGGTAATATCAAGTAGAATGTGTGATGAGTCTACATTGTCCGTCAAACCAAGTACACTAGTCAAGTGATTATATCAATACATGATAACAGATGCCACCTGGTGCCTAAATGTCCCATAACTGCAGTGTTATTTCTCACAAGACGGGAAGAAGAAAGGAGACCTCTCTTAAGTATTCGATCACGATATATTAAGCTAGACGATCCGATCTGTGCCATCACAATGTTCTTTCCGTGTACCCTTCAGATATTGTCGATGCGTCCTCTTCACTGACCACACATTTAACGCAATGACCGTAACTAACTGACTAACATATTTAACTATTCCACATATATTTCAAATTAAACTGACACGACAATGTTAAAAAGTGGATTTATCATTTAAGAGCATACTGTTCAGATGCAACATTATACTTAACGCTCATTATTATTTACGAAAGATGCCTTTCGATAGCGGCTAAAATAATCACGCCATCAAGCTGATTGGCTTGTAAATACGAGCATGCAGCCATGCTAACAATTTCCGGGCGCTAAGCCAAACGTGTGTTACTCAAGACTTATCCAATTAATTTTACCTCACCATTGTCGACATGATTAAAATACCGTTCATACACCATAATATGAAACAACTTAATTACAATGCAACCACAAGGGCCGTATTATAACTTTAAAACACATTTAGACATGATACTAGTTCAATACAACATCCAATACATTAACTAGAATTTGCTTGAAAATGATCCCGTTGCAATTACTACACAACTTCAATATTGGTTGAGTGTTGTTTAAGATAGATTGTGTTTTAAATGTATTGTTTATCGAACTAGCGGAGCGTAAGCGAAGTGAGTTCTTACAAACAACTCCAGACCGAACTGTCACCATGGCTACTGGGACGTCTCGGTATCTGGATGGCTTTTTGATTTCGATAGTTTGTCTGACGATAACTTTAGTTACGTTCTTCTGATCTTTATGAAATTTCTTGGGGCTGTAGCAGAGATACATAAAATTTGTAAGTTCGTATATGAGCAGGATCGATCAAGTGGTTGTGGAGCTAGAAGGAGAAAAAAAATCCTCCGAAGGGTCTTGTTATATTGGTCAACTCGTTTGCAAGTAAATAGCGAGTTCTCAGTTCGAGGCGGACTACTAGTGTAGTTTATAATTAGAATATGGAACCAGGTTCACCACGAACAGTTAACGCATTTTTCCGATGCAAAGCGGGAAAACGCTGGAATCGGTTACGAGCGTAGCGCGTAGCGCGTAGCGAACTTCGCTATGAAAAGTCTTGAAGCGGTTCAGACACGATATAATGATGCCATTATTTCTATAACCGTCCTTCTCATCCTCCATATACTAGAACATACACTCGAGAGCAAAAGTTTCGGGTCACTAGCATTTTCTTGAATATCTCAAAAGATATTAATTTTAAAGATATTCAAGAAAATGCTGGTGACCCGAAACTTTTGCTCTCGAGTGTAGTAAAGGAAGGGTATGCATAATTAATTACTGTTAGTGTTTGAACCTCTTGAGTATGCTGCTGTTATAGTTTAGCCCGAATTAAGACCTCGTGATTGGCAAATAGGTGAGTACCTATTTGCCAATCACGAGCTTAATGTGCGGTAATAAAACTTCATCTTTTATGATAATGATGAAGATAGGTACATATGAGGTCGAAATTAAAAATTTATTGGAAACAAAGTTATTTTAACTAAAGTAAAAACTTGACTCTTAGAACCCTTTCTCAAATTCAAAATCATAAGTAGGTTGGTACATTCACATAAAAATTAGTTATTATACATTGATAGTTTTGATGCTCGGAGTTTCTCTACGTGATCGAATCAGAAATAAGGAGATCCGTAGACGAACTAAAGTTACCGACATAGCCCACAGGATTAGCAAGCTGAAGTGGCAATGGGCAGGCCACATTGCACGCAGAGCAGGATGGCCGATGGGGTCGAAAAGTGCTGGAGTGGCACGGACTAGCAAGCTCAGCGTAGGACGTCCATTCACAAGATGGACAGACGCCCTTATAAAGGTCGCCGGAAGACGCTGGATGCAAGTCGCTTCCGACCGATACTTATGGAGGTCCAAAGGGGAGGCCTATGTTCTGCAGTGGACGTCTTATGGCTGAGATGATGATGATGATAGTTTTGACCGATATAGGTCCGCCTACAAATCAGCTAAAAATTAACTTTTATTTATTTCAAATACGCTAACTGAAAACTAGTGTTCTGTGGTGGCCTTATGGCAAGGTTTCATCTAAACTTGGTCAGGCAGGTAGGTAAAGCTTGAAGTTACTCTCCTGATTAAGTCGGTTACAGGTTGCAAGTTTCTAGTGGTGCGGCGAAGACTAATCAAGGAACTATGGCTTTTATGTTTGTGAAATCATTTATTTACTCCGCCTACGGGTTACCTATTACCTATGTTTGTGTCGGATTTGGCTTTCTTTGCGTCTAGCTATTGAGCTGATTTTGAGGAGTAACTTGTTTAAGTAATAAAAAACCGGCCAAGTGCGAGTCGGACTCGCGCACCGAGGGTTCCGTAAAAACCTATAACAATTGCTATTTCTTATGATTGCGTGGACATGAAAGTTTCGTTTTGCTACAGCAGAAAGATATTATAGAGCTGAGTATATGATATGAATTTCAATTTAATACCTCTACGCGTTTACGAGGAAACAGGTAGTAAGTTTAAAATAAAATAAAAATATTTTAAGTACTATTTTACTAAAAATGTCTACTTTTCGTAATTTTTCCGTTGTCTTTGCTATATGAAGTTTCTTCGTGCCAAGTTTCAAGTTTCTGAGTTTACGGGAAGTACCCTTTAGGTTTTGAGTTTATTGCGAGTACTCATCTCCAAAATATGCAACTTAAATTGCTATTTCTTTTGATTGCGTTGACATGAAAGTTTGTTTTTGCCACAGCTGAAAGATATAATAGACCTGAGTATTTGATATGAATTTCAATTTAATACCTTTACGCGTTTACGAGGAAGAAGGTAGTAAGTTTAAAATTTAAAAAAATATTGTTTGTATGATTCTACTAAAAATGTCTACTTTTTATAATTTTTCCTTTGTCTGTGCCATATGACGTTGCTTCGTGCCAAGTTTAAAGATTCTGAGCTTGCGGGAAGTACCCTTTAGGTTTTGAGTTTCTCGCGAGTACTCAGTTTCAAAATATGCAACTTAAATTGCTATTCCTTTTGATTGCGTTGACTTAAAGATTTGGTTTTGCTACATCTGAAAGGTATTATAATAGCTCTGAATATTTGACATGAATTTCAATTTAATAACTTTACGAGTTTACGAGGAAAATGGTAGTAAGTTTAAAATTAAAATATATTTTTTTGTATGATTTTACTAAAAATGTCTACATTTTATAATTTTTCCTTTGTCTATGCTATATGACGTTGCTTCGTGCCAAATTTCAAGTTTCTGAATTCATGGGAAGTACCCCGTAGGTTTTGCGAGTGCCGAAAACTCTAAAATTTGCAGCATAAACGACTGTATCTTTTGATTGCGTTGGCTTTTAAGTTTGATTTTTTCACAGCTTCAAGGGACAATAGACCTAAGTATTTGGTATAAATTTCAGCTCGATACCTCCACGCGTTCCTGAGAAAAATGGTCTTGACAGACAGACAGACAGACAGACAGACAGACAGACAGACAGACAGACAGACAGACGGACAACAAAGTGATCCTATAAGGGTTCCGTTTTTTTCCTTTTGAGGTACGGAACCCTAATAATTGAATATTATACCTACCTACCCACGAATACAACAATAAATAACGATTAATTAAATGAAAATATATCGTTTTTAGTCTTGTGACAAGTGCCGTATTCTAATTTTAAAATGTATAAACAATACATTAACAACACAATCTGTCTTAAACATAACCCCAACACTTACCCAATAATCAACCAATATTGAAGTCGTATTGTAGTTGCAACGCAGTAATTTCAAGCAAATTCCGTCATTTTTGATTCCGACGTGTAGGCGTTAGCTGTATTGTGTTGTTATTGTATTGGATTTGCATTGAAGTTGGATCGAGTCTGTGCGTGTTTTAAAGTTAGATTACGGCCCCATGTAAGATACTTAAAGGCTGATATACATATCAAATTAAAGATTGCCACGCAAATAAATACCTAAGTACTTTACAACCATATTGAAAATACTTATAAAATAGGGCGAATATCAAAAATCACAAGTCTTTCACATATGAAGGATGAATAAGCTTGTTCAGTGGCTAATATTTTCTCGAACAACTTGTAAATCTTAACAATAAACTATTGAAATATCCTAAATTGAATTAAGCCAGCGAATTTACAAATCATATCCAGTAACAACAGTACTTACACCAGCTGTAGATTTCATCAGCCAAGCAGCCGTCGAATTGAATTGCAAATTCTCCGTCACGAGTACTAACTGTCTACTGGAGAGCGTTAATAAGATTGGTCTACGCTTCACCGCAATCCATATAGGAAACTTCAGTCTTCTGCATATCACATTTATCACATCGTTTTCCCCAGGGTTCTTTTATCGAAATACATTAAAAACTTTAAAAAGCAATGTGGCCCAGATACTGACAGACAATATATAGCGTAAGTATATTATTTACCTGTAGTAAAGCTTCACTAAATCTACATCTAAATTGGTCTCATTAAACAAGGGAGCAGTGGCAGCGCGTCCATGTAACCCGATTCCCGACGAGTTGCCTAAGTTTCAGGCGCCGCCGGAGCAATTTTTCTACAGGTCATAAATAAGTTTTAAGCTTATGGTCTAAGAGCTGGCCACGTCAGATATGACACAATAATGAGAGATTTGTAACCAGTCCAGTTAGATTGCATAACCCTCCTTATTGCTGGATCCGGGCATCTGGCAGCTTTTAATGGGTGGAGATCAGAGTGACAGACCAACAAAGTTTTTAAGTTGGAAAAAAGTGATACCAAAATAGATAAAAACTACTGAAGTTGTGTCATTTATAGAGAACAGGGCCTATATTTTAACATTAGAACAAAAAACATTGAGTATTATTGCGGAAACAAAAACAGTAGGCGAGTAACCAAAAATTACATTATACATCATTTGGCACTACTTCCCCCAATCGAAACTTTTGGATATGATACAATCTAATTAATTACATAATTTTTCATAATATTGGATCTAATCTAGAAATGTAGGATTTGTTTTCTTCAAGTTATTTGCATTCTTTGACCTCCACCACTTTACGGCTGCCAGATGTCCGGATCTAAAAATAAGCATAGTATAGCAAACTAACTAGAGGGGTTTCGTCGCTCTCATTATTGTGTCATATCTGACGTGGCCAGCTCTCCGTCTATTAATTCAGCACCGGCTTGTCTAAGAAAATATATGACCCACCGCCACTGCAGGGGAGTATAACTACATTTCAAATATTTCACGTACACAGCAACCTCAACACTCTCAACAGTCCAAGCATATGAAACGAAAGTATCAAAATACATTGACAGCGAAGTTTCACAATATTTACAGTACCTACCACCAACCAGAATTACTCTATAAAGTAGTAGTAGTAGTAGTAGCACTTTATTGTACACAAAGAAAAATACAAAACAATTTTAAGAAAAAAAAAATTCAATTTTAAGATAAAATTGGGCAGCACGAGAGTTCTCGGCGTTAGAGTTGAAATTAATCACAACTTCTTACAGATAAGTTAAATAAGTGGCTGAACTTTCGACTAGTCATATACATATACACATTAGATATATTTATTTTTGCCTTGCTTCCAAAGTCTGGAAACAATCTTTCTTTAAACCTATGCTTTCCAAGAAGTAACTCTAATACTTTGGTATTAAGAACGTTATCAACCGTAAATAAAATAGGACTATAACTTGCACAGTAGTTGCACATAGCCTCAAAACTCGAGGATTGCGCCTCTGAGAGATGCATGTGCAAAGTAATTACTGAGATGTGAGATCTTCCAGCTGCCTAATTACGAAGTTATACGAGTCGGGTTATGCTTCAAGTGTTAAACGAAACCATCACTACAAACCATGTTGTCTTTTCCCACAAATAGACCTCACAGATACTGTTTCCATAAAACAATACTTGAATTTAAAAAAGCAAATAATTATCTTAAATGTAGCTCGAAAATACATCGTTATGCAATTAGCGTGCGGTTTCGTCAAACATGGAAGGACGCCTGTGCTATCCACAGGCAGAACCACAATATCGGGTCGTGTATCTGTATCTGTATTGCAAGTGAACGCGAGTAGATAAAAAAAAAAAAAAAAAAATAGTTTATTTGCCAAAAACGTAAATACAAGTTTTTTACCTATGACACCACACTAGGCTAGGCCTGTCTCGTGGGATCAAGTGAAACAATTACCAGTTTAAACATTAACAGTTTGCTACGCTGAAGTTTTAATTTGAAATTACAAAAATCTTAAAGTAAAAGGTATACAATTATAATTTACAGCTTAAACCTCGCAATTAAAAACATATTTTAGGTGAAATACAGAAGTTTACAAAAGGGTATGGTACGTTGCAGTCAGTGTGTTTGTGTGTGTGAGTGTGTATGTGTGTGTGTGAAAATAACTATCAAATTTATAGCAATTAAAAATAACAAGCAATGAAGCCTAACTAAATTTCATCGATAAGTTCGACAACATACCAAATCGACTGGTTATAAGGAATGTTAGCGACCTGAAGTCCTTATTAATTGTTCTGTTTCACTATAGCTAAGAGCTTTAATCCAGGGAATAACTTTTCTTTTAAATTCACTAACAGTACAGTTTTTAATGTTGCATTCTTTATTTACCTTGTTATACATATATGGAGAAAGGAAATCTTGAAATCTTTTTGCGAAGGCGGTTGCTGTACTAGGGATTGGTAAGTGAAAGATACGTTTTCTGAGGTAAGTACTATATGCTTCAGACCTGGTTACATTTGAGTGCATCTTCACTGTCAACCTGATGATTGCAAGCTTGCGCACGCTGAGTACGTCCATGTCCCTATATACATCTATTGTAGGATATAGCCTTGGCTTTCTAAGAATTACCTTGAGTATATACCTCTGTGCTCTTTCTAAAATAATCATTGCTGAGCTGGTTGCGCCCCCCCAAACAGTGATGCAGTAGGTTAAGATTGGCTGACAGAGAGAGATATAGATCGTTTTAAGAAGATTTCTGTCAGTTACGTCTCTTAATTTCTTCATTACATATATTAATTTCCTGACTCGAGCAGATACTGATTCGATGTGGCTAGAGAAATTTAGTTTTTTATCTACAGTGACTCCTAAGTATTTTAATGATGAAGATCGTTCGATTGAGCAGCAATTGCAAGATGTATCTTGAGTACAGTTTAATTTATGAATTTTAAGTTCTGGGTGGAGATTTGGTTCAGATGCGGCAGTTTTGTGAAAACATAGAAATTTTGTTTTCGCGGCGTTTAGAGTTAGCAGATTATTGTTTAGCCAAGTATTAATTAATGTTATACCGGTCTGTGCAATAGCCATGCACTGCGGCCAAGAGTTACCATGAAATAATATAGCAGTATCATCTGCGTAACAAATAATTTCCGCGTTGTTTATGGGAACATGTGTCAAGTCATTTAAATATAATATGAAAAGGGTTGGGCCAAGAATACTCCCCTGTGGAACCCCGAAAGTGACTGGTTTTGCATCGCTTATAATGCTACCAAGTTGGGTACATTGCCGTCTGCCAGTTAAGTAGCTCATGAACCAGGTTTGGGCTAATCCTCTGATTCCTAGGTGCTCTAGTTTCTGCAGAAGTAAAGGAATCGAAACTGTGTCGAATGCCTTAGACAGATCTAGGAATACTCCTGTGCAATGTTTTCCCTTGTCAAGGTATGTACTGACTAATTTTGTTAAAAGGGAGACCGCATCCTCTGTGGATTTTCCCTGTCGGAAACCAAATTGCCTATCCGACAATAAGCTTTCTGAATTTAGGTAGTTAATAAGCCTTTTGTTAACTATCTTTTCTAGTACTTTTGAACAGCTAGATAAAAGAGATATTGGCCTATAATTACTTGCACTATCTTTGGGGCCGGACTTATAGATTGGTACTACAGTTGCCGTCTTCCAAATCTCAGGAAAGGAGCCGTGTTCGAGACTAAGATTACATATGGTAGTGAGAGGTTTGGCTACGTATTGTATTACAAGTTTCAGAAAACTATTGCTTATCCCATCTGTCCCTGAGGCGCTGCTTGCTTTAAGGCTCATGATTATGGTTTCGACTTCTTGGATGTTAGTTGGAGACATAAAGAAAGAATTTGATGGCGATGAGGGTATGTTAACTTTAGATGCAAGAGATGCCTCAGATTCTCCGGATTGAGTCAGTAAATCATTTGCAAGTGACTGACCTACTGTCGAGAAATAATCGTTTATGTGATTTAGAGATTCAAGCGCAGTCGGTTTTATAGAGGCATAGCTAGGAGTTGTACTATCACTTGGGGTTTGTATTATTTGCTTTATAGCCTTCCACAGTTGTTTTGGATCATTTCGATTTTCTGCGACCTGTTTACGATCATGCTCAGTTTTGAGTTTACGGATAAGAGAAATATAATAGTTCCTATAACGCGTGAAAATGAGTCTTGCATTGAGGTCATTCGGATTTTTCCGACTTATTGCATGTAATCTATCCTTATGCATAGAACACCTAATTAGCCCCGGAGTTATCCAGGGCTTTAAATTAAACTTAGAGCGACTTACAGCCCTCTTAGTAGAGTTTTCATGTATAATGGTAGTCAGGACCTTAGTAAAAGCGTTCGCAGCATCATCAGGAGAAGCACTATTGATAACAACTTCCCAGTCGGTCTCTCCCAATGCACTACAAATAGCTTCGTAATCTACTTTGTATACAAATCTTTCTATTTTCACTGGTATAGTTTTAGCTTCTAAGCAAAGTACTACCATATCATGGTCAGTAATGTCATTTGCGCAAACTATTGCATTATGAAATTTCTCTGATCTTACTAAATAATGATCTAGGCAAGCATCATTTCGTGTGGGCTTATCAACAGCAGACTTTAAACCTAGGCTAGCTATTAGGCATAAATAATCAGAAGACTGAGAAGTTGCTTTCATTATATCTATATTGATATCACCTGTGATAACGAGGTCTAGTTTACTGTTTATTCCGTTTACAAACGATTCTAAAGATGTCAAAAAGGGATCTATATTAGTCGTTGAAGGAGAGCGATAGATTCCAACAACAGCAAAACATTCAGGTACTTCAATATAGAGGCAATCAGCATCTTGAATTTTCGGTTCAGTTACCTGTACATTCCAAATATCTCTAGCGTAAATCACTACTCCACTTGCCTGGTTACCTAAGTTTTCAGTACGGTAGGAGATATAGCCATCAATCTGTTCAATCACGGACCCGTCCTTAAGCCAACATTCGGTAAGAACTATGAAATCTGTTAGAATGATTATGTATTGTACTCGTTGCATCATGTTGTTTGTAGAGTCCTTAGATATTTAATAATAGTAACACCGCTTGTCTATGAATATGTTACACATGGTAACTCCGTCTCTTCCTTTTTTCTACTGTCAGCGACTACACTAGCTTTATTATAATCTTAATTGTTTAATTATATTTTAACACTTTGACGACTGTAAGTACATGTTTATTCTGAGCAATAAACAGCATACTTCATGACCAACAAGTGAGTTATCATTTACATCAGCCTGTAGCTCTATCCAGCCCTTCGCTCTCCTGACTTGGTGTCGTGCGGTACAGATCGACACTGCTTAAGATCCACCCCAACAACAGATTATGGGCGCAGCAGGTAATGATATTTGAATCCAGTTACATCCAGGATCTGTAATATCGGCGCGACCTGATTTTGTGTTCGAAATAACCTAGAAACATGCCACCACATGGTGATGATGGTATTAATGTTCTGCCCGCTACGAGCGCAGCAACAAATACGTCGGCGGCGGTTATGTTAAATGGCACGAGCACAATGGAGAAGCTGCAAGGGGCTGAGAATTTCCAAACCTGGAAATTTTCGTTGAAGATGCTACTCACGTTGGAAGGATTATGGGACCTTGTCGAGAAAACTGATGAGACACCGCTTACAGGCTCGGATGCTGCGCGCGATCAACGTGCGCTGGCTCGCCTATGTTTAAGCTTAAAGCCGGGACTATACCAGTATGTTCGTGAGGCTAAATCAGCACGTGAAGCTTGGAAAAAGCTGTCAGATGTCTTTGAGGATCGTGGTCTATATAGGCGTGTTCTTCTATTGAGACAACTGCATCGCATTGAGTTTAATGACTTCAGTTCCATGTCTGCCTATATTGAGAAGGTAATGTCTTTAGTGCACCAGTTATCGGATATAGACAAGACTGTGGAGGATGAAGAGATAGCGGAGATATTGCTGAGCGGTCTACCACAAGAATATGACTCTCTAGTAAGCAATTTGGAGACCCTGTGTTTATCGTCTAAGCTTTCAAGTGAGATAGTAAGGACTAGGCTATTGCAAGAAGCACAGAGAAAGGATGGCTCCGTCAATGGTTCTTCAACGACTACAGCGTTTGTGAGCAAGAAGCAAATCACCTGCAGATACTGTGGAAAATCGGGCCACGTGAAGGCCAAGTGCTTTAAGCTACGACGTGACAAGATGGTCAGGAAGAAGGAGAATAAGGAACCACCTATTACTGCTTACCTAGCCCATGCTGCCGCTGAAGTATACTTAGACTCGGGCTCATCAAACCATTTAGTGAACGACAAGAAGCTTTTATGCAATGTTAAGGACACTAATGTGCAAATGATATCAGCTGCTAACAAACAAAAGATGACCAGTGCATGTGCAGGCGAGCTGAACCTCTTAATGAACAATCAGGTTAGACAATTAAAAAATGTTATGTTTGTCCCTAGTTTATCAGTAAATCTCTTGAGTGTCTCTAAATTATGTCAAAGTGGCTATGTTATAGAATTTAATTCAGATGGTTGTTTCATATTTGATAGGAATAGTAAAAGTTCTGGCAATTATTTAGCGAAAGCTCATTGTACTAATGGCATTTATAAACTAGATGGTATCGTATGTGAAAGTGACAGTAACATGCCCAATAGGATGCACTCTTTGCTCCTGCAAGAGAGGCAGGAGGCACCGAGTGCAGCAGTCGCTACCTCTGTTTCATCGAACTTATTTCATCGTCGTCTTGGTCACTTGAACATCGCAGGTATGAATAGGTTAAGAAAGCATGGTTGTGGTGTCGTGTTTCAGGGTGAAGATTTTGACAAGTGTGAAGCTTGTCTTAAGGGGAAGATGGCTACCAAGCCTTACCCTAAAGCCAGCTCCAGCAGAACTACCCAACCGCTGCAACTCATACATAGCGATGTATGTGGACCACTACCAGAGGCAAGCTGGGGTGGGGCGCGTTACCTGGTCGCCTTCACAGATGACTTCACAAGGAAGACTTTTGGATACCTCATGAAGAATAAATCACAGGTGATGACTTATTTTATACAGTTTAAAGCCTTAGTTGAGAAACAATTAAATTTGCCTATTAAATGCTTACGTTCAGATAATGGTAAAGAATACTGTAATTTAAATTTTAGTCAGTATTTGCAAAAACATGGAATAGTTCACCAAACCACAGTTCCATATTCCAGTTCTCAAAATGGAACCGCAGAGAGAAATTTTCGGTCTTTGTTTGAGAAAGCGCGTTGCATGCTACAGCAATCGTCCTTGGAGAAGCGTTTTTGGGGAGAAGCTGTCATGGCAGCTATATATTTAAAAAAATAGGTCTCCCACAACTGCTCTTTCCGGACAGATTCCTGAAGAAGTTTGGTCTGGGTCTAAAGTCGACCTCAGCCATCTCAGGGTTTTTGGCTGTGTTGCTTATTCGCTTGTTCCTGAAAATAAAAGGGATAAGCTAGACGCTAAGGGGAAGGAATATATATTTGTCGGTTATAGTGAGACTTCAAAGGGATATCGCCTAGCTGATCCCTTATGTCCTACTAAGGTGATTATCTCTCGCAACGTAGCATTTATTGAGAACAAGTTCAGAGGTTCCTATCCTCAACCATCAGACGCTGACAGTGAAGAGCTAATAAATGTTTTTAATTTTGACTGTGATATACAACAGAACTGTGATAAAAACATTAATGAATCCAATTTTAATAATTATGATGAATCTAATTTTAATAATGATGGATTAAATGTAAGTGATAATGAAATAAATAATGAAAATGATATTAATATTGAAAATAATTCAATTTCAGATGGAGAGTACTGTACGGGGAGCGAGGACGAGTCCAACCCCGCTGGTTTGTCTGCAGGCGAGTCGAGCTGCGAGTCTTTAACTCCGCCGTGCGAGACTACAGCTCGGGATGGTGCCGCGACTGGTCCTGCGACTGTCGCTCCGCACACTGGTCGTCCAATCCGGTCCACACGTAACGTACAACCATCGAGATTTTTAGACTATGACATGTCAGGTACAAGTCTTTTGGTCTATGAAAATCCTCTTATCTCCGAACCACTTACATACGAGGAGGCGATGAATTCTGCACACTGCAAAGAGTGGTTGCAAGCTATGAGGAGTGAGTACGACGCTCTGGTTGCCAACAATGTGTGGGAACTAGTTGATAGACCCGTAGACAAAAATATTGTTAAATGCAAATGGATTTATAAAATCAAATACGATGCATCTGGTAAATTTGATAGATTTAAAGCTCGTTTAGTTGCCAGAGGTTTTACACAATGTAAGGGTATTGATTATCAGGAAACTTTTTCACCCGTCGTACGTCATTCTACAATGCGAATTCTGTTCTCAATTGCTAATCAATTTGATTTAAACATAGATCATTTAGATGTCGCCACAGCTTTTTTGAATGCCGATCTTAATGAAATTATTTTTATGGAGCAACCAGTAGGTTTTAGCGATAAAGATCCTAATAAAGTTTGCTTGTTAAAGAAAAGTATTTATGGCCTTAAACAGGCGAGTAGGATGTGGAACTGTAAAATTCACAATTTGTTATGCAAACATAATTTTGTTCAATCTAAATGTGAACCGTGCGTCTATATGAAGTTGTAACACTTTAGAGTGTTCATAGCTGGTTTTAGTAGGTAAGTTGGATGAAATTTGTATAGGTTATAAACTGACTGATTTCTAGCAGACAGTTGGTAAGTATAGTGGTAATTTGTTTGTTTATAGGTAGGTATGGACCCTCTGCATTGAATATGTGGCAGATCGAAGGTCCAAGATGCGATAGATCGCGATTACTTACATGGCAAATGCTGAGTGTTTCGTACATCCAATTTCCAGTGTGTTGCAGGTATTCATGCGTACCATCATATATACGTGGTACACGTCGTGTTTGTCGTAGCACGTACACATTGTTTAGATATTTTCACGTGATATTAATGGTTATTTTCAATATAACTCGGTCATTACAGGTATCGAATTTCTAATGTTTATATTGAGCGATGACGTTTCTGTCATCAGTGACAGTTCTAGATTAGTGCTGTTTAAATCATTGGTTTAGTCGCGTTGACGCAACGTCGGTTAAGAAATGAATTATTTAGTAAATTGTTAAATTTATATTTTTACCTTTTAAAAGGTTTATTTTAATTCAATTATTAGTGTGTTAATAAAATAGACTTTCGAGCACATAGTTCAGACGTGTGTCTCAAACTCGCCTTCCAAATGTCATTCGTTCATTCGGTTCAGTTCATTCACGGCGAAAGCCAGTTGTCATTTTGTTCTTTTAAACCGGCGTGGAAGTGGTCAAAATGGTGAGAATTTTGGAATTTATGAAACGTTGTCTTTCCATACTTGGATCAGTTATTAATCATATTCGTTTTCTTGGTTTTAGCCTGGCTAAACATTGTCGCAGTGAAGTGGCTCGCCTGATCAATGTCGGCCCACATTCCTTTCGCCTAACCCTACATATTTTTGGTTTGGTAAGTTACTTTCGTGGTTTAAAGTGACGGATTGAGTAGAAAGTGATTTTCTTCGTATTTCCATAACCTAAAACATTTTTTTGTCATATACAGCAATCTCGAGCCATGTCGATGCCGAGAATTGTAACCTCTTCATTCGCCGCGTGGCGCACGACGGCAAACACTTAAAGGAACCCCGTGAACCGGGTAAGTGAAATAAAACTATTCTTGCTGATCTTTAGGTTTTCGTGTAGAAGAATTTAAAATAATTACTTGTTGAAAGATACAAATTTGTAACTGGAATATTTTCATTCCAGGGTTCCTACTTCCTACTTCAAGTTCAAGTTCCTATTTCGAGCTCTGGTTCCAGTTCTTTGTTCCTGTTCCTGGCTCAAGTTCCAGATTCGGTTCCGTATTCCTAGTCAAGTTCCTATTTTTCGGGATTGGCCCACCGACGACTTACACACTGATGGCCGGACGCGCCCCAGATATCAAAGAGCATCCCGGTTCATCGAGCATTCGTTGTAAGATGCCGTAGTATAAATAAATACCGCTGTAATAGCCGGATAAAACTGTAAGTTAATTTTATCTAATTATAAACGGACCGTCCTTGTTTAAAGGCTGTATTTCCCGGGAACACCCCGTGTAACATGTATCTTTTGTTATAAAGCTGGAACGGCAGGTGGTTGATGCCGCGACCTGCCTCCATAATATGTAGTTATTAATTATAGATTTTATAGATTAACATAACCTTAAACCTGTACCATTAAAAGTTATGTCGTGGATATAGCCGGTGACCATTAGTTGTCAAAGCTCATATATTTAAATTGTGTATTTCTTGATGTGCGAGATAGCAGTGTTTAGGGATATAAATCTTTAAGGATAGTGGTTTGTTATGTGACCTTAATAAATAAAAAAAAATAAGTTAATGTAAAATCGGCATTTTTATTTGGATCTGTCATACGATTGTCAAGGTTCTAAGATCTAGGGCGTCCTAATTTAAATACTGGATCTAGATTCCTTGCTCCAAGGGAGGCCTACCCGCGACCTAATAGAGTCTTAAGCCGTGAGCACATTTTGTAACATATTTTTGCAGTAGGTGTAAATTGGGGATTCTGAACTAACTTGGAGATTTGGGCTAAATTAGTTCCTCTACCATTTTATAACTTTAAAATTTTGTTCACCCCCACCTCAGCCCATTACAAAGTGCTCTGGTAATGATATTGTGATAATTGCTTTATATGTAGACGACTTTTACTTGATCCATAGTCCAAACAGCCACATTAAAAGTGTATTGGTTTCAATTCTTGAAAATGAATTTAATGTAAAGAATTTAGGTGAACTCAAAAGCTGTTTGGGCATCAATGTCACTAGGGATAGAGTTAAAGGCATTTTGAAACTCGACCAAAGTGAATATATACGTAAATTGCTTGCTCGCTTTAATATGCAAAATTGTAAGGCCGTATCTACACCAATGGAAGTCGGCTGCAAGCTACTGAAGTCTAAAACTAATGATAGTTTGCAGGATGACATTTACGACTATCGTCAGCTGCTTGGATGCCTGATGTATCTGTCCGTGTGTACGCGACCAGATATATCATATGCATGCAGCCAGCTAAGCCAGTTCAATAACTGCTTCGATAAAACTCATTGGTTGGCAGCGAAACGCATTCTGCGTTATTTGGCAGGAACAATTCAGTACTCTTTATGTTATTATAAAAGTAGGAATTGGTTTTTAAATGCCTTTACAGACGCAGACTGGGGTAACGATGTAACCGATAGGAAAAGTTATACTGGTTTTGTAATTAAATTAGGCAACGATACGGTCAATTGGGAATCGCGTAAACAAAGGTGCGTAGCGTTATCTTCTTGTGAATCGGAATACCTAGCTATAAGCGATGTATGTAAAGATGTCACATTTATTCAAAATTTTCTTTCTGAAATTTTACCTAAACAGGAAATTAAATATGTAGTATACAATGATAACCAGTCCGCACAAAGATTACTGCATGTTGATGAATATTGTCATAAGCGTACAAAGCATATAGACTTAAGATTTCATTATGTTAAGGATCTTATCGGTAAGAAACTGATCGATGTTAAGTATATGCCTACTGAAAAGATGATTGCAGATGTATTAACTAAACCGTTGTCTAAGGTCAAGCATGAGCATTTTGTGACTGCAATTAATTTGATATGAGCATGTTAATGTGTATTTTATTTATGATTGTGTTTTTCAATGTAAAGTTACACGGAGCAATGTCTTGTCAAATGTAGTCACATAGAGTACTATCTATCAGATGTAGAGTCATAGTAATATGTAGAGTCACTTTGTAGAGTTTTCTTTTTGTGATTGTTTTATATTCTGCATTTGATAATATGTCTTGAGCACAATAAGGGGAAGTGTTAGAATGATTATGTATTGTACTCGTTGCATCATGTTGTTTGTAGAGTCCTTAGATATTTAATAATAGTAACACCGCTTGTCTATGAATATGTTACACATGGTAACTCCGTCTCTTCCTTTTTTCTACTGTCAGCGACTACACTAGCTTTATTATAATCTTAATTGTTTAATTATATTTTAACACTTTGACGACTGTAAGTACATGTTTATTCTGAGCAATAAACAGCATACTTCATGACCAACAAGTGAGTTATCATTTACATCAGCCTGTAGCTCTATCCAGCCCTTCGCTCTCCTGACTTGGTGTCGTGCGGTACAGATCGACACTGCTTAAGATCCACCCCAACAACAAAATCAAACACTGTATTAAAACGCTTTAAGGTAACTAAAAAACTGCTAATGTTACGTTGTAAGCTTCGAATATTAAATGTCAAGATTTTTATGTTACAATCTCTATAAAAATAATTTCGGCATAGCTCTGGAGTCCCTACCGTGTGGCAGCTTACCGTGAAAGTTTCATCAATCTGGACTCCCGGATCTACGGCGCCGGAGGTGGTTGCATGAACGGAGAACCCGGACCAACTAGCCACCGGGTAGGGAGGGCTCCAGATCCATCAAACTGTATTATAAATTGTTGTGGTGATTGTGTAGGCAAGGTGCTAGTGTGTAACCATGGTGTTTGTGAATGTATGCAATGCTGACAACAACGATCCATATATATGAGGTCTTTTTTTAAAACAAACTTATAATATAAACAGCTAATTCTACTAGTAGTTTTAAATATACATTGGAGAACGCTTACGACAAGATAAATATAAGCATAAAAATATCTGAACTTGAAATTATAATTATGAATCCAGTTCTTGGGCAGGTCCAAACACGCTGTCAATGCAGTCATTGTTGCGAATGTGTACAGCGTCTGCGCCGTCCCGCTTTCGAGTGTAGATGAATCCGCCTCTTGTCCAGCAGTACCTGAAGTTTGCCTGGCTCGCTCGTTCTCTGGCGATACGAAATAACTGACGGTTTTCGCGAGTTAGCCGTTCATTAATGTATAATTTCTGTGTGGTACCTTCTGTGGTAATATCCGTAGTGTCCAGATTACGCCGGGTTTTGGATTTTGCAAGGAAGTCATTTCGAACCTTTCTGCGGGCAAAGCGCACAATTACAGGGCGAGGTAATACTCTGGCCTCGTTGCCGGACTGTTGTTTCTTGGGGCCTGCTCTTGAAACGTAGTCTATGTCTACGTCTGATACGCTGGCACCTATCTTCGTGGCAATGGTCATCACGGTGTGATGCAAGTTTTCATTATTAGTTTCTGGACATCCTATTATTTCTAAGTCATTTCTCAAAAATAACTGTGCTTGACTGTTGTACCTATTTTCAAGATCCTGTAACGAAGCTTTTATGGCAACGGTTTGCGATTGCTGGTGCTCCAAGGCCTCCAGTCGACGCTCAGTGTCTGACAGCTTGCCTGTGATCTCATTCATACGGGTTTGGCACTTATCTAGAGAGTCTAATGCAGACTTCAGCTGGCTTTTTAAGTCCGACATATCACACCGTAAGAGTTTAATCTCTAAAGTAAGCTCTGCGAGGTCCCCATTAGAAGATGTCTGCGTCTTTGCCGGTTCGGGCGCTGGTTTAGGCGACTCGGACACTGACGTCGGTTTAGATGGTTCTGAAGCTTTATTCTTATTACGCACTGTAACGTTACTATCGCTCTGGAGGCAGCGATCTGGGGTGGAAGAGTTGGCACCGACTCTCATCTCTTTATTTGGTGACCTTGCTATTTTCATTTTGCCCCTTACCACGAAATCACAACTTAACTGTAATCGGGTGAGAATAGTATCGCGAGCGATAACGTTTTCCTGTCTGTGCCGGTATCGTGGTACAGGGCACGGTAGGATTCGACGTGTAACCGGCCGGTTTATGAGTTAAATCTACCGCACACAGCACTGTTTGTTAAATGTATGCGATGTAATTTTACGCACTTATTTTTCACGAAAACACTTGAGTTTATAGTCAGATTATATTTGCGATTAGTAGTTGATTACAGCAGGCACATTTTAATTCGAAATTTCACTAAAATTCTTCAAATACTGATTATTTACAAATTAAATGACGGAGAACCGATGTTATTGACAACAGCGCAGGGTTGCCAGTCTATCAGATATAGGATCAGTAGGTATACAGGGTGTAACAAAAATACTGGTGATCCGTTTAAGGGCATTATTGGTATCGTATTGCGAGTAAGAAAAAGTAGGAGAAAAATTTTTTGTACGCCAAAAATAATTTTGTTTTGTATGGGACACGTCGTCCCAGCTGGCCAACCCTCCATACAAAACCGAAAATTGTTTTCACGGAAAAAAAATATTTTCTTAGTTTCATACTTAGAATACGATACCAATTACACCTTGTATGATTCTAGCCAAGTGATAATTGACAACGCTAATCAGTACCTACTTAAATAATGTATGTTTTATTTTTATTGATATAATTGGTATGGAAAATGAATAACTTATGTGTTATTTCTCCAAATTTTTTACTTTTCGAGTAGCGTTGTTTAATAGTGATACGTGTATACTCACACAGTATTAATTGTTCGGTTTATTATGCTAACTGCGGCTTTCTTAATGCATATACTTAGAACAAAATAATGCCTTAACGATATCCCTGTGTAGGGCTCTCTAAATTCGCCGAACCCGGACAATAATTAAAAAAAACCCGGACATTTGGCGTAAATCACATTTTTTCCCCGGACGTGTCCAAATCAATAATGGCACTAAATAATTAAATTCAATGGGTTGTTTCCTCACATAAAAAGTGTTGAACGCACCCCGGACGGCCTCCGAACTAGGACAAATCCGGGGAAACCCGGACGGATGGCAGCCCTATCCCTATGAATGGAAACACTTATTTTGATGCCCCGGACAATTCTTGTAGGTACGAAATATTGGGAACGGATACTGAAGGTTACGTACAACGGTTACATACCGCAATCATAGGGCAGCTATAATCAAAGCTAATAAGACATTTTCTCAGCCTCTAAGGAATACAAACTCAACCAACTGCAATATTTATTCCCAAGTTAGGTACGTAAACCAAAGTAAAGCTTAGTAGCAATATAATATTCTCAAATAACTGTGGCTGTTACAAGTTAATTTAGCTTAGTAAATATTAAATATGACATCAAAGGTAACGTTTAGGATATCGAAATTCGTGGGATATATTTTACATTGAGGTAGAATCAGCCTTTGACCAACCAAACGTAACAGCAACAGCACTAAGTTGGATTAAATGCCTTTAGGCTTTACAATTAGCAGAAATTACCTACTTTTAATAAAATTCGAGTGAGCTTGCTTAATTTGCTTGCAAGTAGGTATTTATCCTATTTTATATTTACCGTGGGGTGCCCGGCCTTAGAATTGTCCCCCACCATATCGTCCCGTGGTTGCAGTAGGAGTCTGCTAAGGGAATATACCGGGAGATGGGCAGCAGCATCTTCCGAAAGCCTACAAACAATAAACAAAAAAAAACTGCGCGCGCCAACCCGCCTGCCAAGCGTGGCGCGTATGACAAACCTATGTTCAGCAGTGGACGTCTCATGGCTGAGATGATGAGGTATTTATTTGAGAAACACACCTTTGTACTTAGATACAGAACTCTCACATAACTGGAGGGTAGATAATAGTATATTTATAAGTCTACTATTAATCTACTACAGTAAGAGTTTTGTAGACTGCTGGTTACGGCCCCCATTTTTATCTAGAGGTCTCGGGTTCAAACCCCGGCTCGCACTGCTGAGTTTCGCGAAAATGTACTAAATATCAATTGGTATTTACCACACGCTTCCGTTGATAGCAAATCGTCAGAAAACCAGACCAAATCCCAACTAGGCCTGGTCTTCCCTTTAGTTAGGTTAATCAGATGGTAGTCGCTTTCATAAAAACTAGAGCCTCCGTAATTTTTTGGTATTATGGCTCCTCTACATGATGGACCAACATAGGGACGCAGCTATGCGTTAGAGGGAGCTAACGATATTGCGATCTCGTTCTGTTGTATAGCTGCGTCCCTATGATGGCCCATCATGTAGAGGCAGCCTTAGATGTCCAAGTGAACCTCAGGTTTCATTGAGAAACGGAAAGCCCCATTTCACTACTGTAAGTTATAAATAAAAATAAAATTAAATAAAATACGTTTATTTCGGACCAAAATCCATAACATGTTAGTGATACTTAAGACTATGTTAGCTAAATATACTTATCACTTATTTACTACAGTTCGTAAGGCGCTAAGGAACGGTATAGGTTCGACCAGTGCTGCATATAGCGATTAGATAGTAGTAGCTATCTAACTTATAGGTAGAACCGTAGAAGGATGCCTATATTGATGATGAATGATGACCTAATAGAGTATAGGACTGGTATTACCTCATAAAAAGATTCCGTGCAGCGCTGCAATAAAGAAAGACAAGAAATTGGACCGGTTACTGAAGCCACCGGACCTGAGACCGGCGAACCGGCTCCGATAGTCGAGCCCGGACTATTTATGCAATACGATTGTAGTAGCCTTTTATTGAACGCGTATTTACGACATATGTAATGTCTATTTCTTCTGTTTGAGACAGTTTAGGAAATTTATTGGCCTGGCATCATGTTTAGAATGGTATCTCGCTATCTCGCTCGCGCACCGGCGCCGTATGCGGAAACCGCAACAATATGATAGCCGCCGTAGGTATTGCGTTAATAGTTAATACGGAGAATTGCTTGACAAAGATGTACCGGCGCCCAAAACCCTTTATGAGACAAATCATACCTATGTTTTGTAGTAAGACTTAGGTATAAATGATTTAGAGGCTGGTAATGACGATACTATAACACCTAAATCTGATAAACACTAAGACTTAAAATAATGCCTTTTAAAAACAAAACGAAGACCGCTACAACCACCAACGCCAATCACCCAACGGAACCAACGGAACGGAACCAACGAACGGAACGACCAGCGCTGGCCTTGCCAGCATTAACGCTGAGTTGCAACCATTTCGTGACAAAGTGTGTGTATTTTTCTTTCTTTGTCTTTTGTTTTTTTTTTTTTTTTGCTATGGTGTGTGGGTAGACCACAACTGACACTCGCAGCAACTTCAGTTACTCCGTGATAATGGCGCATGCAACTGTGCCGAAATATCGGAAGCTCAAAATAAAAAACTCACATGGTAAATATCCCGTTTTAAATAGTTTTTGTAATGTATTTTTCTGTTTGTTTCCTTTGTATAATAATATGTTTGTCATGAATAAATGTTTCTTTCTTTCTTTCTTTCTTTCTACATGCAAAGGTAAATTATAAATTCGTAAAATGAAAAAAAGGAATGATAGTGCAACAATGGCAAGTGGCTCAACAATCCGGGTTCGTGACTGTATGTACTTTAAGAATATCACTTTTAATTTTGATAATATTTTGTAATTAAAGCTTAATTTTTCCATCACAATTTACAATTTATTCATATTGCTCATTCGATCAATAAATATTAAACGAATATTGAAACCTACACAAAGGGAGGATTTGCATACAAATCAGGCAATGTTCCTGTATAACATCTATTAAGGCTTTGCATACGAGTATTACAATACGTACTCACATTTTGTTGGATTATTTTCTGTACGTACTCGATGTTCAATACGGCATGATAATTACGAAAATTTTTTTTTACCTTTTTAATTTTTTGGCATACGTATTATGTTTCGGAAAGAAACATTGGAGAGAAATCTGTGAAATAGAGAAAGGTTTGCGCAGAAATGTAATTCTAAATATATTTTTTTTACTGAAAAACATTACATTACGTGCACTTCATGTAAGTAATTATAACTCCTAACCATACGTCGCACTCCGGCGGGCATTTTGGGGGCAAGTCATTTGGTATTACTTAGTATTTAATTATTTATTGCGTTATATTATACCTGTTATCATGTACTAAGCTTAAAATTTAAGCTTTACACAACTTTACTTTAGACAATTTAATTGTCTACATAGTGTGTAAAACTCTTTATTTTGTAAAGATTACCAAATGACATGTCCCCAAAATGCCCGCTGGAGTGCGACGTATGCTCCTAACAGTACAAAAAATGTGTAACTACAAATATCTGTTCACAGAACTCTTTTATTCTGCAGCAATAACGATTTAAATTATCATCTTCTGCTTTCCTTTCCACTCTATTCCGTCGCCCTAAGGACTATTTTCGAATGCTTTCTCATCAAAGTCGTTTTTCCTTTGGTACCCTTTGTTTAAATTGGGGTAGAACTTGTTACAGGAATACGATTTGGAGAAGCTTAGATGGTTTAGAAGTAGGTTACGCTGAACTAGGTTAAGGTGAGATAATAAAATGGTTAGGTAGTACAAGTCTGTGAGCTTTTAGAAGAACCTTCGGGGATTGGCGATGACACACGAAGGTAATATTGCTTTTCTGCTTTTTCATGTGTCACAGTTGATTGATACCCGACGTCTCTTTCTAAAACTCGAAGGTTCTTCTGAGAGCTCACGAACTGTATGTTGTTTATGTCTTGTGTTAGATTATTTTTACATTCTTTTAAAAGCCATATGGTATTGACCATAGTGAAACACAAAATTATTGGTGCCATTACTTATTGTCAAACAAACATTTAACATTGTTCGGACCATTTCCAGTGCCCAGTCGGACCGTTTCGCCTATAGTATAGAACTGGCTACAGTCACAGCCATGGACCTAGAAAATGTAGGCAATTCCAGATACAGATCAAACTGTGATTCCATGATAAAAGCCGCGGTCTCATGCACACACACTTACTTGACGGGTCCAATAACCACCGCTCGCGAGTTGTATACATATCGCGCGTAAACACGAAGAAATCGGCTGACCACAGATTCGTCTTCACGGAATTACGTCCCTATAATAGAATACTTCGACGTCAAAGATATGTTTACATTTTTGCACCTTACTCCTTTCTAATAAGACTCAAAAATGTAAACACACCTTTGTCGTCGACTGTACAGTCGCACGAATAAACCGCTCCGAGCGAAAATTACGCAGACCGCTATTGTTTTTTGGATACGTATATATGCACTCGGTGCGTCTATTTCATGGCCGAGTCACAATAACCACGAAAAAGAAGGACGAAAATAGTATCTCAAAGTTTGCTGCTCATCATTAAAATATTACTCATTCACAGACTATTTCATAAAAAACTCGCAGTTGTTCCAAAATTTATCTTCTTACTAGTCATATCAGTTAAGTAATTACTTTCCTGGCTTTAAAAAACAAACGCGTCCAGTTATTACAAGACTGGGTCATCTGATATATGGCGCTTATGTTGTATTATGCCGTTTTTATATAACAACTAAAAAGAAAAGAGCGTAAGTGCCAATTGCGTGAAAGTCATATTTGCTTTGAACACCGTACAGTCATTTTTATTCATTCTTGTCTCGGAAATTTCATCTCTACAACCTTACTAAAAGGGCGGTTTTGTATAACTCAAAAAAGTTTAGAGATTGTAAAACCGTCCCAGTATGCTTCGTAGTGTGATGATTAATGAACCAAATCTTCACATAATACAGAAGTTCCAAGTTTTTACTGTGGTGAAGTTTCAAAGTGTAATTTGATTATGATATTTTACTCCACATTTATTTAAATAACATGGTAAGTGTCTCGAAAAATCTGGTTTTCTGTCGTTAACATGTAGCAGAGAAAATGGCAGACTACGTTCAGTGGTCGTTTGCAGTTTTCAAACAATCTGCAGCTGACATGCAGTCTTCCTGTTTTGGCCTTAAGTGATTTTAAAGTTAACAGTACAAAGTACAAAGGCCGCAAAAATATGTGACACGCTCTTATGGCCTACAGATAAGATTATGTCAGATATTTTTGTGGCCTTCGTTGTTAAGGCTACTTTGAAAAATTATGGGTTTTTTCAAACGCTCTCGTGACTAAACGGGAAAAGGGACTGAATTTATTTTCCAATATATATTATTAGACTATATACTTATGTTTTTGGCACAAGCCGAAACACGATTGCTGAAAGTTGCCTCTATAGAAAATAAATCCGAAGTTGGGTCCTTTTTCCCCTTATGTAAATTATAAGAGATTAAGCAATATAACTAAGTAAAACATATGGTATTCTAGTTTATCTTAAAAGTTACAGACGCAAAATGAGACAAAACTTTATAGATTAGCTTATTTATCGTAGTTTCGTCAAAAAGTCTGATCCTTAAGAGTACTGCATCTCTTTCTTTCTCGCACGGGAGCCATAAACGTGTCTCTAAAGGATGGGCGTGGTTTGTCCGAATCGAGGAATGGCCTTAAAGATATTGTTGTGGTAGACACATTTTGTTCAAAACTTACCCCGGCGTTACATATAAAAATTTACAGCTTTCTAGAAAACTTATGATTACAACATTTTACTCCGGAGAGATAATAAAACGTCAACTAGGTTTATTGTTCTCCATGAAATAGCAAGTTAGGTAAGTGTGACTGTTCGCGCAGACCCACCTTTGATGTGGGAATAACAAAAGCTTACAATGTTGACTTTTATTTTAGGGTGGGATGTATTAGCTAGGCATATACACGCAAAGATCTGTCCGCCGGATTTGTCCGGCAGACAGATTCGTCTATATATGGCGCTATTTAGATGCACATCTGTGCGTGTATCCCTGCTATTGTCTATTTTTGGATCGTTTTAAAATGTTGCTCTATTCAAGCAAATATTGTTGTGAATATTAATAAAACAAAAACATATCATTCATTTATTTTTTACTAGCGACCCGCCGCGGCTTCGCGCGAGTGTAATTATACATATAAACCTTCCTCTTGAATCACTCCATCTATGTATTAAAAAACCGCATCAAAATTCGTTGCGTAGTCTTAAAGATCTAAGCTTTCATAGGGACAGACATTAGGAAGCGACTTTGTTTTATACTATGTAGTGATTTATTTATTTTATTATTCATACAATTCAATTTTATTTTATAATAGTGCCGGTTTTTTTATTTCCATCGATTTCAAATGTAGGGATGTTTACGAAAATTACATAACTGACTACACTGGTTAACACCTGAAACGATTAACAATGTACTTAAAAAAGTGTCAACCGCTTTAAGCAGTTATGCTGTTTTTGTAAACATCCCTTTAATTCTTTACAGTCCCAAGAAATGAAAGTGCAGTGTGCACGTTAATCGAAAGGCAATCCATTCTCCTGCTAACCTTTTATAAAAATTCTCGTTGTAAATTTATATTTTACCGAACCGAATTTCCAGCAATATTGCAAGCCACATTTTGAAATGAAATTCATGTTATTATTGCGTTCCGCGAGGGCTTTTAGAGGAGGAATATTTTAAAGTCGGCTTCGATTCCCGGTTAGGAGCTGGGTTAGATCGTTCCAACATTGTAGAAGTAGGTACTTACGTAAATTAGGTATATGTAATCGGTTAATGCTGGATCCTTGTAGCCTTTGGCTACATCATTCATCATCATCATCATCTCAGCCATGAGATGTCCACTTCTGGACATAGGCCTCCCCTTTGAAAGGGTTGCCATATGCGCCACGCTTGGCAGGCGGGTTGGCGCGCGCATTTTTTTTTGTTTATTGTTGTTTAGGCTTTCGGATGATTCTGCTGCCCATCTCCCGGTATATTCCCTTAACAGACTCCTACTGCAACCACGGGACGATATGGTGGGGGACAATTCTAAGGCCGGGCACCCCACGGCTACATAATTATACACTACCATTTATCCATGAAAGTACCTATGAAATAAAAAATTTAGATTTTTTTGGACGGCAGGCCAGTAATAAAATAAATATTCTGCTAAATAAATACGTACTTGTAGAACAGTAAAGTTAGACTCTTGTACAGTAAAAACATTATAATAAAGAGCCTTGCAAATATTTAGTACTTACCGAATGAATAATAAAACCATTTTAAACAATACCATTACCATTTAATTTGACTAACTATTGTATTCACTGCCGATTAAATTATATTCCATTCAAAAGCATTTCAGCCCAATACGATCCACTAATTTATTAATATTTTGTTCATTATTCAAATTGTCCATAAATCCAGCCAAGTATATAACACAATGTCACAGCTGAATGCACTTTTGCACTTCGAAATCGAGTGGCGAGTCAATGGAGAATTTAATATCGGTAAGTTCCCGGATACGAAATTGCTTTCGTTTAACAAAAATGTGGTCTTCAAAAAGCCCCGGGCAGGCTTGACGTGGAGGCTTCTGTTTGAAAAGCGGCCATCTCATATGCAAGAAGTTTTGTAATAGTATTTTAATAATTTTAAACAAAAAAAGAACCGACTTCACTTAGGATCCGCTATTCCAAGAGGAAGTGGCCGAGTTGCTGTAAAAAATAGTGAAATCACTATAGGTGTGCCTATAATAGTTGAAGAGTTCCCTCGATTTCTCCAGGATCCCATCATCAGATCCCGACTTGGTGACAATGGGACCATCTAGGGGCTATACCTGTTCGATTCAAAAAAAAATTTTGAAAATCGGTTCATGATTCACGGAGATATGGAGTAACATACATACAAAAAAAAAAATTATGATAAAAAAAAAAAAAAAAAAAAATCAGTCGAATTGAGAACCTCCTCCTTTTTTGAAGTCGGTTAAAAATACTTTGAGGGTTAACATAGCGATGCAAACTAATTGTTGTGTTATAATAAGTGTATTTTGAATTGTTAGTCCGATAAACTTTTTTTTCGATTTCGCTCTACTTTTTGATAATATTTTGCACTAACTAACAAAACTTCTATTACTATAGTTAGTATACATATTTTGAAAGTATGTTTCTTTTTAAATTGCACAAATTTAACACTTTTTTATTATAGGTATGTTTCATTCATATCTAATTGACCCTCATTTAACACCTATTTCGCGATTTTTGCTTGGAGTGGTAAAAAGAGTACTTAAGGTTGGTTTGGAGGGATGGCCCGTTGGGACCACATGCTCCAAGCAAAAAAAAAAGCGTCCAAAAATTTTTCTTCTACTTTTCTTACTCGCACCAAATATGACCTTTAACGGATCACCAGTATTTTTGTTACATCCTGCATTGCATGTTCAGATTTTCTTTTGATTACATACGCCTCTTTTGCTTAGTCAGCGCACCTAAACCTTTTACAACACACCGACGTTTCTCTGTGGCCACGTCCTTTCCATCATTTCATATTTTCCCAAAGGAATCTCCGCTATCATCCACTTAAGTACGGGATAAGTCAGGAGCATAGGCACCAAAAGGATAAGGATTTTATGAATATTGGGAAGATTTTTTCTATTGTCTGAACTATTATGCTGTGTTGAAACTCAAATCGAGTAGATGTACATGGGAGAAAAAGTGACCAGAGCCTTCGGTGCCCAGGCCTGGACTTGAACCAGTGTCCTCTGCATTCTGATTATTGCGCCGCAACCGGTATCCTGCCTTTTCGCCGAAAATTGTATTGGCGAATTGCATTTGCCAACCACCTTTTCGCAGAAGTTTCATTTGGCCGAATAACTTTTACCAAACAATTATTTCGCAACCATTTCATTTCCCAACCCCATAGTTGAGAAATGGAAATTGCCTACTAGGTTGGCTAACTTAACGAAACCTAACCTAGGTTGGAGTATGTAAAGTTGGGAAATGAAATTTGGCCAAATGAAACTTCTGCGAAAAGTTGGTTGGCAAGTGAAATTTGGCAACATGATTTTCGGCGAAAAGGCAGAGAACCGCCGCAACCATATGAGTGAACGAGATGGCAATAAAAATATGCAAACAACGCCGCCGCATGCGGAAACCGCAGCTGTGTCAGCCGCCTTACTTATTGAGCTTACCGTGGGACTATGTTGATTTGTGCTAGATTATCCCATAATATTTATTAATTTATTATTGTTATTTAAACATGTGCGTTGTTGCATTTTCATACTAAGTTCATAGCAACAAATCGTTTTCACGTTCCACAAAGAGCTTATTTGACTAGTAGTTATCCCATAATCGTGTTCAGCTAGCCTACAATGGTCGGGTTTTTATCGCCTGTCACCATAGCTGTCACGCTCTAACAAGTATGTAAGTGAGAAAGTGACGCATAGCGCGATAAGTGATAAAATGGTAACCATGGATGGCCTTCAGTACATCGGATAAACGACATTCGTCCCCTTTGTTGTGACTAAGTACAGTCAGCAGCAGAAGTAGCTAAGCGGGTGGCGTTCACAATGACCCTACACACGCTCTTATTCTCTTAACTACTTTGAAAAATTATAGGTTTTTTCAAACGCTCTAGTGACTAAACGGGAAAAGGGACTGAATTTATTTTCGAATATATATTATTAGACTATACACTCTTATTTTTGGTACAAGCCGAAACACGATTGCTGAAAGTTATCTCGATAGAAAAAAAATCCGAAGTTGGGTCCTTTTTCCCCTTATTTTTCTTAGCTTACGTAAACTATAACAGATAAAGCAATATAACTAAGCTAAATAGATGGTATTCTGGTTTATCTAAAAAGTCACAGAAGCAAAATTAGACAAAACTTTATAGATTCCCTTATTTATCGTAGTTTGGTCAAAAAGTCGACCCTTAAGAGCGCTGCATCTCTTTCTTTCTTACACGGGAGCCATAAATGTGTCTCTAACGGATGGGCGTAGCTTGTCCGAATCGAGGAATGGCCTTAACAATACAGTCGTGTCAAGCTGATATTGAACACCTTAACCGCTTTGCTACTTCAGCTGCTGACTGTACATATCGGCTCTGAGCCGATCACAAAAGACTCGCGACGTAAGCAATTCTGCAAAAACAAAAAGGATCCTTTGAAGCCTTTAGAACTTTAGGCTACAAGGCCGACAAGGATTTTAGATTGCTAAGGTCCCATTGTAGGTCATGACAAGAAAATAAGACCAATGAAAAGCGTTATGAGGAATTAGCAAAATCGGATGACATGCCTTTAGGACCATATGCAGGTATTAACATTACTACAGAGGCTGGCAAGTAGGGGGTTACCGTCTGAGTTATATAGACAAAAAAAAACAAATAAAAAATTAAAAAAATACAAAAAAAAAAAACAAAATAAATTTATTTTTTAAACAAAAAAAATTGCAAAAAAAATTTAAAAAAAAGGAAAAATTTTTTTAAAAAAAAATTCAAAAAAAAAAATTCAAAAAAAAATATTTCCAAAAAAAAACAAATAAAACTAATATTATGATGATTATTGTTTTTTTTTTAATATGCATAAGTGGTGGCAGAATGTCAAATGAACCAAAAAGTAAATATCGCCTACAACCTTAAATGGCTGAATGCCATGATCCTGTGCCACAAACATATGTGGAATGGAAATTAAAAAAAATATATTTCCCGGCTTCCGGCCGTCAATTTTATATGAAATTCGTTACCTGTTCTCTGGAGTTGATCCGCCCTAAACGTGACACTTTGAAGCGTATTATGACGCACATAACGAAGACATTTCATTGTTTGAGAAAAACGATTTCCAGCCTGCTGGCAATGAATCCTTCAAAAAAGTATATTTTATTGGTCTATTGGAAATTTCTAATAGAAAATGTTTCACGCAACGTAGTCCTTGTGTAAATTTAATTTTCAGTTTTACCAGTTATACAATTACCAGTCGCTGGTTATACATGCATGATGCACCTCTGGTGCAGTCGCAATCAAATATATCGGAGCAGCCAAGGTCACAAATATCTGAACAACGCCTCTATTGTTAAGGCCTTAAAGTGCATGTTCAGATATTTGCCAACACAAATTAATCGCTCGCGGTATTTAATCTCGTAGGGAGCTTATTTTAGGTAGATTTCGAAAATCGAGTCTACCTATTCATTTCTTCGACACAATCGAATTTTGAAAAAAAATCTTTACAGAAGGTCTAGTTATGACCCCCAGATTCCAAAATGACTACTGGTTCAAAAGTTTATATATATATATAAATTATGTATGTATAATGTGCGTCCCATAAGATATAACTACAAAATATATAATTTCATATTAATAACGTTCACAAGATATAATGAACGTTTGCTATAACAACAAAATCTATATTTTTATTAGGAATAACGGTCAATTAATATAACACTCATTTTGTATAATAACTTATCATATAACACTCAAATACTCTAAATTTGTTTAATATAACATACATAACGTATATCGATCATAAGATATACTATCTTTTAGTATAATAATTACAAAATATAATAGCGTATGATATACTAAATAGGTTATAAACTCCATTCCAACCTTTTTCCCCAAAGTGTAATGTTTTCATGGATTTCAAACTAAATCAATAGGTAGAATAGGTAGGTTAGGTTCGTTAGGTAGCTTCAGATGCCCGAAGGGCAAAACGCCCGGAAATAGGAGCCCCGCGAAGCGGGGCTCCGTCTAGTTAAGTTGAGGATTCAACATTTTGAGAATTTTAGAATAGCTAATTAGACTAGCTGCTACTTAAAAAATCGTGTAGACCAGTTGCTTTTAGGCGAGTTGATATGTACACGAGCTGCGATTTAGACAACCCGTTATTCTATACGAGCATTATGTATTTTGGTGTTAGATGTATTGAATATTATACATTATAAATCTAAGGTATTATGAACGTTATACATTATGACCGTTATATACAACGATATTATACTTAAACAACGTTATACTTAACAAAATTAGATATTTTGATGTTATATCAAACGTTCATTATAGACTTTGAACGGTATACAAAACAAGCTTATGCAATATGAGCGTATATAATATGAATATTATACAATAAGTTCTTATATCTTTTATTACTTACCCATTATATCCGCAGCCCGATTTTGTCATCACGATAGCGGTCGCATCTTTGCTCCGATTGCTTTCAAACTTGGTACAAAAATCGCCCTGGTTGATACCTAGGACAAGTTCGTGAACGGGCGGAATAGGGCCAAAGGGACGGGAGAGGCCTCACTTTTTATGAAATCAGTTTTTTTGAAATAACTTTTTTCCTATGGAAAATATACCATCCGTTTTTTTATATGGCGTGGGACCTGAATATCTATAACTCTTTTAATCATATCTTTAAGAAAATATCGTTTTTTTAGCCGAAATTTTAAAAAAACCTAAATTTTTCTGGAGAAAAGTCATAACTCCTAAACGGTGAATATTTTTTATGTCAGCAATATTTTTTATCGAAAGGTCATTTCTTTCTCTAAAATATTCAAAAACTATGTCTGTCGGAAAAATATATAGTTTTCGAAGAAAAAAAAAGAAAAAAAATCTGAAAGTGCGGATTTTGGCCTTGTTTAGCAGGTCAAAATTCTTGTGCCCGACTTTTACTGTCAAATTCATGTTAAATATTACATAGGTCGTACAAATAAAAAAATGTAAAAAAAAACTTTGGACTGGTATCCCATGCGGTGCCATGCAGCGCCCTTATCCATTCATCCACAAGAACAAGATGCGAAATCTACCTGTGCGTTCCCCTTGCGGGGACGGATTTTTTAATTTAGATATCGGTGGAACAAACTCTCTTATAAAACCGAAGTTTGTATTATTTGAGCGTGTACGATAAAATAGTTATTGCACTGGAAACGACCCATTAAACTGATATAAACATTTGATGGACGCAATGAGTGCACGTTTCAAGAACGCTTCAAATATTTATTTAAGAGTTCTTACTTACTTAAAAGTATTCCTACTTCTTGATTTAACATTAATAATTTTAAACAAAGTAAGAACTGATGGCTCCGTTTTTCCAAGAGGAAGTGCCCGAGTTGCCGTAAAAATGAAACCACTATAATAGGTGTGTCTATATTTGAATTTCAATTATTTATTAATATTATTATGATTATTTAAAAGTACTACAAATCTTGATTTCATGATGCTAATTTAATAACAAAATGATCAAAATTATCTGGTATGCACTAACGTGGGTAAGTAATAAAAGATATAAGAACTTATTGTATAATATTCATATTCTATACGCTCATATTGCATAAGCTTGTTTTGTATACCGTTCAAAGTGTATAATGAACGTTTGATATAACATCAAAATATCTAATTTTGTTAAGTATAACGTTGTTTAAGTATAATATCGTTGTATATAACGGTCATAATGTATAACGTTCATAATACCTTAGATTTATAATGTATAATATTCAATACATCTAACACCAAAATACATAATGCTCGTATAGAATAACGGGTTGTCTAAATCGCAGCTCGCAACATATCAACTCGCCTAAAAGCAACTGGTCTACACGATTTTTTAAGTAGCAGCTCGTCTAATTAGCTATTCTAAAATTCTCAAAATGTTGAATCCTCAACTTAACTAGACGGAGCCCCGCTTTGCGGGGCTCCTATTTCCGGGCGGTTTGCCCTTCGGGCATCTGAAGCTACCTAACGAACCTAACCTACCTATTGATTTAGTTTGATATCCGTGAAAACATTACACTTTGGGGAAAAAGGTTGGAATGGAGTTATAACCTATTTAGTATATCATACGCTATTATATTTTATAATTATTATATTAAAAGATAGTATATATTATGATCGATATACGTTATGTATGTTATATTAAACAAATTTAGAGTATTTGAGTGTTATATGATAAGTTATTATACAAAATGAGTATTATATTAATTGACCGTTATTCCTAATAAAAATATAGATTTTGTTGTTATAGCAAACGTTCATTATATCTTGTGAACGTTATTAATATGAAATTATATATTTTGTAGTTATATCTTATGGGACGCACCCCACTAACGTGTAGCTTAAGAATACTAACAATGCTTATGGAATCGTAATGTTCTGAAATAAAAATATTTTATTTTATTTATTTATTCTATAATACTTGAAGAGTTCCCTCGATTTCTCCAGGGTCCCATCATCAGATCCAGACCTAGTGACAATGAGACCGTATGTAAAGTATACTCTTTCAAACAATAAAATAATTTTCCTAATCAGTCCATCCGTCTTCAAATAAAAAGTCTTTAAAGTCTGTCTTTAAAGGGTCGGCAACGCGCATGTGACACCTCTGGAGTTGCAGGCGTTAGGTAGCTGCTTAGTTGTATTAAATAATCGGTGAACATACATTAAAAAAATGATCCCGACGAATTGAAAGAAAGAAGAGGTTCCTTTTTCGAAATCTTGAAGTCGGTTGAAAATTCAAATTTCGTTCGGATTTTGAAAACAATCAGGGTACTCAAATCATGAGCCTAACTGATTGTGAGGACGCAAAAAATGTCCCAATTTAGGTATATCTAGTATTTTTGTAGTTCCATTACGCTACTCCTACTTTAATATAGGTGCCTATGTAAAAAAGCGTTATTCAATTTGAAAATTGAAGGATTCGTCTTATGTCTCAGGAGAAACAAGTTCAGAAGAATAGAAACAACTAAAATTTTCTCGGTAAAATAATTCAATGTATGTATTTGAAAATGCCCAAATACGAGTATGCAATTTTTGGGAACAAAACCTATAACGACTAAATAAAACCACTGTGTCATCTTACGGTACCCTTTACTCTTCTCCAGATTTAAATATTATTTGCCAGTTTACCCCAACTCCCATCGTTTTCCCCGTCAAGAAGCCATTCCTATTCAAAGTCCCAAAGTATTACCGCATAGAATCCAAATGAAAAATGTTAAGGCAGGTACAATAACGGTGACGGATGACGCAGGCAAGAAAGGCAAGAAAGGCAGCACGAGGCATGAGGCAGCAGGCATAAATCATGCCTCGGAATTATACTACTGCCGGAATATTGAATAAGCATTGAACGTGTTGGATACAAGGAACGTTAAGTTGTTTATTGAGTGAGATTAAAGGAAGTTTTTGTGCGAAATGTTTTCGTCTTCAGATTAAGATAAATTAAGTGTGTTTTAGGATATAGTTTGGTGAATGCCCCACTTTATTTAGTTTGTTTTAAAGTAAGATATTTAGTAAAGACTTACTTAATTTTTTTTTTCACTTGGCATAGTCGATTTTAAAAATGTTCTTACTGAAGCGCGCAAAATATACATTATTATGACTCTAAATATATATAACCAACCATAGTGTCGGAATAGTTTGCTCCAGTACTGAGTCTCTCCGGAAAGAGATGTGTTCTAGAAATGAGCTCCCATATAAACCACGAAAAAGCTCTTTCCGAAAAAAACTAACCTATTTTATTCAGTTCAGTGCTTTAAATTTTTAAGGCATTTGTGGAAACGGGGTTAATAGATACTTTGCATTAATTACTGGGCCATCATGGATTTTTTTTAAATATTTTAACTTCCCGTACCTACTTAAGAAATCCTATTAAATTTGCGTAAATATATTCCTTGAAAATCCGGCAGTTAATTAGAGGATTACCCTGGCGAAAGCCTATTTAATTAATTCTTCCACAGTTCCACGGGCCAGGAATTGATGAGTAATACTTTCCAGCGAAAATGAAAAACACCGTCGCTCCGCGTCACTTCGGTTTGAGTTGGCCGCCTGTTACACCGACATCCTTTATTTTCTATGCTGAACGATTCATTGCAATGTCGGTGAGAGTTATCTAAAATTGCATAAACACTTGTTCCGATGGCTCTACAAATTAATATACGAAATGGAAACCGCGCCTACAGTTTATACGGATGTTCTGCTGGCTACCTTAACGACTAGCAAAGTATTTTATTTTTAATACCAATTTTTTGGTCTTGGGTTAATTTCTAAGATGTCGGCTAAGCACGTGTATTTGCATGGTGTGACTGATGTTAGCAATCAAAGTGTTGTTTTATTATCTTCTCTTCTTCTTCTTTTTATTATATGGCATATGGCATTGTAATCCTATGGCATTCTGTATATTGAGCATTTCATTTCAAAAAAGTAAGTTAAATATACCTACTTTTTATACCAAACAGAAGACCACCAAAGTATGCCTGGATATAATTTGTAACGAGTTACGTTTACATAAGGTAATGTCAATTTTTTCATAACGTTACGTAAATTTGGCGAAATAGGTTACGTGAAGTAGCAGAAGATAAGAATAGCCTTCCTTGCAGAGAAACTGTATTTAACATTTCGCCAATATGTTGCAGTTGTCAGGTTTTATATTAGTTACTATTTTTTATTTGCTTTACTTATTACACTTACTAGAGTCTGTCGGGAAAGAATAGTGTATTAGAATTTATGAGCTCCAATATAAACCACGACATTTTCTTTCGGGACAAACTCTAAATGCCGTAGTAGTAGTAGCAAATGTCCTGTATATATACAGTGTGTGGCCTGTAACACGAGCAAAAAATGAAATCGTAGATTGTACTCCTTAAAAAATAAAACTATTGTACAACAACTTCTCTCTTTTTCATACGAACTAAATATTATTTTTAATTAACGTTAAAATCCGTCTAATTGACATTGCTTGTCAGTCTTGTCACCCTTAGACGTAATCAATTTCGCAATACATTGCGTGTTCAGGTAAACTTTAAAATATATACTAAAAATCAAACCGTAGTTTATTTAGAAAAGTTGCAGAACAAACCTTGTTTAGTTTGAGGAGTAGAATCTACATATGTATAAATTTTTTGCTCGTGTTAAATACCATCAGGTAAGTAACGGTGTAAATTAGCCACATATTTCGGTCCCGCACTCCCCCGGCGGAGACAAATGGGGCTAATTCGTGATGGAACGGCGGGCCAATTCTTAAGGCTTTGCAAAACGGCCCGTGACACAACACGCCGGGCCAATTCTTACGGCTCTGTGAAACGGCCCGGTGACGCAACTGAAATACCATGAAATTGATTCGTGAATCGGATATAAATAATCGGGAGGCACTCGTGCATATGTAATTTTGAATGGGTTAGGGATTATGTTGGGCTACAGATGGAGGGGCTCGACCGAAAAGGTATGATTATATGTACGTCATTTAAAAAAAAAGGTTTATATTTAAGGTCATATCAAGTTTCTTACAGACATGTTTGGTAAATTTTGCATCGAATGGTTTCAAGTTAGGTGAAGTAAGCTTGCAGGCTTCTGGCAGCTGTTCATTGGTGGAGGTTAAAAATGCAGACCATTTTAAGTCATTAATGCAAAATCAGTTGGCTCCAGTAAAGCAGCCGGCACGTTGATTATTGCAAGAGAAAGCTGGATTATGTCATTCAGTGCGCGGCGTGTAAATGCTTTTTGAAATTAAACAGCTTTTTACTTTTATTAGAAATATTGTTACTCCTTTTTTTAAATAAAACAGTTAAATAGTGTATGGTTTAATAGCGCGCTAACTTTTTATGAACGTCAAGCCTCTAATCGTTTATTTTCACAATCTTCAGACAATCAATTAACTTAGTTTCCTTAACTTCACACTAGATCGGAAGTGTCTCCCTCTGATTTTTCCCGGACTGCCGTCGTTAAAAAGTGTTGACACTTAGAAAGTGGAGTTAGAGCAAGTGGCGGCTACAGGCCGAAGTTAAATCTAGTTTAGTTTAGTTAGACAAATAGACGGAGAGCTGGCCACGTCAGATATGACACAATAATGAGAGCAACGAAACCCCTCTAGTTAGTTTGCTATACTATGCTTATTTCTAGATCCGGACATCTGGCAGCTGTAAAGTGGTGGAGGTCAAAGAATGCAAATAACTTGAAGAAAACAAATTCTAGAGCTCTGGTTTTGATCCAATATTATGAAAAAATATGTAATTAATTAGATTATACAATATCCAAAAGTTTCGGTTAGGGGAAGTAGTGCCAAATGATGTATAATGTAATTTTTGGTTACTCGCCTACTGTTTTTGTTTGCGCAATAAAACACAATGTTTTTTGTTCTAATGTTAAAATATAGGCCCTGTTCTCTATAAATGACACATTTTCAGCAGTTTTTACCTATTTCGGTATTACTTTTTTTCAACTTAAAAACTTTTTTGGTCTGTCACTCTGATATCCACCCATTAAAAGCTGCCAGATGCCCGGAGCTAGCAATAAGGATGGTTATGCAATCTAACTGGACTGATTACAAACCTCTCATTATTGTGTCGCATCTGACGTGGCCAGCTCTTAGACCAAAACTGGCGGTGGCTGAAATGGGTCGCAGATATAAATAGGTACTTATTGAGATATGTCTTTTTTCAAATGTGAGCACAGTACAGTACCAACCTACAAGTTGTAACAATAATACTGGTGATCCTTTTAAGGGCAGAATTGGTATCGCATGGTATCTTATTATGAAAAACTATGAATAAATTGTTTTTCGCGAAAATAAATTTTGGTTTTGCATGGAGGGTTGGCCGGCCGTGACGACGTGTTCCATACAAAAAAAAATATTTTCGCGTCCAAAAAATTTTTGCTCTACGTTTTCTTACTCGCAATACGATACCAATGCCCTTAAACGGATCACCAGTATTTTTGTTAGACCCTGTATAACACTTACATAGGTGTGTACGCCGAAGTGCTTTGGCGGAGCGCGCAATTTAGAAATGCATTGTATCAAAATGTTTGCACTTTTCAACGGACTTCAAGATTTCGAAGGAGAGGAATGAAAGGAAAGAAAGATTCTCAATTTCGTCGGGATTTTTTTTGCTTTTTTTATGTATGTTGATATGTTCACCGATTATACGACAGTTGGACAGATTTGGAAAATTCTTTTAAAAATTAAAAATATAATGATTTCACTATTTTTTACATTAACTCGCCACTTCCTCTTGGAATAGCGGATCCTAAGTGAAGTCCCTTCTTTTTTTATAATTAAATTTTTATTGCCCGATTGCGTAACGCAAAGGAGGGTATTAATTTTGGAATTAATAAGTCTAGCCCACTACCTACTCATCAATTATGCCACTAAGCTCCGTCGGAAATCGTATCATCGTTTTTGCAGCAGTTTCGGAGACGGAAGCGATGTGGCTTAAAGCTTGGAACTTCAGATTTTTATCACCCGTTTTGACATGACAAGATCTTGAAGGTAGTATTTTGTTGCCAAGATTTACTTCACTAGGTAGGTACGTTAAAAAGGGTAGGATAAATTTTAGTGCTACGAGTATTTTAGTTCAAAACGTTATTATTTTGTTTTCCTTCATAAAATCTTCTATGTTTTTGCCTGGCTTGAAATCATGCAGCTATTTGTATCTTATTTCTGAGTTGGGAAAAAGGCGGCAATCTCAGGAATAAGATATAAATAGCCGCTTGGAGAAGAAAACAATGTTTTTCAAGCCAGGCAAAGTTGTGCATGGCAGCCAAAGTTGTAGCAGTTGACGGTACGCAAAAATATTATTACACTACGTAACTAAAAGTCCCAAGATAGGTACCTACTTTAGTACGTAATTTTTTTATTTAATCATAAACATATACAACGCATCACTATCGACTTGGTTCATGAATATGTATAAATACAGTTTTTTTTAATGTATTATTGTATGAAAGTTCTATCTCTAAGTTATAGTGCACAACTAAATTCTAATCAATTTCGAGCTTCGTCTAACTAACTCCAGCTACCGGCGGATAGGACTGCGGGCTTAAAGCCAGCTTGTCTTCAAACTTCGGATTGTTATCAATTCGTGGCTGACTTGACAGAATCCCCCAAGGTAATGTTTCGTTGCCAAGATTTCTATCAGTTCGTCAGAACTACAAACTGGTTGTTTTGTGCACAATTCACGACTCCTATAATCCTATTGGCATAGATATGTCAGTGCCTATTACCTAGTACTTATCTATAGGTAAATAATATATACGTAGGTATGTACTAGGGCTCCTGGTCGTGACCGTGTTCCGTGTACCCGTAGCCGAATCTCCGTTGCCGTGTTACTCGGCAACGGAGATCCGCTCCGTTTGCTCCGTGTAATTCAGCTACGTGTAATTAAGATACGTAGCTACGTGTACACGGAGATACGTATCTTATTTATACGTAGATCGGATCCAGTCGTGACCGTGACGTTTAGTGTAGATTTTATAAAACTTGAGTAGGTAAGTATTTGTGTCAAATCAAACAAATTAACCGACCACTTCTTGCTTTCACTTAACTTCACAAACAATAGGAACACATGGTACTTAACAGGTAAAACCCAAAGCTACTTGAAGGTAACCATTATCAATGGCCCGCAAACTATTGTTTGTTATCTTTATCTGCACGTGCAACTATTTCTTATAGTAGCCCTCAACCAATGTGACGACCGGGGCCATAAAACCCTTGAGCTCGCGTTATCAGTTATCCATTGTGTTGCATTGTGGACTTTTATGGCCCCGGTCGTCACATTGGTTGAGGGCTACTATAGTGTTTTCACCGAAGAAAGACGGTTGTCCAGCCAGTAATAATATTTATGAATAACAAAGTAGGTATATTATTATTTCACTTAAAATACTTTTAAATTGTTGCATTGGTCTATCTGTAGCATTTCTTACTAGGGAGTAAATATTAATTAGAGATATTAATATATTTATTTGGATGGACTTTCATATTCATCGACATCGACAAGTAGGTACCTAGTACCTACCTGAGGTGCGATTTTTGATTCTCATCGGGTGGCTTATTTCGTACTAAGTAGTCATCGGCTGCATACAAAAAAAGGCACCGGTGAGATTCAAACATCACACCAATCCCACCTCTGGTTTTTTTGTACAAACTCATAATGGCTGGTTATCAGAGAACAGAATAATACCAATATGTAATTACTTAAAATAAAACTGGAATCAAATCAATGCAAAGACCACGAGTATCACACATAATGCGAAGGGTCCGTTCGACACAAGCTCTCTTTCAACAACCGAGCGGAGCCGAAGCCGAGCGGAGCCGAAGTCGAGATTCGCGGGAACGTAGCCGAATCCAGAAACGGATACGTATCTTTGACGTGACCGAGTAGTACGGGATCTTAGCACCGCCGGTGCAAGGCTACGTAGCTACGGTTCCGCGTGTAACATGTATATCACAAGCCCTAGTATGTACGTGTTATAAACTGAAATAGATGTCATATACTTCAGAAAAAGTGACCAAGTCCTCCGGTGTCCGAGGCCAGATTCGAACTGGCGTCTTCAGCTTTCGCGGCTGACGCCCAACTAGACCAACTACAAAAAATACTGCAATTCAAAATATTCATAATTTGATTTGCTCCAAAAATAAATTATGTACGTCTTATTTGTGTTACGTAGTTAGTAGTTAAGTTGACGAAGTGTCTAAAATGACCTCGACACTTATTACCTTGACAACAAAGTTCACGGCGCACTAACATTGTGTTTGTATAACATTTACGCTTCTACTAGTACACAGGTCTAGGCTAACCCTATTTCGACGTAGCTACAAATACTCAGCGAAAATGCACGGCATTAATAAAGAATCGATATCCGGCGGATATGAGAATCCTAGCACATATGTGGTCTCATTATGTCGGCGTATATAATGGAGCATGACTTGCTTACAAGTTACGTGTATTATGACAAGGGAGCCTAGGGCGTGTGCAGAGTTGCAGACGGGCGTTTTTACCGCGCTTGTGAAGATTAACGCGCGTTTGAAAGTTGTTTTGTTTTTTTGGTTTATTCAAAAATTTAAATCACACGATATTTGCGTAATACAGTGTGTGGCCATTGAAACGTAGATTGTACTCCTTAAACAATTAAACTATTGTACAATAACTTTGAAAAAATATGTAGTTTTTAGATTTTCTTACAAACTGAATATTATTTTCAATGTACGGTAAAGTCCGTCTAATTGACATTGCTTGTCAGTCTTGTCACCCTAAAGACATAATCAATTTCGCAATACATTGCGTGTTCAGGCAAACTTTAGTGTACTTAAAAATCAAACACTATTTTTAAAAGTCGCTGAACAACCGTTGTTTGGTTTGAGTAGGTACCTACAATCTACGTTTAAATTTTTTGCTCGTGTTATAGGCCACACACGGTATATCTTATTAGTTAATTTCACTCTAATATCAATAGTTCCACCTATGTATCTTTATAAGTTATTTCTTAGTCAGTTAAGTGCTCCAGCTAATTTAGTAAACCAGCCTTGCTAGCATGACTTACGTTGTCGCGCGACTCTCCATACTTCAGGTGCGACTCGAAGTATACAGTCGCGCGCGACATCGCATGTTATCCTAAGGCGCCTGGACTGTCTCAACAAATAAATGTATTTTTTAGACACATCATAGGGAGAGTTGAGTAAAACTTCAAATAATTAAAGACATACATTTATTCGAATCTCTATGCTTGGCGACTCAGGACATATCGGGGTATTTAGAGTAATACAAACTCATATCTAAGATAAAATTGCACATTTAACAACACAATATAAATAGAATTTTATGTATAAATATAACTTTTAAACGACTAGAATAGCGTGAGGAAAACAAACGAGCGTTTGAAACGCGCGTTTTTATAACCACTCGTTTTCATTACATGCACGTGGACTTTTCACATTCTCACACTCACCACTACGATATATTGAATTTATATAATTACAATAACCATTTAATAAATATTTATCCGGTACATAAATTTAAAATCATTACTTATTCATCTGCATGACAAATTGAATAAAACACTATAATATGTATTTAACTTTACACAGTTTAAAATTGTTCTTATTCCGATGAATGGCGATACGAAGCAGATCAAAGTCATAATGAACTATTAAGCTTTCAGTATCCATATTTCGGGTAGGTAACATGTTGCATAACAGTAGGTATTAGAATTAGTTTAGATATGAACTACAAGATATGCTATAATAATGAGATAGGTGAATCCTTTCGTTGTCATAAGATAGATTCTAAAGACTTGAAAATGACTATTAAAATGCTTAAAGTTTTGAGCATTTTTAAAAATTCAAGACTATTCATAGTTTCGAAATCACGCATTGATCCACTAAGAGAGAAAGATCAGGAATTATTCTATGCATTGAACACAGACACATTAAACTGTATTTATATTAGACAAGTGACACTTTCCAGAGACGGATGAGAGCTGTTAAAAACCGCTGGTTTGGTGTGACCGAGCGGTTTTAACAGTCAAGTGTCACGTTTGAGCTCATACACGTTAGCGGTCAGCTACCAAGAAAATTGTAGAGGCGGTTCTAAGCGCTTAAACAATTCGGCGTTTTTGATGAACTTTCTAAGTGTACGACTAAGATAAGGCTTAAGCCTTACAGGCTGGAATTCTGAGGTACGCGTACAAAGATATTAAAATAGAATAGCAGCGGCGTAACCGCTAGTATGTACGAGCTCACACTTTGTAGTGGAATGTTTCAGACGGTTCGTGTTCCGCAGCTGCTATGCTGGCAGCCTAGAAACTGGTCCTGCCGAATATGAAGTTCCCTGCAGCGTTCGGGTCCTCGGTGGAGAAGTACTCTTTCCACAATTCTTGGAACTCCTCCCAGAAGACGTTGGGCTTGCCCTGGTAAACAAAATGTGAAAATTTTATAACACAATTTGGTACAGAGTGATAAATTGTTTATTGGTCGTACAGTCAGCATCAAAAGTAACTAAGCGGGTAGGGTGTTCAAAATGAGCTGGACACGACTTTATCGTTAAGAGAATAAGAGCATGTGTAGGTCATTTTGAACACCCTACCCGCTTAGCTACTTCTGCTGCTGACTGTACCACAGAACTTGGTAATTTTTAACCCGTTTTCTATCATTTTTTTTCAATAGTTTTAGCTCAAAGATGATATTATGAATGTCAAAAATATTCTTAAACAGTTTTTATCATTTCAAGAGATCTCCTGCGGGTGCCTAAGTTAAAAAAATTAAATTGTTTCAAACCCCTAAATGCTAGAATGAATACCTGATAGAATGCTGGAGATTGCTAGACCTCGTAAAACTTACAAGGCCATCGAGTATTTGAAGAAGGCTAATCTTAATCTGTAGTTAAGTATAGCTTTTTATATTTAACATGTATAAATATAATCCAGTGACTTATAATGCCATACGATAAATAAATAAATAATGCTAGATGCAAGAAATAATACATGGCTTTCGAATAAAAAGTAAAGAAATAAATGAAAAACGCGTTTGTATTGTAAATGAATTGCGGGAATAAAATTATAACCAAAGCTCTTAACTTTATGATTTCGTGTTTCCTACCATTAGGACTAATGTAGAATTGATGTCGTCCCTTTTTACGGCAATATTATGTAAGGCATTTCACGGCATTGAATAAAAATTATATACGTTGTTGCTTTTGAGCCGTTTCAAATTTACTTTATGCGCAATAAGTCGGCTGACGGGACTAAGAGTGATGGTTTGCGTACCTTTTAGTCAATTATTTATTAAGTAAAATAAAACTTATTATTTTACGTTTGGAAAACAGTAGGTAATAAAATGAACGCATTTGTATTTGAATATGTACGAGTTCTAAGTCGTTTTTTATTACAATAATTTATCTTCTCCTAAATGTAGGTACATGTTTAATATATGTGTCTTGTATATATATAGCCAGAATAGATAAAGATTAACGATAAAAAATCTTAATTGCACATAGAAAAAGAAAGTAACACAGAATTAAATATTGATATTAATGCGCATATCTAGTAGAGCGTAAACAGAAATTGCAGAGATCCCCGAACTAGGCTAGGCTTGTATCGCGGGACACCAGGAGTTCGATTTTTGAATCTCACCGGTGCCTTTTTTTGTATGCAGCCGATGACTATTTAGTATGAAATAAGTCACCCGGTGAGATTCAAAAATCGAACTCCAGTTTACCATTTTGTGTCATACCTGAAGCTAATTCTAAGAGAGGAATACAAAATAATTTGGGTATTTTATGCCTTGCCTTAAACATATCTTTCGTTTTATTTATCAATGCAAGTTGTTTCTTGATAAAATACGAATCAAAATACTTTTCTTTCTATTTAGACTGTGTTAAAATGCTTTTTTAAACGGATTACATCTTCCCCAGTCCAAGTTGGAGATTTACATAAGCAACACAAATAAAACATTAGAAGATTACTTCGCTAAGTAAACTGCGCCAGCGTAAATACGGAACTGGACGCTCAGAGTGGAAAAGGAAGACTTAAGTCATCAACACTTTAGCATACTGTTTTTCTTTCGAAGTGAAATCAATTTAAGAAGTACTAATATTTAATTGGAATAGTAATTTCCATTTATATATTTACTCGTGAAGTTTAATGAGCGAATTATTTGCACACTAAATTAGAAACGGATAGACACCTATTTTGTCATGCAAGCCTGTAAACTATTTAAAAGTAGGTATTTTACAGTCCAGAGATTCATTGCCTTAAGGCAAGCAGACTTAACTCGTCACAGTCTGTGGAGCAGTCGGCACTCGTATTTTGTTAAAAACATGAAACTGTAGATGAATTTAGATCTTACCTTAGCCATGTCACAAAACACAAACTTGCACTTCTGAGTGTCAATTGCGTGGAACGAGCTAACTGCGTCTCAACATGTGGACTCGTCGTCACCTGTGTCTACCTCGTGAAACATAAACCTATCTTTTATCTATGATTACCGGTCTTACCTTAGCCATCTTACTAAACGCCACCTAGCCCTTTTGAGGATCAATGCCATAAGACGAGAAGAATCTAATGAACTCGTCACAGTTTATGGAACTGTCGATACTTACTAGCGTTTTTCAGTTGGAACATGAACCTAAGACCCCGTGGACTCGTCAGTTGCGTCTATTTCGTGAAACATTATCCTATCATGATTAATGGTCTTACCTTAGCCATCTTACTGAACGCCACCTTGCACTCCTGAGGATCAATGCCATAGGACGAGCGGACTGTAGTGCAGTCGTCACAGTCTAGGGAGCCGTCGGCACTAGCGGCCTCCAGTTGGAACATGAACCTAAGACCCCAGTGTATGGGCTCGTCACTTGCGTCTACTTCGTGAAACATAAACCTATCTAGATTAACGGTCTTACCTTAGCCATCTTACTGAACGCCACCTTGCACTCCTGAGTATCAATGCCATAGGACGAGCAGACTGTAGTGAACTCGTCACAGTCTATGGAGCCGTCGGCACTGGCGTCTTCCAGTTGGAACATGAACTGGCTGTACAACTGCTGCCATTTTAGGGCCGAGGCCGGGTTCTGGGCGTAGTCATTCCACATGGACACCCATTCTTCGACAGAAACCTGTGAACAAAAATTATATTTAATACTGCTTTGTCTCGTTCTACATATATAATTCAATCGGATATACTGAGTTCGTTTATTATGACTTATTTTTAATAAATGATGTCCGGTTCAGTGACACCTTCCCTCCTTTCTATTAATCACGTGACCATTTTCACTCCTTTTCCTGGGACGAAGTTGGGTCATGTATGGTGCGTGATTTATACATTTTGTTTCGATTATTATTGACTAGTTGATAATATGTAGGTACCTAATACATTACACATTGTCAGTGATTAATGAAAATCAAGATAGGATAATGGAAAAAAGGTAGTTTCGTTTCTGAGGTTACCTACGTTTTATATGACGTCCGCTTTATGACGTATTTTTCATTTCCTAAAGTGATTGCACGTTTTGTAGCTATGTTGTTGCATCATCTATTCTATACATATAATAAAGGTGAAGAGGGTCAAAAATCTGTACATTGGAGATATTAGTAAAAAAATGATTTAGTAGCTCTTAGAATCGATAACAGAACACGTTTCGGCGATTTTTAGAATTTTTGTCTGTTTGTCTGTTTGTCTGTTTGGATGGGGAGAGTTGGCGTCAAAACGCCTGAACCGATTTCGATAAAAACTTCACTAGCAGGTTCAACAGACCTCTGGTCAGGACATAGGCTATAAAAAATACGAACTTTTTGGATTTAAGGGGGTTTAGGGGGGTTTAAACTTTGTATGGGAAATGAATATGAGTGTTAAGCTCAAGCAGCAAATTGATATTTGTTTAACTACTTTCGGTTAGTTCATATTCATTCGTATAAATAAATAAATGTGTTAAATAATAATATACTGGTTAAATATAGTGGAAAAGTAAAAAATACGTATCATCAAAAGGGGTATCTAGACATGTCTTTGGCTATACGATTAGGTAACGCTATCTCTCGCAGAAATTTGTTACTAACCGAGTCCTCTTTACGCAAAATCTGACCACTACATATGTAGTTTAGGTGCATACTAAATGCAACACGAGTTCGCAGAGATTTCCCTAGATGGCTATAGTAGGTAGGTACTATCTATGCTATAAGTATAATGGGAACCTATGCCTTTACCTCTTTCTCCTTCTTTCCTTTGATTATTAAACCAACCGGATGCGAGACGTGCTCTCATTTCTATCGGAAAAAGTCTGCCGTTTTTTGCGGGGGAGGGGAACGTCAAATGTATGCAAAACGTCAAAATAGCCACGTCAAATAAACGTCAGTCCATACAACGAATATGACCACTGGTCATATTCATTCGGCAGAGGGGAACGCCTGTCAATGGCTACTCCGATTGGTTTAAAGCTCTAAGCTTCTTTCTGCTGAGGCCTGACGCGCCAGCATGCGGTTGCTTAGCAACGCCTATAAAAACACTGATGTTTGTGGTTGAAAAGACGACTGATTGCTGCGGATACGAATTTGTATGTTTCCTTTTCATCGGAAAATTACTCAATCACCTACCACTACAAAACACACCATACTACTGCTTATTATACCAAAAATTGTTAGGTCGAACATTTGAGATAGGTAAAAAAAAATTTTGATAGAGTTTACTGCGCGAAGGGCTGTAAAAAAAAGGAGGGCTCGGGGGGGCGGAGCCCCCCGCAAAAAGAAAAAAATACACCAAACTATAGATAATTATACCAAAAATAGTTACATACGTTGAACATTTAAGATGGGAGAATAAGAGTTTTGATAGAGTCAACCACGTGATGGGCGGGTAAAAAAGGGTGGCTCGGGAAGCGGAGCCCCCCGCATTAAGAAAAAACACACCGTAGTACTGCTTAATTGCTTATTATACCAAAAATTGTTACGTCGAACATTTGAGACAGGAGAAAAAGAATTTTGATAGAGCTTACCGCGCGATGGGCTGTAAAAAAAGTGGGGCTCGGGGGGTGGAGTCCCCCGCAAAAAGAAAAAAACACCATACTATAGATAATTATACCAAAAATAGTTACGTTGAAAATTTAAGATGGGAGAAGAAGAGTTTTGATAGAGTCAACCACGTGATGGGCGGGGAAAAAAGGGGGGCTCGGGGGGCGGAGCCCCCCGCATTAAGAAAAAACACACTGTAGTACTGCTTATTATACCAAAAATTGCTACGTCGAACATTTGATATAAGAGAAAAAGAATTTTGACAGAGTTTACCGCGCGATGGGCTGTGAAAAAAAGGGAGGCTCGGGGGGCCGAGCCCCCCGCAAAAAGAAAAAAACACCATACTACAGATAATTATACCAAAAATAGTTACGTTGAACGTTTAAGATGGGAGAAGAAGAGTTTTGATAGAGTCAACCACGTGATGGGCGGGGAAAAAAGGGGGGCTCGGAAGGCGGAGCCCCCCGCATTAAGAAAAAACACACCGTAGTACTGCTTATTATACCAAAAATTGCTACATCGAACATTTGATATAAGAGAAAAATAATTTTGATAGAGTTCACCGCGCGATGGGCTGTGAAAAAAAGGGGGGCTCGGGGGGCGGAGCCCCCCGCAAAAAGAAAAAAACACCATACTATAGATAATTATACCAAAAATAGTTACGTTGAACATTTAAGATGGGAGAAGAGTTTTGATAGAGTCAACCACGTGATGGGCGGGGAAAAAAGGGGGACTCGGGGGGCGGAGCCCCCCGCATTAAGAAAAAACACACCGTAGTACTGCTTATTATACCAAAAATTGCTACGTCGAACATTTGATATAAGAGAAAAAGAATTTTGATAGAGTTTACCGCGCGATGGGCTGCGAAAAAAAAAAGGGGCTCGGGGGGCGGAGCCCCCAGCAAAAAGAAAAAAACACCATACTATAGATAATTATACCAAAAATTGTTAAGTTGAACATTTAAGATGGGAGAAGAAGAGTTTTGATAGAGTCAACCACGTGATGGGCGGGGAAAAAAGGGGGACTCGGGGGGCGGAGCCCCCCGCATTAAGAAAAAACACACCGTAGTACTGCTTATTATACCAAAAATTGCTACGTCGAACATTTGATATAAGAGAAAAAGAATTTTGATAGAGTTTACCGCGCGATGGGCTGCGAAAAAAAAAAGGGGCTCGGGGGGCGGAGCCCCCAGCAAAAAGAAAAAAACACCATACTATAGATAATTATACCAAAAATTGTTAAGTTGAACATTTAAGATGGGAGAAGAAGAGTTTTGATAGAGTCAACCACGTGATGGGCGGGGAAAAAAGGGGGGCTCGGGGGGCGGAGCCCCCCGCATTCAGAAAAAACACACCGTAGTACTGCTTATTATACCAAAAATTGCTACGTCGAACATTTGATAAAGGAGAAAAAGATTTTTGATAGAGTTTACCGCGCGATGGGCTGTGAAAAAAGGGGGGGGTCGGGGGGCGGAGCCCCTCGCAAAAAGAAAAAAACACCATACTATAGATAATTATACCAAAAAAAGTTACGTTGAACATTTAAGATGGGAGAAGAAGAGTTTTGATAGAGTCAACCACGTGATGGGCGGGGAAAAAAGGGGGGCTCGGGGGGCGGAGCCCCCCGCATTAAGAAAAAACACATGGTAGTACTGCTTATTATACCAAAAATTGCTACGTCGAACATTTGATATAAGAGAAAAAGAATTTTGATAGAGTTTACCGCGCGATGGGCTGCGAAAAAAAAAGGGGCTCGGGGGGCGGAGCCCCCAGCAAAAAGAAAAAAACACCATACTATAGATAATTATACCAAAAATTGTTAAGTTGAACATTTAAGATGGGAGAAGAAGAGTTTTGATAGAGTCAACCACGTGATGGGCGGGGAAAAAAGGGGGGCTCGGGGGGCGGAGCCCCCCGCATTCAGAAAAAACACACCGTAGTACTGCTTATTATACCAAAAATTGCTACGTCTAACATTTGATAAAGGAGAAAAAGATTTTTGATAGAGTTTACCGCGCGATGGGCTGTGAAAAAAGGGGGGGGGTCGGGGGGCGGAGCCCCTCGCAAAAAGAAAAAAACACCATACTATAGATAATTATACCAAAAAAAGTTACGTTGAACATTTAAGATGGGAGAAGAAGAGTTTTGATAGAGTCAACCACGTGATGGGCGGGGAAAAAAGGGGGGCTCGGGGGGCGGAGCCCCCCGCATTAAGAAAAAACACATGGTAGTACTGCTTTTTATACCAAAAATTGCTACGTCGAACATTTGATATAAGAGAAAAAGAATTTTGATAGAGTTTACCGCGCGATGGGCTGAGAAAAAAAGGGGGGCTCGCAAAAAGAAAAAAACACCATACTATAGATAATTATACCAAAAATAGTTACGTTGAACATTTAGGATGGGAGAAGAAGAGTTTTGATAGACGTAACCACGTGATGGGCGGGAAGAAAAGGGGGGCTCGGGGGGCGGAGCCCCCCGCATAAAGAAAGAACACACCGTAGTAATGTTTATTATACCAAAAATTGTTACGTCGAACATTTGATATAGGAGAAAAAGATTTTTGATAGGGTTTACCGCGCGATGGGGCTGAAAAAAAGGGGGGCACGGGGGGCGGAGCCCCCCGCAAAAAGAAGAAAATACACCATAATATAGATAATTATACCAAAAATTGTTACGTCGAACATCTGAGATAGGAGAAAAAGATTTTTGATAGAGTTTACCGCGCGATGGGCTGCAAAAAAGGGGGGATTGGGGCCCCCCCGCAAAAAGAAATAAACACACCATACTATTGATAATTATACCAAAATTGTTACGTTGAACATTTGAGATGGGAGAAGAAAAGTTTTGATAGAGTTAACCACGTGACGGGCGGGAAAAAAGGGGGGCTCTAGGGACGCCCCCCCCCCCGCAAAAAAAAACACCATACTATAGATAATTATACCAACAAAAGTTACGTTGAACATTTAAGATGGGAGAAGAAGAGTTTTGATAGACGTAACCACGTGATGGGCGGGAAGAAAAGGGGGATCAGGGGGCGGAGCCCCCCGCATAAAGAAAAAACACACCGTAGTACAGTTTATTATACCAAAAATTGTTACGTCGAACATTTGATATAGGAGAAAAAGATTTTTGATAGGGTTTACCGCGCGATGGGGCTGAAACAAAGTGAAGCTCGGGGGGCGGAGCCCCCCGCAAAAAAAAACACCATACTATAGATATCTATACCAAAAATAGTTACGTTGAACATTTAAGATGGGAGAAGAAGAGTTTTGATAGACGTAACCACGTGATGGGCGGGAAAAAAAGGGGGGCTCGGGGGGCGGAGCCCCCCGCATAAAGAAAAAACACACCGTAGTACAGTTTATTATACCAAAAATTGTTACGTCGAACATTTAATATAGGAGAAAAAGATTTTTGATAGAGTTTACCGCGCGATGGGCTGCAAAAAAGGGGGGGTTGGGGGATGGAGCCCCCCGCAAAAAGAAATAAACACACCATACTATAGATAATTATACCAAAATTGTTACGTTGAACATTTGAGATGGGAGAAGAAAAGTTTTGATAGAGTTAACCACGTGACGGGCGGGAAAAAAGGGGGGCTCTAGGGGCGGAGCCCCCCGCAAAAAGAAAATAATACACCATACTATAGATAATTATACCAACAATAGTTACGTTGAACATTTAAGATTGGAGAATAAGAGTTTTGATAGGGTCAATCACGTGATGGGCGGGGAAAAAAGGGGGGCTCGGGGGCGAAGCCCCCTGCATGAAGAAAAAACACACCGTAGTACTGCTTATTATACCAAAAATTGTTGCGTCGAACATTTGAGATAAGAGAAAAAGATTTTTGATAGAGTTTACCGCGCGATGGTCTGCAAAAAAAATACACCATACTATAGATAATTATACCAAAAATTGTTACGTTTAACATTTGACATGGGAAAAGAAGAGTTTTGATAGAGTCAATCACGTGATGGGCGGGGAAAAAAGAGGGGCTCGGGGGCGGAGCCCCCCGCATAAAGAAAAAGTACACCGTACTTCTGATTATTATACCAAAAATTTTGACGTCGAACATCTGAGATAGGAGAAAAAGATTTTTGGTAAGGTCTACCGCGCAATGGGCCTTAAAAAAAGGGGGGCTCGGGGGGCGGAGCCCCCCGCATAAAGAAAAAACACACCGTGCTACTGCTTATTATACCAAAAATTGTTACTTCGAACATTTGAGATGGGAGAAAAAGAGTTTTGATAAAGTTTACCATGTGACGGGCGCCAAAGAAAGGGAGGCTCAGGGGGCGGAGCTCCCCGCATAAAAAAACCCCGTTCTATTGCTTATGATACCAAAAATTGCTATGGTAAGGTTGAAAGTTCAAGATGGGAGCAAGAGTTTGTCAGAGATTTGCACGTGGCAGGCGGTAAAAGGCGGCTCGGGGGATGGAGCCCACGCAAAAAGATAAACACACCGTACCATTGCTATTTATACCAAAAAATGGTATGGTTGAATATTTAAGATGTAGATAGAGTTGACCACTATTAATACCAAAAATGATTAAGTTGCATATTTAAGACGGAAGCAATAACAGTTTTGATAGAATTAACTATGTGAAAGGCGGCTCGGGGGCCATTTCGCGTACACTTTAACATCAAGTTGTGTTCGATATCTCCTTACTATTGGTCTTTCCGCCCTCCGGTTTACTTTTAAGATTTAGTCATTCATTTGTGTTCGATCTCTGACCTCCTGCTGCATTTTCTACTGAGATGCTTCGGACGTTCGACTCTACAGAGAGAGCTCTGCTTTTAGCTCTTCAGATCTTCCCGCTCACATGGTTCTCTGCCGCAGACGCTTTCAGTCGATCTTTTGGGATGTCGAAGTTATAACTGACTTTATGAAATTTGATATGTAGAAAGCGTTTAGCAGTGGACTGTTGAGGGATGAGTGTAACGAAAAGTGACAGAGCCTACTGCAATGCACGCGGGCGAAGCCGCGCGGGTACAGCTAGTATATTATAAAAGCCTTAAATGTAGTCGGAAATAGGTCTGATATTTAAACCAGTGTGAGAGAGAATCTAGGTCACTTTTAATTAAGAATCTATTTCAATCAAACTATTCGGAGATAAAACCAACTACTATCGATATAGGAATCCGTTTATACGAAAACGAATAATAAAAGTAGCACTCTTTATTGTGCTCTATATTTTATGACTTTGGAATCTTCAGACGCATAATTGTATATATTATATATATTATATTAAGGTAACTGCTCTACGAGGTATAAGCAAGCACATATCAAAGCTACTTTTATTGAGAGTAGTCCTGTAGACGGCGGACTATCATTATCATTAATATACGGTAATGAATATCATCAAACGTAGCATCATGACAAAGAACATAATTTATAATATAACAGTTACGTTCTTGTACCTAGTACCTATTTAACCAAACTTAGTTGTAGAGTCTAGAGTTCCATACTATAGACAGAAATTTATAAAATAAAAATAAAAAAACATTTTCTGCTTCTTTGTTCATTTCATCAAGTTAAGAAAGAGTAGAGATTCAATTAACTATATTAACGTTACAAAACATGATACGTATCAACGGATAAGTAATTCTTAAAGATTTTCTAAGTCAGGGACAGTCCAAAAACAATATAGGACCCACAGGAAATTCGGAAAGAGGAAACAACGGCAACCCATTCAAATCTGATTACTATCCTCCACACATGTTCCCGGTCAAACGTGATGGTCCTAATAAAGCCTCTCGGGGACAATAACGGAATTACTGGACAAAAATGTTTACAGAACTCCATTTATTTGAACAATGAAAACGGATAAAAGTGAACGACCGTTGATGTAAAATGCCGGAATGAAATAAGTAATAACGTGTTTAGAATGAATGTTGATTAATTTTTGTATGTAGTACAAACAAAGGTAAACAGTTTGGTTAATTGACTGGTGAAATGGCTACAGTTTCATGCACTGCTATCATAGCTAAATGAATTTCATACTTTGCGGTAAAACACAATAGCACATGGGGATGGAAAGTTCCTCTATACATTTAAAGATTTACGAGTTATATTGCTATGAAATAATACACCTGGGTATTGTATATTACCTACGCTTCGCTAATGTCGTATTTATGGCAATTTTGTCAAATATTTTGCTTCTTAAAAACTCAACGTCAATGTGGTTACAGGGTGTTCAAGCAAATTATTTGAATTCCGGGTCTGTAGAGTCAGTCAAAGACCTTGATCATGATTCACTGATATGCTCGGTCTCTAAAAACAGGCTAAGGTCGACCGCGGCGAATCGGGTTGCAGGGAAAAACGGATCAAGTTAAGCATTAGCCAATATGGGCCCTACGTTGGATTTGACTTTCCCGCGCGCCGCGGTGGCGACCACCACAGCATGACAAATATAATTAACTTGATCCATTTGGCCATGCAATCCGATTTGCCTCGGTCTATACTATTACCTAAAGTAAATTTAAAGCTAGCCACCGACTATCAGTCCACCTGCAGGCCGCCTGACGATCTGGACCTGTCAGTTAAAACAAAAATTTGCCGGCTCCGAACAACTGACAGGCCGATATCGTCAGGCGGACTGCAAGCGGACTGATAGTCGGTGGCCGCCCTAAGTCAAGGTTAACCTGTCCATCCAGTTGTTGACTATCTTTGTTGCGATCCTACAGTCGAACACTAAACCGAGTGTCGTTTACCTGTCCATCCCTGTTGGAGTCGGCCCTCTTCCTGAGCCCGTCCCAGATCTTGATCATGGTCTCGTGCGTCTCCGTGTGCTTTGGGTCTCCGGGTTTCCATCCTCGGAGGCTGCAGATTTTCTATGAGAATAATAATTTTCATTTTAAATTACAGGTTTAACCCTCTTCAGGAGCATTGGTAGGATGGCGGTAAGGTCTCGGGGTCAAACCCCGGCTCCTAGCACTGAGTTTTTTGGAACTTATGCACGAAGTCTTACTCGTAGGTATTTGATATTTTTATGTCCCTTTTCGGCGAAACAGGACAGACACCGTCAACATGTGGTTGCCAAGCGGACCCCAGGCTTAATTGAGCTGTGGTAAAAGCCGGGACAAATGCTAGGAGGATGAACTGGAAAGTAGTCTCACTTGCGACTGTCGTTTTTGGTTGTAGAATAGTCCATGATGATGATGATTTATTTGATTGTAGGAATCAATTTTTTGCCTTTTTATAATTTTTAAAGAAAAAAGATCAACCACTACCTACATAAGCTGATAAAGTGCCTTGCAAGCCCTAGAGTTAAAGGTTAATCCAATTTCCTTTAGGCTGTATGCTCAAATTGTTCGAGAAGTCTATCCTCTTAAATCTTCTCGGCGTATTACACTTTAAGACGAATGCGACCCAGAGCTGCCCCACTATTCAGTTTTACCACAGTGTATACTATATTGCAGTGGTAAAACAAGTGCAATTAGCTAGTAGGGCAGTGATGGGTTTGTCACTATCATAAATGACATAATGTCGCGTGGATTCCGTGACACTGATTATTAAACGGCGAAATGAATGACAAAAATGTCGGCAATTCTAATTTACAGGCTATTGACACGATAACTGCTACTATTATTGAACGTTTCTATTATACGCACACTCAAAAAATGCATTGAAGTAGGTATAAGAGGTAATTACGAAGTTATGAATCCTTATGAATTTATCATAATATAAATTTGATCAGCCATTGTATTTAAATAAAGATATTCGAAAACTTCAGATACCGCTTCAATTTCACAAGTTTTGTTTAAAAACCTTACTATCTCCGGTTTAAAAAAAAACATGAGAAATTGAAGTCGCCATACTTTTAAATTTTGTTTTAAAATGAAATTACTTACATACCTATTTAATTGACTACCTACTACACGATAGGTTTTTAATACTAAGATAGCAACTGACCATTTTAACTGGTTCTGTAGTGCTGTTTGGGTAAATGAGAATGACATGAACAGCTGTTTGAAATCTGTCTGCCGTTGTTGAGACCGCGACCGAGATTTCCTACAATGGCCGGAGATGGATCTGCAGCATCCTTCAGTTATAATGCTGTATTACGGTAAGTGGGTCTTCAACCACTTCTATTGAGTAAGTGTTTTAGTTATAGAAAAGGGACCTAGGCTAGGATATGGATGAATTTAGTAGGTAGGGTTCGATCATTTTAATTTTTACGTCACTCTGGGCGCTAAGTGCGATTTACCGCCCTAGGGCGCAGCAGAAAATCTCACTTCATACCCAGGAAAAGACGTAAAATTATGTACGCACCACGGACGGTATAATAAAGAAGGCCTCAGATCGCTTGTTTATGGCCCTTACCTTCGGTTCGGGCCACAAATGCCAGCGATCTGAGCCCTTCTTTATTTTACCGCCCTAGGTACGTAATGTCCTATTATAGGTAATGTTTACTGCAGTATTATAATGTCCAGTTATAGCGTAACATAATCTTGTGTGTGTTTAAAGCGTTGTTTAGTAACTTATGTAATATTTATGTATCTAGTTAATTTAGTAATCTTTCTGCAACTTTTGTCTTCAACTGACTGTATTTGTAGCAGTGTTATTTTAACGATGTAAACATCAATTATGAAAACAATGCTTACCTCAATAGCCAACTCGAAGTCTTTCCTTTCTATCGTGCCACTTTGGTTGACATCTGTAATAAAATAAACGATTAAACATAATCACAATCAATATCAAAAATTACCCCTTATTCATTAACGTCTTCCAAGCCTCATTTACCTAATAACAGTTTGCCCTTATCTGTATCTTTGACAGTTGTTTGTTAGAAAAAGACAAATCATAATTTAACTAAATAAAGCTTGTAAGACATTTAAAAAAAAGGGGTTTGTTTTAAAAAGTGCTATTAAAATTACCAAAGAAGACATTAAAAACGTAGAGGAGTTTCTTCCGTCTGAATTCGGAGATGGACATTTTTTATCTGAAACAAAAGAAGTACAACTTCAGCAAGTACTTTTCTTCTCTGTCCAGAAAATACACCCAAATTTTTCCTAATTAATGTCCTAATTATACTTGTATTCTATTATGGAAACAAGTAAAATTTGCTTGTTAATTTTTCAATTCTAGTTACGTTACACTTCAGTTGCTAACCATTGCTAACGAGCGACTAAGACATCGGCACTTTTAAGTAACTATTAATTACGAATGAATAACATTTTTGATGGGAAATGGTAGTACTTAAAACAATTACGAGTACAGCTTAAAACTAGTTTTCACTTTGGTATTAAAATGGATTTAGCAATGGTTGCAGTCAATAAATGGAAAAGATAGTAAAATTGCCCCTAGCCGCAATTTGTCGCAGCAATATAGCGTTGAAAGTTGGAACATTGAATGCTAAATCGTCTCCGATTGGCCTTTAGTTTAACTTTGAAAGGTTGGATTTTGCTATCACCATTATGGAAATATAGCTTTTTCCACATTGTATATTTTCATAATTCTAAGAATGCAGTCATTTTAACACAGGCCTCTACCGAACAAGTACTACACAGATATAAATAATATCTTAATTCAAAACGCAAAACTCTCTTGCACGCGGTTTCTTAAAGAGAGTAATAAATACCTTAGACCAATAAACATGACTTGAGTTAAAAATATCATGATTTTTAAAAGAAGATTTAAAATTATTTAGCTTTATCTTTACCCATTTTTAAAGCGAATAGTAATGATTTGAGTTAAGATAATAATTATTTACGGCAAAAAAGCACCAACATTTTCCTTTAAGAGTTTTATGTGTTTACGTAAGAGAGATTAGTTCTTGGTTTGATGTTTTCAATCTACAGCTAAGAGCCAAAGCTAATTCAAAGAAGTAGCACCAAAAATTTGATTTGAGATTTTTAAGTTTTTAGGCAAGAGAGATTAATTTTTGCTTTGATGTTTTCAACCTACAATCAAGAGCCACAGCTATTCCAAAGAAGAAGCACATAATTTTTGCTTTGAAACATTCAAGTTTTGGACGTTAGTTACCCTGCGCATCAATAGATGTCTCTGCGTGTAGGTTAGATCGCGCGAACGTTTGTTCGACGTAACTTCATGACGCTCGGCGCTTTGCCCGGGCTTATTTGAGATTCACAATTCACAATAGCAATCTCAGCTCTAGTTAATACGATTATAAATTGTGAGTATATAAATAATCATAATAATGTATATTTGTATTAACTACTTTTAGTTAAACTTCCTTTCTTGGGATTAGTCCCGAGAAACACAGTTTCTGCTACTAGCTTTTTAAGTAGTGCACTGAGACACTAGGCGATTATCACACTGACGACGGATCCGCATGCGGCGCCGGTGTGCGAGCGTGATAGCGCTATACACCTGCAGAGCGCTATCTCGCTCGCGCACCGGTGCCGCATGCGGATCCGCGCCAGTGTGATAACCGCCTTAGAAAATGTTATTGTTTGTTTCAAGAAACCGATTTCATACGCCAAGAAATTTTAGATCTTGGTGTGAAAATATCAAATTTTACATCAAGTAACACATGCTCTTGAACTAATGCGTTTTCTTGTTTCCGTGGAGAAATTCAATTCTCAATTTAAACTATGAGTCTTCATCCAAGAAACAAAGTTTCTTGGCTTAAGTTCTTTATGTATTGCACTAAGACACATAAAGTTCAATTTAAAAAAAATACAATACAAAAACAAAATTCAAACGCTGTTCGTGAGAATATTAAGCTATTTTAAAAAGAAGATTTTTATATCTCGGATAAAGTATTGAATTTATTAGGTTAAGTAATAAACTTTGAAACATTTTATATCTTAAAGCAAGAAATTTTATTTTTTCCTTATATGGGAAACTGGATATCTCTTGATTCAAATAGGTTTCTTTGGTTGAAGAGATTTTTTCTATCTGTGTACTGATACAAAATCTCTGGTATTAAATAGGCATGCCTTATAATAATATAAGAGGTTATTTTACTGGGGTTGGTTACTGAGGTTTTGCCTTAATTATACGTTCGTACACATGATTCAAAATAAAATGTTATTTTCAAAACAACAATTTCATGAAAAAAGTGCGTGAAAATTAAACCAGTATCGTTCATGAAAAGTATATTTTTTTTAATACTGAGCGGTTTCTAATATTTAACGCAAATCCACGAATTAACATAATCAACATAAAAAATAAAGGTATAAAACGTTTTCACATAAAACGCTCAGTTAATCTCAGATTACCGTTGGAACAAAGGATATCCCATGACAGTTATCCCTTTTCGATTGTTATTGTACAAAACAAAAGATTAAAATGTCAATACATCAAGGCTAACATTTTGGAGCGAAATTGTTTTAGGCTTAAAATTCAATTTAGCCAACCCGGGTTAAGCGTTTGCAATAGCGTTAAGGGATTTACCTATCGGGCTATGGAACCTAACTGATAATTTCGATATTTTCATAATAATGTATGTACGACCAACCGCACTGTCTCCCTCTCGTGAGACTTATGTTAGATTTTGTTTGTATCATTTTAGTAACACATTAAGACTTAATATGATTCACGATCTTAACTTACCTATCGATCGACCAATGATGTAATAATATTTTTTATGATCAATGACTGTCATTCCAGCAGAAGACACATTATTTTATTAGTAGTATTTGGTGTGGACTATACCTAAGTAAGAGTCATATTATAGCCATAAATATTATTAGGATTATTATTGGTTCTCGCCAACAATCACCGAAAAAAAAGTGGAATGACAGATGCGACCAAAACGAGCATTTCATTTCAACTTTCGATTGACAATAGCGACCACGATCAACGATTCACATCTTAAGCGAGGTTTAGACTAGCAAGTTCACTTGCGGCAAGTAGGGACGCAGCTATAGTTCAGAATGAGACATGAATATCACTATTTCATTCTAGCATATAGCTGCGTCCCTACTTGTCGCAAGTAAACTGGTTAGTCTAAACCTCGCTTTAGTTACAGCCCCTGAAGCAGCATTAAAATATAATATGATACTTTCCAAGTCGAATTCTATGGCTTTCCTGTTTATGTCCTATATAGTAGTTACCCCTGTCATCTTTATCTTTATTCGGTCGTTGGCGACCGTTAAAACGGCTCTCAAGGATTTACTACAGCGCTATTTTGTGGCGTCATATGCATGCAAAGTATTCAAATGAATACCGATGGTATGAGACAGCTAGGGAACAATGTAAGTCAAGGTCCCGTCCTTTGAATACGTGAGTCATTAGTTACTTGGCTCTTTATTGCGGAATCAAAAACGGTACTAAGTAAAATGAAGAAAGTATAATGATTAAGTAATAAAATATTACATATGTGACAGTCTACCAGTAGCGGTGCGTCCATAGACTACGATTTCCGTCAGCTTGCCTAAGTTTCAGCTGCCTGAGCAGGTTTCCTTCAGCTCATGAAGAAATAAGAATAAGAATAAGAAATATTTATTAGCACAAAAACTAAACTAATACATCAAACATAAATTAATTTCGATTAACAGAATTGTGCTAAAAGGTCTTCACTCAGCTTGATGTCCCGCAGTGAATCCTAGGACACACTACGTGACGCTGATTTTCAGTGAACCCTGGTGAAACTAAAATTAAAACTAACTAGATAGAAATAACTAAGAAAACATAACAAAGTGAGAAAAAAGATATCAAAAGAACAGCGCGCGCCTTTGTGTGTGTGTGTGTGTGTGTTAGTGTGTGTGTGTGTGTGTGTGTGTGTGTGTGTGTGTGTGTTTTTATTCCAAAGTCAGCACTGGCTTGCCCAAGAAAAATTTTGAGCCTCCGCCACTGCAGTCTACATGAAAAGTTGGCGGAAAACACTTACGCCGTACATTTTACAGTCGACGTCAAATAAATGTTTACACTTTTGCACCTTACTCTTTTGTAATAAGGTGACAAAGTGTCTTAGTTCATAACATCAGCAAGCTAACAAACCCCCGTTCTGAAACCTTGTCAAAATAAGGTAAGATAAGCTAAGGTTTCATGAATAACTATCGCGGAAAGCGAAGACAATATTAAAAAGAAGGTACCTAACTCAATTTGACAAAACATTCCCTGTTAGTAGAATTATTATGGTCGCAAACATGATTATAGTTCGTATTCCTGTAGTTACGAAACTGAAGCCACTAATTTAAATGTTAATGTATTAGGTAAGATAAGTACACAGCTCAGACTTATTTGGTCCATTTATACCGAACGTAATACACATGATTGGTAACATTTTTGTTTGTTCAGGTCTAGAAAAAGTATGGTATTCCTTTAGTTACGAAACTGAAGCCACTGATCAAAATGTTAATGTATTAGCTAAGTTAGGTATACAGCCTAGACTTGTTTACTCCATTCAGACCGAACATAATACACATGATTGGTAATATTTTTGTTTGTTATTTTAGGTCTAAGAAGAGCAATATTTTTAAGGTTGTGACAACTTCTGTTAGCTGTCTTCCTTTATTGCTGATGTTTGGATTTATGATTGCTTTTATAAGAAAAGAGCAATAAAATATTGACATTTAAGTTGCTTAGACGCAGGTTTCTATCTATTGTAGTATCGTAACAAAAAGTAGTGAATTTGGTTTTATTATTTTTTACTTAATTCATGATTCTAACCATTACAAATCTACTGTATATCACTCAAACGATGCATTATTTCCGGGTAGGTCGGTTGTCAAAAACCACCCTGTATACAATGTGGTTACATTAACTACTCCAAGACGGTTTTCGAATTGCCCAGGTTATTTCCGACCAATATAATATATTTAAAAAAATTAAATTTAAAACGTCGCTGTTAATAATCATATAAATGTGAAATCAAATTTTCTTCCTCGTACGAAACAGTATATGAGATAATAGTAAAAAAAATTAATAATAAGATGAAATTAGTCAAAGCGAGTGCTCAATTAATTCAAATTCCTACAGTCCAAAGTGCCGTTGGTAAATTTTGTTTGTAATAAATATCTTTATAACATATTAATATGCTTTAATAACTGCAACTCATTCCTTTATCTGGAGTCACCTTAAGATTTATACAAAAAAAAACTCGATTAATTCTACAAATTTTATTTAATCCAAAACTTAAAATAATCGTACTAACTCCAAAACGTAACTCCGTGTAATGAACGCAGCGGGAATTATAATGTTAAGTAGAATCATGGAGACGGGTGTATCCCGCGGGAAAAGTTTGTAATATTTCAGTCCTCCATAAATTAGCATTCCGAAAGCTGTGAATAATGCGGTTATATGCTAATTTCTCGCAGGTTAAAGGTGCAGGAGTACCTTGTTAGGAATACGCAGCGAAATTTTAAACAGTTAAGTTAACAAATAACTAGATGCTGGCATTAGGTTCATAAATTTGCTCAAAAATTACCAATCAAAATACTGATATACGTCTACAGGAAAAAATCCATTCAGGCAATAAGCCATCGGGTTCAGAATTATGCAATTCATGGATGGATGAATGAATGCATTGATCAATTGGCCATGCAATTTTGAACCCGTTAGTACAGAAAAGTTACCTACCACGCACATAAAAAATGCTACGTGTGCTACGCAACAACTACGAGACGGTACGTAGAAATAGTCTACGAACCGTAGCAGCTCTGAACTTGGTAAACATAGTTATTATAATGGTAGGGGAGCCTAAGAGGGGATTTTTGCTGTTATTCGAGCACGTCAGATTAAGATATGTTGATATCTTACAACCCGTGGAAGTGTCCCTAAAAACCACTTTTAGTCGGCGCCTTTGGAAGGTTGGTTGGTGGGCAGTTAAAGAATTGATTAGTGGATTGCGGATTCGGTAATTTGACGGATCAGAAACATGGACAATACTCGCCAGAGAGAGACAGAGAATAGACGCATTGTGGTGCTGGAGGCGAATGTGTAGGATATCCTGGCCTGGCGCACAAACATGTCAATTCTCTCACAGCTTGATATCTAAACACGTCTGTGCGCCATCTGCTAACATCGGTTTCTTTCCTACTTTGGCCATGTTATGCGTAGAGTTGAGGAATGCCTAGAAAAACTTATGCTGGTCGGAAAAGAGGAAGGCAAAGACGTAAAGGCGCCCTGCCAACCAGATGGTCTGACCAAGCTAAGAAGGCCACCTCAGGCAAATTCTATCAAGCGGTGAGGGCCACGGGAGATCGAGACCGATAGAGACAAATCACAGGAACTACAAAACCAAGTGGTCACGATCCTCAGTAATGAGGGACCGACAAAAAAGGAAAGATTTCGTTAATACGTAGGATACTCTGTATACTATAGCATACCTTTATTTATAACTACTAAATTATATTTTAAACAGCTCAATTACATAAATATTTGCATACGAATGTGTGTTTTCACAAAATAAATACTCAATTGCGCTTATTACCTCAACCAGTACTAATTAGTATGCTATTTATTCCACGGTGTCGGGCTCGTTTGTGACAATGCGGTTACTGACGAGAGGCGTGCATACAACTCGTTATTTGGAAATAAATCACTTATACTATGTAGACCACTGACTTTGCACAGATATATAGATATAGCAAATAAAACAAGTTAATTAAACATATCATCGACCTTTTAAGACAGTCATCAGCAAATCCTAACAAGTCAAAGTAAAAGAGAAAATTTAGGAAATTTTCTGCCACTATTTCAAAAATGTTATTCCGCCATGTAAATCGCCATAATTAAATAAAAGTACTTAAATTCTATCAGTGGCAGCAGCTCAAAATATTTCTTACTCAAGCCGAGGTTTAAATTGACTTAAAATTTCTTCTTGAGCTGCAGAAAAACCTGCTCAAGTGCCAGAAAATTAAGCAAGCCGGCGAGAATACAATTCTATGAATCGCTACTGATAATAATTGTAACAGAAATCATTACATATGAAGAATAAACAAGTACATACTTGTGAAGAATAAACAGAAGCTTTTGATTAGATACTAGTATAAATCAGTTATTTAGCTAATTAGCTTAATTGATAGATGACCAGAATTGACGGATTAACTCTAGGTAACTGTGGCATAGTACCTAATTCAAATTAAACAGACTAGTCAATGCTCATTAATAAATAAATAAATAAAAATAAAAATATAAAAGCCTTTTATTCCACACACTATTAAATTAACAAGATATTTTTATGTAGTAAAAAAAAAACTGAAACGTTTAGGTCCCTAACTAGCGATAGATTATTTTAGTGCATACTAGAAATATCTTAATGCTGATTCGATATTCACTTGATACATAGGACAATCTTCACAGGAAAAAAATCTTACTTGTGAAAATTCCTTGAACTCAACATTCCTGATATATTGTGTTTCGTTGAAATGGCAAGGAAATAGGATTTTAATACTTTATATGTTTAACATTTAATTTAAAGGCATAACTTGATCTGAGACAATGGCAAGCCGATTTCAAAGGTATCATATCTAAATTACTATCAATACACTTGAACTTTAAACTTCTAAAGATAAATTTCGGTCTTCTCAACTTTTGCTCCCACGTAAAATTGTCTACGTGACCGAATTAGAAACTTTAAAACCTGCTAAACAAGAAAAAGGCGAGGCAATTAAAGACATGCCATTAATAAAGATCCGCCGGCAATGTTCACCTTACTGGCCTAGGCCAGCTTAACGCCAGGTGTGTATAATCGAGGGTCGCTTAATTGGCAGACTGGGAGGCTTAAAATGGACTTACAAATGGTTTTCAGATTTAATGGGATCGTGTTTGGAAGGACGTTGTTTTAGGGTGTTTTTGAGGTTAATTAGGTGATCAGAGAGAGCAAAAAGAGACATTAGGTAGTTGTGCGTGTTCATTAGACAGTGATATTAGTGTTGTTTCCTTTTATATTTAGACGTGAGAACTGTAAGGAACAGGGCTGCCTACATAATGGGCCGGCTTTTTCCCCTCCTGAACAAGCACAGCAAACTCTCCCTCAGAGGGAAAATCACCCTTTATAAAACTTGCATTAGGCCCATTATGTCCTACGCTTGCGTCGTCTTCGCCCACTCCCCCACCCACCGCCTAAAATGCCTCCAAGTTCTGCAGAACAGGTTCGCGAAGATGGCGGTCGGCGCTCCGTGGTACGCCCGGAACGTCGACCTCCATCGCGACCTGGGTCTGCAGTCCATCCAAAACTTTTTCCAAATGGCGTCAAGGCGTTTCTTTGACGCCACCCCCCACCACCCAAATCCCCTCATCAACAAAGCCTCAGACTACACCCCCAGACCTGACCCCAAGAGGGGTCACCGTAGACCCAAACATGTACTGACGGACGCTGACGATGACATCACCACCAGACAGAAGACTGACCCCTGCGCCAGGGAAACCTTCCCCCCCAACACGGCGACCCTGACAGACGTGACCACCCTTACAGACGAGACTGACGTGACTGACATCATCAACAGACTTAGACGCAACAGACATCCCCCCGTTAACAGAAACGACCAACAATACCAACACCGAGCGGGTGTTGCCTTAACAGGTAACGGGGTGATCCCCCCACCTCCACCATCGCAGCCGGCAGTCATCCTGGATGACGCGGCGATGGCGGCCGCGGCGTCGGCAGTTGACGCCACTTAGCTGGCTTTTTTCAACCCCCACATTTCACAGTGTTTCTCTCCACACTTGTCCAGTACGGCTTCACGCCCTCTCCCTCCCATTTTTTGACTATACTGACAACTACACACAAATATGTACTTCCTGACTCCCACTAACATACAGACTATCTCAGACACCTCCTAAAGGAAATAAAAAGACCTGTTGGCCCTTCTGGCCTCAGGCAATCTCTGTCCCCGGGGTGGCCCTTCCGGGCCACCCCGGCGTTCCCTCCTCGGGCAGCTAGAGGAATCTCTAAGACCCGTCACCACCAAAAAAAAAAAAAAAATCCATTGCAAGTCGCGGGAGCGGGAGGCAACACAAACCAACGTATGTAACTACATACACAGACATGATTGTGGAAATCGATTGGTGTTTTAATCACCCTGAGAAATATGTCATTCTGGCCACATGTTTCACGTGTTAGTAAGTAATAATGGCGTTAATTGCAAATTTGTTAACCATTTCAAACAACAAGGTTATACACGGAAAAAACTTCATTTATTAAAAAAAAAATAGTAATACTTGGTAAAATTTTTGTAAGTCCCGAAACAACAAACTTTTTGAAATCGCAAGAAGTTCATTTGTGTAAATTACAAAGTTTTATAAAATATTTAACTGCCAACGTGTTGTTAAATATAGCTAGCACCTGTAATGAAAACTAAACTTTAGGATTAATGACAAAAAAAAATTGTCACGCCGTTTACAAACATTTGAAATTTTTAGAAAAAGAACGTGCAAGTATTGTACTCTTAATGCTTGAGAATGGACCTAAGCTCTCCGAAACATGTCGCGCGTAGTGACTAAACATAAGTGAGTACAGCCACATGTAGTGATAATAATTACTTTCAATCCCTATACATTATTTAGCTATATTGGAAAATAATATAAGTAATGTGTTTCTAGTACAGTCATTCCCTGTTGACGTGAGGTAATTTCCCTTAATAAGGTCAAAGCGTTAACATCTACTTATTAGCCAAAACACGATTGAAAACAATTCAGAACTTGGCACTCTGCGCTGAATCCAGTTCCCTAACCGATGGAAACGCTAAGCTAGATGGATGTATGTTGCGGATTAACGGACTACATTCTCTCGAATCTCATCGCCACATCGATACGAGAATCTATCTTGCTATCTATTTATTGTTTCTTTTGAGTGAAAAAATAAAAACAAATATGTATAATAAACATTCCTAAAGAACTTTCTTATCGCCGGCTAGTCCAATATTGAAATACTCGTATCCCAGCTGTATTTTGCAGCTTATGAAGAAAATACAGCCAAATTAACTCCGACTTGTCTAAGATACTTTTTAAGCGACTGTGACTGGTAAGCGCCTCGATAACACATGGCTGATGTGTTTTTCTTTATGGTATTTATATGTAAATTACCTAGGTACTTCAAATAGGTACCTAGAAAATAATATTGCCGGTCGAGGTGGATAAATGTGACTAGAGCGTAGTCGTATACCTAGTAAGAGTAACAAGGCTAGTATTTTTTATTCTATTAGATACTAGTCGACGCTTTATACTTTTCCAAAATAAAAAAAACCGCTAGCTGCCTCGCTGAATATGATGTTTCGGATTCCTAACTCTAAACGGAATCCCTTAAATATTCATGCCGTGTCGTGAAATTTTCTTTGAGACGTCCTGTTCTTTCACCACTGCCCTAGTTCCAAAACTTGTTTTCACGCATTCGAGTAACATGCTTAATTTGCCTCCATGTAGGGTTATAATGATGCTTTTATGAAGTTTAACAAAAGGCCGAAAGTACACTTTTGTGTTTACCCCAGATTTGCTAATTGAGGGACTGACGCTGCACTTTTCGCGGCTTTCAATAATCGTCATGCAATATCGTCATTATGTACCTATGGTAGGTAATGTAGGTATAATAAATTCTTACTCCTTTGTGTATTTTTTTTTGTTTATAAGTAAATTAAAATGGGATAAACGGTCTAGAATAAAGAAAATTTTACTTAGCCTCATTATTATAAATTTATTTTTTCTCCAAAGTACAGAAATCTTTACAGAAAATATTTTCAAAAATTTATAAATAACACATGTTTATTTCAGTTGTGTTGATTCGTATATTACTTGTATATTGCCTAACGGTAGAAGTTGTTCGAAATTTTCAGAGAACGTAAGTAATTAAATTATTTGTAAGTAGATATAATAATTATTCTTCCAAGAAAGAGAAAAAGAACTTACACTAAGTAAATTTGACAAACAATGACATACTACTAAGAAAAAACAACAAAAGCTATACATATAACGACAGTCGACTCATAAATACATAATTATCACAAATGGTCACACGAATAAAACAACAAACGCGTTTTAGTTTCCCACTAAAATCGATCGTGTAATAGTGCAATTACATTCAAATTGTTAGGCAAGTTTACACGGAGTTTGGAACACGCGCTACAAAATGGAAGTATAACAAGAAAAGTTTTCCTTGTTTAGGGAAATGGAAATATAATATGCGCGAACACGTTTGAACGATGATGTTCAAGCTTACATGGAAAAAAAGCTTCCGAGATATTCTGAATCCAAGACATTATTATTTTCTTGAAAATATTTCCTCGTGACAAGTATTTATTTCCTTTACCAAAAATATGATTCTTCGCTTAATAAAACCACGTTTTCTTATAGAAATACAAAAATGTATTGTTTCAAGAGTAAATTGATTAAATAAGAGAGATTGTACTTTAATTAAATAAGTATTATCTTAGGTAAAAGAAAACTAGAGAATCTGTAAGAATGTATTCGCCTCGTTATATTTAACCCTTTTATTTATTTTTGTTAAAGGAAATAAATGCTTGTCACGAGGAAATATTTTCAACATAATATAATAATGTCTTAGATTGAGAATATCCCGGAAGCCTTTTTTCCGTGTATCGTTATCGTATTAGTACCTAAGTATGGTAATACACCTGCTTGTAGGTACGTTAATATATCTAGAATCAAGGATATTGAAAACTTATTATCAAGTGTAAAAAATAATATACAACGTGACCCGTTTCCATCAGTTTGAAAATATGGATACAAATGTGACAAAAACATGTATCCAAGACTACACCTTTGTAATACAGTCGAGTCGTGGTTACGTATTTTTGTCACATTAAATGTATCCATATTTCAGACGTGACTGTATAATGCATATTTAAATGTCTGTCACCGTCTTAAAAGCGTCACAATATCTTGGCAAACCAATGGCGGAATGTCATCGACATAGATCTGAATGCTTGTGGGTTGGATGAAGATGATATCCAGGATAGAGCGAAGTGGCAGCGGAAAAGCAGAAAAGCGGACCCCGTCACTGCACGGGACATACGCTAGCAGGATGATGATAATACCCCAACGTGCCGTGCTGTATCATAGACTAAGATTTTTTGCTTTTATGGTAGGTATTGTTTGAATATACCTCTTGGTATTTTTATTTTTTGGGTTTGTACTTAGACTGTAGGAAAATTGCAGTATTACGGCGCATTAATACGTAACAAAGTACCGATTTCTCTTAACTTTTTAGGCGTCAATTTATATTAGTCTTTTATTCTATTTAACTATATTACATGGAACATCTTATAATTTCGCCTAATAGATTTATTTCATTCAATAAAGCATGGAGTAACAACGAAAAGGAACACGAATTTCAACGAAGATTGAAAGAAACCTCTCTAACCCATGTAGCCATCAGTTTTATTTATCTCAACCCCCGTTAGTGCGATAGCCATTGTTTCAACCTTAACCTCTGTCACACTAACAAAAGCTCCCGAATCCCAAAATACATTGTTACAGGATAACAAAACTATTGTTTGGATATTCTTTGTTTAGTTAAAAAATATAAAATGCGACACAATCAAAACAAAAAAAAAAGAATTCCTCCACCAAAAAGTCTGCAAATTATTCGGAACAAAATATTTAAAATAGGTAAATCGTGTAGTTTTCGATGACTACCCTCGACAATTTCATAGAAAATGTTAAAAAAAAACAATAAAGTACTCATGATTATGAGATAATATCGAAAATAATAATAGTGAATTCTCCTGTTTTTAAAAGGTCGGCAACGCGCATGTGACACCTCTGGAGTTGCAGGCGTCCATAGGTGGGCCGTATGCTTGTTTGCCACCGCCGTTGTATAAAAAAAAATTATCGTAATACCTACATCGAGTGAAATCGACCAATATCATTTCAATATGTTCTGTTCTCGCAAAAGTTTGTTATGATCTTTGAATATTTTCAAGCAAGAATGAAACGAATTTAAATAATAAGACGATAAATATCTCTGTTAATTAAACATTACTGAATGCAAATTGCAAGGCAACGCTTCGAATATCCATTGAATATAGCTTAAATTCCTTTTCCAACTAGGTTTTCTATTTAAATTAAATTCTTGGATAAATCCATTCTTGGATAAAATGGAAGATTTTAAACTTGAGAATCAAAATACTTATTAAAATAAATTGATTTGTTTTTACTTGTATAGTGATATTTTGTGTATATTTTATTTAAAGCCATGAAGATTCTTACTACCAAAAGCCATGAAGATTACACTCTTATTTCGATAGCTTCAGCATCAATGCCTGTTAGATGAGTGAGCTAAGTTATTGGGGTTATAATGTGTGATAATCTTTAGGGCGCTTCACGCTCGCTATGATGAATGGTTAATTTCACACCATTAGTATGCGGAATGCGACGATACTGAAAGCCGTTGAGTTATATATTGCGATATTATGCTAAAAAGGCCGCCATTTTTAAAAAAGGGGTACTAGAATTGTTTATTGGACTGAACAAATATAAAGAGAATTTAGAATTTACACATGGTTAAAATTAAAAAATACATACAAAGTAGAATTTAATAAAAAATAAACCATCTTAGATGATCATTTTTTACTTTAAAGTTCGGTAAAGAGAATAGCGAAAATTGCGTAATGTAGCTAAAGATTGTATTTTGTGTATACTGATAGAACTCCAAAAAACTTTATAACACTCACACAATTTAGGTATTTTGTGTTATTATTAGGATGTAACAAACAATTGTTTTATATAAACTACGGCGGAACCGGTATCGAGACAAACAACACCGGTTTACCGATACTCTTGTATCAAATGTAATGATTTTGTTGTAAATACCTTAATGATAAATAAATAAATAACAAGATATTTATTTGTAACCGCGCAGGTAACAATAATCCAAACGCCAAACACCTGTTGTATACAAACTAACAATATTGGTTGATTATTTGTTGTATATTGGGAATATGTTTGAGAAGGATTGTGTCTTTAATGTGTAGTTTAAGTATTTTAAAGTCATGATGTCTCCGACATCAGCTACGACGCCCTAAGCCGTACAACGTATACGTCTATAGCAACAATTAACCCGTTATCTCAACCGCCACCTGCGACCCGGCGTTTAAGAGTAAGTTTCACTTCCCGAGCCGTATCTACTCACCCTTTTAACTGCGATGTCCTTGGGCACAGCCTTAATAACTATGACTGTGTAGGTATTATCTCTGAGTGATAACCTGCCTTTCCCTTAGGGCCTGGCACAGTGTCATGATTGTAAGAATAAGAGCTCTGCGAGGCTTACTAGGTCCTATTTAAAAAAAAAACTCAGTATCACTCAGATCAGAAAAAGGTTAATAAAGTCATTGCAGACCAAACCCTCAAAATCAAAAAACGCCATCGAAATGCCGAGACGTACCAGTAGCTAGGTGATAGTTGTGTTCGAAGTTGTTTGTAAGAACTTCGCTTCGCTTATGTTCCGCTTGTTCGATTACTAGTATTTGAATTTACTACTATCTAGGCCTGCTAATCGTATTAAGTACCGTTCCGTTCAACGTTCAGTTTCACGTAGGTACATTATTAGCTGCCAATCATTTCTTAGTTTCAAAGCCCCTGTGAATTCTATTGGAAATTTGTATATACTGGGTTCGCTGGCTGTCGGTCTACAAAAGATATTTTATTAAGAAACTCTTTTATATAAAATATACGTCAGATCTACACAAGCAATGTCTACTAAGTGCGGTATAATGCCGTGTTTTATCTTAAAAGTTTTCACTTCTTCGTCTAAGTATATTTTTAAGTACGGGCCATTTAACAAAGTTGTGTTTGTATTTTTTTTTGGTATCTATTAAAAAAATTACCTACCTAATATATGCAAACACGATTTTGTACTTTATTTGGAAAGGAATAATACCTTTATTAGGCGGTACTTTGATGTAACTTTTCATGTCTTAGTAAAATAAAAATTATCACAGAATCCCTCTCATCTTATCTGTGTCCATACCTTAAGTTAAGTATACATTTTATCGATAAATATAAATAAAGTACAAATCTGGTCTCAGGACTAGAACTAACAGAAGGGTCGTAAAAACTACAAGCACCCTGTTATCCTCCAATTCCGTGTCCAAATCAAAGACTGCTCGAGTGCTATTGGAGCTTCAAGCGTCCAATTAGCGCTAGTTGAACACTAGCTATACACTAGCTGTACAGGAGATGTGTAGTTAGATGCCAAATTACCGGATATTAAGAACTTTCATTCGAATTTCGAATGTCTGCTTTTGATTTGAATAAAAACAACAGGTTAGAACTCTATGGGTCTCGCTTATGGCTTAATGAGAAAACTATTTGAGGTTAATCCAATTTCGGTACGCTGTGTTCCTTAACCACGAAACTACCCAAATATGAAATGATGTTCCAAATTTACGTTCCAGGGAATGACCTTTAAACCTTTACTCATTTTAAATGAGGACCCAAGTATCTACTATTTACTGAAATAGACATATATATGGTACTGTTAAAAAATACTGGTGATCCTTTGAAGGACATATTGGTATCAATATCTAATTATGAAAAAAAAAAGAACAATAATTTTCTCGTGAAAAATGTGTATAAAAACCCCCTACTTTTTCTTACTCACAACACGATACCAAATTATGATATTAAATAGATCGCCAGTATTTTTGTTACACCTAGTAGTTTTTATAACAATGAGCATACGTAATAAATGGTGCATAGTTTAATTTTAGATTGATAGTGGGCTTTTCATTCGTTGAAAATACGAGCCAGACCATGTTGCGAGCCTACTATCTCTGGTCTTAAACTCGTACTTCTCTATCATGTACGTTAACAAGGTAATAAAGCAGATTCCGATTTAAAGTTCTTACTAGGTTAAAGAACAGGTGGACACACGGCACGTAACATTCGCCACATCTTGGACACAAATTTTGAACGCGTCCTCATTCGAATTCAAAACGAGCTTGGGAATCGGAAGATACGTCCTGAATCTTAAGGTAAACAATTTGGGATACGTTATGTAAGGCATTTTAGTTAGAAGACTATTTATAAGATTTACAAAACCCATTGGTCCTGAGAATTGCAAACGTTACATATAAGCGTTTCAAAGAAATAGGACACTACTTTTTATACCAATAGGTTTTTTATTTATAGAAGGAGTTTTATACACGATAGCCGATTGTATAAAGTGTTTCTTAATTTCGTTTTACATAAATTAAATGCAACTAAGTTTAACGAAGTTAATAAAACATGTACCTACTTATATCTTGAATATTCAAATCCCTCTTTTATTCTCGTTCATGCATAAAATTAAATAGTTAACTACAAAACAAAATATGTACAATGTAAACACGCCACACTTCATGTCATATTATTACAAAAATCTCGACCGTGTATAAACCCATGCCTTAATTTATTAGTATATATAGGTCTCTTTATTTGATTAAAAAGATAATTTACAAAAATACATTTCAAGATCCGGTTGAACAAACACCAGATAGCTACTCACGATATTAGTTTTAGAATCATGATCGGTCATAATAGCTCTATTTATACAATTTTAATCATTTTAATAGTTGTTTGTTCGGGAATGTCTTTGAACTAAGTATTTACACAAAGGAAAACTTAAATAATTTTAAACATCGAATATAAATCGTCAATCACCATCTATTCTGTTTTAATGTCTTAAATTGAATGTTATGTTCCGTATTTTTCTTTTTCTGTTTATAAATATCGTACCATTTGTACAAAAGAAACAGTTTACACAATGTGAATGATTTGAAATTAGATTACAGAATCTCGCTGTGTCAAAATGAACATGAAACAAAATTTTCAATTGCTTAAAGGAAAAGCTTCACCTGGCAAAGACATTTCGATTAATTCTGATTTCTATAATTTTGTAGATAACTGTCACAAATTGTGTAGGTATCACTAGGTATTCGAAATTGTTAGGGTTCCGTACCTAAAGGGTAAAAACGGGATCCTTTTACTAAGACTCCGCTATCCGTCTGTCAACAGGCTGTATCTCATGAACCGTGATAGTTAGACGGTTGAAATTTTCACAGATGATGTATTTATGTTGCCGCTATAACAACAAGTACTAAAACACGGAATAAAATAATCTTTAAGGGGACTCCCATACAACAGACATGATTTTTTTGCCGCTTTTATAGATAATGGCACGGAACCCTTCGTGCTCGAGTCCGACTCGCATTTGGGCCGGTTTTTTTTATAAATTAATAGCTTGAACAAACTAACTGCGATCGTGGAAAGCAAATATTTATTAAACGGACGACTCGATGTCATGCGATCAAAATGCAATATTTTTCTACCATTGAAATTTCTAACTGGAAATATATTGATATAAAAACTAACACTTGTTTCGGAAAACTGTTTGGAAGAAATAAGTTTTTGTAAGATTTTTATAATTTGAGGCACGAAAAAATGGGTTTCCTCTATAGTGGTCATAATTTTTTTTGTTAGAAGACAAGTAATCGAATTGAGGTTTTGAAAATACATTCGGTGTATCTAAAAAATGGCTCCAATTCTACGTTTTTATACCGCAATATCTTTACAAAAATGTTAGAAAATTGTTACGCATTTCCACTTTTTTTTATGTTGATTTGGTGTTGGTGAACTTGCTTATTTAGCAATATCAATTAAATATTTTTTCTCTACTCAATTCGCAATCATATGACAGTAACTTGCTGTTTCAAAATTCACCATGACTCGTTTACGACATTTAATTACTTTATGTTAGGTACGTTTGTATGTTACAACTACCCGGAGGGTCTGTATTAGCAAAACTGTATTTCTTATCTGTTTGTTAGTTTGTAAAACCGACTTAAAAAAGATTGTTTTTAAGTTATATAATCACATTTGAAATATTATTAATGATTCATCGCATTAAGAAAACATAATTATTTTGGATACAGATGAGGTGTAAGTTGAACTTAAATAAAAGAATACATAAACTTCACTGCTGAGGTGTACCACGAATGTAGAAATTTGATCGAATCGTTAGAAATATTTGTCTTAGAAACTCTGAAAAATAGAGTGTCAGTGTGGACGAAAAGTAATTAATTTACCAACACACTGATTGATAGTTTCGCGTAACTTTAATTAAGGGTTTGTGATATGTAATTAGATTTTTTTAAATTAGATAAATGAGAGCAGGCCTGTAATCAAAGTAAATTAAATAGATTACGCCTATTATAACACGATTTTATAGACTTACATACATACAAACATACATACATACATACAATCACGCCTATATCCCAAAAGGGGTAGGCAGAGATCACGGATTTCCATTTGCTACAATCAATGCAACAAAACGGCTCCCCGTAAGCCACTTCTCGCACCCGTGAAGAACGAGACGTGATGAGTGGCGAACCGCATCGCCGCCATGCGGATGTCTATTAATTAAATAAATCACCACAGCGTTCAGCGCATTTTATAGACTTCACTACTACTAAAGCTCCCCACATTTTGCTCTCTGCTCCTAAGAGCAAAATGGCGCCTTAAACGTTTTCATTACATCATTGTGCGTGGAACAATGCTAGTTTAATGATGCCACTCCAGCAAAGTATTCCGGTACTTTACGGGCCTAGGACGGCAATTTATGGACTGCTAAATCATTACCCTGCTTTATTGACGAATGAGCAAACGCTTGTATTGGTGCTGAAATGCACGGGGAACGTATTTAACTACACATAATTTATAACACGGGTCCATGGTTTTTATAGGGTTCTGTACTTTACCCAAAGGGTAAAAACGGGATCCTATTACTAAGACTTCGCTGTCCGTCTGTATGTCTGTCTATCTGTCTGTCCGTCTGTCACTAGGCTGTGTCTAATGAACCGCGACAGTTAGACAGTTGAAATTTTCAGAGATGATGTATATCTGTTGCCGCTATTACAACAAATACTAAAAACCAGAATAAAATAAATATTTCAGGGGGCTCCCATATAACAGGCATTGTTTTTTTTTTGCCGTTTGTGTTTGCGAACAGGCTGTGTCTCATGAACCCTGATAGTAAGACAGTTGAATTGTCCACAGATGACGTATTGTTGTTGCCGCTATAACAACAAATACTAAAAACTAGAATGAAATAAATATTGAAAGGGACTCCCATACAACAGACATGATTTTTTTGCCGTTTTTATAGATAATGGTGCGGAATCCTTCGTGCGCGAGTCTGACTCGCACTTGGCCGGTTTTTTTTAGTTCTGAAACTCAATGTCCTAATTTAAATAGTAAAATTGGACATGCTGCATACGAGGAGTTATGATATAATTAGAACAGGGATTCTCAAAACTACTTCTGCTACTATGCCAGTACCTATCAGTTAATATTTTGAATAAGTTTCTTTTATCTCGTCTTATCGCTGTTTTTCTTTCTGCGTAACGACAAAACTATACATCGGGAAAAACTCTCGTTGCCTGGAATATTGGATACAAACGCTAAACTCCCACTTAAAAAGAAAATTATCCGAGCAAATAATTGTTTACGAACGTCGAGTCAACATTATTGAACCATGTTTATTCGCTACATACTTTATATCCCATGGAGTATTTTCCTTTTATTCTGTGATAAACTTATTTGGTTTTGTATCAGATTAGGTGTTTCCCGCGACTCCGATCGTGAGGATTTTTTTGACCTCCTAAGATGACTATCTCTTCTTAGTAGTGACCGGGGGTCATTTATGTAACCTTCTCTATTAATAAATCGATAATTCTGTATGTAATAATATTCAGTAGTAGCTTGAAGCTTGGCATTTTGTTGGTTATAAGTAGGTAGATATTTTAAGTGGGGACTTCAGTATTTATATGTGTATATATATATAGGTACATAAGTATAAATTCATGTTAAATATATTGTTGCCTATGTAGGGCCTGGCATATGACCAAATTAGTTTCTAAATACCTTGATTGATCTTGTTTGAGCAATTGCAATTATACTAGCTAAGATACTAGGGAAACGTCTTAGTAGTACGTGGTAAATAACTACAAGTCCAGTTATTAGGTTTGCAAAGATAACATGTTTTACTCGATATTTCTGCTAAATTCAAGATAAATTTTGGTTAATCGTATTTGAATGGCATCTTATTACGTCGTTACTTATATTATATTTTCAGTGACAAACCCCGTATACATTTCAACATTTCAAATATCATCACAAAAGAACTCGCCAATTTTTCTTTGTTTCATTAAAATATAACGTTGTCGCGTACCGTTGCTCAGGGGTGAAAGAATTTACAGGATACATAAATTTAAGCCGAATGCGATTCCCAGAGGAAGAGGTGGAATAGAGATAACGCCCTTTGCTTCGGGTTACGTAAGGCTGAGCCAACGTTTGCTTTAAGACACTCTGGACGACACTGGAGAAGGTTTAAGTTAAAAAGAATTAAAACCCAAAATAACCTTTTTTTTCTTTAAATTAAATAAGTATAATGGAAACTTTATGTAAAGACATAAAGGCTTATACTTTTTAGTAGTTATGTCTGAACTGTGCTGTAGTTAAATAAAGTATCGAATTAATGCAATCTAACTGTTTATACTTGGATACTTGTACCAGAAATTCAGAAATAAATTTGTGGATTTGTCATTTTTCCACTTGTGTAATTCAAAATATTTACCGATTAAGTACCAATTTTTATTCTATTCAAAAAATAGTAGGTACGAAGACAGGCACTTTTATGTTTATTTTCTCATAGGTAAGTACTAAGTACCTATTTCAACTAACACCTAATAATTATATAAACTTATTAATTGCCGATACTAGTAACCATTTCTTGAACTGAAATATCCAAATTATTCACGGAATTAAATTGATTTATGAGTTAAACCCAATTTTCTTGTGAACTTTAAAAAAACCAGATGAAAATATAGGAAACACTGTCAGTTTTTGAGAAAACATATTTACAAACCTACATATTTTAAGTGTTACAAATTAAATTAAAATCATTAAAGAGAAATTATTAAACTGCTCATGCCCAAAGCTGCATCAGATCAGATCATTTAATAAAATACGTTGATTTGTTCCCTAGTTATGTAGTATAGGTACTTTCATTATGACTTGAGTACATTTGGAAATATTGGTATCAAATTTAGTATATATAACACACATAGGTACATTTTTTACAGGCGTGTACCTTGTTTTAATACCTGTAAACGTGACTGAAATATAAAGAAAAACTTCGAAACCAAATCCTTTCACAAGGCAGGAACTTTTCACGGAAAAGCTTCGAAAGCTTTGTATGCCAATACGTCAAACTTGGAGCCGAGCGAACTTTTTACACATGAATTCAAGTATGCGAAAACGCCTTCAAGCTCCTTTCAATTTAAATATAGAACGCAACTATTTTTTAAGTTTAGTTAATCTTCTGAATTAAGCTATTTCTATACTTTTAATTTCCGCAATAATATACAAATATATTTTATTTTAACTTTACGCAACATACATTATTATAATATATCGTATAAAATCGCCGTCAAAACTAAACCCGTAAAAAGTTTCATTTTACTTTTCAACTCTCATAACGAACAAATGAAAAACTTTTGAAACACTTGCTAAAACCGTTAAAATCGTGTTAAAACCACGAACATCACTATTAAAAAACGTCTATTCCACTGTTTAAAAACTGGCCACAAAGAAAAAAAAATTGAACATGGAATCCTACCTTTTTTTATCGGCGTCCGGGAGCAATGGTAGCGCGACGTCAAGTGCCGTGCGGCGCTCCGAGTCCAACTGAACGTACGAGTACCTATAGGACCACACTGCAGCCCGCAAGAACCTGAGGGCCGATTGATCGGGCCCCGAGATGCTTGTGTGTCACTTACAATTTACGTTGGTTTATTTAAAAGTTTAGATTTAGAGTACTGAAGACTTTAGGTTCCAGACAAAAACATTGATATATTTTCTGCTTTTTATATTAATGGGGTTTAACTCATTCGATAGCAAGCAGGCAGTGTCTGTCTGCGAGTGTGACAATTTGCTTGCATTTTCCATTAATAATTTACTTCGGGAAGTTATAATGAAATGACGATAAAATTTATTTATACTAATATTTAAAAAAGCAACGGATCGCCTAGTTAGGGTTCCGTAGCCAAATGGCAAAAAAGGGACCCCTTATAGATTCGTCGTGTCTGTCTGTCTGTCTGTCTGTCTGTCTGTCCGTCCGTATGTCACAGCCATTTTACTCAGAAAGTATAAGACGTATCATTATCAAATTTTTACATAAAGTGTATTGTGTGTGCTGCTACTTAGTTATGTAGTGAAATTTCTGAAAAAATCATTTTACGGGGGCACTCCATACATGCAACTCAAGCAAGTAATTGTAAAAAAATATTTTCTTACCAAATATCAAGATGATGCACATCAATCGATAGGTCTTTGAAATTAAAATTGAGGTTTCTTAAAACTCCGAATGTCTTAAAAATTTTGCCCCCCCCCGGTAACTTTTGAACCGTAAGTCCAAAAATTCTTGTAAAATTCAAGAATTTTCGTTGAAGGAATATTCAAAGGTGTATCCTTTGAATATTCCTTCAACGAAAATTATTTTGATCATTATCGGTTTAGGCGTTTTTGAGTTATCCAAAAAACTACGTAGGCAGATACGATCTTGCGATATTAATTTATTCCATAGTAGCTAGTTTTTATATATTATAATGGTACGGAACCCTTCATGCGCGAGTCCGACTCGCATTTGGCCGGTTTTATTTGTGTTATTATAAAATAAGTAGACAGTAGGTACAAAAGGTTTTGTCATTAATTTTTTTACAAACAAACTGACAAGAGAGGACTGCTATCTTCTTATTGTGGTGTAGGTATGTAAGTATAACATTTCCTATACCGTAAAACGGGGTGAGTAGGTTTCGCGGGGAGAGTTGGGTTATGAATGGGGAGAGAAGGTTTGAGAGGGGGGTGAGAAGGCATTTTAAGGCTACTGCTACAAAAATAATGTATTCCAATTTAAAATGGGGCTATAGTAATACGCATAATAAAAAAAATCGATCCAACAATCTTCCAAAATCACCTTGTATGAAAAACCCTCTCACCCCAAATACGAGGCACTACGGGGTGAGGTGGGTTTTCCTCTTTATCCTCAAAGTTATGAAATGGAACTACCCAAAATAAAATACAAACCAAAATACAAACGTCCGAACCACTTATTATATACACCATTCAGTTTTCACATATAGCAATAAAATTTTATCGAGGTTTGAAAGTCAAATTTCAGCCAACTCACTCCATTTTACGGTACATTTTTCATGCCAACAGACCAAGGTGCTTGACTAGAAGCAATCAAATGCCTGTTTAATTTTACTTTTTGTAACTAAATTAGTTATATATATTTTTTTATAAAAATGCTATACTAATATCATAACTATGATTTACGAGTATATAGCCAATATTTATCGATTTCAGGATTATCGGATGTCGAGTCGAGTTTGCCACTTTATGTAAAGCATTATTTATTGTTGGTTTTTAGCCTTTTTGACTTGCTGTGTACAAAAGTTGAAATTTAATGCTTTGTAGAATTTATTTTATTTTTTCAGGCACTCAGGATTTGAAAGGAGAAAGATTTATGGTTTTAATATTTGAAGTTGTTCAAATAATTTTCCAACTTTCAAACAACAATTCAACTTTCTTATTTTTTTATGGTGTAAGTGAAATAGCACAAAAGAAACACTCTAAAAGCCCTTTCGCCTAAGATTTTTCTTAAACCTCAGTATATAAAGTGTATTTGTAATAAATATACCTCCACGTAGGTTCTGTGCGAGCTGAGGTTCAATCCTGAAAAAATATGCTTTGACCTGTTAACATCTCGATGATTTTTTTGGGGCAGCCATTTGTATTCCGCGTTGCTGTGATTGGTCCCATGATAAAAAGTCTGAGGTACTTATGCTTATGAGCCAAAGGCGATGAATAGCGGTTACACTACCGACAGGATCCAGGCTTTTTAATAAATAATGATGACGACCCTCATTCCTATTTGCTTTGACATGCTCGCAATTTTTTTGAAAGACGTATTTAAGTACTTTCACAATACACATACTTACTTGAAAATAAAATGCACGTCTTAAAACGCTCCTAATTCCAATATAGTTGTAAACTAATTTTGGGTTTATTTGTCAACGTTTAATGCCGAATAAAAAATGTTTTAATTGCGTATTCTTCGCTGTTAATAAACGCTCCAAGCCCTTTTACGAGATTGCAATATCACGCAAATGAGACGCGGGCGCCAGTCCTTACGCACTTTTACTACCCCGTGCTTAACACAGCTATTACTGAACTAGGGATGTCATAGCGTCGATATTATTCGTGGTCGATGTTTTAAAAGTGATCAAAATATTTTTGTTTTTGATACTCTGAGTCCCAAGGATATCGAGAGATGTCATTAGTAAGAAAAGAAGGGATAAAGATGTATAAGGATAAGGTGGAGGTAAGACGATGATGAAGTATTTCAGCACTATTTATTTAATATTTGTTTAACGATTACGAAGCGCGGCAAACGCCTGACTCTTGGTGGTATTTATGAACAGCAAAAACAAGTATATTGAGAAACCCTGTCTAAATTATGAGTAGATATTAATGTAAGTTAACGACCTCCTAGCCTAGTCGGTAGTGACCCTGCCTATGAAGCAGGAAGTCCCGGGTTCGAATCCTGGTCAGGGCATTTTTTTGTGTGTTTATCACGGATATTTGTTTCTGAGTTATGAATGTTTTATATCTATTTATCTATATCTATATATTATATATATCGTCGCCTAGTGCCCACAACACAAGCTTTATTGAGCTTTTTGCAGGGCTAGGTTGAATTGTGTAAGTTTGTCCCATGATATTTATTTCTTTATTTTAAGTAAAATGTAAAAATATGACTAGAACTTGCACGCTGCAACATAAGTATTATAAGTGCAAATAGGCGACTGAATAGCACGTTGCTTATAATTACACACAAAAACACACAAAAAATTCATAGGAATTTCTTGCTATTGTACCTACTTACCTGATCCGTGCATGGCGTAGTGGTTATTAATGTTTGTTAAAAAATTAACCCCAGCCCCTAAACGAGTATCCTCTGTACCGAGAAAATCTAGCGTAAACTTGTTGAGTATTATTTATGCGTGCTTTATGTCGACTACAACTTTTTTTTTTTTTTTTGTCGAGGGGAAAATCCTTTATGGATACTTCCGCGCCACGGGGCAGCGCGAAAGTTATGTCGGAGTCGCACCGACTAAAAACCCCCCGAGGGTCCTCCTCAACGCCATTTGGACGGCTCCGGGATCTCTACTGAACGCGCCGGTGCCGCCCTGATGTTATGCCCTTACGGTTTTCAGCCTGTTTGAGGATCACAGCCCCGTACTGTGACCCTTGACTACCCCAAGGTTCCCTTTTAGTCGCCTCGTACGACAGGCAGGGAATACCGTAGCCATATTCTGATGCCCGGGCTACAGGGCTCATGTCGACTACACCTAGAAATATTATAAGCAGTGTGTTTAATAAAATATACGTACAGTAGGTATCACCTACAAGAGAAAAATATGAAAAATTGAGAGAGAATATAAAACAACTTTGTATTTCCTGTTAACGAGACTCGTCATTAATCTAAATCTGTTCTTGACGCTAGCCTCCATACAAAATGCATTTTGATTGAGTCTCCGTCGAAGCGACAAATTCTAAGTCATATAAATTTATTGTTACTCTAATTGTAAGCCTTATTATTTATATTTCAAGGTGGTATTTAGACTAAAACGTCTAATTGTGATACACGTTTTATAAAGTAACAATTCAAAATAGCTTGTAGGTCATCTGCATAGATAACGATGTCTCGAATAGTTCGCTTAGGTTACCTGTTCATTGTCAAATTAAGCTGACAGTTAAAATATTAGTCGTAAGATACATTTATAATTGTTTCAAGTACAGTCGACGTCAATGATATGTTTACACTTCTTTTAGACCTTGCTCCTTTGTGATAGGGTGCAAAAGTGGAAAGATATCTTTAACGTCGACTGTACACTATATCTGTAACGATTTCTATGGGGCTGTTATGTCAACAAAATAAAGGGCGAAATTAAAATTAGAGGGAGATTTTGACATTAGAGATCACAACAATCAGAACTGAGGAAATCGGCAGCATCTATGCCAAAATTATGATATTGCACAGTGCATTTTTTTTAGGTTGGTAAACAGTTTTTAGGACAGACTCGAATATTTCAGCATGTCATTCTGCGGGTTAGCTCAGCAACTTTTATATTCTGGAGCAAATGTAATTTAGAATATTTTACCTTTCTTTGATTTCAAATCACGTTTTTTGGGGAATAGTAAAATAACCACGCAAAAACTTTATTAAGGAATTTAAAATGGAAACTACGACGAAACTTAACTTACATGCTGCCGATGAGAATCGTATACTGACAAATATAAATAGGGGAGCGTACTGAGATAACGGTAAAATTTACTGAATAATCGGTAAGATTAACTGATTATTCAGTAAACTTTACCGTTATCTTAGTACGCTCCCCGATTTATTTTTGTCAGTGTGGCAAATTAGGAAAAATATCGATAAGTGTTTCCCATCATTAATAGTCAAGAGTTATAAAGTGACTTTGTCGATGAGGCGTAATTAGTGAGGCGACCATTTGGCCACTTAGCGGCTCAGATCTTCTTTAAGGTCGCAAAGGCTGAATATGTAAATTATAAGAATATTGCATAGGCTTCAGTGAAATTAATTAATTATTTAAATTCGTACTATCAACAAGCCGCACCTTAAGTTAAAGGTTCTGAGAAGAAGTTTCCCTTGCCTTGCTTTATTAAAAAAATGTAATAAAAATAACATACGTTGTAAAATAAGAATTGTTTATAGCAGACTATGGTCGCGATCCATATTCTGTTAGAAACTTTTGAACCTTAAAGACTAATATTATTATTTAGTAATATTGTTATTTAGTAATACCCTACCAACACCTACTCCCACCAAACTAAAGTTACCCAGTACATGCAGTCACGTCTAAAAATATGGATACATTTCTGACTATTTCAAGAAAAAGGTTGTTAATAGAGTTTATTTCTAAATGAATTATTATGGCAGTAATGCCTTATTGACAACCCATAAAGATGTACCTTTTACTTGAAGACGGCAAATCTAATGTGATAAAAATATGTACCCACGACTCTAAAATAAAATAAAAATAAAATATGTAGCTCGCCTTTGTACAAATTACATGTATGTATGTTTCATAATTGTGTAGAATGTTTTAGTGCAATAAAGTAGATTGTACAACAAGTGCATAAAACGCACCATTTTACGCGAGGCGTTTATCCATACGAGCGAGCTTGCGAGCGAGGATGGATATAAAGTACGAGCGTAAAATGGGTTTTATGGACGAGTTATACACTCTACTTTTTACTTCGATTGTGAGGAAATAAAAAGAATAGGAATTTCTTTCATAAGAAGTTTCACTTTATGCTGGGTATAGGCGGACTAAAACTCAATTTTATGCACAAGTGCATAAAAAATTGACTTCTTCTAAGGCTATTTTGACAATGGCAATTTTTTATGCACTTGTGCATAAAATTGAGTTTTAGTCCGCCTATACCCAGCATAAAGTGAAACTTTACGAGCATGAGAAGTAAAAAAGTATTACTACTACTACTACTATTTTGTACCTTCAAAATATAGTTATACCAACTACCCACTGTAGATCTAAAATCGAGCGATCGATCGTATTTGATTCATAATATCGAATGTAATATTTTATTTATGACAGGCTGATCTACATCCGATGGCATGGAACTCGTGAATGACTGAGTTGGGCTTAAGATTTAATGACAAGGAAGAAAGCCTACATCCAAAAGTAGATTAATAAGGACCTACTACTACTACTACTATATTACCACCGCGTAAAGATCTTAGATAAATTTTGTCACGTGCCAAAATGTATACATATTTTTAGAAGTGACTGTACCTACTTAAATAGCTGGCAGTCTAGGCACTCATCTAACACCCATAGCATGCTGTTACTGACTGACAATACTGTACAGTCGACGTCAAAAATATGTTTACACTTTTAGAACAATTACAAAGGGGTAAGGTGCAAAAGTGTAAACATATTTTTGTTGTCGACCGTACCTGAATGGTTGAAGGTACGTGGTTTGAACATACATATTGCAGGTTTCTTAAAATCAAGTTTTTTAATCTCTTGTAGAATCAGTTTATGTTAGAACGAAGTTTAATAAAAAAATTGAAATCGCAAATTTCGTAAATTATTACATTTTTTTAAGGGCTTACAAAATCAAAATTAATTTCGAAAAGCACAATAAAAAAAAAGAAAAATTGAATGTCCAAAAACGTGAGCAAAACGAATTGCGAGAGTTTGGTAACTTTTCCGATCCAAGTTGCTAAATGACTTGTTCTGTTCGGAAAATGTAAGATTAGACGGGTTGGAAAAGCTAATTTTGACAGAATGAGGAATTGTAAGTAGGTCACAAAAAGTAGGGTTACTTATTACATATACTTACTGTTACCAACTTAAAATATCTCATGATTAAATATACTGTAAAACAAAAGTATATTTAAAATCAGAATAGTATGGAATCCAAGTAAACATGTGGGCACAGATAAAACCATTTTTTCACCTCCCTAGCTCGGAAAGGCCTTTTTATTCTTTGAAAACAGATACCAAAATTGCATTTTATTCACAAGAGTGCAAAGAATACTTGAAATTCGAACGTGTAGTTACTTTTTGAAACATAATAACATGTAAAGGCCACTCCAGACAGGACAATGTTCGCATTTTTTTAATGTTTTTTTTTCTTTGTTACTAACAAAGAAGTAACAAACTTAATTGTATTTTTATTGTGTATTTTTTGTTCTTGTACCTATGTAGTATTTTCCTCGCTTTAGTGAGGTGAAAATATTTGTGTTATACACGGTTGCAAAATTATTTTTACGTCTCGTGTGTTGCAACACTCGCTACGCTCAGGATTCTATTTTCGAACCACTCGCTTCGCCCATGAAATCCATTCGCTAGCTCGTAGTTCAACCCTAGAATCCATTCGCTAGCTCGTGTTTCAGTGCCACACTCGCGGTTAAAATACAACTTTGCTCCCTTGTATGACAAATAACTATTAAAGCACTCGCCTCAAACTTCTAATTACGCCCATATTAATATAATTACAAAAACATTTTAAAAGTACTGGTTATGATTTCCATGAATACTTTGTTGGTCATTTATTTCTACAATGTCTACATAAAGGAATATTTTACATATAGGTAGCACAATTTTTAAAAAAGATCATTAGACAATTCATAAATTGATTGCCATACCGCGACGTACCAAATCAAAATTCACTTCATAAAAGCCTTGCATACTATTTAAACTATTTTATTTTCAATACGTGCAAAGTTTAGACGTTGATTTGTGATAAGCACAAGAAATGATTTATCATTCAATAAACTCCAACACAATTGATGCAAGATAAGAAGTTGTAGACAGTGAAATATTATCTTATTCCCAAAGTTTCGGGTTAAATTGAACCTTTTAACTATTTGGAAAATCTAACCCTTTTTGGGTCACGGGTCGGAGCTGAGCCTTTACGAGTGTACATCAAAAGGGAGGTTGCATATGTCATCAGATATATTACTAAGTGAATAGTCACAATGTCGAGATTGTGATGGGAGATAAAAGGAGAATTGAAAGCATTTTTTATTCTTGCATAAAATAGTTTTTCTTTTATTTGCTCACTTTGCCTTTTATTTATGAATTATTTCATTTGTGCATGTTGTTTGCTTAGCTTAATTTTCATGATATATTTTAGCTCCAATTGGATACTTATGATAACTTACAAAATGCTATTCTGATTTGGATTTATGTTCGTTTAGGTTTTGATATTTGACAATAATTCGAATCTAAATAAAAGTAAAACTTGGACTTTTGGAGCTGTAATCACTTAGTTTTTATAGGGTTTATTACCTTAGTGGGCTTTCTTGACTTTAATGTAAGTTCGAAATACCGGCACATTATGTACCTTAATTCAAAGTTGGGCTTGAAGATAAACCATAATGTAAACCAGTTGTAATGTGTAAGAACAGATATACAAATTCACAAATACTATTTTATTCCCTGAACACATTTGCACCGAGCTCTCCGTCCATACGTGCTCAATTATTCTTGCAAAATACCGCTCGCGTCCGCAAACCGCAAGAGATGTTTGCGTGACACTTAGAGACGTGCAGCGAGATGCATTGCGGATAAAGGAGCACTAGATGTTCTCAATTTAGTTGGATAATCCTTCAGGGAGTGTTAAGAACAGATGAAGTGCGGGTTATTTGAAACGGTTGCTTTTCTTGCATGGAACAAAGCGTATTTAAAGACATGCATATAATGCATTGCGGATATATATATGTAGGACATCTATGTCAAAGCCACCTAAAGATACCGAATAGGCGAATATGTATGAGAAATGTCAGCTGCACTACTACTCCACCTAGTAGCTACTAGTGTACTACTAGTACGCTATTTGTTGGAGATGGCGCAATCGACATGAGCTTCAAAAAGTTCTTAGGCTGTGGTCGTCTATATCTCTATAGTCTCTGATGTAGGAGTAAGTGGATGCTCCCAATTTAGTTGGATAATCCTTTAGGTGTGTTGAGCAGAGCGTTAAGGATATTTGTGTGACGCAGAGACGAGATATGCATTGAGATGCAATGTGGTGGATGTTCCCAATTTAGTTTGATATTAACCATCCTAGTGTGTAGACTGATATTCCCAATCTAGTTGGCTATTTTTAGGAGTGTGGATAACATATTAGACAAAGTGCAAGTTACTTTGGTAAAGTGTGGCATATTTGGGCGACACTCGAGATGTTCTCTATGGCTCATAGAGAATATTCAGAAATAATAGGTATCTACTTAGCAGTAGTTTATATACAAAATACTATTATAAAGTATACTCAGTGACTAGTACCAGCAACACAACCTTATTGAGCATAATATGGGACTAGGTTGATTTCTGCAAAAATATTTTTTTCATTTGAAACCTCAAGAACTTCTTACTCTTAAGTAACTTGGGTACAGGTGTTTCACGCAACCGTTTTCGTCAAATCCTTACACTGACGCAGTAATAACATCGCGCACTCCCGGAGACGGAATTTCCTACAGACACAGTCAATATTATTATGGTCCAACAGTACAGTAACTGTAAAATAACTTAATGTAAAATATACTTGTCTGAATTGATGCCTTATCTAGGTTGTGATACAGGTGGACCAAAATGTTGACAGAGGGGTGGCCGCTTTCAGATGAAAGAAGCCCCTGGCGTCCGTTAGCTAGATGGGTAGACGACGTTCGGAGGGTGGCGGGTCACTTTTGGATGAGGTTGGCTCAGAACCGGGACAAGTGGCGTACACGAAGAGAGGCCTATGCTCAGCAGTGGGCGATAAGAAGGCTGAAATGATGATGATGATGATGATATTAATGAATGGAGAGGATACCTACTTTATGTTTATTATACCACATCTGTGACATACAAGCACAAAGCCCGTCTAACGATAAGCTGTCACCGTAGCCTATGGTCTCTTTAAATAGTACCTGCATTTTTCAATCGATCTTTGGGTAGAATAGCTTTCATCGATAGTGTCGATGATTTCGCCAACGTCAAGGTAAAATAGCAAAAGTTTGCTCGTGGAGCATACCTTTGTTCAATAAGGCCTTGCTTTTTGTAAAGTGATTAGCTGTTTTACCAATAGCGTGGTGGCCGAGACCACGGACTACTGGTCCAGTCAATGACCAAAAGGTGGTTGGACGTATTTTGAGACTACTTGATTAGCTGCACACTTGTCCATTAGATTACTGCACAATAAGCTATCAATATTACATATTGAATCATAAAAGTGAGCAAAAAACTATTCTCAAGAGTCTTCTACGCTATCGTGAAATTCAACCCGAAGGCCTAAATTAGAATTTCCCGTTGTTAATAATACACCTGATGTTTATACACACAGTACAGCCTTGGTTCACTTGTGTAGGTCAAAAAACGTTATTTGAACTAAGTACTTCAAACTCATAATTTTAAAAATACCACTGTATATAAAGACAATAAGTTTCAGGTTGACTTGCCATTAAAGGTCCCTTTGAGTGAAGTCAATGATGTGCTTGGGTGCTCTTTTGATCTTGCTTATTATAGGTTCCTTAACCTCGAAAAAAGGCTTCAAAAAAATATAAATTTGCTAACAGATTACGAAAAGTTCATTGATGAATATGTGGACTTGAAGCATGGGCACTATATTGATTTCAATCAGCTGGATTTTGCGAATGATCCTCTATACTTTATGGCGCATCATCCGGTTATTAACGAGTCGAGTAAAACGACACGCACGCGTGTTGTTTTTGATTGTAGTATGCAAACTAACAAAAAAATATCGCTAAATGACATTTTGCTTAATGGGGGCTCGCTACAGAAGGAATTGTTTGACATAATGCTTTTATTCCGGCTAGGCAATTATACCTTTTCCACCGACATACGACGCATGTTTCGATGTGTCGAGATTAACCCTATGCATGCTAAATTGCAAAATATACTGTGGAGAAGCAATCCTACCGAGTCTATAAAATGCATACAATTAGACACTGTTACCTACGGGCAAAAAAGTAGTTCCTTTTTAAGTACTCGCTGTTTAAAAGAGCTTTCAGATAGGTACGAAGCTGATTACCCACTGGCGTCTTATATACTAAAAAACTGTACCTATGTAGATGATGCGTGCTTTTCACACTCCGATTTGAACGTCATAATGGAAGCCAGATCGCAATTATGTGAGTTGTTAGGCAAGGGCAATTTTTATACGCATAAGTGGGCATCAAATGATCAGCGAGTGTTAGAGGGCATTCCCAATGATAAACGGCATTTTGATGAATTAGACTTCCAAAAGGATAACCTATATATAAAGACATTAGGTTTAAAACTTAATATACAAGACGATTCTTTTGTTTTTTCTTGCCCCGAACCCTTTGGCAAGGAAAACCCTACCAAAAGAGATATATTGAGTTATATTTCGAAATTTTATGACCCGCTAGGTTTTATAGCGCCAATTATCATGAAGGCTAAGGCTTTTATGCAAAAAATCTATGCTGAAAAGATAGGTTGGAATGAGGTTCCTTCAGCACAGCTGCGACAAGAATGGTCTTCATTTGCAAACAAATTATCTCAAATGGAGCCCTTTATTATTAATAGGAACCTGCAGATCCCTTCCAATGCTTCTGCATTGCAATTAATCGGCTTTGCTAATGCTTGTAGCACGACCGGCTATGGCTGCTGTGTGTATCTTCGGGTGGTCGACGAACATGGTAATGCTTCACTTTCTTTACTATGTGCTAAATCTCGAATCAACCCCCGCGATAAAGATACACTCACGATTGCACGCTTAGAGCTGTGTTCTATGCTGCTACTATCTAAACTAATCACTCGAGTTTACGATACGCTAAAACAACAATTAGATATACAAGATGTTTATTTGTTTTCTGACTCGCAAATTTCCCTAGCATGGGTAAAGACAGAGCCTATAAGGCTTCAGGCTTTTGTTGCCAATCGCGTGAGGTTGATTCGAGATCTTACAGATAGATGGCGCTGGCTGTATGTACCCAGTGAAGAAAACCCAAGTGACTGCGTAAGCAGAGGTACAGACCCAGACGAGCTGCGTGGACTACACATGTGGCTGCACGGCCCGAGCTTTCTACAGGATGGTAAATACGATTTAAATAATAAAAATAAGCCACCTGCGATCGACGACCTCCCAGAACTGAAAAAGGCGCCCTCTAGTGCCAAAGTTTCGCTACTCACTACCCAAAAAGGATCAGATTTCTACGATTTCTTGAATAAGTTCTCTGATCTCAACAAAATGGTACGAGTAACGGCCTACATAATTAGGTTTTGTTCTAATTTAAAGAATAAAAACGCGAATAGTCCTAAGTTTCTCACCTCTAAGGAGCTTCAAATGGCTTTACTTAGGATTATAAAACACGAACAAGGCATTTATTTCAAGCATGAAATTGACAGCCTCGAGGCTGATTTAGACAATGTTAAAGGCTCACTTAACCCTTTACATCCCTTCCTTGACAATGAAGGCCTTCTAAGAGTTGGTGGCAGAATAAAAAACGCGAACGTATCTTTCTCACAAAGGCATCCAATAATCCTACCAAGAGAATCTCGCATAACAAATCTCATTGTGAATCGTGAGCATCTTAGACTGCTACATGCTCCGCCAAAATTGTTATTGTCAAGCTTAAATGAAAAATATTGGATCGTCAATGGTCTTAGCTATGTAAAGCATATAATAAAGTATTGCTTAAATGCATTACAATGTCGTCCTAAGTGGCGGGATAGCCAACCGAATGTTAAAGGATATCCTGGTGATGATAATAAAGTCAGGGTCGTCGACCTCATGACACCTAATAAAAAAGTGTATAAACGTTCATTAAGCGGCTTCGCTATTTTACCTATAGAGTAATTTTATTTTTAGAATACATGAATGTATTAACTTTAAGAAAGAAATGTAGTAGTTATGTTAGTCATACAGCATTACAGGAATCTAAGTACTATATTGTTGTATGCCCATTAGGTAGTAGCATACTTATTTCTTAATAATGCCACTCGCAGATTGGAGTGTTTTATTTTTATACGCATAAGTGGGCATCAAATGATCAGCGAGTGTTAGAGGGCATTCCCAATGATAAACGGCATTTTGATGAATTAGACTTCCAAAAGGATAACCTATATATAAAGACATTAGGTTTAAAACTTAATATACAAGACGATTCTTTTGTTTTTTCTTGCCCCGAACCCTTTGGCAAGGAAAACCCTACCAAAAGAGATATATTGAGTTATATTTCGAAATTTTATGACCCGCTAGGTTTTATAGCGCCAATTATCATGAAGGCTAAGGCTTTTATGCAAAAAATCTATGCTGAAAAGATAGGTTGGAATGAGGTTCCTTCAGCACAGCTGCGACAAGAATGGTCTTCATTTGCAAACAAATTATCTCAAATGGAGCCCTTTATTATTAATAGGAACCTGCAGATCCCTTCCAATGCTTCTGCATTGCAATTAATCGGCTTTGCTAATGCTTGTAGCACGACCGGCTATGGCTGCTGTGTGTATCTTCGGGTGGTCGACGAACATGGTAATGCTTCACTTTCTTTACTATGTGCTAAATCTCGAATCAACCCCCGCGATAAAGATACACTCACGATTGCACGCTTAGAGCTGTGTTCTATGCTGCTACTATCTAAACTAATCACTCGAGTTTACGATACGCTAAAACAACAATTAGATATACAAGATGTTTATTTGTTTTCTGACTCGCAAATTTCCCTAGCATGGGTAAAGACAGAGCCTATAAGGCTTCAGGCTTTTGTTGCCAATCGCGTGAGGTTGATTCGAGATCTTACAGATAGATGGCGCTGGCTGTATGTACCCAGTGAAGAAAACCCAAGTGACTGCGTAAGCAGAGGTACAGACCCAGACGAGCTGCGTGGACTACACATGTGGCTGCACGGCCCGAGCTTTCTACAGGATGGTAAATACGATTTAAATAATAAAAATAAGCCACCTGCGATCGACGACCTCCCAGAACTGAAAAAGGCGCCCTCTAGTGCCAAAGTTTCGCTACTCACTACCCAAAAAGGATCAGATTTCTACGATTTCTTGAATAAGTTCTCTGATCTCAACAAAATGGTACGAGTAACGGCCTACATAATTAGGTTTTGTTCTAATTTAAAGAATAAAAACGCGAATAGTCCTAAGTTTCTCACCTCTAAGGAGCTTCAAATGGCTTTACTTAGGATTATAAAACACGAACAAGGCATTTATTTCAAGCATGAAATTGACAGCCTCGAGGCTGATTTAGACAATGTTAAAGGCTCACTTAACCCTTTACATCCCTTCCTTGACAATGAAGGCCTTCTAAGAGTTGGTGGCAGAATAAAAAACGCGAACGTATCTTTCTCACAAAGGCATCCAATAATCCTACCAAGAGAATCTCGCATAACAAATCTCATTGTGAATCGTGAGCATCTTAGACTGCTACATGCTCCGCCAAAATTGTTATTGTCAAGCTTAAATGAAAAATATTGGATCGTCAATGGTCTTAGCTATGTAAAGCATATAATAAAGTATTGCTTAAATGCATTACAATGTCGTCCTAAGTGGCGGGATAGCCAACCGAATGTTAAAGGATATCCTGGTGATGATAATAAAGTCAGGGTCGTCGACCTCATGACACCTAATAAAAAAGTGTATAAACGTTCATTAAGCGGCTTCGCTATTTTACCTATAGAGTAATTTTATTTTTAGAATACATGAATGTATTAACTTTAAGAAAGAAATGTAGTAGTTATGTTAGTCATACAGCATTACAGGAATCTAAGTACTATATTGTTGTATGCCCATTAGGTAGTAGCATACTTATTTCTTAATAATGCCACTCGCAGATTGGAGTGTTTCGGGGCGTTGTGGGGCTGGTAAAATATGAGGCGGAGAAGAAGAAGTCCAGGAATTGTGGCCACATTTTTATATTTTATAAGAAACAGAAAATACATGTTAATAGTAACGGCGATGATAGAAGAACGAACTATAAACGAATGAATGAAAGAATGAATGAATGCCTACTGTTGGAGTTGCCAACATGCTGGGGCGGGCGCGGAAGGCTTACCCTTAACATAGTTAAGACATTATATTTAAAGTAAACAAGTACTAAAATAAAAACAAATATCAACTTGTAATGAAAACAAGGAAAATGTTAAGTTAAAACACTCCAATCTGCGAGTGGCATTATTAAGAAATAAGTATGCTACTACCTAATGGGCATACAACAATATAGTACTTAGATTCCTGTAATGCTGTATGACTAACATAACTACTACATTTCTTTCTTAAAGTTAATACATTCATGTATTCTAAAAATAAAATTACTCTATAGGTAAAATAGCGAAGCCGCTTAATGAACGTTTATACAGTTTATACACTTTTTTATTAGGTGTCATGAGGTCGACGACCCTGACTTTATTATCATCACCAGGATATCCTTTAACATTCGGTTGGCTATCCCGCCACTTAGGACGACATTGTAATGCATTTAAGCAATACTTTATTATATGCTTTACATAGCTAAGACCATTGACGATCCAATATTTTTCATTTAAGCTTGACAATAACAATTTTGGCGGAGCATGTAGCAGTCTAAGATGCTCACGATTCACAATGAGATTTGTTATGCGAGATTCTCTTGGTAGGATTATTGGATGCCTTTGTGAGAAAGATACGTTCGCGTTTTTTATTCTGCCACCAACTCTTAGAAGGCCTTCATTGTCAAGGAAGGGATGTAAAGGGTTAAGTGAGCCTTTAACATTGTCTAAATCAGCCTCGAGGCTGTCAATTTCATGCTTGAAATAAATGCCTTGTTCGTGTTTTATAATCCTAAGTAAAGCCATTTGAAGCTCCTTAGAGGTGAGAAACTTAGGACTATTCGCGTTTTTATTCTTTAAATTAGAACAAAACCTAATTATGTAGGCCGTTACTCGTACCATTTTGTTGAGATCAGAGAACTTATTCAAGAAATCGTAGAAATCTGATCCTTTTTGGGTAGTGAGTAGCGAAACTTTGGCACTAGAGGGCGCCTTTTTCAGTTCTGGGAGGTCGTCGATCGCAGGTGGCTTATTTTTATTATTTAAATCGTATTTACCATCCTGTAGAAAGCTCGGGCCGTGCAGCCACATGTGTAGTCCACGCAGCTCGTCTGGGTCTGTACCTCTGCTTACGCAGTCACTTGGGTTTTCTTCACTGGGTACATACAGCCAGCGCCATCTATCTGTAAGATCTCGAATCAACCTCACGCGATTGGCAACAAAAGCCTGAAGCCTTATAGGCTCTGTCTTTACCCATGCTAGGGAAATTTGCGAGTCAGAAAACAAATAAACATCTTGTATATCTAATTGTTGTTTTAGCGTATCGTAAACTCGAGTGATTAGTTTAGATAGTAGCAGCATAGAACACAGCTCTAAGCGTGCAATCGTGAGTGTATCTTTATCGCGGGGGTTGATTCGAGATTTAGCACATAGTAAAGAAAGTGAAGCATTACCATGTTCGTCGACCACCCGAAGATACACACAGCAGCCATAGCCGGTCGTGCTACAAGCATTAGCAAAGCCGATTAATTGCAATGCAGAAGCATTGGAAGGGATCTGCAGGTTCCTATTAATAATAAAGGGCTCCATTTGAGATAATTTGTTTGCAAATGAAGACCATTCTTGTCGCAGCTGTGCTGAAGGAACCTCATTCCAACCTATCTTTTCAGCATAGATTTTTTGCATAAAAGCCTTAGCCTTCATGATAATTGGCGCTATAAAACCTAGCGGGTCATAAAATTTCGAAATATAACTCAATATATCTCTTTTGGTAGGGTTTTCCTTGCCAAAGGGTTCGGGGCAAGAAAAAACAAAAGAATCGTCTTGTATATTAAGTTTTAAACCTAATGTCTTTATATATAGGTTATCCTTTTGGAAGTCTAATTCATCAAAATGCCGTTTATCATTGGGAATGCCCTCTAACACTCGCTGATCATTTGATGCCCACTTATGCGTATAAAAATTGCCCTTGCCTAACAACTCACATAATTGCGATCTGGCTTCCATTATGACGTTCAAATCGGAGTGTGAAAAGCACGCATCATCTACATAGGTACAGTTTTTTAGTATATAAGACGCCAGTGGGTAATCAGCTTCGTACCTATCTGAAAGCTCTTTTAAACAGCGAGTACTTAAAAAGGAACTACTTTTTTGCCCATAGGTAACGGTGTCTAATTGTATGCATTTTATAGACTCGGTAGGATTGCTTCTCCACAGTATATTTTGCAATTTAGCATGCATAGGGTTAATCTCGACACATCGAAACATGCGTCGTATGTCGGTGGAAAAGGTATAATTGCCTAGCCGGAATAAAAGCATTATGTCAAACAATTCCTTCTGTAGCGAGCCCCCGTTAAGCAAAATGTCATTTAGCGATATTTTTTTGTTAGTTTGCATACTACAATCAAAAACAACACGCGTGCGTGTCGTTTTACTCGACTCGTTAATAACCGGATGATGCGCCATAAAGTATAGAGGATCATTCGCAAAATCCAGCTGATTGAAATCAATATAGTGCCCATGCTTCAAGTCCACATATTCATCAATGAACTTTTCGTAATCTGTTAGCAAATTTATATTTTTTTGAAGCCTTTTTTCGAGGTTAAGGAACCTATAATAAGCAAGATCAAAAGAGCACCCAAGCACATCATTGACTTCACTCAAAGGGACCTTTAATGGCAAGTCAACCTGAAACTTATTGTCTTTATATACAGTGGTATTTTTAAAAATGCTTTCACACTGCTCATGCTCAGACATGCGTTCACAGTAAGTTTCAGGGATGCTTTCTGCAGTCCAGAATTGTTGCAGACTGTCATCGAGACCAGTCTCACATTTAGTACATAAAAGCGTTACCTTACTATTGTCACGGATTGTCTGGAGCGGTAAAGCCCCACCTATGATATGGCCAAACTTGGTGTTGACAATGGTAGGCTGTGGACCGGGCTTCTGCTTACTAAACTGTGCTGACTCCTTCCGCTGCACAGCAATCGGTTCCAACAGGAGGACCTGGAAAAATATGTCCGTACCAAGAAGTAAATTTATCTCGGACGGCTGATGGAAATCAGGATCAGAAAATTCGATTCCATCAGGGATTTCAAGTGTTTCTAAGTTTATCTCCTGTTGTGGAAGTTTGCAAGTGATCTTGTCCATTACATGACAGTTGACAGTCACTCGGTAAGGTGAGCTTAATGAACATACCTCTAAGGGTATAGAATATTGTGTATCACTGCTCCTTTCTCCAGCACCAATAATATCAGTGTAATCTTTATTCGGGGTCAGTCCTAATATTTTAATTAACTTGTGAGAAGCTAAACTGACCTGCGAACAATTATCCAATAACGCCTTCACATGAACCTCGCTGCCTGTCTGTGAATATATCTTTACCCTAACTGTGGGTACTAATGACCTGTTACCAACCATATTTGATATTAAAGACACTTGTGGTTGGTTTGCCGAATCCGGATGTAGTAAGGTGTTATGAGCTTGCCTACATATATTGCACCGGAAATGAAAGCGGCATTTGCCATTGTGCTTGTTTAGACAGACAGAACACAAGTTATTATTTTGGCAGAAGGCAATTTTTTCACTACTTGTTAATACCTTGAACTTGCTACACTCAAATAATCTGTGATTGGACTTACAATAAGCACAAGCGGATGAGGCATTTGTTCCCGAAGTCGCTGTCACGTTTACCGCCGCCTTGGAGTAAGTCTTTCCAGCATTCCCGGAAGTCTGCGGCTCAGCATTTTCTAGAGCCAAGGCCCGTTTCTCCAAATACAGCAGAAACTCGGTGATAGTGGGCTCCTCAGTGTCGTCCCGCTCGAGCTGGTACGCCCGCGACGTGTACAGATCTAATTTACGGTACAAAATCGCTAAAATTATGGGATCCCAGTTTTCAGTGTTTACATTTAAATTCTTTAAAGCCGACAAAGATTGTTTGACACTAGACACGAATGATCTTAAATTTATAGGGTTAGACTTGACCAAGGCATTTATATCAAGCAGTGAATTTATGTGTTCATTAATGATTTTGAAAGCATGATTATACCGTTCCTCAAGCAGCTTAAGAGCTTCATCGTAACTGCCTGCAGTTAAAGGAAGGTTTTTTATGAGATCAAAAGGCTCATTTGACAAAAACGACCTGAGGTAGTACAGTTTCTGAACATTATCTATTGACCTGTCATTGTGAATGATAGCCTTAAATAAGCTGATAAAGCCAGTATACTCACTGTACTTACCCGTGAAAGTATCTATCTTAATTGTGGGCAACTTAGCCCTGTAGTTGTGGCAAGCCGCGCTGACCCAACTCGCAGTTGTTTCAGAGGCAGGTGAGGATTTCGCCTTAATCATCTCATTAAGGACAGTGAGAATTTGATAATATTTGGTCTCACACTCTGCTACATCCTCCGCGTCGTCATCATCGATGGCCAGAATTTGTTTATTATAGCCTTCATACTCGTTGAATAAATCCACGATTCTAGCGCGTTTGGCTTGTAATGTCGACAAGACTGTTAAATCGACATCTTGCTGGTTACTTATGAATGTATACAGCCTTGTTATTGACGCCTTTGTATACCCACGCGACGCTCGCAACAGTTTTAGTGGGTCTGGCGTCATTTTCACTAAGTACTACTTAATTTACACCTTACAATAAAAAGTTATAAATAAGCAAATAACGTTGACGTCAATCAAAGTAACGTTGCGCCAAAATGAATGAAGTTATTGTAAGGAATGATAGAAGTAAGGAATGAAATGAACGAACGATCTTAGAGTCCTCCAATGGCGTTACAGATCACGACGGTGACAGCTTCTGTGATTGGGCAGCGTTCGAAATCACAATATGGCGGCGGGTATAGACACGTCAGCCTCTGCGCCAAACATCCACGCGCACCGCGGAACTAGAAAAATACTTGCATAACCGCCATTTTGGTGACTATCTTGCGTCTCGTTCTGATCTTGGCAAAATGTATCGTGCCTTCCTTTTCTCCTTTGTTGAAACTGGATATGAACGTAAGATTTGAAAATACAAAATCAAAAATTATCCACGATGAAAATTTTGCGTAGATTAACTAAAATAAGAGATTCTGCACTTCATATGAACGTTTTCGCGATGCGACGATAGGAATTCGCGCCGCACGCTCTCCTTTCTTGAAATAATAATGAAATATTGCGAAAATAAATATGCGCCGACCACGATGTAACTTTAGCGTGAAATCGGTGAAATCGCACAACGTTTTTGTAGGATGCGACGAGTTTTCCAAGCGCCGGTTATCCTTAATCCTTATAGTGTCGACCACGAGAATAATTGCGTAGTTTCGACGAGTTAGACAGACAGAGGTCTTTAAAATTGCACTATACGACGAATAGGTAGAAATTAGAAGCTACTTATCATATTAAATCGCGTCGATAGCGTTGTTAGTTGAACATCTTCTTGCGTACGGTACTCTATACGTAATTGCGTACGGATGATGGTCGTCCACGATGAATTTAGCGTAGGACCGACAATATTGCGCGATGCGACGAATTTGAATTCATTTCAAATATTTCGCGCCGATCGCGATATTTTTTCTTGCGTGAATAGATGCACGATGATTAAAATGCGACGAATAGGTATAGCCTATTGTCTTGCGCCGCTCGCGTTCTTCAAACGATAATTTGGATCGGCGGCCATTTTTTGCAAAAACTGGATTTTCTTAATCTCCGTCCTTTTTTGCTCTTCTCGAAGGACCAATGTTCAGCGGGGCGTTGTGGGGCTGGTAAAATATGAGGCGGAGAAGAAGAAGTCCAGGAATTGTGGCCACATTTTTATATTTTATAAGAAACAGAAAATACATGTTAATAGTAACGGCGATGATAGAAGAACGAACTATAAACGAATGAATGAAAGAATGAATGAATGCCTACTGTTGGAGTTGCCAACAGTATCAAGATTTTTGTTGGTCTTAACTGACGTAACTGCTGACGATATCGGTTACTGACAGGTAAAAGCACGAACATTGGGGTAATTTCGCAAAGCGTTTAATTCCGAAAATCACTCAAATATCGCTCGTACCTATTCCATTGTAATAAGAGTCAACTTTCGGAATTACCCTTTTTTCCTATCGGAAGTACCCCAATGCTCTTTTCAATTCGTTTTGTAATCAAAATAACACCTTGCTTCTTACGTACAAAAAAATAACTTGCGTAATGAAGTCAAAATGCTGGTGTTAGGTATATTACTGTGACATGTCGCCGTGAGGTGGTTCCGAGGAATCACTAAGGGTTTTACGTTCCTGCTGCCTCTGATGGCGCTATAGCGATTTCATTTAAGCCCAGCTTGGAACCCAAGCAATAGAAAGAAAATACTTCTTACACTGGCAACACACCCGGTTTTATTTGTCGAAATATTCGTGTCTCTCTTTGATTTCTATATAATAAGAAAAAGAGGCAATATTTTATTCCTTCTATTTATACCTTCATTGCACAAAAGAAGGTTTTAGAGCACAAAAGGCTTTAATGCTATACCTAAGGCATTATCTACCTTCAACCAAAAGAAAAAGCAGATCGAATGTTAGGAGTGGCCAAGGTGGTAACAAATATCTGAACGATGCAATAAAATGTAGGTATGTTCAGATATTTGTGAGTACCCTGGCCGCTCCGATTTTTTTGATCTCTTCATAGTCGAATCCTCATGTCTGAGGGTCGTGACCACCATAAGTCGCTCTATGTTGTATTGCTCTCCATAACAATGTTGAATGTTTGAACAAATAAGTCTAAAAGTAAATAGTTTTATTGGTAGGTATATTTCTATATATTTTCTTAGTTAGTCCATCAATAATAATAGGTAGGTATGTGACGGTAAGATGTCCAATTTTCGATTCGTAGGTCTCAACTTCGGACCCCTGCTTGTAAAGAAGAAGAAAAACATCGTTAGGAAGCCGACGACATTATTCCAATAAATCCAATAAGGTCGTTTCCCCATTGGGTTACAAAGTCAGATGGAAAAAAACTAGGGCTTGCGCCAGTTCTGTAGCTATTAGGTTACCAAGCACACTCCATTAAGTCATGGGAATAAAGCAAGGAGGATGATGAAGATTTTTACGTCATTCTCCCTATTTCACCCCAATGCATCCTAAGGCTGCGTTTACACCAGAGATGAGTGAGGATGGGTCGAGTAATGTGTTTTTGAAAACCAATAGAATCACTTCATTTGTTTATCCTCGCACAACCCAGCTCTATGATTGGTTCTTAATAAACACATTACACGAAACGCATCCTCGCACATCTCTGGTGGAAACGCACTCTTAACACTTTCACGACCAGGAACCCGCTAGGCGGGTTTTCTGTTCGTAGCTACTACGCGCTACATACGAGGAATACCTGGCTACGCGCTACGGAAAGTGTTAAACTCATTTCCCCGACGTAAAAAGATATGGATGTTTTTTTATGTCCTTGGAACTTGACGGCAAGATGGAAATAAGATTAATTTGAATTGAATGAATGAAAATAAATTGACTTCGGGTTGCTAATTGAATAAAAACATCCTTGTCCTCCGACTAATTGAAGTTAAAGTGTACCCACCTACGAGTACTTCCTTAATTTTATTGCCTTTTCTAAAAGTAAGATTTTTTATGTTACGCTTAATTTTTGCTGCCACCGTGACAGCAAGCCACGGCTTGATAACTAACGAGCGCTACATGGTAACTGTAGCCTATCAACGCCTGTAACTTTCAGAGTGCTATATGCGCGTCGTCCACCATTTAAAACCTTTGTAGAGGAAGAAATGGTGGACAATAAGAGAGATCTCTCAGGGACCGAAGTCCCATGAGACGTAGTTGGAAGTTATGTATATACAAACTGTAATCCGTAACTTCGTTAGCGTGATGTAGAACTTATATGAGACGCTTGATACAAGTATGGAAGTTGACAGTTTGTCGCCACTACGTCGCCATCTATCGGAATTGTGGAGCGACGTTAGAACAGCTGGCAGAGGAGACGCCCTAGCGAGGTTACCAGCCGTTTTTAAAATATAATTATATAATATACTATGATGTTCGTAACAAAGATCAACGAATCTTCCATAGTTTTACTATTCCATGGCCAAGTAAACACTGGTCAAACGAAACGAACGTCCGACGAAAAGGCTCTTCCCGTTCGTTTTGACAATTTCATTTGCCCGGAGCAAAGAGCGGACAGTTCATTAAAAACTCGATGTGAAACGAACCACGTTTCGTGTGTCATGAATACCGTGGAAGTTTTTATTTGCTGATGCTTGGTATTTGACCGAGGTGAGCGGTCTGTATTGTTTTAACGATTTCAATTTATAATATTAGACTTGTCGGACTATAACATACTAGCTATATTGAAACAGATAAACAATTAATTGAAATATTTTTTAACTTTTAAATGGTGTGTTTTCTGTCTATTAACTTTGTATAGGTAGGATCCTCATCATATATCGTTGTTGTTGTTGTTATCAGATGTTGCGTAAACTGTCATGGAAATACAGGGTGTTTTTTCAATAACTAGCCATATTGTGAGAGGTGATTAGGTAAGTCATACTGAACAACTTTTTCTATGGGATCAACCCCGAAATCGCAAAAATAATCCCATAGAAAACGTCGACGCCTGATCAGCCGAAATGTATGAAGCAACCAATAAAAAATTAAAAATTTCGGAGTTGGTCCCATAATAAAAGTTGTTTAGTTTGGCCTAATAAATCACCTGCCGCAATATGGCTGGTTATTGAAAAAACAACCTGTATAAAATGCCCGAAGCTTGTTAAAAGAACCGACAACTCATTACAAGGGAGGGTAGACCGTCAATTGGAGAAACCTAAATTGGGCCAATCAAATTTAATAGTCTATCGTACAGATAACCTCTAATTAGACAGTGTATGTAATACCCGGTGTGACCGATTAGTTTAGACTAAGATAAACGCTTAGACTATTCAAGCAACCGGACCGGCCATGTCTGTCATTTTCTATACAAAAAAAGTCTCGATTTTTCTTCAGTCATTATAAAACTTCATTGTAATTAAATTAACATCTTTATGTTTCCAAATCCTTGATAAAACATGCATTCAACCAAGGAGGCATCATCAAGTTTGCAGACGAATTTCCATTTTATGGAGAGCAGTCATGGTGGAAGGATTCTTTTTAAATCGGGCCGCCGATACTACTTCAAAAGGTTAAATGAACAATCTCGCGCGTCGGTTTGAAACTGCCACAAAACTGGAGTCTGCAGTGGTTTGATAGTGCTAGATCCAGAACAAAGGCAATTTATCAGAGAAAAAGAGCATAGTTGTATGCCAGACTATCAGTCAATAGACATCGAACAAAGCTTAATCAAATTAAAACAAACAGTAATTACAGATTATAAGCCTGTTCCACAGCTTTATAAAGATGAAATGCGATGAATTGCCGCCATTCTATAAGAAAAAAGATATGTTGTACAGAGCCCGCCGGAATGTAGTCTCAGTTGAATTAGGTGACGATGTTACTATTCCCGAAAGTTTAGCCGAAGGTTGGCTGTGTGTCAAGGAAAATGACATTTTAATTTTTGTAATTTCTTCGGCAAAGCAGTGGATCCAAAATTGCACAACATATTTTTCAGATGGAACATTTAAAATTGTTCCAGAACCATACGCTCAGTTATATTCATTTCATGCGGACATAGGTTCCGAAAAATCAACGATGTCTCAACTTTCCTCTGTCACAACTCACCTCACTCTCTTCTACCTAACTGTTATATTGACCGCCCGAGAAATTACCTAATTCTCCGAGTCAAGTATGTCATGAAGATTGTGAAGGACCCAGCACTCAAACCCTTCAATTTACCCCTAATTTGTTTGAAATATTAATCATACTCTTGTCCCAACGATACACTCGTCTTACATAAGAGGTTTTATAGCAGAATAGGTCTTGTAAAGGGTTTGCAATATGAAAAGAGGTTATTTATTCAGTAACTACGATATAAGTTGCGAACATTGAACGGAAACGTATTCTTGATTGCCTGACTACTTTGATATTCCTTATTCTTTGTAAGTTCTTACACTACTAGCGGGACTACAAAGCGTTTTAGTTCCATTTAAATTTTAAATTACAACTGGCTATTATATACTATTTCAAGCTAGAGCTACCATGATGATTAACATTATTAATTATTACAGTTAACAAGGTATTTTTCACTCACTTACTATATATATTTGTTTTTGGATAATATTTCGAAACAGATACCAACATGTACCATTCATGCGACAGTTATTTCGTGATAATGTCCCATGTAACTGAAATGTCGAAACTCCATATCCATGGTACACCCCGTTTCTAATAGTAGTTATAGCTACAAGGGATATTTAAAAACAACCTACAGAAGCGTGGTGCTTAACTCATCTTAAGTGATTTGTGCAAGATTATTTTATCGTGTTTGGCCAGTCCAGGTGCCATAGTTTATTTATTTTCTTATTGCACCGAAGAAAAACTTACTTATTTTTGAAGACGAATTTGGGCGGCAACTTTTTGCTTAAGTAACCATCGGAACAACCAACCTTGTTATTTTTTTAATTTTTGTTCCAACGTCTGCTAACTTCAATTTTATAGTTTTATTAAGAAAAACGGAATGTTTTAGCAATCGGACCGGTGTTCCAAAAGTCCGAAACTTGCATGATGCGGTGAATTTTTAATTTTTTCTTTCAATTATAAAATTTAATCTTCCTTGTCTTTTTGTCCGGCAACGAGTCTAGGATTTTCTATGTTTCGTCCGTCATCGAGTTCTCCTGTTTAATCCAATTATATATTTACCTAATCGGATAACCGGTTACCCGTGCGACGGACTTACACCTCGTTTTATGTAATTCCCTTACGTTAGATAAGATTTCTATACAATAATATAAGCGACCTTCGCCCAATAATGGGACACCTAATATGACAACAAAAAGTGTTAACTTAAGCAAACTTAAGCCATATTCGGCCCCTTTACCTGCTTATATGTACCTCAGAATGAAAATAGCCCTTAGGTCACCGTCCTCATTAATCTTTGTTTACACACCTAGTCACATGTAAGGTCGCCTTTCGTTTGTTTTGTTACTTATTTCCCAACTTGCCATACAAAAATGCGATATAACCTAGACATAGTAAAATACATGCCATTTTGAACTCTCTGCTATGGTATTAAGGAGTTCAAGGATGGTAGCAATGTTGTTTTCGTCGTCATGCGTGGAGGAATTAAGGTTAGGCTTGTCAGGCGTATTCAGGCATTAATCTGATGGTAAGTCAGGCCGACTCGCTATTCACGGCAGGTTGATGTGAAAGGCTGGAGTGATGAATGGGAAGAATTAACTTCGTGGGGCGCTATTCTTACACGTAAAAAAGGATCTTCAACCAATAATACCCTAATATACCAATGCGAGAATGTTATTGTTTAAACATATGTACTTAAATATTGTCTTGAATAAAGACATTTTACTTGAATCAAGAGCACTCTCTAGGCAAATTGTTTCCACCTATATACGAACAGTAATGTTTTGACCAAGAGGATTTGTCTTGGATGTATACGAGTATGTATACAATAATAGAACCAAGAAAAAAAACCTGTTTTTTCCAGATCTAGACTTTTCTGACCACAATTTATTCAGGATGGGGAAGGCTGCTGAAAACTTTTTGCAGATGGCGCTGTTCAAGATTCCATACAATAAGAGAGACACATATAATGAGAGAAAGAGACAGAAGACTAACTAGTATGCAGTCAAAAAGCTTTTCTCAGGCAAAAACCTTCCCTATTGCGTTTATCTACAGCATTTTCATTTTAGTGTATTTCAGAAACTGGTGGATTTAAATGGGAAGTAATTATTTGATCAGCCGTTTTTAAAACTGATTCGCAAAAAAAATATAGCCATTAAATCACTTGGTCAGCTTATAAAAATTTGCCTGGCAATAAATAAATATGGAGCTGCAACTCTTGTTCAGCAAAAAATTCACAAACGGACAACGTTTTAACCAATATTGATCTGCCTATATTATACTTTATCTGCTCAATAAATTGTTGAGCTGCGAAATAATTATTTGGTCAGCAAGATTTAAAAATTGGTGGGTACAAAAAACATGACTGTAACCAGTTTTATTGAGAGGTATGCATATTAAAGCAATGGTAATCTGATATAATAAAGCTGGTGGCGTTTGGTTTGAAAAATCGGCAGAGTTGCAACCGGAGTGAAATTGGTCCACGTGACATGAGCAGCCAATCTGTGCGTTTGGGAATATAATCACAGAAAACTGTCGTGTCACAGAGCCAAGGTAGGTGCGACGACGAGCGAAGCGAGGAGGAGTGTGTTAGGTGAACCGTGACCTAACAGCGCCAGAACCGACTGAATCTAATGTCTTATATTAGTTAAATTATAGTATAGTATAGTAGTCCGGTTTCCTTACGATGTTTTCCTTCACCGAAAAGCGACTGGTAAATATCAAATGATTAAGTTCCGAAAAATTCAGTGGTACGAGCCGGGGTTTGAACCCGATACCTCCGGATTGAAAGTCGGACGTCTTACCGCAAGGCTACCAGCGCTTCGTAATTTATAAATAATTAAATAAAAAGTAATACCGGTACACAATCTCTGCCATCTTCCGGATAAAGGTGTGGCCACAACCTTAACATAGGCTGTAATTACGGTTCCAAATGTCTCAAATGAGTGGTGGACAGTCCTTTTCGCCTAGATTTCGAAGTTCTGCGCCAAATTAGGTCTAGTCTGAGCTTCTTTGATGTAATTCAGAGCAAATTGTCTGTCTGGGACATGTTGCTTAGCGCATACAAAACACGACATCATTTGTTGACTAGAAAAAAATAAGCTTTTTTCGTATGGTATAGGGTAGTTACGTACTGTACGTCACCCCAGCAGAGGCCACTGGAGAGTGGAGACCCTATTCCATAGAAACATTCCGTAAAGACGTCAAATTATGCGCACGGAAAGTCGTACCCTAAGCGCCAGCGTGCAATATCACGTCCAAAATATAAGTGAGTTGCCTTGCGCGTAGGGTTTGCAATCCGGATCCGGAATGTACAAAATTATTTATCCGGATCCACGGATCTTCCCTTTACATTTAAGATCCGTCGTGCAAAGACTTACGCGCTGAGGGCACAATTTTTTCATACTATATTATTCTGTGATCCGATGCTTGACGGTCAAAAAGGTTAAATTAATTACAAGCTTTTTTGTAATGACTGTGTAGTCAATACTTATTGTCTTTTTTTTTGTTGAATGTAGGTTCCTTTCATTCTGATTCATTATTAATATCAGTCTAAGATGTAATTGAAATGATTTGACTTTGTCTTTGAATTTATATTATCATTAGTGATCGGTATTTAATCGGAACTGATGTCGTTTCATCAATTAAACCACAAAGCGGCTAATCCAATCACTGCTATCTCATGTCCATTGTCTATATCGCATCAACATCGCTTACAAATCGCAGGCGAATCATCGCCTCTGTCAACTTATTAAAATACTCAAACTTACTCAAACTGGTCACTTTGTCCAGAAATTTCCATAATAGGATGACCCATTTATATGAGTGTAGGTATTTCATCAGGTGACAACCAGAACTTACTAATTACGAAAAAAAACTAAATCAAAATTAACCCTGTCATGTGTAACAAGCGGTTTACACGGCCGGCTATGACAAACGTGGAAATGCCTATCGCAGTACTTAATGATATCTTAATTATTACTCAAAACTAAATGCTGAAGTAAGGTACTAACTAGAGAGCATTCCATCAAATTCGGGTATTCTAAATTGGTGCTGAATAAAAAGGTTAGTATTTCTTGTGACTCATATATTTTATTTAGCGAAGGTATACAACAACAAGCTTACTGTGTAAAACCAATCTTATGCTATTAATATTAATTACCTTACGTTAAAGCTTAAAGCTCAATGGTAGAGTTGGGTCGTAGAAGTTACATATTATTTTACACAGTGCCTATCAGGTGTTAATCCCTACCGTTTCAATGCCATCATACCACAGATTCTTTAAATTAACTATTGCCCTATGTTTCAGGAAAGGAAATATTCCACCAACCTCAGATCACACGCATACCGCTGGGACCAGAGAGCTTCCAAGGCGACATTGACTGAGCTACCAACACGTGGCTCCTGCACCAGACAACACCGGCAGCTTCCCTTCACCGCGACACCGCCATAGGACCCTGGGCTGCAGCCGGTGGACTCCTTCCCTGCCTCACACGGCAGCAGGAAACTTGAAGTGGCTTAAGGCCATTAGGCAAGCGGTAGACGCTGCCTTATAAAGAAGACCACATGGATACGGATAACGAATATGGATACAAATAAAATACCCCGCCAGCTGAAAGAAGAAATTGTTTTCATTAGCCATGTGGCAGGATTAAACTCATTAAACTTGATCCAGCAAATATCTGGCTTCTTACCAGCAGGAGATACGAAACGTGTATCTAATTCATTGCTGCAGGCTTCCCTCCCAGCCTCAGGAATCCCACCAGCAGACTGAAAAGGAACCATGTGGTCAGAACAATACAATGGGCACCAATGGTGAAAGAACTTTGAAGCAACACTATCTCTACTTACGGCATCAACTGAGAAATATTCAATCCATCAGTTATTCCGCCCCCTGCGGTTAGGATTCCTGGTATCCTTTTCTCAAAAACAATCACTTCATGTGACGATGAAATGGGCTAAATACTGGAATACAAAACAGCCTGTATCGGCTGAAGACAACAAGGAAGTCCTCCATACGACCTGATGCTGGGGATGTCAGCATCCAACCAAATTTAATTATGACACTAATTAACCATTTAATTATTTATCTTTATATTAGACATAAAAATCGAAAGTCTCTTTCTATTGATATTTTAACTATTGTTGCTATTTATAAACAATGTTTTATTCCAATATTCTAAATACATGTAAGTTTATAAACATTTACTTTATTTTTAATTAGCAACCCCACTAATTACTTTTTGTTTTGATTGGTCAATTAATTGTCATTCATATTGTTGCCAGTACAAGACATACTTGCTAGTTATGAAAACGAAACTATTTGAGAGACCTTTCAAAACGCATTAAAGATTGAGTGATCAAAATCACAACGTTACAATACCCCTCTTCCCGCTGTTGCAGTTTACCAAAGGTAAACTGCTCGCTGTCCTCAGCGATTTATCCAAACTGTAGAGTCACAACAAAAAACAAAGAAATAAAATATATATACCTCGACCATACCAAGTATGGGAGAACCCAAAATAAACACAAAATATTTGCAGTGAATTCGAGATACTAACTACTTAACCGATAACCGAAAACTATCCAAACCTACAACTTAAGTTTTAAATTTTACAATAACTAACCAAAATAAATATAACAACAACATTCTGTATTCTCGAACCCACGCAACACAAAATGTGACCGCCGACTGACGGAAAAATGGTCACTTACTAAACACTATCCAGAAAACATTCATTAGCTTTCCCAACACAACCAAGTAGTTGTGTTGAAAAAGCTAAACCAACTGCTAGGTCCGATGATCAGCATACTTAAAATAATCTCTACGAGACCGAGCAACATAAAATTCCAAAATACTCCCACTCTTGGTTTACATGCATAAACTCTAAGAGGTATAAATTCGCTAAATTCCATTCCGATAAGAATGTTGATGCACATAATACATTACTTAATATGAGATATCCTTGGTATGCAGCGTCCTGCTTACCCACAAAATATCACCTCATTTATCCACTGCAGCGGAAACAATATATAATCCAAACCGAAACTTGTGTCTACCCTCCGGTGTAGACAAGGAAAAACTTGTCCTACCCTTCAGGTCATCGACATACCTAACCAAACCATCTGAAAAGACCCATTCCTTCACAAAAAAATCCTTCTTCTTAAACCGTCGGATTGATGACGCGGGGTTCGTCTCAACCCTTCAGTATTAACTTCCCATTCACAAACCAAAACCACAAAATACTGTCTCAACTCTCAACCTTTGTTTTGAGTTGAGTACAGTTTGACGTACTCAACCATGTAGGCTGAGTAGGTCCTCAAAATGTTTGGGCCTCCTCCAGCGAAGACTCCAAAACCAAAATCCGTGTTGCCGCACTGCACTTCCTAGGTGTGCATCGAATGTGCTCATAAACCAAAAAAACAACACGCCAAAAAAACCACAAAATAGCACCAACTCAGCGCCAGTCGGGTATGGTAAGTACCACGACAAAATTTGGACCGTACCGCGATTTGTGACAAAAAGATTGTCTCGCACCATACATTCATCCCTTTCTAATCGTTGCATACTTTATCTTTCAAACTAAGTGACGAAACAGCTGTCTCTGTTCGCCACGACTCTTTCAGGTTCGTATTAAATAACTACCACGTTATTTAACACTACCAGCGAGAACAACTTGAGAGGAAACGTTAAATTTATTAAGCGAAGTGGTCGTCGTCTCCGAATGCACGGTGCCACGTAGCGGTTCCAAACCACAAATCATTTGAGACCGTGCTTCCCAAAATAACCTACGCACTTCTAAATCTAACACCAAATCTGCAATCTTAAGTACGATCCTAGCTAACAAGCAAACCCGTCTTGCTTAGCTAAATGTTGACGTTTAAATCTCTAAATAAATTTAGCGTAAACTAGCAAAATTTTAAAAATGTTTACTTTTAATTAAATTATCAAAATAAAGAAGTAACTAATATTTAAACGTCAACTCTAAAACTAAATGCCAAAACTTCCAAACAGAAAAACACAGTTGCAGTTCGGTCTGACTATGCAACTCGTGAAACGGAACGTACCAAACGTCAGTGTCACAACTGTCAAAATCACTAATGTCAAAACTTTTTAATACACTGACCTCCAAACATTTAGAATTCGATTTATTCGATTTACGTATCAAAATATAACCCTGTTGTTGGAAATTTGCAGTTAAACCTACATACTGCACTAAATAACCTAAGTGTAGGTGTGAAATTCCTGCCTGTTACTCGCTGCATTATTACCTAAGTCGAAAAATCATAATTACAGGCTCAACTTACTCAACAAAATGGTTCTAATCATTCCAAGAAGAAACCTGGTTCTTAATGCCTGTATACCACAACAAAACCTGAACAACAAACAACTGTGCAGCAGAACTGAACAAAACTACCTCTTACATTCCAAAAGCAAGCTGAAGTTCATCAACCCTTTCCAAAATGACCTCGGGTCTGTGTGTCCATTGAATGTAATCACCCATTTATTCTTATCACCGGAACAATGGACCTGCAGTTCCCTACCCAGAGTTGACTGAAAACCTGAAGACATGGCCGGAGTACTACTGTCCTCGGATCCGGTACCTGACTGGTCCGCACCAATCAACTGTGCTAACAAAGTATCTAAATAGCATCCGGCGGACACACAAGTACCAAATTCCTTAACTGCTTCCTCGAACCTGCTACATTACCAAGCGGTGTCTCAGACCGGATTTTTACTTCATAATAAATCAGTTCATCGCGCAACAAAAAAATTAAATCGAACTGTAGTGATACAAAATGTAATACAAAGTGTATAATGGCAATGAATCACAATGCTTTTTGTAATGTACTAAATGTGTGACAATTCTAATAAAGTTTCCCTGCAGAGAATGTGTTTTGACTACTTTCCTATACTTATTATATGTGTATTAGCAAGTAAATGTCACAAAACTAGTTAGACTACTAAGATTTTAACCATGAAATTTACCACTGAAAATTAAAATCAATTACTAATTTGAAAAATCTATCAATTGACAATTATATATATATATATATTTTTTTTTTTTTTATACCTTTGACAAGTGAAAGTTCGGTCACCCCTAATTCGTTCAAAAATACACCCCTATTACTATTGTATCTAACAATGACTCGAGCCATACAAAGTGTATGTTTAAAAAAAAATGTTTTTATTGTATGTATGTAAATCAATTAGAGGTTATTTTTATGACACTAAATATGTAAACAAAATTGCCTAGATATTATTTGTAATTACAAAATCTTTCACTTGTCTTTGACAACTAACACATTTCTAACTATCTAATCTCTACTGGAACTCAATAGCACACCCAAATTTTCCAAATTTCTAACAAAGACTAATGTCACACTTCTAAATTGCACAATTTTACACAAAATTAATTCAAAAATTATTATTATATCTACTTATAGCCTTATTAATGGTACTAAAGTTCTAAACTGCTATAAATAGTGCTTAAACTGATATCACAACTGAATGAAAGCTTAAAACTGCCAGAAATGTCAGACCAGACAGAGTGTACTGAAAATCACATCTAAAACATAACTCTTAATCATAAATTTAGCTGTTTTACTGCACAAAATTCGACTGATGTCGTTATATAAAGGCTAAATCTAATGCTACATAAACTGAGTACAACAAATTAACAAGAATTGAGACGGTTTCTTGTTCACACAAGGACTAAAGTAAGTAACTACAATAAACTTTGCTTCTCTCTAAAAATTGTTTGATGGCACTGATTAATCCCTGAGTTTGATGGATTTCGCTCTTTAACACAAAATATTCCCTGGGCGCCAACTGTAACAGGTGGTTTCCACGGCCGGCTATGACAAACGTGGAAATGCCTATCGCAGTACTTAATGATATCTTAATTATTACTCAAAACTAAATGCTGAAGTAAGGTACTAACTAGAGAGCATTCCATCAAATTCGGGTATTCTAAATTGGTGCTGAATAAAAAGGTTAGTATTTCTTGTGACTCATATATTTTATTTAGCGAAGGTATACAACAACAAGCTTACTGTGTAAAACCAATCTTATGCTATTAATATTAATTACCTTACGTTAAAGCTTAAAGCTCAATGGTAGAGTTGGGTCGTTGAAGTTACATATTATTTTACACAGGGCCTATCAGGTGTTAATCCCTACCGTTTCAATGCCATCATACCACAGATTCTTTAAATTAACTATTGCCCTATGTTTCAGGAAAGGAAATATTCCACCAACCTCAGATCACACGCATACCGCTGGGACCAGAGAGCTTCCAAGGCGACATTGACTGAGCTACCAACACGTGGCTCCTGCACCAGACAACACCGGCAGCTTCCCTTCACCGCGACACCGCCATAGGACCCTGGGCTGCAGCCGGTGGACTCCTTCCCTGCCTCACACGGCAGCCGGAAACTTGAAGTGGCTTAAGGCCATTAGGCAAGCGGTAGACGCTGCCTTATAAAGAAGACCACATGGATACGGATAACGAATATGGATACAAATAAAATACTCCGCCAGCTGAAAGAAAAAATTGTTTTCATTAGCCATGTGGCAGGATTAAACTCATTAAACTTGATCCAGCAAATATCTGGCTTCTTACCAGCAGGAGATACGAAACGTGTATCTAATTCATTGCTGCAGGCTTCCCTCCCAGCCTCAGGAATCCCACCAGCAGACTGAAAAGGAACCATGTGGTCAGAACAATACAATGGGCACCAATGGTGAAAGAACTTTGAAGCAACACTATCTCTACTTACGGCATCAACTGAGAAATATTCAATCCATCAGTTATTCCGCCCCCTGCGGTTAGGATTCCTGGTATCCTTTTCTCAAAAACAATCACTTCATGTGACGATGAAATGGGCTAAATACTGGAATACAAAACAGCCTGTATCGGCTGAAGACAACAAGGAAGTCCTCCATACGACCTGATGCTGGGGATGTCAGCATCCAACCAAATTTAATTATGACACTAATTAACCATTTAATTATTTATCTTTATATTAGACATAAAAATCGAAAGTCTCTTTCTATTGATATTTTAACTATTGTTGCTATTTATAAACAATGTTTTATTCCAATATTCTAAATACATGTAAGTTTATAAACATTTACTTTATTTTTAATTAGCAACCCCACTAATTACTTTTTGTTTTGATTGGTCAATTAATTGTCATTCATATTGTTGCCAGTACAAGACATACTTGCTAGTTATGAAAACGAAACTATTTGAGAGACCTTTCAAAACGCATTAAAGATTGAGTGATCAAAATCACAACGTTACACATGTTTGGTTTATTATAGCTATGAACTTAGTGAGTGCTTTGTGGTAGTACTTAGTAAGTTTGGGTAGTCAACTTGTCACCCCACAATTTACCAGGTCTGTAACTATTTTTTGTAAATAGAGATCTCTCTTCTAGTATATAATATATATGCTATTTGCTATTCGTCTGCAATCGGTCGTGTATACCTTTATTAGAAAACTTGTCGATATATCAATAAAAAGAGAGGTCAGCGCGAACATGACATTTAAATATTGTTTTTCCGGACGTTTCAGATGTGACATTACGTTCATAGGAGGTCGACTCAGAGCTACGTAGAGTAGTATTGTCCCGCAATCAATCTGCAAACGGCAATCAGCAATCAGCGATCATCACCTATTGATTCCCAATAATTGGCCATCGGCTCTCTCCAATCTGGCTTTCTCTAAGCCGTTGTAATTAGTCCGGAGTGAGATTATCGGGTATGCGGTAAAACAAAGGAGGTATTAGATTATCTTAACCTTCAGAGCAGTGGCAAGCAGGAATCGAGTACCTATTAAATTTTGGTATCTCGGTTGTTAATGATTTTTTTTAGATAATCTGATAACGTATTTACGTTTACCTAAATGATATTTTAGAATATCACGTGAAAATTGCGAAAGTCGGGCGCTATTTTGATTTTTAATAATACCGGTAACGATCCCTGGACTGGCAAGACTAGAAATAGCAATTATGAAAATATACTCTTCCTTGAATAATGCATTAAATATATTATGTATAATACAAGCATAATAAAGGCGATTCTCATGTGTGTTTCCGTATACATAACTGTATTGATAAAATGGAATTGCTCTTCAAATAAATCATCGCATCTACCACACCCTCATTTTGACAGTCGGTAAAAAATGTATTAGTATGAGAATACTAAAAATTTATCACAATAAAAATATTACCAAATTGCAAGTACGGTACATAATGTGTGATATTAATATCGAACGTGACTTATAAGTTATTACTAATGTCAAGTCTAACTATAAAAAAAAAACAAATCAAAAATAATAAATAATGAAGTAAATCGGTTTGCAAACGGTAATCATCGATCATCGCTTATTGATTACCTATAAAGTTACCTTCTACCACTTTCTCGAGTGTAATAGGGCCTATTATTGAACTCTGTTAAGTGAACCACTGAATTCGATCTTGAAGAGACTTGTAGAATACAGTTTAAAATTAATTTGTCACCAACGCTGCATTCTTTAAGTTTAAACTTGTTTCTGTATAATATATCTTGGTAAGTATTAAGTAGTTAGTTGTTATAGACTTCAATAGGTATCTTTTGTTTGAAACACAAATAATACAAGGTTATATATTTATAACCAGCAGACGAATAATATGAAAAAGTTAAGTAAATAAAACCTGAATAAACAAAAGTTAAGTTGAGACATGAACAAAATGTCAGAAATGGCTCGAGGTACACCAATAATGAACCAACTGTGGTCTTACGAGCCAAATTTACGTGTAAAAAAGTGCTTTTCAGGTTGTAGTGGCGTGTTGTAAAATGTAAGTTTCAAGCATTCTAGTAAAACAAACATTGTAGTGAGTTAAGAGTAGTAAATAAACGTAGAAGAAGTTTCGGAAACTAAGTAGGTACATATATTAAAATGTTTGAAGGTAGAATTTTTCTAACACAAAAAAGTATAATATAGATTAGTGTTTGAAATGACAAGACATGTTTTTCGACTATTCACATTCGTAATGTATACAGTACCTTCCATTTTGCGAAGTCCAACATACATTTGGCCGGTTTTACAAATATATTCCACAAAGGGAATTCCTTTTCTTAACCATGGTCCCTGAAATAATGACATACCTGTAAACCTCGTCCCGGAAAATTATTCTATAACAACTTCCACCGGAAACGAGCGTCTTAATGGCGGGTGACAGGCCCGTAATTTTCGATACGATGCCGGAACAAAAGATTGCCACTTAGGGACACAAGAGTATATTCTTTATCAACCGGCTTCAAGATTTCGAGGGAGGAGGTTTTCAATTCGTCGGGATCTTTGTTTTTTTTATGTATGTTCACCGATTATTCGAAGTCTGGACAGATTTAGAAAGTTATTTTTTTGTTTTAAAGAGTATACTTCACAATTTAGGTATACCCCAGGGTAACATATAGGGACGTTTTAATATAAATAAATATACACATAAAATTAATACTAAAAAAACTAAAAATAGTTAAAATAAAACTAAAAATATCTAACTAGCTATGTACACATATTTACAGATAAAAAATGGGAGCTAACTCATCACCGCGCAGTAGGGTGCCCAGAAGCCTGGTGGATTGCCGCGCTGGATAGCGATACCAATGCGCTGGTCAAGGAAAGAGCCAGCCCTCTGGTCACCCGTGGCGTCGACGAGCCGCTTAGCTAGCTCCCTAAATATTAGATGTGCACCGGGTCCCCAAGGCACACTTTACATTGTCACCAGGTTCGGATCTGGTGGTGGAATCTTGGAAAAATTGAGGTAACTCTTATAATATAGGCACACCTATAGTGATTTCAGTATTTTTACAGCAACTCGGGCATTTCCTTTTGCAAAAGCGGAGCCTAAGTGAATACCGTTCTTTTTTGTTTAAAATTATTATACTACCAATTGCTGGACGTAATTTCCATCTAATGCACCCGAGGAAAAACCATCTAATCCCTACCTTACATTAACCCAATGGCCCATTTGCTTTAACGAGAAAAGAGTCTTCGCGTCCATAAAAATATTATTATTACACTTTTAAAAACTCTTATAGCTTCCGTTTATATTATTTCAGTCATTCAAAAGAAAACTGGTCCCTACGAATATATTTTTTGCACAGTTTGCCGTTTAGAGAGTCTTGTAAAAATATTTTAACAACAATATTAAAGTTTATTGACTAGAATGCCTGGAGCCAATTTCTCAAACGTGTTAACTTGTTGTCGTTTGTGTACTACTTATATTTAATATTGGTCTAATAATTTTGAGAAATAGTCCCTTGGACTTATATTTTGCAATACACAAGTCTGAACTGAAGTGCAATTTTTAGGGTTCCGTACCCAAAGGGTAAAAACGGGAACCTATTACTAAAACTCCGCTGTCCGTCCATCCGTCCGTCCGTCTGTCTGTCTGTCTGTTCGTCTGTCACCAGGCTGTATCTCGTGAACCGTGATAGTTACAGTTGAAAATTTCACAGATGATATATTTCTCTTGCCGCTAGAACAAATACTAAAAAATAGAATTAAATACATATTTAAGGGGGCTCCCACACAACAGACATGATTTTTTTGCCGTTTTTGTCTGGCACCATGCTGTATCTCATGAACCGTGATAATCAGACAGTTGAAATGTTCACAGATGATGTATTGCTATGTGCGTTGGGGTAAGATAGAAAGGTATTTTTTTAGGGGTAAGATAAAATGTAGTCTGTAATGCTCCGGAATATGGACGATTTTTTGTCTTACCCCTAAAAAAATACCTTTCTATCTTACCCCAACGCACCTTACCGCTATTACAACTAATACTAAAAAAAAAACAGAATAAAATAAAAATGTAACGGTATGCCGTTTTTAATAGATAATGGTACGGAACCCTTCGTGCGCGAGTCCAACTCGCACTTGGCTAGTTTTTAAATTTGGCTCGAGAGACACCGGGCGGTTGGCATTCTGCCAGCGAGGATCATTTGTGGACGTTTCGTGCCATTCGTGCCATTTAGTTTAAGTAAGTCTCGAGCCGCTTTGCTGCTTCGTTTAAATATGCTGTGGTAGGGTATTTGCCAATTATAAACATTATTTAGTTAACACAGTTAATTAAAATATCGAAATAAAAGATCGTTACTGCCATTACTGCGACTAAATTTAGTCGTATAATCGTGCTGGTGACTTTTATACGACATCATTTGCTAGTTGGGCGGGAGGAGGTTTGGGCCCTGGATCGATCATACTAAAGATAAAAAAAGATAAAAGATATTTATTCTTCAATTTAGGCACATTACAATGTACTTATGAACGTCAGAGAGAAAATAAACTACCACCGGTTCTAACCCTACACCTCTGACCCGAGAAGTATTACTTATTACCGGCAAGAAACTCGGCGGGACTTATTTTTTCAAAACAGTAATACTAATACATTAAAGATACTAATAAATTTCTTGTGACTAAGTACGAGGTATCATTCGATTTACAGAATTCCTTCCTTAGTATATAAGTAGAACACGGGTTGCTTTTACATAGCCAATCGCACGGAGCATCATCCGGTCGGATCCGAAATGGGAAAAGAATGCTCCTTGCATTTCAACGTGAGCTTGCGGTGGATTTTAGAGTCAATCCGAAGGTTCAACTATGTAAGCCCTCGATATTTAGAAGAGCTTGATATTGGAATTAGGTAGTACAGTAATAAATGCCCTAATTAGGTCCCAAACCTAGGACTCCTAGGAGGTTCAGCTTCGTAGGCAGAGTCAATACAACACTGACTAGGCTGTGGACGTTGCTAAACTCAATTTCGTGTAAATAAATATCAGATACATATATGCAATCACGACTATATCCCAAAAGGGGCAGGCAGAGATCACGGATTTCCATTTGCTACGATCAATGCAGCAAAACGGCTCTTCGTGAGCCACTTCTCGCCCCCGTAATATCAGATAACACGTGTATATTATTTGTCATTTTCTTTTTCAACCGACTTCAAGATTTCGAAGGAGGAGGTTATCAATTTGTCTGGATCTTTGTTTTTTGCTATATTTTATTATGTTCACCGATTATTTGAAGACGGCTGTACCGATTTGGAAAATTCTTTTTTTTTTGAAAGAGTATACTTCACAGTTGGTCCCATTGTCACCATATTCAGATCTGATGATGGGATCCTAGAGAAATCGAGGGAACTCTACAACTATTAAAGGCACATCTATAGTGATTTCACAATTTTTTACAGCAATTCGGCCACTTCCTCTTGGAATAGCGGATCCTAAGTGAAGTTGGTTCTTTTTTTGTTTAAAATTATTTATATATATTTTGTTATGTTACTTGAGTTATAGGTATCACCATAAAGTTTAGGCTATCACTTTTCCTAGAATTCTGTTTTGAGCTATATAAAAAAAATATTTATAACATACGTTATATTGGCAACTAAATTTGAATGTGACGTTGACTTCAGTAGCGCTCGTTAAAATGTCTACCGTTTCGAAATAGCACCTCACTTGGCTTTTTTAATGTCACCGTGTGAGAAATGCAGGTTTAATGAGACCCGGCTGCGGCTTAAGGCGAAGTTGCACCGAGATACGTATTACATCTGACATTTACTAGCAACATCACAGCCAGGCGGCAAGGCATTCATTTCGAACTTTTTATTTAAATATTAAGGCGGTGATAAGCACGCATACAACCTGCCTGGTGGTAAGTGGCCACTGTAGAAAATGGACGCTTGGCAATGGACACTCCTTGTTTGAATTGATACAATATTGATTTACAATATTTAGTGCGCATTGCTCATGTCAAGAATAATGAGTTTTTTTTGCAGTTTAGATATTTAAATAACTCAATTATAAATAGAAGTCTTAAATGAGAAAAGATAAAAATTAATTTAAAAAAATCGGACGATTAAATATTATATTGTCTTACTGAAAATTCACTGTGTAGCAAAACCAATTTACAAATTAATGTGTACGATTGTCTTATAATATTTATTTATTTATTTAATGTCTCTTTTGATCGGTAGACATACATACTTATAACGAATGGACAAAAAAGTACGTGTATAGTCAGCTGCGGAGGATATGATGAGACTGAGTATAAACTTTGTACCATATTATTGACATTTTATTTATTTTATATTGAACACAAAAATAGATATAAAAAAGAATTAAATATACATTCTTACATATTTAAAATGTATTTTTAGTAAATGGTAAGTCAAATTACAAACAAAAAACATATTTGTAGCGAACACTGCGTCTTGTAGTTCACCAGCCGCGTCTAAGATGTGTGTCACCGCAACATTTGAAATTCTTATAGGGAATTCGACATGCATGTGAAGTATGAATACTAATGTGATGTGACCTTCCACTCCGCAATGTATGCTTTTACATTTAGAATTTATTATACAGAGGTAGATTTATAAATTGATAAGTAGGAGTTTATTCAAATATGTTTATTTTTCAAATGATTTATTTAACATATAATAGTGTTACAATTTCAATTAAACATTAGCCAACAACAAGAACGTGGCATTAGTGCAGGGCAGAGGTAGACGGGCTGGGTAGGGCAGCACCGTCGATGAAACTGAAGAAATGTTGGGTGGATTTGAATCTGTGTCCTACGGATACACATGCTGGTGGCTCGGATTATCGAAATTATAATTTTGGATCTTAGCCAGCCCAATACAATACTAACGGGTCTCTGCCACTGGTCAGCGATGGCTTCACCGAGATGTTTGATAATTTAATATATTTATTCTCATAATTTGAAAATTTATATTAGTAATAATTTGTAACAGCTGCTTCATTGTATTTAATGGCAATTTTATCATTGTATTATATATATATTAATTTTATCTACCGTAAGCTAATACGCTTCCATGTTTTTCTTTTTAAATACTTGCATGAACATGATGTATTACCGTGACTATAATTATGTCTGCCTATTGCATTAGTGCTGTTTTAAATAGTGACGGTTGCTGTGTCATGCTGATGGCTCCATTCATCTTACACCAGGTACGGATGTAATTAATATCGGTCGCACTTGTCTACGATAAAACAAAAAAGAAATATGACGTCATACACGTACCCGTTCAAACATGCTCAGGCGACAACAAACACTCATCGGATCGTTCCGTAATTAAGTTGCTTAGAAACGCCACCTATCGTTTATTTTTAAATACTTCGACACTACGCGTAGACTGTGCTACGACGCCACAACTTCGTAGCAGAATTACGTTCGTAGCAACAGCGACTAAGTCACCATCGCGTAGCTAGATGGCGTGGCCTTAGTGCTTTCTGCACTTAAATTTTGCCTCAGGGAAGACCCTCAGTTTAGAAGTGCTAATGTTACTCATAAGTTACCAAATGTATTTCACTAGATGGCAGCTAGGATACATGCGTCAACAACAGTAGAGGGCAGCACCTATTGGCGTGAAGTTGCTTGTATTTTCGAATTGGACCAAAAGGTGGCAGACACTTCAACGCGCACGGTCTCTAATCATTCAAATGTAGAATAGTTTTCGTTTCATGCGATAGATGTCATGATAGTTATGATAGCTTTTAATTTTTTACTCACCATGAACGATTTCGTTGCCATGTTCAGTGTTGCGGGACATTTTTGAGAACACATCTTTTGTAGTTTTTTTTTTCTAAATGTCAAGGGCACTAGAGCCGACAGCTTACAGACTCCCAATCGTTAAAGCTGGCGTAACGATTGATTGAACACTCGCGGCGTTTTTAATGAGCGGCCATTTATTGAGCATACATTGTAGTTTATGACGGGAAGGTATGAGCTCTTTGCTAGCGAGATGTAAATTGAAAAAAAAATATTGTATATGTTATTAAAAATAAAAAAAATATGATGATAAATAATGGCCCATTCTACTCAGAATTTAGAGAATAAGTTTATTGTAATAGAAAATAAAATCTTTGTATTAAAGCAATTATAATTTTACATTCAATTACGAGTATGATTATATTTAATTTGGAAATTAGAAAAAGATGTCCATTACAATGAAAACATGAACTGTGAAGTACTCTGAAAAATCTTTGAACAAATCCACCTTCTCTGGGGCCGTATTCTAACTTTATAACACGCACAGACACGATCCATTCAATGCAAATCCAATGCAATAACAACACAATACAGTTAACGCCTACACGTCTGAATCAAAAATGACGGAAATTGCTTGAAAATTACTGCGACGCAACTACAATACGACTTCAATATTGGTTGAGTGTTGGAGTTATGTTTAAGACAGATTGTGTTGTTAATGTATTGTTTATACATTTTAAAATTAGAATACGGCACCTGGATTGCCGGTCCAACGAGCTTCACAAAATCTTCCTCCCCTCCGTGAATAAGAACATAATCTTTCTTAATTTAAAGACCTTAAAACCTATTAGGATATAAAATATTCTAAATGGTACATTCAGTTTTTCAATATAATTTTGTCTATTCATTGTACGTACGTTGTAATAAGAATCAATAAATGATACTGAAATATATTAAGCCTTATTGAAGTAACTGTTGAAGTAAAATTTTCTTTATTTTGTAATTTGGTGGCTACTGCAAAATCCCAAGATTTATTTTGGGTCGTTGCAACAAATATGGTAATACTTCTTATTATATTTAAGAAGTATTTCCATAATAATGTGGCCCGTCTATAATTTGTTCGCTAACATATAGAACGCTACAAGTGTGGACTCGCCTTACGCGTGGGACCGTAACGTGGGTTCGGGGCTTGATTGAACCTAAACTGTTCAAACTCACTTTACTTCGTCCACTGATTGGTACTTAAACTTCATTTGTTGATGGTTCATTTACTTATTTCCTTGAAAGCAAAAAGATAAAACACTGACTAACCTACTTTTCCGGTAGCATTTCGTTCCGTGGGGGTCGCAGTTCTAACCTAACCTAACCTACTTTTTTGGCATCAGTTATTTTCGCAAATGTCGCTTTTATAACCTAATGTATGCTAATCAATCTTATTTCCTTGAAAGCCAAAAAAATAAATAATTTCTTTGTCCTTCCTCTAGCTCCATCTTCAGACCATCTCAGACAGTTAATTAAGGGCAAGTGTCCCTATTGGGACCAATGCGCGTACTCTAAAAACATCCATCTATTCCTTGTGCGCGAAGTGCTTGGTGGGAGTAACGTGAATGATCGCAGTGTATGTACAATGTGACAAGAAATGAAACTGTAAAGGGCTCTTGTCAAAGGAGTACAAGCCATTCATAAAAAAGAAAAAAGTTTGGTCCCCGCCTAAACAGATGGCGCCACATTCATTCACATAGCGAATAGAGTAAAGGCTTGCCCTTTCATCGTGACTGCACTTTTAGGACACCTTAATATTACCTCAATTTATTTAGTATTAAAATTGAAATTGCCTCGATGTTAGTTACAGTTAAGTGTATTTTAGAAACTCAGAGAATGATGACATATATGATTTGATTACAGATATTCAACAGAACACAGGTAGTGAAGAATTTAAACTATACTTTTTAATTGTATAATTTGTATAGTGTTACTTACTACCGTATTTCTAAGTCATTTCGCGCGACATCGGATGGTACTTAAGTAAGGGAGAAACAACATTGATATTGCCGAATCCGGTTTCAATAAACAATGCGCCACGTAAAAAATATGTAAGTAAAACGGTAAAATTATTATTTTTGTATACTGTACATATACCTTAATATTGTCTACGGTTGCCGCGATAGTTATTCATGAAATAAAACAACCACCACGCCACCGTGACCACGAACGCTAGTGTTTGAAACGTCGGGCTAGTGTTTGAAATTCTGTATATGCGATATAATCCGTTTAAAGTACTTTATTTGGTAAATATAAGCGTTAAAACTAGGTACAATAATAAACGAAAACTTAAATATAAATTAAAAGCTATCTTAAACCAAAAAACACTAAACTAAAAAATCCCCCCGCGGCATGGTACCGTAGATACTGGCAGCATTTCCCCTTTGTATGGCAATTCCAATACGTTGGGCAAGGAAGCTGCCAGCTCTACGGTTACCAGTGGCATCCACTAACCCCTTAGAAAGATCCGTTTAAAGTTGTTTTATATCCCCACCTTAATTATAACTATGTATAATTTGTCAGTGGCATCGCTAACAACCAAACTTCAAAGTTGACAACCCAAGTTGTAGCAGTTGTGGAAACCTAACAAAAGATGGTGGGAGGGACTTCTGTTCGAAACGCAGGGTAGTTTATACGTCTTGGGAATAGTTTTTCGTTTTTTGCTCATTTATTTAAGTAGTTAAGTGTGTAATATTGATAGCTTATAGTACGGTGATCTAATAAAAAGTGTGCAGCTAATGAAGAATTAGTCTCAAAACGCGTGTAACCACTTTGTAGTTAAACGGACGTGTTGTTTGTAAAGAACAGCTACTTACAAAGAGCAAGGCTTCTACCGAACAACGTTACCTATATTTATTTAAATAAATTAAAGTGTAATTAACGTCGTTAACTCGCCATTGGCAAAATTCCCATTGCTTTGTACAAAGGGAGAAAGCCATTATATAAAAAAAAAACAAAAGACGGTATTCTGGATTGTTTTTCATATCTGAAAACATTGCTGGCTCCGTTTTTATAACACATATTTTTTAATGGTAAACAAAAAAAAAAGAACTATTATCCCACATTTCTCTTAGCTTTCCTTATTTTATAAAACTTCGAATTCGGATTGATGACATTACCCTCGATACAAATTAATGAATAATAAACAGCTGTAGGTACCGGAATTTAAAATTGGCATAAGACTCATAAACTATCAATATGATGTTAAACCGTACATTTGTCTCTTCTAAATTGATTGCGAATATATAACTAATTGGGAAGGAAACACGTTTCTGCGGTGAAGTTTCGAAGTAGCATGGTTTTAGTTTGTTGTGTGCTGTACTACTGTACAGTAAACATTAAATTGGTATCATTTGCATAAATTGCTTATTTGAAGTCGCTTAATAATATGGATATAAAAGTCGCTACCAAATTAAAAAATGGCCATGGCTCTTTCAAACTAGTTGTTAAGTAATATTGTTACACGTTTAGATATCTCAAACTCAATCAAACTTTCAATCGTATTTATATATATTTTTAACGGCCTCCTTAGCCTAGTTGGTAGTGACCCTGCCTATGAAGCTGGAGGTCCCGGGTTCGAATCCTGGTCATGGCATTTATTTGTGTATTTGTCACAGATGTTTGTTCCTGAGTTATGGATGTTTTCTATGTATTTAAGTATATATTTATCTATCTAAGTATGTATATTATATATATAGTCGCCTAGTACCTAAGTACAACACAAGCCTTATTGAGCTTACTGTGGGACTAAGTTGATTTGTGTAAGATTGTCCTAATATTTATTTATTATTATATTTATTTATATTAGTAGTATGGTTATATGTATATTTACTAAATACGAGTATAGGCTCAGTTCCAAACATGTTTCATCATATTTTTTTATTAAACTATATGGTACTAGGTTTCGAAAAAGATTCAGGTTTATTTTTAAATTGCTTTCCCAAAATATTTTTTAATGTTTATGAAGGCTTTATACTTTTTTCATGACTCAACGTTATGGCTCTATTACATTTTCTATTCTACGTTTATTATGGTTTTATATATTTGACTGCGAGACTAAGCACACGCCCCGTGCTTTAGCCTCGGCGATTGGTCAAATTCATTACAATTGCCTCGATCGTTTTATAATGAACGATTACAGATCAGTTGGAAGTTCCATGGAAATGTATGCGGTTGGAGTGCGGTCTACAATGTCTTAATTCAAGCATTAAAGTCAAAGATCAGAAAAAAAAACATTTCGCAAATTGGAACAACCAAGTCAATGGCTAAAAGTGGTATTATACTAAGGTGGTGTATCATCATTAATAACTCTTTGCTACTATAACGTAGGTAAAGCCGATAGCTAACATGATACCCAGGGAAACCCACCAAACTTCTCATACTCGTACAACGAAAGTTCCTTTAAGTTACGCAGCCCTTGAGCAGCCTGTTCAGATGATGCACCAATGTAATTTACGGAACTGTAGCCCTGCGTGGGCACATACACGTTACAATAGGGTAGGTATCTAGAAGTATATCAATCATCATAATTATTATATTATTTTTAATAATGGTGATATATTTATTTCATTTAATAATAGTTACTTAGTCCACAAATTTTCAAATCCGCATCGTAGGCTTCGTCAGGAGGATAAAAAACAGGTCTACCACAGGCTTCGTCACACAACAACCAAGAAGAAATCCGCCAGAGGCTTTGTCAATAATAGCTACTAACCTTAGTTACATAGACCACCCCGCACCGAAGCTGGCTCAAACGTCCCCATGACACTGGCCGCGTTGCGACGCTGATAATGGTTATTTATAAATAACAAATTATGAAAAAAAATCTGTTGCCACCGAAACCACCGAGGATCCGGTCGGTACGCCATTCCCACCATTCGTAAAACAGCAACAAATAAACCTGATGCTTTAAGATTCATCAGTTTTTTCCAAAGTCCATTATATAACTTCTAATTACTAACCAAACAAACCGCCTGCTTTTTATCTTAGGCAAAAATGTTGCAGTAAATCGGATGTGTAGTATGGGTTTACATTTAGTTAGAATTTTAATCAGGTGAAGTCGCGAGCAAAAGTTAATATCACTTAATAAACCATTTATTCCCCAGTCATTATTAATAAACCCTAACGGCAGAAGAGCATTTTCATTGCGTTTCATATAAAATTATGAATATGGCATCAGTAAAGCGCTATGGCGGGTCATTGCGTCTTTTAACTCGCGATCGTAACCCAGTGTATGTTCCGTAAGTGGTGGGATATGGCCTTATTAACTGGGGAGAGCTTCCACTGCCCTCCGAAGGAAATGTAGTTAGGTATATTATTATCTAGTAATTTAACAGGTTGAACCTGAATTACGTCAAATGCCTGAAACCGTGCCTAAGTAGTAAGTAGATAAAACAATTGTTTATTGACAAAGCCAATCGAAGAGTAAAAATTTAGAGTAAAAAAGAGTAAAAATTGAAATGGCTGACGTAAACGAAAATTATATATGTTTTTCTGTACCACGACATTCGAAAAATAAAATAAGAAAATAGGAATCCTGAACTTTTTATGTTGTCTACTTCCTAAAAAATATATATGGACCGTAATCTGTCTTTCATTATGACTGTGCAACGGTGCACAAAATAACTGCACTCGCGGTCAGGAACACTCACATTTGAATCACAGTGTCACATTGAACTGGTTGCTTTTTAATGCTGTGTGACCTACATCTTCTACATATAAAAAGTTTAAACATTTATTTGATATTCCGACGACTAAAATGCTACCTGAGAGGATTTACATGCTATTAGTTAAGAAAAGGATTTATTTATTTAATCGTATGGCATATTTTTACATAATAGGCAAGAGATTTCATTTTATGATACCATGTAAGTCAGGTCTAATGTCAACATTCAGACAGTTAAGCCACGCAGCTGCATCAGGCGAGAGGTGCAGCAGATCTTTTGGAGGTCCTGAGTATGAGTGCAGGGGGCAGCGTTCTATTATATGCTCCATAGTTTCGACTCCTTCGCCGCACTCACACATGGCCGAGTCATTCCAGCCCCACTTATTTAACAAGTATTTGCAGCGGCCATGTCCCGTCCTGAGTCTGTTAAGATGGCACCAGAGTTTCCGAGAGAGGTCGAATCCGGCAAGCCGGCATGTCGGATCGATTATTCCCATATGGGAGTCTACATTGGCGGTAGCCCACTCATCTTTCCATGCCTCGGAAACGCTGAAATCATGGAGGTGCTGAGAAAAGGATTTATTTTATTCTATTATATGATAAAAGAGCAAGACAATACTACTAGTAGATATTATCATTCTAAGTAATAAAACAAACTATGTTTTGTAAGAAACGATAGCTAAGTAAATTAATTAAATATTTTAGTACTTACTTAGGTTTTTTAACCAACACTACTGCAATGTCCTTACTCACATTACTCACCGAAATATGAATTCTAACATCAACTGGAGCATTCCACGAAAAGGTCAACTTTTGTCGGGGACGTGACGCATATGGCAGCTACCTTAAAGAGCTGCATAAATCTGTAGAATATAACGTAGAACTTAAAGCCGAGTTATCAAATTTTATCACGCCAAATATCAGCTTCTTCTCATTTCCAGAAGTACTAAAAATGTAGCGTCACGTACCCGACACTTTTCGTAGAATGCTCCAACTATTAACGAGCAAATTAGATCTAAACTTTCAAATGCAATCACTATACACATTACACATACGCTGTTTGGAAAGTAATATACAGTACCGGCCAATAATATATCACCTACATGTTTTTACGATAAAACTTTTTTTATATATTTGTAAGCAATTTCCACCTTACTACTTTATGTCTATAGTAGTAGTCTTTTGTGAGAGTGATGAGAAACATTGATGTTATTTAATGGTTTATTATATAGTTATAAAAAAGTTTTTATTTTTTATTACAGCTTTAAAAAAAATATGCTTAGGGTGGGTTGCACCACGCACAATTAACAGACTCATCAACGTTAAATATGGCGATGGAGCTGTCATCCCATAGAAAACTGTCAAACTTTTCATACAAGATTTTTTTTACGATTACGTTTACGTTCACAGACAGTTTGGTGCAACCGGCCCTTAGTGAATAAGAATATTAATTGCAGTATTCATCATATTTCTGTATAAAATGACTAATAAAATATGTAATCTACACATTACAGAGTAATTTATATTAAATATTTACTCTATACGTATTCATGCAAAAAAAAGCAAAAAGGTGATATATTATTTGTCGGTACTGGTATGTGTACACTGTTGTTACACTCAAAGTACAAACGAGCTGAAACTACTACAATAGGTAGTTAGAGGATGTTAAACGCTGTAAAGCTGTAATGTTTAGTTTCGTAGTTGCCCAATATACTAGTAGATGGCGCTGAACTATCGGCTAAACACGCTATCGAGATTTCTGTACGCCACATATATAGGTTCAATAGAACATCAATAAATGAGTATTAAGTTGTGAAGTGAAGTGTTTCATTACAAATAGTAGTAAGTGCAGAGGATGAAAATTAACCACTTTTGCTTTTGTACAGACTAGAGGGATATTCTAACTTCAAAACCATGATTTGTTATTAAAATTACATCTAAAAAATTGTGATTCAGAGGACTACTCGTACCTAAAACGTTAACGTACCGTATTCACATAGGTACAGTATTTTTTTTTAAATTTATCAGATATAAAATATATTAGAGTTTTTTTTATACTTTACTAACAATATTTTTTTTCTTCTTTTGATGTATCTAACGTTAGTTGCGGTCGTCACATCCCTTTTTTTTTCTTATCATAGTTATGAAATTATGATTATTTTTGCGCAGTACTTACACAATACAATACAATACAATATTCTTTATTGCACCAAAAATATAATTAAAATTGTACAGTAATAAAAAGTTACATGGATTGACTAATCCCAAAGTAAGCAGAGATGATTTGTTATCAAAATTACATCTAAGAAAATTGTGATTCAGAGGACTACTCGTACCTAAAACGTTGACGTATCGTATTCACATAGGTACAGCATTTTTTAATTTATCAGACAAAATATATTAGAGTTTTTTTTATACTTGACTAACAATTTTTTTTTTCTTGTTTTGATGTATCTAACGTTAGTTGCGGTTGTCACATTCCTTTTTTTCTTATCATAGTTATGAAATTATGATTATTTTTGCGTAGTACTTACATGGATTGACTAGTCCCAAAGTAAGCAGAGCAACTATGGTACTAAACGATTTACGAATCATATTTGGATACATGCAAATATTCATTACTAGATAATAAACCTACGTGTAATTCGTGGTGTAATTAATAATGACTACAAATTTGTACTCCATCTGATTCAGTTGATCCTGATTCAAGCACATTTTTTTAATTTTTTTTTCATCACCGAGAAAATGCCAATTTAGTCCACTCAATTGCCTCCTCCAACTCGCGCGGTCCCTATGCCCTGATTCACTATAATGTTATACCTAAGGTCTCATGTTTTTTGTACTAAGCTCCAGGTTAATGACCCTTGGAATATGGTAGCAAAAGTATTATTTTTCCATAATGTTACGATATGGACCATATTATTGAGCAAACCAAATACCGGTTACTATCATGGAATTCGTTTAATCATATCCAGCGGAGGAACCCTTTTGCCGGGGTAAAAGGGATTAATATTTTATAAACTTAATAAAGCTCGAGAACTATCAGAGCGACTACCACAAAGATAATTCGATACCTTTGGGTTCAATTGGCGTAAAGGACATTTTGGCGAAAATGAGTTATATATACAGCTGTGTTCAGAATTTCAAGCGCTATCGTTCTGTATATTTAAAATATCGATATCTCTTAAAAAGGTGCCTTTACGACCCAATTTTTATACTATGAGCTTGCAAAAACAGCTTATTTAAAGGGACGTAAATGACCAGTTAAAATTTACAGTTTAAAGATATAATCGTAAAGGAAGCCCCTAAACATAAATATTATCATAAGTGACTTTCATCTCGTTTATCGTCCTTTAAGCCCTTCATTTTTTTTGCGTATTTTTCAAATCGTATGGGCTAGATGGGTGTAAAGGGCATGTTTTATAACGTTTGTCCTTTACGACCTGCTTTAAAATGATTTTGCCATAACCGTAATGATGTGAACATGGTTGTAAAGGACTTTTCTAATATTTTGTGACCTTTACTGCTATAAAGGAGTTTATAAATTCCTAAATTGACAGAATTAACATGGATGTAAAGGTGTATAATGTTAAATAAGTAGTTTCATGTGACCTTTATCACTATAATATAATGTTTGACCTTCAAATTAGTAAACATTTCCGCTCAGTGCAAATGTAAACTAACGGTGTAAAGGACACTTATCATGAATACAGTTAAGTTTTGTAGGAAAACACGTCCTTTATATGTTTTTATTAATTACCAGATTATTAAGGGCACGTGAGTGTTATTAGGTATTTGTTTGTATTTTAATGAGAGAAGTTAAATTGAACGTGTTATAAAGCTAATAATTGTTTGAAAATAAATAATCGGTTCTGTTAAAATGTAATATTATCACCAATTATCAATATTTTATCGTTTTAATTCATAGCATAAACATCAGTTACAATTTAAATTAACAAAATAAAATTAACTACTGCTCTAGTTACCCCGAACTATTACCAATTTCGTCGGCTAAGTATAAGATCTAAAAAAGCATTGCGATCAAGCTACACTATGTACACGCCGTTTTCATTCACTACGGTATCTTTTTAATAAAAAGTAAGATATGGATGAAGATATGTATCCTTTAGAAAAGAGGGTACACTGGGTTGAAGGCTAAAGAGACAAGAGGTCCCCCCGTCGTCAACATATTGCATCAATTTAGAGCTCTCTGGCGACCTTACTCACCGACAGGAACACAACCTATTTACCTAAGGTTTTCGGTGAGGTGGAGGTACTTTCCCAGTCGGGCTCTGCTCCAGATTTGAGCAACATGATATTCGCCAATCTGTGCCATGCCACACAAAACTAGATGACATTCGCAGTGCCCATGCACCTCTTTTAGATGCAAGTAGTCTAAGGACGTACCCGGTCGAAAACTAAACGTGACAGGTTTGAAACGTATCCGGATAGGACGTTATGATAGATTTGGTTTTAATTTATTCATATAATTGTCTCGTATATTCTTTAATTATAATAGAAATTATATTTTTTTATTGTGTGAAATTGGAAATTATAGGCGTTAAATGAAATATTTTGCGCCTTAGCTAAAGTTAACCCTCTTTTCACTTGAGACTCTAGAGACACAGAAATTTCTAAGTACCTATAGAAGAGTTAATAATTGCTTTCAAATTAAAATCTCTTTGTTTTTTTCGTATTTTACAATACGATATCTTGAAGTATTGGAATAATAATATTATTAGTATTATATTTACAGTAATTTTACCCAATAAGTAAACGTCCTAATTCTTGATATCCTAATAGTAATCATCTTCCGATCTATTACTTCCCTTGTTATGACTTAAGGTATCAACAATTAATACAGATTTAAACAATAGGACATTTACTTTATCTTCATTACCGGAATATATTAGCTACAAACTATGTTCACCAAAGATGTTCATATCATAGCACCCTTCATTAGGTTTTGTACACGAGTCGAAGTGGTTTACCAGGGCGTGGCCGCTGCACACACAACAGCTACTACGAGCTACAAGTAAACATATTATGAGGTGTTGCAGACCAGGCAGCAGCCGTCTCCTGCTTGCGGGTCAACCGACGGCTTTGTAAAGGTACTATGTACTGCTGAACACCCCAATACGCCCCAACGGTACCGTATAGCATTTGAACGTTGGGACAATATGGCGCTGCAGCGGTCGGAATGGCGATGAATGAATGAATATTAGCTAGTTTTTGAGCAAGCTATTCATTTCTATTTCATAACTGATTAAAAATATTGCGTTTTCTATATTATAAATGTAATCCGGATGTACCTAATCAAATCAGTCACGTTTTGATACACTTTTCAGGCTTCCTAAGAGTAAACTAAGCTAAATACAGTTAACGTGTGTACTGTCACCGGTAATTATACGCCCCAAATTTAGGGTAAAATAATCTAAGATCATTACTAACGCCCCGAATTTGGAGTAAAATAATCTAGGACCGTCACTTACGACCCCATCATTTTTAAATTATCATAAATTTCATGGGCATAAAGGACACTCATAGCGTTTTTAACCAATTGTAAAGGACATTCACTTCTAAAGTATTTAGTTTATGGATAGGATTCCTAATTCAGATTAGAGATATCAACAATTTGAGTACTTTTCTAATACACATCAAAGATATAGCTCGATAAACAAAAAAGATATTATCAACATTAAAAAAAAAACTCTGTTTTTTGCGTCTCCTGAAAACCAGCATTTTGTCCTTTACGCCAATTGAACCTAAAGGTATCGTATGTTGGTTGAATTTTTATTGAAGTGAATACCTCTTATGCGACTTCCAACAAGAATGCGTTAAACGCTGACGTCACGTTTAACGGTGCCGATGGATAATTTAATTGTATACTCTATTACTACTCTATTATACTAACTTACTAAAGTTAACTTTCGCTCGACCAGCACGGTGTCATCTTGAATGTAGTCGACTGTTTGGTTCATTTAGATGTATACTCCCGTGGCTCAGCGGGCGCTGCTTTGACTGAGGAGCCGAAGGTCGGAGGTTCGAATCCCCAGCGTACACTACCTTTTTCATGTTTTTTCTGGTTTTAGAATTTAGATTTTATATTCTAATTTCTATCCCTTCCTATTTTCATTTCCACATTACGAAGTTTTCACTTCTTCCGCGCGGAGGGACTCCACGCACAACTTTTTGTCTATTGTGTCATGTATCACTCTTGCATTTAGTTATTTAGCACATTCAGCGCCGAGAACCCGACTGTCGGGTTCTCTGTTTGTAGCTACTGCGCTCCATACAATGAATACCTGGTACGGGCTACGAGCGTAGCACTAGGTGGCACTGAATGTGTACGGGTACTTAAATCGGGTTCATAATTGCATACCCAATTTATGAAAGAATTTATTCATAAATTGAATGTGCAATTTGCCCGTTAGAATGTAACAGCAACGGTGATACGAGTAAATAGATGAGCGAATCGTGAATATCTTAGGCCCCCACAAAAGACAATTTTTACAATCCCGATTTTCGGTATATTAACTATAACTGGAACGCTATTCGTTGCTCTGTTACCGATACCTATGTGAGTGGCAGAAATAAGTAATATAAAAAGATAATGATCACACTAAACAGTCTGATTAAGATCACAATTTAAAACTTGCGTTAAGTACATTTGCGCTGACTTTTAAAATAATCTAAATAAAGGTACCATCGGGTTCATTATTACATCGGGTACACAGTTAAATAAATCAGTATTATCATAGACTCTGATAATACTCACAGCCTAAACGGTTCAAGATGTTTAAATTGGAAACACACACATTTCAAGTGTTGTTGAAACTATGCTAAGATTTTTTTTTATTCAACCTGAAGGTGAAAAGAAAATATTAATAAATAAAAATGTGTGTTGCAGACAGTCATATTTGTTATATTTATACGTTGGTAAGTAATTAATTAATACACCATTTTAAAACGCACGTATTCCGTTTATTCACATCATAGATATCTGAGATGACAGGCACTGACATACATAGGGTTATACAAATACAAATCGTTTATTTACCATAAGTGTGTTGACAATTGAGAAGTTACAAATAAATAATCAGCATAACAGAAATGTCCCATAGCGTGAATATGCGTCGGCCCCAAACTAGGCACAGCCTGTTTCTTGGGAACCTTAATTAACCTTATTATATTGGTGTATCTCTTTTACCCATGATGGACATGAAGATTATAGCAGTGTGTAACATTTACAAGTGTATGAGTGCCTGCCGGACCCAGGGGGGTTAACATTTCGCACACATATACAGTGATGAAAGAGATGTGCGCGTGGACATTCATACGCGTGCAAATGTGCGCTTTATTGTGAAGGCGATAAAGTGCATGTTCAGATATTTTTGAGTAACCTGACCGCTCCTATATATTTGATGGCGACTGTACAAAGAAATAATTACGTAAGGTAACATGTATAAAGAAATAAAAGTAAAAACATCCAAGATAATATCTTAAACATAAAACTAACAAGCAACAATAATAAAAAAATAAAATAAAAAAATAAAAGCAAGATTAAGAAAAAATAAAAAAACAAAATAAAATGTTCCTATCCGCGAGGATAAAACCCAGGCCGATCGTTTAGCAGACAAACTTCTTCCCACTAGGCCACGCCCCGACTTGTAAGACTCGACGAAATTAGATTAGATGTCAAGCGGATTTACGGTCTTACACCTACTCCTATGTATTCATTATGCCCTAGTACAATCGAAACATAAAATTTTTGACCACGTGGTCCCAGCGGAACGCTACATTTGTTTGAACATGCGGTCGGTTTTCCATCGATTTATAAGACGTTATCACGTCAAAAAAATCTTCATCGTGGAACTTCATGGGATTACTTATAAAAACTAGGTTTTTTGCAAAGCATTTCATTTGATACATCGCACTGTATATTTTGCAAAATTTTTAGTTTTATTTTCGTATTTACTCGTCCGCTTTTAAGTTGCTATTTTACATATATTTACAAAATTACAACACGGAAAAAATTGAGTGTTAGCAAAGTACTAATTTGGCTCGGTTAAGATATTTTTGGTTGTATACAACCAAGACATAGTTAAAACACGGATAAAGCTTTGTTAATGACAAACAAGCAATTATTGCTAAATATTCTTGGTTATTTTTACCAATCGCTCATTTAAATCCAAATAAGTGTCCTCGTAAATATAACCCTTACCTGATTCACTTATTTATTTTTAACTAATTTAATGGTATAGTTTCACATACGTACGTTAGCCAAGTTGACTTAGCAACGAACTTTTCAGGCTCCATGCGAAGCGAGTCACTCGGTTGTAAATAGCAAAAACTTATTTATTTCTAGCTGTTTCATTTTCTCAGTGAACTCAATCGTTTCAGTGGTTTCGGAGAAAGTTGGCTTTATGATAGACAGACGGACAGATAGACTTGCACCGTCAGAGTACAGTCAACGGCAAAAAAAAGTATCTTCCTACACGAAGGCCGCAAAAATATGTGACACGCTCTTATGGCCTCACAAAAAGAGCGCACATATTTTTGCGGCCTTCGTGTAGGAAGATACTTTTGCTGGTGACTGTACCTATTATTACCATTTTGGTACAGAAACCTAAAAAACTATAGTCATCCCTTCTTTCTGCTTGGGGTGATAGCAATAACGTAAGAAAATTACAGTACCTGGGCGATTCAACATGTTGACTAACACAAATCTGTCCTCAACTTTAAATTTTGTTGTATAATTTCACAACATTTTTTGTTTTCATTTTGTTTTAAATTTGTAACACTACAGTACACGATGCTCTTCACTCGGCAACAGATAGAGGAAGATGGCGCCACATCATCAGAGAGAAGCTCTTGAATGACCACGACCCTCAGTGATGAGGAAGCCGATGCAAGGAGGAGGAGGTATAATTACACCTTTAAATAATGAATTTTCTGTATTTCCGTTTATGGTGTATGATATTCGAGGCCCCAATTCTTAAACCTAATAAACATACACTTATTTATAGTAGGAGCCCGATTTCTTGGTAACTCCAGAGATTTTTTGAGTAACGCAAGAGACAACCAAAACTGTCGGTCAAAAAGTTGATTGGCCAATCTACCATTTATTATGCTCTAAGTTAGAAACTCTCTCGTCAAACTATACCACGAATCGTTGGTTCACTATCAAAATTCAAATTATAAAATCAAGTACCTATTTGAATGTCTGATTTTCATACCGAACGTCTTGTATTGTGTAGGATAAACCCCAAAGAAATAGCCAACGTATTTATGCCAATCCAATTTGTATTTATTACTAGTAGTCCGCCTCGAACTGTGAACTCGCGATTTACTTGCAAACGAGTTGACCAATATAACAAGACCCCACGGAGGATTTTTTTTCTCCTTCTAGCTCCATAACCACTTGATCGATCCTGCTCATATACGAACTTACATATTTCATGTGTCTCTGCTACAGCCCGAAGAAATTTTATAAAACATCAGAAAAACGTTACTAAAGTTATTGTCAGATAAACTATTGAAATCAAAAAGCCATCCAAATGCCGAGACGTCCCAGTAGCCAGGTGACAGTTCGGTCTGGAGTTATTTATAAGAGCTCACTTCGCTTACGCTCCGCGAGTTTGAAAATAATAGTGTATTCAGATATTTGCGTATTTCCAAGAATATCTGATTTTTTTAACATTACCGGAGTTTTGCATGTTTATTTTACTTTGTGCTTTTATTTCTAAGGAAATCAGTAGTTAATAAAAATAATTGAAAAATATATGGAGAATATAAAATTACCCACACGTTCATAATGCATACTAAATTAGGTACATTATCCAAGACTATTCGTTTATTTTTAAAAAGTGTTAGAAAAAAAATATATAGATGACTATAATTTTGGTAAAGTAGTGATTTTGTGGTTTGAAAGGTCATTTATATAAATATATTTAGTGTATATTTTCGTTACTTTATATTTATTCGTATCTAATAACATCTAGAATAGATGTAAATACTGAAAATTATCATACTTTTAGACTTTTCTGTCTTTTTAAACTTCTTCTTCTCTCGTCTTTTATTGACGTAATAAGTGTTTTTTTAAATAAATTTATTAGACTACAATAATTAAACTATATCAGAGTATAAGTCTTAGCCCAAAACCTACAGTAAATATTTTCACAAAGGCGTTTATTATTTAATAATTAATTTTATCTGTTCTAAGTAATCAAATAATTTGTAGTCGCTCACAGGAAAATGAATCTTATCATCGCACCCGTTTTGTAATAAAATACTCAGTTTAGTCAGCGTAACTGACTGCCGCAATAAGGTATACTTTTGATTGCCAAGCTACATTTAGTCTATTGTGAAACGAAAAATGTTAATTCTCGGCAAGTTTGACGAGCTAACGGAAGAAAAACAGATAAACAATGGAATAGATGCCTACTGCTTCTTTTTCAGCGCCATTTTTCGGTGATAATGACGGATATATATCCAAACCGCGGGTTTAACGCTAACGACGGATGTGTCCGTCGTACGAGAGCCAATCAACTTTTTGACCGACAGTTTTGAGTGTCTCTTGCGTTACTCAAAATGTCTCTGGAGTTACCAAGAAATCGGACTTCTACTCGTAATATAGATCGATTCTGTTTAGGTGATCGATTCTAATAGGTGGGGGCTCGAATGTTTTGACATACACCATAAAGAGAAAAGTCATTATTTATAGGAGGATAGATTTGTGTCGATCAAAATGTTGATTGGCCCACGATACCATACGTTTTACTGTAAACTCATTATTGGTTTGGTGTATGAACGAGTGCATTGACCTCTGTCATTGCGTTGAAAAGGTTAAATTTGAGAATTAGGACTTTATAAACTGGAAAATTATGTCAAAATATTAATAGTATATTATAAACCATTATATTATGTTGGTACGTTGAATTAATAATAATCGTTTGACGAAGCCATCTTTGCGGAAATGGACAAAATCCACAAGCTCCATAACATTTGAAGAACGTTCCAAAATGCAACGTTTTACTTCAACAAGTCTAATAGTCTAGTCTGCGTTTTCTGTCAGTCTGTATACGATGCAACTGCGACAGTTTTACATAATATTATTTAGATTCCACCTGAAGTTAATATTCCTTCATTCACGACCTACGTATAGTCAGAAAACAATGAAACAAATAATTATTTTTTATATAAAAACATTATAAATGCTATTTTGTTTTACCTGTTCAATTAAATAATGTCCATTTCGAACTCATTTGTGGCTTCACTCACTTCAAATATCTGCCGTTGATTGGATCTTCCGATGTAGGTATATAAAGCCAAACACTAGGTGAAATTCTTGTGAGTGGCCCCGAAATACACATTTTAGAAGTGAAAACGGACATGCGATATGATGAGGTGAGGTGAGGTGAGGTGAGTTGAGGTGAAAAATAAAAGTGAAACGTGAAAAGGTGAAAAGTTAAAATTTAAATAAATTATTTCCTAAAATAAAAAGTCCAAAGTTCTTACTTCTATCGGTAGTCCCTCTATAACTGATATTTTTTTGTTCATAAGTATTGTTGTCCCTATAAGAAATATTATTTTGTTCTATTTTATTGTCGTCTATCATACTTATTAATCATTCCCTGCGGAACCTACAGCACTACGAAAAACACTGGTCGAGAAATACAATTTTGGGGTTCTTAGCCGCTACTAGACCTTCTATTATAAACTTAATGAACGCACAACGGCGGCTGCGGGGCGTGCGGCGTTCATCCTAAGCATATGTTAATTTATGTGAGCGACCTCAGTGTACGCAGCATAGATAATTCGTATTAAAAATCGTATAATCGTACATTAAAAATTTGATGTCGAAATCCTGAGCTGACAAAATTCAAAACCGCACACAAACATGGCGATAACTGCATCAAGTGTATCATCTAAAAGTGCTTTATTTGATTATTTTGGCATACGCTTTTAACATCCGCTTTGAGCGTCAAGCATGGAATGTCTTGGATGACATTCCAGCGCAAATTTCATAAAAAAAATTACCTTTGTTTCAAAAGCGCCAGTCGTCAAATGGTGGTCTAAGCGTTTTGTTTTATGGCCCACACCACAGAGTGTCATCTAATGCATGTCAATCGTTCGTTGCGGTGTCTCTTCCGGCTCCGACGTTTATCTGTCTATATTTCTGTAACTGCAAACACACAAACTATGCAACATTTTGCCCCATCTTATTTTTTTGCTGCGGCACTACGCAATCTCAATTAAAGCCTGACCAGGAATATATGACCATGCACGATGTCGCGGAATTTCATTGGAACTTATTTCTTACACTGGCAATGGTTTTAATTATACGAGTAGGTTGTCACTGTTGTCAGTGTCATTGTGACAGTTCCGTTTAATACTAATAAATTAAGAGAAAAGACAAGTAAAAAAATAAAGTGTTGAATATTAAATAATAAATCACACAAAATGCCCCAAACTATTCGTAGTCAAGTGCAATACATTGCGAATAATGTATGTAAATACACTGCTTGAAATAAAACGCTCGGGAAATGAAACTATTTCGCTACGAAACAATTACAAATTATCATCAGAGCTGACAGGTAAACAAATCAAGATGACATTATACCATACAGATTAATATGCTTTTTGACTATACTGAACAGTTGCCATATAAATGAGAATAATAGCGCCCTCTTGACAATGGTCATATATTCCCGGTCAGGCTTTAATAACAGATTGTCAAAATATTTAAGGTTACTGAAACACAGTAACTGTACTGTGTGTATTAAAAAAAACATACCTAAAAACATGTTACGTGGATTTTATCTCGCGGCGGGAAAGAGCCGAAATAGACGTTGAATATCTCAATAATTATTTTTCGTCAAGAAATAAAAATCAAACTAATTTTCCAATGTACATTTCTTGTATGTTTTGTTACGTGGCTACGCAACACATTTTTATTACAATTTTTTGTGTCGTGCTTTGAAAATCAATCATTCGTATTTTCCTCCATATGTGAATTTTAAATAATATATTTTATGACAATAAGTACAAATACAAATAAATACAAATACAAATAATTTATTGAGAAAAGTATAGTACAGTGGTTGCTCTTACAGGCTAAGATTTTTTAACGACAGGTAGTTTACAAATGCCTGAATTAGGATTCCCTGTGTTTCAGGCAGCGAAGGACAAAATTAATTAATTAACTTTTAATTATTCACTTAATTATAAACTATAAGTAGTACACAATGAAAGTCTTATCACCTTAACAAAAAAAATAGGTTCTTAAGTTTTAAATATCAAAGTATACAGTCATTCAAATCATTTTAAGGCTATTGGTATGTGTTAAATAATTTTGCTTGTAAGACATTTATAATCCAGTACATCAAGCTATTTACCGCATCAGCAGAAATCATAAATGGGGCCGAAGTTTGTTTATATTTAATTGATCGACAAAAATGTACGTGTGTGTGTAGTACGACCGATATGACGATTTATGAATTTCACATCATATATGTTCATTCATTAATTAATGCCTTACATTTGCACCAATTTCTTTAATAAGTAGAGGATCCAACGACAATATCGCCATAACCCCCAGTCGCCTTTATTAACCCAAAATTGCCGCTAAAGTCGCATTTTATATACCTATATCCCAATTTACAACGTCACATACCAACCCACGTGAAAACGTCACGCTCAAAAGTGTTTCATACAAATGGAACCCCATAAGCAAAACAGAGCAAACGCCCGCGGGTATATAAGGCTTGGCCAGTATGGCGCGCCAAGTAGATACAAGTTTTCCGCGCGCAGAGCTGGCTGGATAGGAGCGAACGGGTTGAAACGTAAGTTTTTAGCATTTAGAACTTTTTTTTCGTGTGTGATGGATAGATCGGATTGTATAGTGCTAGCAGTCAAGTAATAAGAGTTTATTGAAGTTTTAATTTATTAATATTTTAAAGCCACGTGTAGTTCATTAGGTTATTGAAAAAATAAGGGTTTTATAAACACCAAACATTTTATTCCACAGGTGTACTTTTTTTTTAAACAACATATTATTTTTAGGCAAGGAATATTCGGATATATAGAAATCAATACACATTTTTTAAAGAAAACCAAAGCTAAACAAAATTTAATATATTATTTCAAATCGAATTAATTAACTATTTACCCAAAAATTACCAAATGTACCCAAATCTGACTAAAATTACATTTTTTTCTTATTTATTACATAAATAGAGATATCTACTTATGATATTAATATATTATTAACAGTAATCGGATTTCAGGGTGTAACGCTTTTTTATTACATCAAAATCTTCGAGATTTTAAGACACAAGTTGTATATTTTAGTTACAACAAATACACATCAATAACGTTTTTCGCCGTGATGCACCCTAAAATCCGATCACTGGTTATTAGTAATCATGAGATGCTACTAATATGCTTTATTTAATTATTATAATAAAACAAATTAGTGGATGTATCTAGAACTATAGAAAAATACTGTTTTCACCCCTATTCTTCGAAAAAGGGTAATTTGTTGCCCATTTACACGGAGCAAAAGTGACTTTTGATCCCTCTGCAATTTGTTGCCCATTTACAGGGAGCAAAAGTGACTTTTGATCCCTCTGCGATTTGTTGCCAATTTACAGGGAGCAAAAGTGACTTTTGATCCCTCTGCGATTTGTTGCCCATTTACAGGAAGCAAACGTGACTTTTGATCCCTCTTCGATTTTTTAAAATTTTCCTTGTCTTTGCAACCGATTAAAATGAGACTAAATTTTATAACTTCTCTTTCTAGCAGATAGCTAGTTTAGTACCTTTGTTTTCGTTTTTCTCATAGAAGGAGTGAAAAGTAGAGTGTACTACGCGGTAGCAAATTCAGTCACTTGAATCCTTCGCTTCGTTCGGGATTCAACAAGCTACCCTCGACCGAAATAAGTCATTTTGCTCCCTTGTAATACAATCTACTATTACCGACTTATTCTATCCCTATAGAAGAATACTGATTACTCATTTTGGATTAATTATAATTAATGAGACCACGTGTATAGAACGGATTCCAATGTATAGGACCAGTTAAATTGAACAAGCTTTAGGTTGTAAAGAATTTGGGCAAAGATATATATTTAAAAATGGTGTAGAAGCTTTAGAAATAAATCCAGTGTTTTTTTTATAAAGGTAAGGTTTTAACAACACACTATATGTTCGTTACCCGAATCAAATATAACTTTATACTAATGACCTTTTTGTATAACTCGAAATTGTCATATACTTAGAACTTATATATTAAAATAGTTACATATTTCCGGGTGATTACCTGTAAATAAACTTCCATAGTTTCATAGCATTTTATTTGCGATTCACTTTTAAAATTAGCATGTCGTCGTCGCTAGCATTAACTGACGATCTACAATAGTATTTATTAATTTAATAGTAGAAAATATTAGCTAGGGATACACGCACAGATGTGTCCACCAGATTTGTCACACATCCGTCCGTGTATGGCGCGAATTGGACAACGGACAGACAGCGGACAGACGTCTGGCGGACACATCCGGGTCCAATTCGCGTCATACACGGACGGATCAAATCCGGCGGACACATCTGTGCCTGTATCCCTAGCTATTGTCTTCTGTATAAGAACATTTATTTAAATACAACAATCAATACATTGAAGGTAACTAAAACTAACATAAATCTAAATAGTTAATTCTAAAAATAAAACTAAACTAAAACTAAAATAACACATAATTATAAAACATAAAAGACTTAAAAATCTGTACATATTTACAGGTAAAAAACTGGCTCAAGTTCGGAGCCCGACGGAAGGGTGCCCAGAAGGCTGGCGGAGTTGCCACGCTGAATGGCGATTCCTATGCGCTGGGCAAGGAAAGCGCCAGCCCTCTGGTCACCCGTAGCATCTTTGAGGCGTTTCCCCAGTTGCTTAAAGATCGTGTGAGCTCCGGGTCCCCAGGGTCCGAGGGTTTCCACCCCAAACGGCACAAACATGTAGCTAGAATCGATCGCTGCATATTTGCGCCGCTTGAGGCGCTCGGTCTTTTCGGCAGCCGCTCCAGCCTTAGACGAGGTTCCTGGGAGATGGGACGGCGCAAACGTATCCACGCATGTGGCATCCCATATTAGAGGCCGTCCCAGCTCCCAGGGAACCAGGGTCATGCCATCAGGGCGCTTTCCGTCATCCCTGTTCTGTTGCCGCGATGACATTTCATTGTAGTTATTAGAATTTACCGGATTTATCGCGTAATTTTTATTTCCCAACGTTTTGAGCCCTTTACAGGGCCCGTGGTCACGCGATAGACAAACATGTCAGTGTAAAGATTAGATTAATCATAAACCACAGCTCTGCTACTTACCTATGCAGGTTTCGGACATATAAATATTACGCGATTAATCCGCTATATTCTAATAACTATAATGAATAGTGGAAAAGTTTGCAGTTTACGGACCTTGTAAAAATATTTTCTCTTTCTTAAATTGGTCAGTAATAATTGAAAGTAGACCATTCAGGATAACCGTAAATCGTTTGAAACACTGCTTAAACTTGTAAGGAGTTGTAATAATACAAGTATGTCCATAAAAAAAAATAACACTCCTCTTAAAAAGTATTTCATTTTAAGTTAAATACTACAATTTGTTTAATTTATATGAAAACTGCATAGTCAAGTTTGTCACTCATCAACAAAGTATATAAATAATTTTAGAAATATAGAAGGTACAAGCATCCGTAGCCTACAGTATCCGCTTACCATTCAATTGACTCTTTGCCATTGTAGTGGGAAGTAACTAGTTGAATGGAGAAAATTACAGAACCCAACTGCGGTTACGCTTCGTAAGCAATATTAACACGTTCGCTGCGTTACGGAAAGCATTTGGCCGTATTCTAACTACACTGAAAAAAAGGACAAGCGAATTACTTATACTATTTTATTAATAACCAAAATTCGGTTAGAAGTTAATCTAGTTTATTTGCTCATAACTCAAAGTTTACTTGTAAAGAGCAAAACACTTTGATAAGTAACAAGCCTTAGTCTCAAAACTTAAGTTACTAGTAAACGAAGTTTGGTTGCTGGTACCTACAAAAAAAAGTGTTTCCGCCGGCGCGGCAACCTTGTTGTGCTTATCTTTTATGCCCGCCGCCGCCATAGGTGATATTTCTATGTTCCCATTTACGTAAGAAAAAGATAACTATACTCACGATATTCTTGCTTTAACCTTTTCCACGCCATGTCAAACGTGAAACCTACCACTCAGACGCCACGACATCTAAATGTCAAAAATGAAGTTAAACTTTATGTGTGTGCATGTAGGTCTATTTTGCTCTGTGGTCGGTGACCGATATATCGGTCTTTGGCGTTGGACCTGTGTTGTCTTTGTTTTTTTGACAAATATCGTAAACGATAAAACGATTGTGTATAAAGCTCCTTATGAGCCAATGTGTAAAGACTGAAGGGAAAGAGGCTCAAAATTTTTATGCAAGGTATTGTTAGGTTTGACTACGTACATATAGTGAAAAGCAAGTACAGTTAGAATGTTATAATTAGTAAAAAAATATCAATTTTTTTTACCAAATATCAACGAATCCAGAGGTCTTTAAAATTATATTGAGGTTCCTTTCAATATTTTTTGACTAGGTGGATATTTACAGAAATAATCAAGAAGAGTCCTGGCGCCTGGCCCAAAAGTTAGTGCCACAATCATGCACAAAACGAATAAACAAGATATTTTAGGTACAGTCGACCAAAAATGTGGTTTACCACCCTAAAGTTGAGGTTCGTTTGAACGTCATGAGACAACAAGGTCGTGCATGTTTTAAACTCCGTTAGAAATGTCAACCTTAACGACCGTTAGATCTCGCAGAAACTTTTGTCAAAACTAGTAGACCACTTTCTTGGTCGACTGTACCTGCGTATCGACAAGGCTACAATTAAATTTCTTACAAGTATTTCATATTTATCTCTCAAATTAATCTGAAATATGGCGCACTTCGCATCTTGACCTAAAATTGTAAACTATTTTGAAAATCATAACTTTATTCATAAATAACATTATTACAATAGAAAATTAATAAATAACTATAAACTAAAAGCTACCTACAAATAAAATACGTACTCCAAATTACTGCCAATGGGCAGGGTGCCCAGAAGGCTAGCCGCATTGCCACGTTGTATAGCGATACTAATACGCTGGGCAAAGTATTGGCCAGCCCTCTGGTCACCCGTAGTTTCAATTAAGCGCGCCGCTAAGTCTTTGTAGATTCGGCGTGCGCTCGGCCCCCATGGCCCCAATGTTTCGACCCCAAACGCCTCAAATATGTAGCCACTGCCGAGGGCGGCGTATTTGCGGCGTTTGAGGTCTTCCGCTACAGAAGCGGCATTGCCAGCATTTTTGCTGGTACCTGGAAGATGGGACGGCGCCAGGGTATCTACACATGTAGCATCCCAGACAAGGGCCTCCCCATCCTCCAAGGCACCAAAGTCATCCCGTCGGGCCTCTTGCCGTCGTCTCTCGAAAGACCAATAGGCTCTAAGACGGCTGGCATTTTGACGCTGACAAAGGCCCTCCGGATGACATCGTTAATACTGGCATGGCGAGGAATACGCCCGGCGCTTTAATTTTGTCATCCTCTAAAAGTGGACATCTATTGTCAGCGATAAGTTTCGAACTCAATGAAACGGTTATCCTGGATAACAATGACTATTCTTTTACTATCTAATCCCATATTAATAGATGAGATTAGCTCCCCTGTCTAACGACTACGTGTTAACCAATTAAACATTTGACGGGTGTATTCCTAAGAGAACCAAGTGTCCGAGTTGTTGCCAAAGTGTCACTAAGTTGTACGGCAATGAGTTTTCTCGGTAAGAAGTACAGTCAACAAGTTAGATTTCTGGACTACTTGGTATCCTGTCATAATGACCCCGTAGAAATCTGGACTTTGCTTGAATAAAAGTTACTATAACTTTAAAGAAAGTCGACAGCTTTGGTTAGTGATTAGACGTTCTTTGTTTATTTATTCTGCAAAATAAAAACCAGATATTATAAAATCATCCAGCCAGTTCTAAAATCGTTTCAAATGTATTATCACTACACGCGGATGTACTTACTTGTGTTTAGTGACTACGCGCGACATGTTTCGGAGAGCTTAGGTCTCCATCCTCAAGCACTAAGAGTGCTAGGTGAAGCTCACCGAAACATATCGCGCGTAGTGACTAAACACAGGTGAGTACAGCCGCGTGTAGTGATAATGTATGTATGTATATATCACTTTATTGCACATAAACAGGTTTAACAATATTACAACAGTAAAATAAAAAAAGACATGCACAAAGGCGTAGGCGTATAATAGTGTTAGGCTGCCTCTACGAGTACATGATGGGCCATAGGGACGCAGCTATACAACAGAACGAGATCGCGATATCGTTAGCTCCCTCTAACGCATAGCGGCGTCCCTATGATGGCCCATCATAATTATAGAGGAGCCATTAATATGTCTCACGAAAGTTTAAATTCGTTTCAAATGGGTTCATAACGACTACATTCCTTTTATTTTCCAGTTTAAGGAAATAAATACTACTGAAATAACGCCAAATAAAGCTAAGTGTATCCCTGTATAGTAAATGTCTTTCGAACATCCAAAAACAAACACAATCATGACAAAAACGTACCTAACTAAGTTAATATTTTCTTAAGCAATCTTCTATTTCTTCTCTATACATTTTAAATAACAGCAGCGAAATTTAGCTTCAGTCCTAAAACAATATGTTATAATGTTAAACATGGGCACTTAATTAATTTTAACTGACGTTTGAAGTAACTTTATGTAACATGTTAACAGTGATTTTATATTGCTTCGTAAATTTTGAATAACTTGTTAAGAAGAGTGACGAATAAATAAAAATGCCTATTACTCTCTTGGGAGGAAATCAGTTGCTACAGTTACTCAATGTACATTTGGGTGGAATAACACCTTTTGAAAGCTTGACTCGAAGGAAAAGTTTTTTACTAAGTTTTGCATTTCAAATATTAATAGGGATAGCAATTTTATCGGCTGTTCAGATCTTGCACTGATACCTACGACTTTGTTGTTCAAACAACAGGATCGTGTAAAATATGCTGACTGTACAGTCGCAATCAGATATATCAGAGTGGCCAAGGTGGTCACAAATATCTGAACGACGCGTCTATTGTCAAGGCAAGAAAGTGCATGTTCAGATGTTTTTAAGTACCCTGGTCGCTCCGATATATTTGATATACTATACCCCGCTAATCTTACAGGTACTTACTCGATTTGAAATAACGTTTGGGTAAAGTTATAATACGAGCAAATGTGAAAGATCTTATTTCCTGCTTTTGGTATTTTATTCTAAAATCTTTCAGAGCTTTGACACGAACCAACGAACGCAACTCTTGTCTCTAAAACATCCACGTCTTTGAGAACTGATCTAAAAATCCACCTTATCTTTTGTTTACCTGCGATATGTCCATGATTATTGTACCCGTTAAAAAACTTCGTGTTTTTGGAACTGAATTGTTTGACGATTATGAGCGGTCGACCAAATCTAGATCCTGCTAACAAGCCGTTGTATGAAATTGGAATATTGTACAACAGCGAGAAATGTTTATAAAATACGTATTTGGTTGCGAATTTTACAACTTTCATGCATTTATACCTATCTATATCACAAAATAAATAATAGTATTTGATACAGAATAGCCACGCTACATCCCGCCCACGGCCGGGTAGGGAACTAGTATGCTAATCCGTCAGGTTGACAACGCAACGATAAAAAGCTAAATTGCGGAGTATTGTCAAACATCATTTAAGACAGCGAAAACAGCGTCGTCAGCGAGGTTTCCGCATGCAGCGCCGGTGCGCGAGCGAGAAGCGCTCTGCGTGTGTATAGCGCTGTCACGCGTGCATACCGTGCCTCGCTAGTTTGATAATCGCCTAAGACGCACACACGCATTGAAGCGTGTACAGATGTGCCGTGCACACAAAGGCGCTAAAACGACATTAAATGTGTTAAAAAACTACAAATTTTGTAGTATAAAGTATCCGCGCGCCTATATCTGATCTCACCCGTCAACCGCAACCACCTAGCGCAAGTCCCTCTAACTGTTAGCTGAGACTCTTCTCTATGCAACCCTCCACTGAATCAAATATCGGCATAACACTCGCCGAAACAGCTTCCAACTTGTTGATTAACCCATGTCATGAGCTAAGTTGTTATTTTTAATACAACTAAGCATTTGAGAATCTCGGACACTTCGACGTAGTAACATTTCAGAATGTCGAATACACTTCATAGAAGTACTTAAGAAAATACTTATCTTATGATAGTTTGATATTACCCGAAATATACTACACAGATAAATAAGTATTTATGTAGACAGATGGGTATGTTCAATTTAATAGTATTCATACACATTAGTAATACATACTCGTACTTATAAGTAGTCATTTCGGAGACATGAATAAAGTTATTAAATAATATCAAGTATGTAAGTTGATCTCGAAACATTCTTTCATTATTCTATAATAATGAAATAAAATAAAAGTATGTGATTTAATACTTGGGGGTACAATACCTACCAAAAAAAGTTTGTTATTGGAGCTCTATGACACTCGAAGAATATATTACATATTTTGCAAATTTCTACGTTGTAATTTAGATGATTTAGGCTATCAGTCCCTAGACAACACGACTCTTTTTAACCGACTTCAAAAAAGGAGGAGGTTCTCTCATCATCATTCGCTTGCCCTTGTCCCATTTCCTTGGGGTCGGCGCAGCATGTCTTTTTTTCCACACATCTCTGTCACCCGTCATCTCATCACTCACCTCCTTTCTTTTCATATCATCTCTCACGCAATCCATCCATCTTTTCCTAGGTTTTCCTCTTTTCCTACATCCCTCCACATTCATTCTTAATAGGAGGAGGTTCTCTATTCGACAGATTTTTTTTATCATTTTATTTTTTATTTTTTTATGTATGTTACTCGATATCGCCGTGAATCGTGAACAGCTTTTCAAATTTTTTTTATCGAACAGGTATAACCCCTTAGATGGTCCCATTGTCACCAAGTTGGGGTCTGATGATGGGATCCTGGAGAAATCGAGGGAACTCTTCAACTATTATAGGCACACCTATAGTGATTTCACTATTTTTAACAGCAACTCGGCCACTTCCTCTTGGAATAGCGGATCCTAAGTAAAGTCGGTTCTTTTTTGTTTAAAATTATTATATATTTAGATGGATAAGAAATGTCATCGGATGTAAAGTAATGATGTGAACCAGTGAACCAGGTAATAGCTTTGCAATACTGGTCTTTGAATATCATCTGCAATACCTGCATTGAAGGCAGTTCTGAAAATAGTTCGCAGCTAGTATAAATTATAAAATGTTCAGGATCTACAAACCACTTGCTTTGGTTTACTTTTAAATATGTTTAATTTATATAAAGCTTATTTCGGTTTCAAATTCCAGTAGTATTTAATTTTAACATAAGTACACGGAAATAAAAGCTTCCGGGATGTTCTCAATCCGAGTCATTATTATTTTCTTGAAAATATTTCCTCGTGACAAGTATTTATTTCCTTTACCAAAAATATGATTCTTCGCTTAATAAAACCACGTTTTCTTAAAATAGAAATACAAAAATGTATTGTTTCAAGAGTATATTGAGTAAATAAGAGAGATTGTACTTTAATCAAACAAGTATTATCTTAGGTAAAAGAAAACTAGAAAATCTGTAAGAATATATTCGCTTCGTTATATTTAAAACGTTAATTTATTTTCATTAAAGGAAATAAATGCTTGTCACGAGGAAATATTTTCAACATAATATAATAATGTCTTAGATTGAGAATATCCCGGAAGCTTTTTAATGTACAGTGACGTCTGAAAATATGGATATATTTGATGTGGCAAAAGTATGTAGCCACGACTTTATTACACGACTGAATACATGATTTTGTTACATTAAATGTTTCTATATTTTCAGACGTGACCATACCTAAGGAATGTACCTAAACTAAAAAATAACGTCATTTCCAGTTCACATTTTGACACCCCTTAAATTCAAAGTAAAATAAATAATTACTTAAAAGCTCTTTTATGAACAATTTTAGCTTAAAAAGTTTTGGTTAATTTTTAATCTCTTTTTTACTGTATGTGGCAGCCTTCAGATCCTTTATAGGGAAAACAAAATAAAATACCTTTGGTGTAGGTTTATCAATTAGTTAATTTTATTTTACATAAAGTATAAAGTTTAGTCATAGTCACTTGGTATATTTATTGATACAACATATATTATGAAGTACAAGGTGCTACAATAATACTCGTGATCAATTTAAAGGCAGAACTAGTATCATATTCTGATTATAACAGAAGAAGGCAAAAATATTGATGCAAAAGAGGAGTTGTGGATGTGTCCCAAATGAACAAAAGAAAATAAGTATATCTTAATTATGTTTAAGAACTCCCCATCGGCACACAAACCTCTCTAAGGTTTTGCCAATGATGGGTCTTGTAATATATAATATTGTAATTACTTATTTCTTATTCAATAAATAAAAAAAATAAAAAAAGTCCAAAAAAAATTTAATCCCGAAATACGATACCAGTTATGTCCTTAATCGAATTTCTAGTATTTTTATCCCGCCTTATTGTATACTATCTACTTAGGGATAGAATAAAGAAATTATTATAGTCGTAAGTAACTTTAGCATGTAAAGTATAGCAGTGGTGCCTATGAATATAGAAGTTAAACAAAAACATAGTTCCATTAAAACCTTGTGCACTCCGTGTCAGTTTAATTGCTCTGTTTATGCCTCGATGGCAATCCTTTTAGCAATCACTTTTCTTTCAGTTTTCTTTAGATTATATAATGCATGTGTTATTTTTTATATGGTGGGCAAGCAATCGCCCGAGAGTATTCATGTGTGTGCCTTGAAACACTTTCAGTCCCTTTTGCATTCCATTAGAGGTTGAATTCACACAAACCTTTCTTAGTGATGCTACTCATTGACATTTGTATACTATATGTGATAATTTTTTTGGAAATTACCATTGGGTGGAATGAAGCGCTGGTAGCCTTGCGGTAAGACGTCCGACATTCAATCCGGAGGTCTCGGGTTTAAACCCCGGCTCGTACCACTGAGTTTATCGAAACTTATGTACGGAATGTCATTTGATATTTACCTGTCGCTTTTCGGTGAAGGAAAACATCGTAAAACCGGACCTGATCCCAAAAAGGCCTAGTTTCCCCTCTGGGTTGGAAGGTCAGATGGCAGTCGCTTTCGTAAAAACTAGTGTCTACGACGATTCATGGGATTAAGTTGTCAAGCGGACCCCAAGCCGGGACAAATGCTAGGAGGAAGGTGCCACTTACGTGGTATGTACAGATACAAGCTGTATTATGAAAGCGTAAGCGCCGGCCGCCTGACGGAACTTTTTATAAATAGTTTGTACCTTAAACGGTTTTGACTGTGCCTTTTCTGTAAAACTCTAGTTAATTCAACTGTTTTATTTATAAGACTGTAACTGTTTTATTCCACGGTCTGCCTATACCTTGTGCAATCTAAGCGGTTTTTGACACCTGTCAACTCGGAACATTTTACAGCCTAAAATCGATTTTAGGTTATAAAATGTACTGAGATGACAGGTGTCAAAAACCGCTTCTTAGATTGTACAAGGTAAAGTAACAAGCAACTACAGTAGGGTAACGACGATATACCTTGAATATACCTAATGACGTAATTCTGATCGAAAATGATCTTGCTCTCTGGAATAACGCACGCCACATGTCCCGATCCATTGCAATGTCCTGCCAGTTATTGACCTAAAGCGGTGATGACAGATTCGCCTCTAAACTGTCTTCTCAACGAAATGTGTACCTACATCGACCTACGGAACGGCTACCAGTCGGTTATCCCAAATACACTCTTTTGAACCTATTCCTCAACCATTTTTAAACAAACTTTGATAATTAATAAGACATAATTTGGGTAGGTAGTATCATAAATTCCTCTTACATTTTGCTTCATTGCTTTAATTGACAAGAATTTCATAATTTGGTCCCACCCACTATACAAAGCCTAAAACAAATTAATACTGTTGCTCCTTCATTTGAAAAATAATTAATTTTATTTAAATAATAATATTTAGCTCAGAAATTTAGTTGAATCTTTGTAAAATGGTATTTGTCGGTAGCTTCAGGGCTAACACAACAGGGTTTATTATCCTGGAAAGATGGCTTTTTGCACAAATGCACAAAGTAAGAATAACCACATTTAGAAAAAGCGAGTGCCGTTGTCCGCGATGTCAATTACTTTTGCTTTCGTATCTCTCTGGACAGATAACTTAAAGTCGAAATTATCAACTAAGTATATGAAAGTTTGTGATAGTCTTAAATATTGTTGGTACTAGACATTATTTTAAATTATAAATATGACGACTTCAAAACATCTCGATTATCAATATAACTAGTGTTAATACAGTGAACACCATAAAGCAATTTAAAAACAAGTGAAGCCAATCACATCAATTTGTTAATGCAAATGTTGCACATGCATTTTTTTAACGAAGAAAATACGATTCAAACGAATGTTGCGAGGCAGGTGCAACTACCTATCTTAAGCCCCTATTTCACCTTTCTTTTCTAACCACTTTTTAGTGAGAAGGACAAAGAAAGGTATGTCATTTTTCTGTCCCTCTCACCAAAGTGTCCGACAAAAAGGAACATCACTTCTTTATCGTTTTCTCATTTTTCGACATCGGGATGAGGAAAACACCGTACCGACACCACGGGACCAAGTTAGCCACTTTTATTGTCACTTTTAATTTGGGAATATTTGAGCAGTTGAGGCAACCCCGTGCTGTGACAGACGCTGAATAATATAGCTTCCTGAAATTGAAGGTTTTTATTACTGTGGTAAAAAGTTATATATATTTTAATACACTACTCTTTTTTTGAACGTTTATAAATGTTTATAATATTAAAAACAATAGCAAACATTCATAAAATACAAAACGGAAGAATCTTGAACATAAATCTTAACTAGTTGCAACATGAACATGTCTGAATGAAGTAAGTTGCGGAATTAAAATAGTCATGGCATTAAATAAATCGTAGTGATACAGTCTTTTATCAGTGCACATCTCGGCGGAACAAAAAGAATAAAAGATCATAATAGGTAAAGAAGAAGGTGTTCAAGTCATAAGCGATAGTTTAACAGCTAACCAGTACGTCCATGGGGTTATACTAGTAAGTACAAATCAAACCGCGTCATTTCATAAACTACATTTCAAATCGTGTCATTGGCTGAATGAATTACTTGTTTTTTTGCATAAATTGTCAAAAAACGTGTACAGAGGCTGACTACAAGTTATTTTCATTTTACCCATTGTCAGCCTACAACAAAGACCCTAGAAAAGGCGTTTATTATTACTAAATATATGCCCCCTTAGCAAGTTATATATAAGTATTTACTAACAACATGAAAATCCATTACAGATAATTACAGAATATTTTTTGCGGAGAAATGTTGAAATTCCATAACAATATTAAAGCTGCGAAGGAAAATCTACTTTTTTATCTGCTTGTCGATTAAGAGTTTTTTTTTGTTCACGTAACATTTGTCACGTAAAAAACTTAATTAATACAAACATAACAAAACATAATGTCCTGTTGGTCCCAGGAGAAAAATGGCTAAAGCCATCTATATCTTTTAGCAAAACAGTTTTTTTAACCTGCATAATCGCTATCGCTTATGCCTCACAAACCGGACGAAGCAGCGTTTATCTCGACAATACATTTGCATGTCCGCAACCGCGACAAGGTGGATGTGAATAGAAAGCTTCGCAAAGATACAGAAGCAGATGCTATGCGGTTTCAATGGACGCTGAAATGCATTCTGGTATTCCGGCAAATTGCCTTTTAAATTCTCTCAGGCATTGATTATGACGTCATCTTTTATTCATACCGTAAATTACAAATGGGATTATTTTATTAGGCATTTTTACAAATCAATAATTCAGCAGACATATCAAAGTAATGTGAGGGCTAAGTGTAGCTGGAACGTATTATTAACGGCCTCCTAGCCAAGTTGGTAGTGACCCTGCCTATGAAGCAGGAGGTCCCGGGTTCGAATCCTGGTCAGGGCATTTATTTGTGTATTTATCACAGATACTTGTTCCTGAGTTATGGATGTTTTCTATGTATTTAAGTATTTATCTATATCTATCTATTATATATATCGTCGCCTAGTACCCACAACACAAGCCTTATTGAGCTTACTGTGGGACTGGGTTGATTTGTGTAAGATTGTCCCATAATATTTATTTATTTATTATTATTATTTATTATTCCGGAGTATATTACATTTTAACGGGTTATTTGGGAATATACTAATATGACTTGAACTGCATCTAAGAATACCTTTTTTCTTACGAGTACAAGTATTATTTAGATTCCAAAAACTTTTTGATTTGATTTTATTCAGAATATTGATTTCCATTGGTTGTACTAAACACGATACAAAAGTGACACATGACTTTACCGAATCCACTAATTATTGATCCATGTAGGTAATAGAAACAAAAAAAATATTGTTAATTTTATATTTTTTCTTATAAATATTAAGTTTCCCCCGCCCCCGCTTAAAAGTGACATTAACAACACTCCACACGTTGACTTATTTACCTATTTAATGCCAAAATGAATCCTAGACATAAAAACAAGCTTGCTACCAGACGATGTCGTGTCCGCAAAGCATATAAGTCATTTTTTGGCCAGGGTATTCATATTTATAACAAGTTACCCGTCGATGTTTTGAATCTATCATTTCCCGCTCTTAAGAAATACTTGAAAAAAACTTTAATGTCAAAGGGTTATTACAGGGTCGAGGACTATATGACAGACATATATGCATGGCCCAAACCAGAATCTATAAAATCATCTAACATTTAGAGGACACAGTTCAAGTAAGAAAGAATATCAAACGTATTGCGAAGCAGTCAGATTTGGATTTTATTTTTATTTTTCATTTTAATTACACAATAGGCAGGTACATGTCTGTCTCTCAAGCTGTTTTGATATGCCTTCTTGAAGAACTACGCATTATTGTATATAGTATCTTTAATGTATTTGTAGTACTGTTTTGAAAAAATAAGTCCCGCCGAGTTTCTTGCCGGTAATAAGTAATACTTCTCGGGTCAGAGGTGTAGGGTTAGAACCGGTGGTAGTTTCTTTTCTCTCTGACGTTCATAAGTGCATTGTAATGTGCCTAAATTGAAGAATAAATATCTTTAATCTTTTTTTTTTTTTTTTTAGACTGAAATTACATGATTTAAACCAGTAGTCCGCCTCGAACTGAGAACTCGCGTTTTCCTTGCAAACGAGTTGACCAATATAACAAGGCTCTAAGGAGGATTTTTTTTCTCCTTCTAGCTCCATAACCACTTGATCGATCCTGCTCATATACGAACTTACAAATTTTATGTATCTCTGCTACAGCCCCAAGAAATTTCATTAAGATCAGAAAAACGTTATTAAAGTTATCGTCAGACAAACTATCGAAATCAAAAAGCCATCCAAATGCCGAGACGTCCCAGTAGCCAGGTGACAGTTCGGTCTAGAGTTGTTTGTAAGAACTCACTTCGCTTACGCTCCGCGAGTTCGATAACTCTGACCAGTTCTCTAAATTATTGCATCTTCGCTACCATCGTGAGGTAATTGGCAACACCAATAGGGAATCAGAGACGGCAAACTTAAGAAATGTTGATAATAGGGAAAGTTGTGATTCTATCCCGGCCTCCTGTGGCCTAGTCTATTTGAACTAATTAGACTAAGTTAGTCGCAAAGAGTCCAAACAGTGGGGAATTCCGACTGCATTTACAAAGAAAACAGCTAAGTATAGTTTGACTTTGACTGTCGTTTTTCAATGGGGCATACACAAAGACAACTGTCTTCTATACAGGGCGGTCCAAAGCTTGACGTTCAAAAATTTTTTTTAGATTCTCCACATCAAGGACTATCAGAATATACCCCATGTATGTTAGCCGATTTTTTATAGTTCAGGAGCTATGATTTTTTTTTTGTCAAAAATTCTGGTATGATGCTTTTTAACTATACCAAAAGATTTCTTTTGTAACATTAAGCTTGCCTAAGGAGCAGCCGTCAGTAAAAAAATCATCATCATCATCAGCCGGAATAAGTTGCGAAATTGATAAGTAAATAAATAAAATGTATTCTAATGCTAAAATGAGATGGAATAACCTTGTTTTTTTTATTAATTTCTTTTGTAACAAACCACCGCGGGTTCTTTGTCCAGGTAAATTTGTTGGTAATGAATGACTTCGAGATAAGAGATATGATGTGCAGTAATATCGCTTATTGCTACTATTTGATAACAATGCGATTAGGTACTCCTGAATGCAACCGTTTAGTTTTTACCTACAATGGTTATGGTATTTGCACTGATAACAATTTGCGCTAACGATAATGAGCCCTTTGTTGATAACACGTCGCCGCCGCCGGGGCCGTTTGTTTGATTGAGTTGCAGGTATGCAAATGATGTTTCGGTGGTGACAACACAACAAGAATAAACCAAGAAGACTGAGCTTCTTGGTTTATTCTGTGTCATTTTAAAGTTAGAATACATTTTCTTTGCTTACTTATCAATTTCGCAACTTATTCCGGCTGATGATGATGATGATGTTTTTTTTACTGACGGCTGCTCCTTAGGCAAGCTTAATGTTACAAAAGAAATCTCTTGAAGAATACGATTAGTTTTTTTTTTTATAAATAAAAAGCATCCTACCAGAATTTTTGACAAAAAAAAAATCATAGCTCCTGAACTATAAAAAATCGGCTAACATACATGGGGTATATTCTGATAGTCCTTGATGTGGAGAATCTAAAAAAAATTTTTGAACGTCAAGCTTTGGACCGCCCTGAATAACCTCTAAATAGCGTAAGCGCAGAAGAACTACTTGAAAAGTGTCTTGGTTTATATGGGAGCTCATAGGTCCAAGAGACTTCTCTTTCCGAACAGACCTGACAAAATTAATGTTCAAAACTCTGGTGTTTGCCGTTTCCCTTTGGTAGAATTTTATTTCTCTACCACACTTTACCAACTGTTTGTTTCCCAGAATATTATTGTAGAAAGTTTACCGTAGTAGTTATAAGCTCGTTACAGCAATCTTAATAAACGGACAGATTAATATCATTAGGATTACCTTTCAATTATGTATCACGTCTTGCTTACTTCCTACACGACCCCGATTTCATTCTGTATTAGCGAACGTTCTAACAATGACAGACTAAAGACCGGTTGCACCAAACCGTTTGTTAAAGTCAACGTTATCGTTAAAAAAATCTTGTACGAAAAGTTTGACAGTTTTCTATGAGATGACAGCTCCGTTAATTGTGTGTGGTGCAGCCCACCCAAGAATCGGTTTGCAAAATTTCATCGTATAAATTTCATAGTACCCAGCCGGGTGGCACTGATGAGTCTGTACAGGTGTGGTTAAAAGTGGTTAGTGCAAATGGCCCTAAGTATTTGGTGAAACAATAAACCGTCGTAATTTATTAGTATTGTAACTAATATATACTATTTAAACGAATAATTAGTAACTAGAAATAATAGGTACCTTGTACAATAAATATCTTGTTAAAAGGAAAATCATAAAATCATTAACATATTCAACGGCTATTCATAAATAATTCAACTTCACAATTAATATTTTAGCGTCCTGATTTTGTGTGCTCTTTGATAAACAATATTAAAGCTTTCACAAAGATTGTTAATTGTGAAATGCAAAATTTTCCCTGTAATTATTGTTTAAGAGGAAGGTAGCAGATTTTAAAATATTATAACGTAGGCCTAAATGTTGTAGGTATTCATAAACTAAGAACTACATACTGTCGGGTACTTCAATAAAAATCAGTTGCTAATGAATAATTATAAATAGATTCATGTAGTAATGAAAGCATTTACTACATGGTGACAGCGGTGGGATTAGGACAGGGGGGTGATTTTTGAGAATCGAGCACTCGAAAGTGACATTTACAACTCAGAATAAAACGATGAAATTATGTTTTAAAAATTACAGCAATAGGAATTCAAAATCATGAGTGTTTAAACAATTAATTTCATGCGAAAAAATTTGCGGTAAGGTTTTGTGTGCAATTATTTTCCAGCTTAAACTTTTAGAATTCGGGCGCTCGAAAGTCAAAAATTGGCCCCCAGATCCCGGATGATCTGACAACTAAAAGTCATTCATAGTGAAAATTTAATATTTTAGAAATATTCCGCTAAGATATCTCACACTTTCAAACCCCAAAGTTTAAATAAGGTTTGCTCCCTATTTTTTAATACCGGAAATCCCGGTTCTCACCATACAAAATTGGAACTGGAAGCAAACACCAGTCCTTACTTATTAACCACAACTACATAGTGGTAAAACAAATTGTAGACAATATTTACGGGTTTGGGTACAGTCAGCAGAAGAAGTAAATAGCTTACGGGGTGAAGTGTTGAAACTCACCTTTACAAGCTCTTTTTCTCTTAACAATTAAGTCATTTCTCTGCTAAACTGTACAATAGTTTGTTCAACTCTGCCGGCTAAATTAGGATCGGAAAATATAAGAAAAACTGTAATCCTCCTTATCATTCATCGTCCTCAAATTTTAAACTATTAATTATAAAATATAATGACCCTTGAATGAACTTGCATCTATTATTTATTTTGAGAACAAATATTAATTTTAAATAAAACTATAAAGCTTTGATTTCAAAGGTAAATGTAAGTTCCGGGTAGGTTCATGTTTGTCTCATAATGTTTACACAGTGTACAATGTAAGATTAAATAATCATACATACACATAGGTATTTCATTTACAAATTTTCAAATTTAGTAACCTTTGTGTTTAACCTTTGGCAGCCTTCAAACTGAAACAATAGTTTTGTCTATTAAACTATGAGTATGGGTCGGAAGAGAAAGTTCTAATAACTAGTTATATTTGTATTTTAAGTAAGTAGGTCCAAGTCATGAATTTAATACAAGTTATAAATACTTACAAATATTGTTTTGTAAGTTTGTAACTAATGTTACTGTATTAATAATCTTAAAATAAAATTAACTAGCCCTACGTGTAATATCGTATTAGAAATAACAATGTAATTATGATTGTATTTATAGTATGGGTTTATTTACAGCAAGGATTCATTCATACACAAAGTATGTTACACCTATTTCTTTTTTTTTGTCCTTCACGCTCACACGTGATAAAATGATGTATACCTACCCTATCCCTCCCCCCATCTCATTTAGTATTTAAAATAAAAATAATATCTACAACGAACTTATGACCTGGACCATGATGGTTACATATTTTCATTAAGATAATCATATTTGGCTCAACACCATATTTAATAACTAGGAAATTAACATGAAAGGTTCGTGTATAAATTGACAACACTTTTCGCGAATGATTATTGAATTTGAACATTAAAGGACATTAAAAGCTAAACAATTGTTCACAGCATTCCACCACAATCACAATGAATAAGATCGACAGCAGGCGAGTGCAGGGCGCAGCGAGTGCAGCGAGAATTCTCGCTCTGCTACTCATCATATGTCTCGCCGAGTGCGCGACAGGTATGTGTCATGTACCATCACTTCATACTCTTAAGAATCCACAATACAGGCGCGTTATTACTGCGTGGTCGCAATCAGAGCGAGTGGAAGCGCGCCCAACTGGCTAAACGCGCGTGTTTGACGCAAACTTTATGGGTAGAGAGGACGATCGCCTTTCCATACAACTATAGCCCTCATTCTCCGCTCTCTGAATTTTGATGCTATGGAAAATATCAACTAACCATGTAATTTACTTATATTGTTTAAATTTAGTTCTTATTATTTTATTGAGCTTCTAAAATATATGCAGTATTTTAAAGCTCCGTAACTTTTATAATTATTATAATTTAGAAAAAGTATTAAAATATTGCATAGTTGTAGCAAATATGACTCGAAACACATTTTCCATAATATTGTCAATATCCAGAAGGGACAGTGAGGACTACGTTTGTATGGAAAAGCTTTCGTTCACTTTTTTCTTACGACCAGTGGGTAAGTTCTTTTCGCAATACCTATACTTAATTCTTCATTTCCTGCTACCCAAAGGTTGTCTGGAAGAGATTGCTGTTTAGCGATAAGACCGCCTGTTGTTACCTAATTTTAAGTTTATTGTAATATTTATTTTTATTACTCTTGTATTTTGGTGCAATTAAGAATATTTACTTTACCTAACCTTACGTACTCATTAATATGGCGTTACCATTTGAGTGCCAGGTGTAGATTAAAGACCGGAATTGCACCCTAAAACATTTGATAGGGAAATCTTGTAGGATTTTTTGGTTTCGGTAAGCGGTTACGTTTAGGCAAGACAACGATGTAATAAACAACCCTATCGGATACTAATTATCTAATACCCCTTCCCTTTATTGGTATCCGATTCTGGTCCCTGATCGAGAGCCAAAAATGTCAACAACATAAAAACGTTACCAATAAATACAAACGCAATAAGGAAATACAGGAAAATCAAAGGTAGTGTCTAGTAAGTAGGTAGCATCGGGTTCATGATTGCATATCCAATTTATACAATGAATTTTCATATTTTGTTCGAATTATGGTAAATTTTACAGTTCGATAAAATGATTTCCTATACATAGCCAGATTATCGTTAGATTAAAATCATAATCGATATTTCAATAATGTATAAAGTAAGTAAGTATTACCTTTAGCAAACAGAACAGAGGAATAACGAAACGCCTTATAACCCATTTCTGAAACAAACAACCTTTGAATTATAATGATCTTACACAATACATTCGTGCTAAAGAAACTTGGTATTTATGTTACATTCATATTACTCGTAAACATATTATTTGTGAGAAACTATTAGCAGCCATCTTGACATGCTTTATGCTTTTAGAATATTTAAGTTGTATCTAAATTACCAGATAATCTTAAAACGTGACTAATTTGATTCATGAAATCATGAAACATAGACTAATACTTAAATAAACTTTTTATTTAGATTTTTATAGGCTTACAGAAATATAAAATCGTGTGAGACGAATAATTCGATTCTTCACAAAATCTGTAAAATAAAGTCCTCAATACCTCTTAGATCAAATCTTCCATAGGTACATTAAAGTATATTTATTTTTGTCATGCAAGAGAAAAACATTTTTTGTCCAATTTTCTAATCTCATCTAAGTATACTTTTAATGCATTATAGTATAATATAACATAAATAGAAATATAATATTCTATCACTATTATACCCACTCTCATAACATCAATATTCAATGTAATCTTAAAACACGTAGGAAAATAGCTATTATTTAGGCTTACGCTACTCTAGGCAGCTCAGCCACCAAATCTCTGCCAATCTCATTTACCACTGAAAAATACCTGACACCATTACCGTTGACGCGAATGACGAATGAAGTCAACTGTCTCATTTCACGCTTTGCTTATGAAAGGGATGACGAATGGGCGAAATAAGGTGTTTTTGTGTCACGTCTTTATAAGCTGCTTAATATATTCGGTTATGTTAATGTATCTACACGGTGTTTTTGTTGCCAGTGATATTAGTTTTCTAATATTGAGTCTATCTTTTTATTTAGGTTTTGTAACGTTTTGTTTGTGAGATCAGATGAAAAAGTCAAACTCCTTAAACAAACTAAGTAGCTATATTTTTACGCATACTTTTGTAGGAAAATTAATATGTGACATAAAATAGGATTTTAAGTTTGCATAATGTTTAGGTTGTATAGTTAGTTTATTTTAAATTACTATTTAAGACTTAACATAATTCTAGATTACTGTTAATGTCATTGTCCTCCGATTATTATTTATGTAGAATATGATCCGAGAAATAGCTGTCATGACTATTTGTTCATTCTTACTTCAATCCATCATCGCCACAGGCTCTTTGCTCTATTGATACACAATTTGCCGCAAGCAATGGCCCCACGTTGGGCGCCAATTTACAAATATAGTTAAGGCATTATGCGTTCGTGGTCACTTTTAATACTATGCCATTAAAGTCTTATTTTGCTGAAACTGATAGCCTTTGTAAAACGCAAAGTTGGCAACATTGGTAGGTATAAGGAACGAAAATTATTTTCCGGGTCATAATCAGATTTACGTTTTAATTTATCTATCTTGTTCTTAGTGAGGATAATGAAGCATTGAATTATCTTAATTATTGCCACGAGCTAAATGCTACTAATGTTACTGCTCAAAAAGACCCTTGACACATTAACGTGTAACATTTAAGAAAGTACAGTCGTTTTAGATTTCTGTGATATAGTTTTATTCCAATGATAGACTATTAAGGTCGTTCACTTGTAACGTTAATATGTACATTTTTATACGTACCATTAAAGACGGTTAATATCTTCAGCAAACATATCCCACTTTATGGTCAGACTTTTAGGCGCCAAACGTAAAGGAACGCCGTAGAATCATCGTTAGAGTAGTTTCATTTAGCTCCTGATACGATAATAAACTGAGTTAAGTAAAAATAACTAAGTTCTTGAAAATCTTCAAGAATAAATCTAATACTAATCGATTTTCAGTAAAAAAATATTACGTTTTTAATATTTACGCGTTAACATTTTTAAAGAAGATTTACATAATTGTAATATTTGTTTTAATTTAATATATGAGCCGTGGGGTGCCCGGCCTTAGAATTGCCCCCCACCATATCGTCCCGTGGCTGCAGTAGGAGTCTGCTAAGGGAATATACCGGGAGATGGGCGGCAGCATCTTCCGAAAGCCTAAACAATAATAAGCAAAAAAGAAAAAAACTGCGCGCGCCTACCCGCCTGCCAAGCGTGGCGCGTATGGCAAACCCCCCCTTTATCCAAAGGGGGGGGTTTGCCATACGCGCTGGCTGAGGTGATGATGATAATGAATATTTGTTTACCCTTGTTAAGTTTTATTGTTTGTTTGGTTCGGAAATCAAGTAAAAGTGAAACCGATAATCACAAAAACACGAAATATAAACGAAATATATACGAGTAGGTATAATTCATTAGCATATATTTCAAACGTTTAGTCAAGATAATTATATTAAATAACCAATCCGTACTTTTAAGCTTCCGCTTATTATATTTAAAAGAAGAAATTAAATGATTAAATCTCGGATTCCAGGGACCGATATAATATAATTATTTGTTATGTACCTACATACGAATATTATCAAAGGCTAATTGAATAATGTTTACGACGCTGTTTTCCCTGCCAGAAAAAAGGTTTCGGGTTTGGTTTTCATTGTTTTTATTATAATACAATTTCGTTATCTTTTATTTTGCATTTATTTGCTCTCCAAATCTATATGGATTTCAAAGAAGCTATTACATTGTTTTACCATTACAAAAAGATATTAATTAATATTTTGCACTATCCGATTACGATTGATGCAATCAGAAATGAAATTATAATTCAATGGTGAATGGACAAAGTTTTGTTTTAATCACATACCAATAAAAGATTAATTAAATTGCTACACTTCGGGTCGCTCTAAGGGTATAAATTAAAGAACTGGTTTTTAACTTATATGATCTAAGTTTAATATTTAATAACCTATATTGCCCCATGATGAATAAAATAAATCAACTGTTTGCATTTGCTGATTACGTACGTAAACATCCGGGCCACAGTAACAAAATCCAGAGAAGAACAAGACTGATTCCTAAAGCTAAATTCATAGCCACGAGGAAGTGGAAGCGGGCGGGCCATACTTAAATATATGCTGTAGTTCGATGAAAGATGGAGGGAGAGGGTTGCTGAAGTGGACACCGCGTCCGGGCCACAGTATCGTAGGAAGACAGCCCGCGATAACGTTAGTAAGTAGGAGTGGCTGGGCAGGCAGGATCGTATGAAGAAAATAATATATGTAGGTACCTGACATGGAAAAGATTAAACCTATCTTATACTCAATTTTGGTAAGCTCAAGGTTGAAGAAAGCATTATTTATATTAGCTTGGTGTAAAATATACCTATTTAAAACTCTAAATATGGTAATAGGTATTACTCTCTGCAGTCGTTCATTATTGTTTGAAGATCGTAACCATCTGGAGTCTTTCTGAAACAACTTGAGCTTCCGGGTCTGAGTCGCACAGACGGCAAGCGACCTGATAGTCTAACTTTGGAGCCTTGGGAGAAAGGACAGTGCTTGGTGCGGGACGCTACGTGATTCAGCACCTTCGCCGCCTCTGACATAAGTCGCACGACGCGCGCAGCCGGAGCGGCGGCCGAGACTCAGGCGGTGGTAAAGCGCCAAAAGTATGCTCCCCTTGGCGCGGGTTACATTTTTTGGAAAACAGCGGGCTGCTGGGGTGCTTAGCTGGGTCGTCGACTTAGGCAAAAGGGAGAGGACCCCCGCTGTCTGAGTCGTTTCTGGTGCAAAGGCTGCCAATGGCCAACCAGCGAGGTAACGCGAGCATTATGGGCACTTTTGGATCGGAAGCAACGGGGAGCGGCTATGACTAGTTTGTAAATATTATTGTAATTAAGATTGTGTCTTTTGACATTGTAAATTATTGACATGAAAAAGTTAAATACACAAAGTCATTTATTTATAGTGAATCAAAACTATTTATTTAAAGTTTCCTGAACGTGAGACGTAGCACAAGTTTTAATCATTTTGGTTACTTTGGAATAAAATAATAACACTTTTGATTGATGTTAGCAACATCTAAATTCTCCTTGAAAGTGACATTACGAAAACAAAATTTAGTTAAAACTGATTTACGCTTTTGTCATAACCTAAATCATTTATACAAATAGGTTACTGCAGTAACATTTTATCAAAAAGCTTGTATTTTTACACTAACCCGCAAAAAATGTTGTATGTAAGAGATGGGGCCCAAAAATGTCGGCAGTCGAGATGTTTACTTGACTGTGAAAGGTCTGTTGACAATTGTCATTACATTTTTCTACGATTTAGTAAAAGGTTTGGACTTGGGTCGAGAAGTTCCTATAGGTAAATATTTGAAAAACGTATGAAAAAAACTTATTTCTCGGTTTTTTCGAGCGATCAAAATGCGGCAAATGGGCTAGATAGATCTGAGTTAAAGTCCTCCATTGTTGATTCAAACCTTAATACTGTTATCTTGTATTGGTGAATCTCAGAAAATTCAATTAAAAGATTTACATTTGTCTTTTCTATTAAGAGTCGCCAGGACGCTCGCGTGAACTCGCGTTCCAATACAAACGTAGCTCAGCTCTCATTTTAAAACGACATGCTTTAGAACCATGAAATTTGGCATGGACACTCTAGTAGTACAGATCTAGGTCGGACATTCGTTTTCGTTGCTAAAAATTGTAATACAAAGAAAATATAGCAAAAATAAGTTTTGTATGTAAATCTGTAACTGGCTCCATTTTCTTTGTATTACAATTTTTAGCAACGAAAACGAATGTACGACCTAGATCTGTACTCCTAGAATGCCCATGCCAAATTTCATGGTTCTAACTAAAGCATGTCGTTTCAAAATGAGAGCTGAACTACGTTTGTATGGGAACGCGAGCGTCCTGGCGACTCGTACCAAATGTTAACAGAATCTCATCATCTAAGTCCCATACTATTGGTAATGAGTCTGAAAGTCAATACATTTTAAATGAAAAAGTATCTAGTTTGAAGATATATTGGACATATTTAGACCAAATGCGATCCCAACAAAACAATAAAACTCATATTTATGCCATCAGAGTCCAAAATAATAAGTTGTCCAAATTAAATCAAATAAGTCCGAAAAGAGTCAAAGCTAATAAAAAGAATTCTGACAACAGCCAGTGAGTTGTCCTCGTCCCTGGGGCGATCCGTGACGAGCATGGAATTTTTTATTACTTCCCAACTATCGCTATTTTTATCACTTAATTGTTGTTTAATCTTTTGTGGGGTCAAGCCATAAATGGCAATATTTTTCTAACGTTTAAAAAAAAACATGAAAACCATCATACTACGAGCTGGTACTAGTTTATTTACTATCCGGTATAGATGTATCCTGACAGGTAAAAATTTCCAGTTATAAAAACAAATATACATCTTTTCTTTTTTGCATTAGGCAAAAAATATATACAATATGGGTACTGGATTCATTATGTGTGAAATTGTGAATGTGTTTATCAGTCTGCTTCCGCCCAACCGAGTAAGTACCGTCAACTGCTACAACTATACTTTGCCTATTTACGACGTTCAATGTTGCCTTACTTGAAAACATGGTTTTCTTCACCAAACAGCTATTTATATCCTTTATATAGTGAAGAAAACGATGTTTTTCAAGCCGGGCAAAGTTGAGCATCGTAGGCAAAGTTGTAGCAGTTGACGGTAATGAAACAATGAACTCTTTATTGTACAAAACAAACAAATAAAACTCAATTTTACAGAACAGGCAATTACTAAAATGAACTTATCTCTTTAAGATTACGATGAATGACAAGAGATATATTAAATACAAGTGGGTAATATTTTGAAAACATTCATTCTGTGTTACCTACTTCTTGATATGGCACGTAACTTGAAAAACATGAAAACTGTTGTTGTACTTTTTATTTAGATACTATGCATATTTTGGAATTAATAAAACAACGTCCATCCTCAATCTGTATGCAAATTTTGATAACGTTCGATTCGATAGTTTGCGCATGATGGTTATACAAACGAATTAAAATTTTGAATTCATACGATATATAGTTTTAATACCAATCCTGTACAAAGACTATATAAAAACAGTAAAGTAAGTTTACCGATAGTATACACTCACGGATCTTGAGCCATTAACAATTCACAATTGGATGTTTCATCGAGTAAGTAAGTATTAATTAAACTTCAGGAAGATTTATTATAAGGCGAAATTAATAATGTAATCAATCACAGATCAGTAATGCCTGTGCAAGCGCTAGGACTAGCTATGATGTTTTTGTTAACCTAAGATGCTTGGATCACTCTTGCGCTTTGCACCCCGTTATCTTATCTTATTGTATTCGGGGGCCCGTAAGGATACACTTCGACCCAAAGGGATCTTTTGTGTAGTTGCCCCCTAGTACACCCACTCGAGAGCTTTCTCAACCATCTCCATGTGTTGGATGATGGAGCTCAAGGGTAGTGCTTTGAATTCCTCTGGATCTGGATAGCCAGTACCAAAGTCCTTCATTCTCTGTCTGGCTAGAGCGTGACATTCACACATTAAGTGTTCCATTGTCTCTTCCTCTTCACCACACATCCTACAATCAGTATTATCTGACAATCCCATTCTGGCCAATACTCCTTTCACAGCGTAGTGGCCCGTGAAAACCCCTGTTATAACAAGAGTGGGGTAGTTTGGCAGGTCTAAGGCATTCGAAGCTCTCCATTCATAAAGTTCCAACCCGTTAGTGCCAGTGTTAGTTTGAGATTTGCAGAGTTAACATTATCGTAAAATGGATTCGAAACTCCATTTTGTACCATAAATAGGTGATATAATTAAAGAAAATACGGAATGATAACATATACGAGCGTTCTATACCAAAAAGAACTAACTGGAATAAGAATTATTCGAAAATCCAGTACAAAGAGGGCAATAGTAATGTGTCAAATTGATTGCGACATGTATATGTACTATGGGTGCTAGGCGACGATATGCATACTTAAATAGATAAATACATACTTTTATACATAAAAAACGTACATAACTCCGACAAAAAATATCCGTGATAAACACACAAACAAATGCCCTGACCAAGATTCGAACCCGGGACCTCCTGCTTCTTAGGCAGGGTCACTACCGACTAGGCTAGGAGGCCGTCTAATTACAAAAAGAAGTAACCGCTGTTTGTAGTCGTCCAATCGTCCATCGAACGACGTCAATGTTACTAATATTACATCCCTCACAGGATATAAAATTGACTTCATTCGAACAGGACGGAATATAGTTAGTTACCTGCTTAACAATAATGCGTTAACAAGTTAACAAGCAATTTGCACGAAGTTTGTTCGAGCATGCATGTTAGCCTACTCAGAGGTGCATGGACTCAGTGAATGCGTGTAATACATTAATCGTTCAGCTAGCAACTAGGAAATGCCAGTAATGTTAGGGCAGGTCGGCGCATGCAAGCACAGAGTAACGAAAACAATGGATTTCATAACCATCAAAATTTTATAGTATTTTCATACATTATTGGACATTGGGTGAATTTGCAACTATATAAGTTTTTTTTCGCTTGCAGTCTGCAGGTTATTTTAGTTTGTTTGTTTTCTAAAGTTTTCATACGACTTGTGCTTAGTGATGTTAGGATATAGCACCGTTGGCACAAGAGCGACGCGACAGTATCTCGCGCGCGAGATAGTCTATCCGTCCTTTTCTGACAGTATCAATTAAAAAGAGAAGGGTAGTCTATCTCGCGCTCAAGATACTGTCGTATCACTCTTGTGCTAACTTTTACTGATAAATTAACATACTAGTATAGATTAACAGAAAGTTACCTTCAGTACAAAAATATACTCAATGTACCTATAAACTATTTACTTATTTTACGATGTATGTGTAAGAAATTTCCATCGTTTCATAAAACGTACTTCAGAATGAAGTGCACAGCATGTGGCCTCATATTGCATTGAATCGATCTCCCTTGGACGCGGTACAAACTTTTAACATTTTATTTACTTTTACAACTACATCAAGATATTTCAACTTATTTATTTTGAAGGAAAGGAGGAGGAATTGAGAAGCGCTGGTAGCCTTGCGGTAAGACGTCCGACTTTCAATCCGGAGGTCTCGGGTTCAAACCCTGGCTCGTACCACTGAGTTTTTCGGAACTTATGTACGGAATATCATTTGATATTTACCAGTCGCTTTTCGGTGAAGGAAAACATCGTAAGGAAACCGGACCTAATCCCAAAAAGGTCTAGTTTCCCCTCTGGGTTGTAAGGTCAGATGGCAGTCGCTTTCGTAAAAACTAGTGTCTACGCCAATTTATGGGATTAGGTTGTCAAGCGGACCCCAAGCCGGGATAAACGCTAGGAGGAAGAAGACTTTTAGATACATTTATGTATATGAAATTACAGATTTGTATTATTCACTTCATCAAACGATTATTTAATATTGAATAGTCCAGGCAAAAATACGAACTGAATTCAACTGATTTTATTCTAAGAAGTTTGAAAACAGTCAATATGAAACAAGTTAAAATTGAAAACTGTAAACAGTGTAGCACAACCAAAAAAAAAATTAAACATTGCGTCTTAAACACACCTTCTAATTTATTGAACTTTTTGTATAGGTAGTTTATTATTTTCTTTATTTAACATTAGGTAATTGCTCTCTGTCAGACAAGTTTTGATTGGATTTAACAATCAAAAAGTATATTAAAAACAGCTAAACTTATAATTTAAATATTTACCTTTCATTAAATGCGTATTTAACAATTATAGACTAGGACGTAGGGTGAATGCACACTAATTTATGAGTCTTTTGTATACACAACGCCTCACTAGGTATACACTTTTGAACCTTATTCCGCTGCAATAACGTTCAAAAGTGTATATGTATACCTAGTACGGCGTTGTGTGTACATAAATTTTTTCTATAAATTTTATTAACATTATTGTGTCATCCACAGAGCAGAGAATTAACAGAATAGGTAGCAAGTCGGCGGGGCTCTATGAGAAAGTCAACGGGTGGCGAAGTCAGCGCGGAGGTATGTCAGAACGCATGAGCTTTCGTTGTCCGAACATGCACGGCACGGCACGGCATGGAGCGTTCGACTGCCTGATGTTAATGTATTGATGTGTGCACAGCTCGATTATTTGGCAAACGAATCATAATTGGACCAAAATAGTCTGAACCTTTCAAAAATACCGATGAGAAATACTGTAAATTTTGGTCGGTAGTTAATTAATTATTTCGGATTTTAGTAACCTGCAGGGTCTATTTCCCTTGATCGCAGAAAAATAGCGTTTCCATAAGATTTTTTAATTTAGCTAGTTTAAAAGTTTTTTCTGTCATGGGTGAATCTATGATGAATTGCACACAAATTATTGTGAAATATCGACTGTGAATTTACTTTACAAAAAAACAGGTTACTAGGTATACTGTACAGAATGATGAGCTGTAAAACATTAAATGGCAATATAAATAAACAATAAACGTAGGTTCAATTAGGGTATGGGACACAGATTTCCATTATCCTACCTTAATTGAACATACGGTCGACTAATGGACGCATTTATCACGGTAGTTAGAGCACTGTATGAATGAAGTAGTAAGAAGCTTATTTGTTGTACAAAATTGCGTAAGAACTGTTACTATTTTTACTAAAACATATGCTGTATAAAACTTGTTTTTTTTTCGTCAACAAATCAAATCAGGTGTAAGTAGTACGAGCATCATAAAGTAGATTATTTATGTACGCTTTTGAATCTAGCGGCATAATCAACGCACGAAGCATTCATTTTACATATAATAGTTATTATGTGTGCTTAAAGTATTCAAATTGCAAAATACAAGTTGCTACAGGTAGGTGTGTAGCAAACATTGGTTAGTTGTCTTGCATGCGCATGACACTGTACTCTATTTAGGTATGTTAATACATTCAAGCAAATCATATTATTTATTGGTTTGGTACGATTTTATTATGCGATTTAATTATATTTGTACATAAGATTAGAGTTAAAATAGTAAATATACATACCGGGGGTTTCCTGTGATAGAAGCGATAAATTAAAACGTAGATTCCATTCCTCAAACCACACAACATTTGTTTAGCGACTTTTAAAAACTTATGGTTTGATTTTACATTTTAAAGTATATTCGAACACGCAATGTATTCCAAAATTGATTATGTCTGTAGAGTGACAAGACTGACAAGCAATGTCAATTAGACGGATTTTAACGTACATTGAAAATACTATTTCGTTTGTATGAAAAAGAGACAATATATAAAATACATATATTTGATAAGTCGTTGAATACACGTTTTATTGTTTGAGAAATATAATGTACTTTTTAATTTATTGCTCCTATTACAGGAAACACCCTGTATATTGTTTTGCAGATTAAATACCTATATAAAATTAGAAACCCAACTTATTGAAATTACAATAACAAGGATATTTTTAGGTTTAATTACATCTTTGTCTTATATTATACCTACAATCCGAGGAAAACAATAGAAAGAAAATAGCAATAGGTATAGGACAGATTTATACATAACCATCGCATAAATATTTTTGCATAACTTTCGTTTTAACGGCCTCCTAGCCCAGTCGGCAGTCACCCTGCCTGATGCGAAGCAGGAAGTCCCGGGTTCAAATCCTGGAAAGGGCATTTATTTGTGTTTCTCACGATTATTTGTTCCTGAGTTTTCGGTGTTTTCTATGTATCTAAGTATATATTTATCTATACAAGTATGTATATCGTCGCCTAGTACCCATAGTACAAGCTTTGCTTATTATGGGACTAGGTTGATTTGGGTAAGACTGTCTCGAAATATTTATTTATTAAACACTTCAACGGTGACCTCTGCGTTTCAGCCTACTCTGTGCGCGTTCCCAGAGCTAGTTAGCGCCAAGGGAAAATTGTCACTCCACAAACATGCGATCGTTGAATTATTTATACAATTATTGCACATTTATTTACACACGGAAGGACTTCTTAGAAGTTCAATTAGCGCTGAAATAGGTTTCGTGGGTAGTGTCAAGGTTTCGCTATCTGATAGTATGCAAAGCGGTTCGTTTAAAGTGTCTTTCTGAGAAAAACGTTGTTTTTCGATTAATTGCAACAGAAAAATTTTAACGTTTAAAAGTTAATATAGTAGTCGCCTAAAGTAAACATGTTTTATGTCATAATATTTCTACTATAGTAGGTATGTGTAGAAACTTGGTAATTAGGTAATAAGTTAGTATCCATAAAAATAAAATGTAGTGTTTTCTGCTGTATTAAGCTCCTGACATTATGTTCATATAAAAACCAATATTTACCAATTCATTTTGTAAAGTCTTATTTTTCACATGTGTATTTGTATATGAAATATTATTTTTAGATTTCTGCACAAAATGATTCAAACAATATTTGTACTTGTAAGTATGGCTGATGTTAAACGTTTTGATAAAGAAAACCCAAATAAGAGCGAATTTAAGTTTTTTATTTTCGTAGTTAGAAAAACAAAAAAACGCATAACCACAAACAAACCTACTAAAACAATTGATTTTAAATAAATAAAGTTACTATCGTGCAGTCATACGTGTGTTTAAAATCAATTTAACTTCGAACCAACAATGTTTTAAATATGAACCCGTCATTTTGCGTTTAGAAACACGCTAAGCGTACGAGCCATCAGGGAAATCATTGCCGGATTTATGCTCAATAAATATGTTCGCACGTTTATTCGATTGGATGTTTATGCCCTTCCTACCTATCACTATTATTTCTGAGAAATATTGAATTTACAATTGCATTTGCCGATATAGAAGATGTTAACTGATAAATTCTCTAGTGGAATCAATTGTGTTCTTGTGGATTCCATTAGAAGTAATTTTATTGTCTTTAGTCGCTAGGGAGAGCAACTTTCAAATAAGAAGAGATATAACATAAGAACATAACTAGGCGCATATCTGTGAGCGTTTTACAGAAAACGTCTAAGGGGCTACAAGGGAGGGCACGGCCTAGAATTCACTTAATCAACCACTTTAGTACTCAGCACAGACATGACCTACTGCACCTAAGGCCTAGGTTATTGGATTAGACCAATCAGAACCACTCCCACTAATGCACATGTTTTGATCGTATACCTATGACTCGGAAACTTTTTTTATCATGGACTATTTGAAACGTAACGTCATCGAGTGTAATATTATGATATGTAAGCACGATAATATGACGATCTTCACGTTGGATACGAATCCGCTCGCCACCCTTTATTTAGAAAATTAAATCCTTATTTTTTGACATTATAATGAGTTAAAACACCATTGATATAATACTTCAATTAAACTTATATGTGTAAAATTAATCTCTCACACACAATTAACATAGCGTCTGATGAGACTGCCCCCAAATTATTCTATAATGTCTAGCTTTCGTAGGATTGTAACCTAATCCTACGAAAACATTACACAATAATTAGGCCGTTTAGTAAACTGAGACATTAATTGTGGGCGAGTTTAGTGCAAGGGACCACTTTGTCGATTTACAAGGGTACTTTTTTCTTTCACCAATAGATAGTGTACTTACATTGTGTAGTTTTAGAAAGTAAGTACTAGTAACGCCATATCGACAAAGTGGTCCCTTTTAGCGTACACTGGTACAATTTATTTATCTATTACGAGCTTCAATGATATATAGATAATAGGTCTGCGGACGTAAAACGCATATTTGCATAAAAATATGAAAAACTATGGTGTTAAAATTAATTGTTGTAGAAATTACAGACCTATTTGCAGAATAAACTTTATGTTCTAAAGACAAAATCACAATGAAATCATTACCTATTTATGAATATAACAAGAATGAACTTAATTAAATATCTACAGAGAAGCAATTTAATTTAATTAACTAATCCCTGTAGATACAAAGTATAAGTAATAAACAGAACATTATAATAATACATTTTAATTTATTTACTTACCCATCGCTTGTTATAAAATATTCAGCATATTTAAAATAAATAACAGTCTATTTATTTATAAAAAAAAACTGTTAACACCGTTTATTGAAGTAATATTAGATAATAAAAAAATAAGTAAACTAATTTATCATTTTGCTTTATTTCAGGATCTTGCCTAAGTTATGGACATTCGTGTTGGGGTGGTGAGTACGATTAAGTATAATTATTTTCTTTATATATGAAGGTGAAGTCCTGTCAATTTAAACCGTGAGTTAGACCATCTTTCAAAACTATGGCTAACCCCTAGCGTCTTTCGAGCGTCGACGTCTCCCGAGCGCCCGCGCAGCATCGACGCGACGTCAACGCGACGTCAATCCCACCGCTGAGAGGGGGTGCAGGGGTGATGCGGGGAATGGGGGGGGGGCTGGGGGAGCGGGGGTCGACGTCGCTTCAACGTCGCGTCGACGCCACGTTGCTAAGCGGGCGCTCGGGCGACGTCGACGCTTGAAAGACGCTAGTGTGGGGTTAGCCTAAATAGAAAGCGTTTTTAAATAAAGATTATTGACATTGGTCTCATAAAATAAGATGTTCTTCCGGCCTTCTAACGGCCTCCTAGCCTAGTTGGTAGTGACCCTGCCTATGATGCAGGAGGTCCCGGGTTCGAATCCTGGTCAGGGCATTTATTTGTGTGTTTATCACAGATATTTGTTCCTGAGTTATGGATGTTTTCTATGTATTTAAGTATTTATCTATAGCTATCTAATATATACCGGGTGTACAATCCAAATGGGTCAGTATGGAGAAGTCGGAAACTATGAGAGATAGCGAGATCTGTTCTTAGGAACCATGACGTCGATTTTAGATTTAATAATAATTACATTCAAACTTGTTTATTAACTTTCATAGATAACCGGAAATCGAACCTGGTCAAAATCAATGTGTATAAATTCTGCAAGTCGCAAGAAGCAGAACACTAATGGAACCTTGTTTAAATAATTGAAAGAAAAACCCACCAATAAGATAATTATTTTATTTCAGTAAATGTTCAAAATGATTTGCAGAATTTATACTCATTGATTTTGACCAGGTTCGATTCCCGGTTATGTATGAGAGTTAATAAAAAAGTTTGAATATAATTATTATTGAATCTAAAATCGACGTCATGGTTCCTAAGAACAGATCTCGCTATCTCTCATAGTTTCCGACTTCTCCATACTGACCCATTTGAATTGTACACCCGGTATATCGTCGTCTAGTACCCACAACACAAGCCTTATTGAGCTTACTGTGGGACTAGGTTGATTTGTGTAAGATTGTCCTAATATTTATTTATCTTCCTATTGATAGAACAGTGACGGCCTTAACCTTCACGAGGCCTTGGGCCCCCGAGCTCGTACAGTACAAACTTTGTATGCAGAGGGGGGTCAACTAACTCTGCAACCACGAAACACGAAATGGTCCTAATGGAGCCACAGGATGAACTTGTATTACATTTTCCACGCCAGTTTGGTAATTTAGGAGCTTACGATGCAAATTCGTCTGTCAGTCACAGATTAGAGTAGAACAATAGGAGTATTATTACTTCATCATTAGCCGGGGAGTTAAATCATTTTGTATCAATCAAGAATATTAAATTATTATAAAATAAGTTATACTCATAAATGGGTATTTCCATGTCATACAAGGTGTAACAAAAATGCTGGTGATAATTTTTAGGGCATAATTGGTATCGTATTCTAATTATGAAAAACTAAGAAAAATATTTATGCACGAAAAAAAATGGTTTTTGTATGGAGGGCTGGCCAGCTAAGACCGTCTGACCCATACAATTTTTTTTTCGTGTCCATCAATTTGTTCTTCTACTTTTTCTTAGTCGCAATACGATACCAATTATGCCCCTAAACGGATCACCGGTATCACCACTATTTGATTTACACACTATTTGTTTTACACCCCGTATAAAAAACTAACATTACGATTTTATTCTTAATTTTTTGATATCTTACGTCGATAGCCTGAAAGCGAATGAATTTCAATGAAACGTTTATTTGAGTATATAGTTAAACGTCAAGGAACGGCAATAGAACCTCCTGTTTATTACAATATCGGAGTTTTAAACTAAAAAAATTAAACTTAACAAATATAAACTATACTTACAACTTTGGCTTTCGCTGTGGAGACTCTTGGTCCGTGGAGTCCGAATGCCCATAAACTCTTTAAGGAGTTGAAGAGGAGACTTTTGGATTCCTCAGGTGATCGCAGAGCTGGCTCATTCCTCGGTCAACGACTTGGCATTGCCATACAACGGGGGAATGTGGCTAGCATAATGGGCACCTTACCTCAGGGGACTGACTTGGGGGATAATTGGGGACCTGGGGGCTAAAATGTTGTGTGTTTTGGGTTTTTTACTCGATTGTTTTGTGTATTGTCTTCGATTTTGTATCTATTTTTTAGTTTAAATTTAAAGAGTAACTACTGTTATTTCGGTTTCCATGATTGCAGTATTTCAATTAGTGATTGTAAGCTTTAGGTTTAAGTTTAGTGTTAATTTGACTTGTTGGTTGTGTTATTTTCTATTTGTATTTGACGTTCTTAATAAATAGACTACAAAATGTATATTTTTAACCTGCTTCATGTTCTTATACTTCTCACAACTAATTTAAAAATACATATGTCTTAATGTAACCTTCTGTACTTTGGTGTAGAGGCACTTTTCCAGTAGATATTATCTTTACACTTTATTTATAAATATATAAGAAGGCTTTTTCCCTTTGTCCAAAGCAATGGGAATTTTGCCAATATCTAGTTGTCGACGTCAATCACATTTTATTTATTTACATAAATATAGGCAACGTTCGGTAGAGGCTTCCTGATTGTAAGGTGAGACCCCGGATAACCGTTTGTTCGACTAAAGGGTGGGTACGCGCGTTTTGAGACAATTTTTTCATTAGCTGCACACTTTTTCGTTAGATCACCGCACAATAAATATCTACGTAAATGAGCAAAAAACCAAGAACTGTTCTAAAGACGCCGCAGCCATCTTGAGCTCAAACGATTATCTCATCTTTACACTTAAGTCATCAGCAATAAGAATGACAGCATGGTATCATCTATTAGTACATTAGAGTGTCGAGCACTGTGACTTTGTAGCATACCAAAAATTGCAGTTATTTATCAATTTGAGTGACCAAATGAGCATGATAACAGCGATAAGGATTAAACTTGTGAAATATGAAGTTCAGCGACTATTGAGTCTTATCCTGATAATATCGATATACAGTAAGCCCGGATTAAAGTAATTGTTATTCACGATAATAGTACGGCTCGATCGTAAAAGTTATTTTATTTATAACTCGATGATTAATGAATGAATAACTTTTTTGTGGCATGTTTTGAGTTGGTGTTTATTATAAGCATACCTACATCGGGGTTTTCGGTGCGGAAATGTTATACACTACACAACACTGATTTAGACTTTCACGGTTTTTACTCATAAAAGACCTGAGTGAGTCTTTCTTCGCGACCACGGGGACCATGTCGTCCTCGAAACGTCGAAGGTAATTTAAAAATTATATACGCGGTTAAGTCCCGTTTATTACAAATAATTATGTTATACACTAGCCAAATAAAAGGTAAAAACTGTAAAAAACTATACTAATTTAACATTTCTAAGCACATTTGGCCCTTACTACCTACGTTTAATTCATAGTTTAATAATTATTTTATAATAAACATAGTGGCTCAAGGAGAACCGTTTTGCTGCATTGATCGTAGGTAATGGAAATCCGTGATCTCTGCCTACCCCTTTTGGGATATAGGCGTGATTGTATGTATGTATGTAAACTAAGTTATAAATCATTCCCGCGCCGGAAACCCCGATGTACTTATGAATTTATAAGTATGTTTAAGGTTTAAGTGACAGAGTTGTGTCGTCTTTGTGTACCTTAGTAGAGAGTTCTAATTCCGTTGCTGCTATAAAAAATAAACTCACTAAAATTAAAGGCATAAATATATAGTTAAATACTTCCACAACACAAAAAAGAAAAAAAAAGAAAGAAAGGAAAGTTAGTACAAAACAGGGACATACGCACAGATTTGCCCGCCGGATTTGACTGGTGGATATGCCCAGCGGACAGATCCGTCCATGTATGGCGCTATTCAGATGTGTCCGGTCCGCAGACAAATCCGTGTCCAATTTGCGCCAAACATGGACGGATCTGTCCGCCGGGTGTATCCGGCAGACAAATCTTGCGGGCAGATCTGTGCGTATATCTCTAGCTAATAAAGTGCATGTTCATATATTTTAGCATGTCCGGCTTAAACTTAGCCTACTTATTTTCTCTTGCTTAATAGATATAAAGATCAAAAGTGATCTGAAAGAATGTAAAAAAAAGAATATGATCGGAACTTGTACGAAATGAATTACATAAGTATTAAGTTCGGAACAACAAGTAACTCCCAAAAATTTTTTTTGGTACACAATTTTATTGCTGACTGTACCTAGTAGCATTGTCATGTAAACTACGGAAGTATACCAAATTTCAGCTCAATCAGACACCGGGAAGTGGAAGATTTGATGCGTATAATGACACAAACAAATATACGGTCAAGCTAAATAAAACTGTGTAAAAACAAGGAAGCTCGTGAACAATAATTATTGTCACCTGGCACCGCTAAGCCCAAATGTCAAGCATGGTTTTGAAAATTAAATAGGCGGGAAATTAAATCCGTACGAGGTGCGAGCATGGAAAAGGTTAGCTAGCTAGCTACGTATTTAACATTGCATTGTACTTGTCAGCAGTTTTCTAATGGTCAGAGATAAAGCCTGTTCTAATCCGGCGGTTGTGGCACAGTATAATGAAGGTAGTCTATAGACCAACCCACACTGAGAAAATGAAACGGCTAGAAATAAATAAGTTTTTGCTATTTACAACCGAGTGACTCGCTTCGCATGGAGCCTGCAAAGTTCGTTGCTTAAATCAAAGAAGTCAACTTGGCTAACTTACGTATGTGAAACTACACCATTAAATTAGTTAAAAGTAAATAAGGGAATCAGGGAAGGGTTATATTTACTAGGACACTTATTTGGATTTAAATAAGTGCTTGGTAAAAATAACCAAGAATAGTTAGCAATAATTGCTTGTTTGTAATTAACAAAGCTTAATTGCGTGATTTAAATAAGACTTGGTTGTATATAACCAAAAATATTTTAACCGAGCCAAATTGGTACTTTGCTAACACACTATTTTTTCCGTGCATCTACGAACAAGTAAAAATTCACGTTCGCAATTCAAACTCCGGACGCAGGGCTGTACCAAGCATGTTTCGCGCAACGGTAGCACCGCAGTGGCACAACCCTTATTTTATCATGTCTAATCATGTTTATTTCGGTCGCGTAACTCGCGTCGTCTGTTGTTTTTTTGCCCGCGGCCCGCTCAATTTTTTTATTCGAAGTTGGACTACTCATTATAAATTGGTGTACTCTGGTACTGGGGCGAATATATAATTTGGATGTTTTCTATTAGGTACCTACCTGAAATAAAATACTTTTCAATCAATTCATAAGTGTATTTATTTCATTTAACTCGTACTAGTAATAGATTGATATACTTAATGCATTTATCACCATTAAAAACTATCTAAAAGTCACATTACATCCAGCTAGAAGGCTATTATTTGACTTCCCCATGTAATTAATCAGACAAGTTTACAATCCCGGCTCAACCGACTTATATCCATTAAAGCGCATGACGTGTGATGTTTACCATATTAACCTGCGCCAGTGAAAGGGTTGACGTACAGTCAGCGTAGAAATAATCAACGGGGAACTTTACCTTTTTTATAACACGACAATGGTAAACAAGCATATGATAAGCAGCTAACGTAGCATATGTATCACGTGCCATTTGTGCTTCGAACTTTAATATAAGTAAAGGAGGGTTTACTGTGTTGACGGCTAAATGGAAAAGAGGTGCCCTCGACAACACAGTGCATTATTTTTTAGCTCCCAGACAACCTTACTTACCGGCAGGAATACAACACTATAAGTAGGATCTAATGCCATATACATAGTTGTGGTTTTCTGTAAGACGGAGGTATTTCCCCAGTCGGAATCTGCTCCAGATTTAGATCTCTATCGTTACTACTAGACGGAGAGGTAGCCACGTCAGATATGACACAATAATGAGAGCGAAGTAACCCCTCTTGTTAGGTAGCTATATTATGCTTATTTCTAGATCCAAACGTCTGGCAGCTGTAAAGTGGTGTAGCTCAAAGAATGCAAATAACTTGAAGAAAACAAACCCTAGTCTTCTGGGTTTGATGCAATATTATAGAAAATTGTGTAATTAATTAGATTATATCAAAGTCAGAAATTTCTGTTGGGGAAAGAAGTGCCAAATAATGCAAAATGTAAATTTACAGTAAAACGCCTGCTGTTTTTTTTTCCGCAATAATACATAATGTTTTTTTATTCTAATGTTAAAATATAGGCCCTGTCTTACATCAATGACACAAGTTTGGCAGTCTTCACCTATTCTGGTAATATTTTTTTCCAATTGAAAAACTTTGTTGGTCTGTCACTCTGACATCCACCCATTAAAAGCTGCCAGATGCCCGGATCTAGCAATAAGGATGGTAAAGCAATCTAATTACATAGGTTTAATTGCTCTCATTATTGTGTCATATCTGACGTGGCCAGCTCTTAGACCATTCAGTTCATGATCTTAAAATTCAAAATGTTAGTAGCAGTGTCCGACTCCGAGCGTAGTCAGTACTCCGCGTTACAGGTCGCTACGCGCTACGATCGTAGCTAACATTACCGTTTTCCCTCTACATAAAAGAAAGCTACTACGAAACACCGAAAATCTAAATTTCGTTATCTCCGTCTCTATCGTTCTCGCGTATTCGAAAAAGAGTGATGCAAATAGACGTTTCGAAAGACGAAGTAGTTCGCGGTTATAGGCCTGTGCCCGCTTAGCGAGCTTCTAGCACCCAAAATTTTAAATGTAGGTACACCATAACTAGTAGTCCGCCTCGAACTGAGAACTCGCGATTTACTTGCAAACAAGCTGACCAATATAACAAGACCCATGTCATGATATTTTCGCGCCTTTTAGCTCCATAACCCCTTGATCGATTCTGCTCATATACGAACTCTCAAATTATATATATCTTTGCTACAACCCCAACAAATGTAATTAAAGATCAGAAAAACGTTACTAAAGTTATCGTCGAACAAACTCACAAAATCAAAAAGCCATCGAAATGCCGAGACGTCCCAGTAGCGAGTTGTTTGTAAGAACTCGCCTCACTTGCGCTCCGCTCGTTCGAATAGCAAGATGTATGATTTTTTTTGGAAATTTATAAGAATGTCGAAGCCATATAATATCTATTCCGTTTTGGCTACTCTCGCGAGGTCTATTTACAGCTTTTAAGCCACTATACTACACTTAGTATTACCACTGCCACTGTTAAGCGGGATAAAATCATGTCCAGTTCATTTTGGACACCTTGCTCAACTAGCTACTTCTGTTTTTGACTGTAAAAGGTGGATATCATACCGGTTTTCACGCACCCTCTTTTAATACGAAACCAAATGTGTGCTATCGAAATATCGGTAATCAGATCAGATTGAATTGAAATTGGATTTGGATTATAATTTAGATGTTTTTGAGATACTAAATTAGGTACGTGGCAGAAGATGATACACATATCCACGTCTACGCACTGAATAAACCCCAAAAATTTCTAAATAGTCTCTATTATTTAAAACTTTTCGTTACGACTTCACGTGCTTTGTTAAGGCACTAATTAAAAGATAAAAAGATAAAAGATATTCTTCAATTTAGGCACATTACAATGCACGTATGAACGTCAGAGAGAAAAAAGAAACTAACACCTCTGACCCGAGATACAAGTATCTCGGGTCAGAGGTGTTTATTGTATATATTATCTTAAGATTTAACGTAATATTACTGTTTTGAAAAAATAAGTCCCGCCGAGTTTCTTGCCGGTAATAAACTTATTAGCGGCGGTTATAACTCGGCGGGACTTATTTTTTCAAAACAGTAATATTACGTTAAATCTTAAGATAATATATACCATAATGCGTAGTTCTTCAAGAAGACATATCAAAACAGCTTGAGTGACAGATAATGTACCTACCTACTCGTATTGTGTAATTAAAATTAAAAATTAAAAATTTAATCCAAATCTGACTGCTTCACAAAACGTTTGATATGCTTTCTTACCTGAACTGTGTCCTCTAAAAGCTAGATAATTTTGTAGTAGTTTCTGGTTTGGGCCATGCATCCATGTCTGTTATAAAGTCTTCCAGTCAGTCCATTTATTTATTTATTATATTATTCAAGTAAGTTGCGTAGCCCAACAATATTGCCAGGTACTAAGGCCTTGAGAACTACAAAACTATAATTAAAATACAATCAAACTTAAAACTAATTTAAGCGACAAACTAGTTTGACTTGTACAGTCGGCTTGAAAGATATATTTACTCTTTTTCACCTTACGCCTTTGTTATAAGATGCAAAAGTATACGTTACGTCTTAGTTATAAATAATAGAGTATTAGTTAATTCTCTGATAATAGCTTTGGTGAAAGTCAATTTGCGTGTACGATGTATGTTACCCGATGCCATGAACTAACCATGGACCTAGAAAATGTCTTTATATTTTCTTGTGTTTCTAGGGATCGTTATCGGTATAACTTAAAATCGAAATAGCGCTTTGCATTAGCAATATTTTTTCCATTTCCTTTTTTCTCGTTGAATATCAATATCTTACAGTACACAATCTCTACAAAATAAATAAATTATACATTAACCAAATGAGGTAACTCGGATACCTCATTTGAATACCGGAAGTTTTGTATGAAAATAATACCGACATTCTTGCCTAATAGGGACGGGATACTGCCAAGATAAAACTCGTGATGCACACACACTTGTCGGGCTAAAACCTATTACCACAAATAATCGAGTTTTATATGTGTGCGTATCGCAGCAAGCGGAAGTAGTATTGTAATGGAATCATAGCATTGTCTTCACGGGATTGCGTCCCTATACTTTCTAGGTCCCTGGAGCTAACACTTGGCAGTTGTAGGAACGATTTAGTTCATTGTCTACTAAATTAATGGGTCTATGATGGCTGCTTTTATCGTTGGTCTTCGTAGCCATCTCGTTCAATAGTAACGCATGTAAGTGCGTGAGACGTACTCGTACAATAGACGTTAAAGCCCAACCATATTGTTCTTAAGCCTATAGGTACTCGACTTTTGTTTAAAAGTGAACTTGCACAGACAAAACGATTAATTAATTGTTTAAAAAAAATTACGTTAAAGTTATAAAAGTACCGTCAAGTAAGCTGCTTATTAGAGAACTATCTCGACATACATCACTACATAGTATAAAACATAAGCGCTTCCTTCGGTCTGTCTCTACGTATGCTTAGATCTTTAAAACTACGCAACGGATTTTGATGCGGATTTTTTTTAATAGATAGAGTGATTCAAAAGGAAGGTTTATATATATAATTGGACCCGTGCAAAGCCGGGGCGGGTCGCTAGTGATGAAATAAAACGACACTAGAATCAGTTCATATATTTAGTAGCTGTAATGTAATTACAATGTTGTATTGCCTGTGTGATTTAATCATATCCCTTAGAGATCTGTTCAAATCTCTGTTTTACTTAATCGTTTCCCTGCGATATATTGTACATAAAAAATTGGAAAACTTCCGAAACGGATAAAGGATAATACACGGTGTTCCGGACCGTCTCCGATACGACACTTCCGACACTTCACTTTGTAATTACTTCACTTAGTAATATATCGCAGGGAAAGTGACGTTCTGTATATTTAAATATACAGAACATCGCGTGACCTCCGAGGATCACGTAACGCTTTTTATATAGAATGAAGTGTCGGAAGTGTTCATCATCCTGAAAGCGGCTTAACGCTACGATGCCACAGACAAACATTGATACATTATAATTGATTTGATCAGAGTACATTTATGTAACGATAGATAAATGTAAAGCAAAAATATAAACGGTTCCAGCACACAATCCACCTGGAAATCGCCATGAAGTGAACGTAAGTTGGGTCCTCCCGTGCTTTCATGGCGGCGCTCTATTGGGTACGAGTTGGATGCTGTTCAGATGATGTGCTGAAGTGACTTTAGTAGCGGAACTCGAATCGAGAGGCGTATCATGAGCTCGTCATGCCCGTTTCTAGCTCTAGTACCATAACGTACTACCATTTGTAGGTATAAGCTGCAGACGGAGTCGTTCGACGTTCTACAACGTTACATTGTAAATCATTAACTAACATTACATGAGCCACGGGCTTGAAATAAACGTTAATTTACTTTTAATTGCGGTCAAACTTATAACACCCATTATGCGTCGCGAGTTAATAACTGAAGAGTTCAGTATAACCATTTGCAGATTGAGCCATAAAAGGGTCAAGTGGAAGGACTTTACCTAAATTGGCACACCTTGTCTTGAAAATATGATATGTTTTGCACGTCCAAAGTCCTAAATAGAAGGTTGTTTGAGGTACTTCTTATTTAAATGTAGTATTGAAGTAGGTTTAGGAAGGAGTTGTTTTATTATTATAACAATTCGCAATACAAACTGTAGAAATATGCTACATCGTGAACAATAGACGTTTTGCGGGAGACATGCCAGTCTTGACTTGCTACTAATAATGACTCCGAAAAATATCACCTTTATAATTATTTACCATATTTACTTTGCTGCAATTTGATTTCTGTAGTCGTCGCTATACTATTTCCGTCATATCAAATTCCAAAGCTACTTCCTACTCCAGCTGTCAGAAATTATATCACCTGTGTGCTTACCTTTGTTTACTTTTTACCTTGCCACATTAAGGCATTCATTTAATTATACTACCCCAAATAAAAGCCACAACAACCATAGAAAAAACGCATTCAATTATTAACGATATTCGCTGGGTTATAAACTCCAGATTAAATGGCATTTGCTACTATTATGCGTGGTACAAACGACCTTTTGATCGCAACGATACTATCGTTAATCAGAATGATATTTACAGTTTGCCTCTAACATGATTTGGTAGGAAATATCCTAACAGTTTCTGAATCTCATGAGATCAAGTATTTACATTACAAGTTTAGTTTTTCGTGCGCCGAAGTCCTTACGTTTTGTGTTTTATTTACGACTCAGTACAAGATCTGAGTTGGTTATGCTCTTGGTAAGTGTAAAGATAAGTTGGTAGTATTTAGGATGGATGGGCATGCTTGTTAACAGGCCAAGCACGCGTGTATCGTATATTTATGATAGTTCTAATGATTAGGGAGAAAGGTGGTTTCGTTTGAAATGTTTGGCAAGTAATATTGAGAAAATATTTATTTGGGAGCAAAAGTGATTGACATTTCGAACAACTATACTTATATATTGCGATCTTTGAAACTGGTCACGTATTTGAACGAAACAATATTATTAGAAGTTCATTGAATAACTTTTCTTATTTAATGACTTTAATGAGTCAATTTGTAGTTTTATGTATTATAGGTACTCTAAATGTATGTAGGTTAAATTGGGAACATTATAACAAACATTAAATCATGTCATTACATATTTAAAAAAGCAATTTAAAACTAAACCTACTAATATAATCACAATTTAATTGATTGAAGGGTACACGGAAAGAACATGTCTAGTCCCTTTTTTCGTAAAATGAGATTTTTGTATCAAAATATAGAGCTTGCAATAAACTATTAGCAACAACTTCTGTAACAGCTGGAATTTTTAACACAAATCCACTTTTTAACTCATAAAAACCATCTAGTTACGGAAATAGTATGGTTAATTGAATCATTCCAAATTTTAAAACCGCTATAACTCAAAATGTTGTCAAAGTGACTAGACATATATGTTCTTTCCGTGTACCCTTCAATTACTAATATAAATACAACAAACATACAAACAAACAAACAAACATACGGGTCGAACTGAGAACCTCCTTTTTTTGAAGTTGGTTAAAAAAGTGGTTTAGTAAAATATATTCGTTTTTTTGTTAGAAACGCATTCATGACCAGCTTTAAACTGAAATAGCGTTAAAATAATGAAATGGCATCGTTTATAAAATAATAGCTCGTAGTTATTTATAATTATAGGCCTCTTCGTGACATGCTACTCGCATTTTGTTAATGGTTACGTACCTACAATTCCTTAGTTTACCATAGCTTATAAAATGTATGCTGCTGTTGATTGGTAGAAAAATACTTGTAAAGGATGAAAAGGTGGAAAACAATGTACTTACATTAAAAATTTACTTAAACCAGCTTGACCAGAGAACTACGAGTACAGGTGACTTGAAAATTATGAAAACATACAAGTTTCAAACTCAATTATTTATTGAAATGGTACCTACATTACATGATGTTTTCGTTATTTAGTAGGTTCGTAATTACTACGTTGTCCGGAAAGAGAATGCTCGCGGTTTATATTGGCACTCTTTATGTTAAATTTTCATTTAACATGACATTATTATATTTAATTCAATAATAAATATTATGGTTCAGTGTATATAATTAGAAAATGCGTATTCAATGAAACAGCCCTGAACATACGCCCTTTTAATCCAATAAGTAGCGGCTAGAGTGTCATAAAACTGCAGTACAAACGTTATCAATTTTCATTACTGCACTACAAGGTGCGCGTGCCACTCCGAACTGTAGGTATAATCAGAGCGTATATTCAACGCGTAGAAAGACATACCGCTGTTTATCGGAATCAACGCTACATTCCGAAATACTTCGTTTTTCAAATAAATACACTCCTTGTCGTGGTTTTTTCAAGGGACTACTACATACTCGTATGGTATGGGGTTGAAAGTTGTACGAGTATAGACATTGTTAATTTTTACCGTTATGGTTAGATTTTAAAAGTGGAATCACAGCCTTTGAGTCACATTTTCAATAGGAAAAATGCGATTAGATGCTAACAGTTGTGCGTCTACCCTTAAGTCCGAGTGCCGTTCCGGGTAAAAAATAATCAGCTCGTTGAATTTTCCAGCGCACGGCAAGCGGTCTGCCAAGCCCCCCACCGCAGCTCCTGACTGGTACCTCACCCGACTGCTCAGGCACATGGCTGTTAACGCTGAAATGGTACATTATTCATTATTTTCTACCATTGAACTCATATTACTACATATTGACAAAGAGAGCCGTGAGAATTTTAGCTATAACTAACTCTCTGTCTTGATGACATTATATTTTCTGCACATTACTAACACGTGGAAATCTTTATAATCGTTTGAATTGTCGTTTCACCAATGCACAGAAAATTTTGGTCAGCAACTTTAGAGTAAATTTGTAAACTATACCTAGTTTTATAAAATGGCCCCTGCCGGTTGTCACGTAAATACTTGGTCATAGTTTTTAGTCATCGTAACTTGGAGCTTATTTCTTAAGAAATAAGGTTCATGTCATGTTAAAACGATGCCTATAGTTACGTACGACCGACCGTGTAACAGCCGCGGTATACAGACGTCAATTTTTCTCAGCTAGCTCAGTCGAGACTCTTAATCTCGAGACTCTCCTAGGTCGGGCCCTACGTTGGGCGCCATTTATAACGTGCTAAGGCCGGAAGTGTCAATATAACAACGTTGACGACATCTCTACTCTCCACATCTACGTCTGCCTACTCCCCTAACGTCACGAACTGATAACTTAAACTACTGGAAAAGCATAGCCCAAATTAAAAAATACAATTTAGTTTGATTGAAAACTAATATGAATATCTGGTTCATTTCAACTAATTTTACACTTTAACACTAATATAACAAACCCATAACTCTACTACCATGCCATCTCTTAGCCCTCACGAAAAACAGAAAATATGTTTTAACGCCACCTGTTGTAAAATTTCAGAACCGAGCCCGACAGGAGCCAACGAACGACGACATCAACGCCATCTTCCAGATGGACGTGCCAGACGACTCGCAACCGAATAGACTCATGTAAGTAGTAGATTGAAAACTTGAAGTTGAACTGCACCAGTTATGAGTGAATTTCAGGTCGTAAGTTTGAATAACGGTATGCTAGATTGCGCTGATTGGTATTTTTAGTTAATGCTCAATTGGATAGCGACAAAAGCTAGGTAAGACTTAATTAATTACAACCCTTCGTTGTGATAAACAAGAGTTCAGTCTGATGGAAAGCGGTTACCGCAGCTTATAGATGCTCACAACTAGCCCGCTAACTACTTTTGGAGGTTAGATACTTACTTACAAGTGTTACAAAAATGCTGGTGATCCGTTTAATCTTGAGGGCATAATGGTATCATAATCTGATTTAGAAAAAGTTGTCAATATTTTTTCGTGGCATTGTCTATACAATAATAAATTTTCTCCCCCTTCTTGTCTAATTAAAATATCCATTATGCTATTTTTAAACGGATCGCCAGTATTTTTGTAACATTACATAAAAATGTTGTTTTAATTTTTTTCAGGAATATGAACGCAGAGGCGGCAGTAGGGGAAATAAAGCCTGAAGCCATCCCGATGCTGGATGATGAGCTACTCTCCAAGATGAAGCTATGGAAGATAATGGTACGTGTCTATCGATGGACTTCCGTATATTCCGTGCGGTGAAAACAGAACTTGATACGTAATTATACAGTGTTTCCCGTAATACGAGCAATAAATTAAAACGTAGATTCTACTCCTCAAACAACAAAACTTTTGTTCAACAACTTTAAAAAAATATGTATTTTGTAGATTGCCTCTTTTTCATACAAATTAAATAGTATTTTCAATGTACGTTAAAATCCGTCTATTTGACACAGCTTGTCACACTACAGACATACTCAATTTGGGAATACATTGCGTGTTCGGAAAAACTTTAAAGTGTCCTAAAAATCAAACCAAAAGTTATTTTTAAAAGTAGCTGAACAAACGTTGTGTGGTTTGAAGAGTAGAATCTACGTTTTAATTTATTGCTCCTATTACAGGAAACACCCGGTATACATATTTTCTTCAAAAACTTTTGAATATAATTGGTTAACCCGTGGACATAGATTGTCAGAAAAATATTTTGTGTACCTGTCATTTTGATGTTATCAGATTGATAATAAAAACTATGGATGCTATAAGGAGGATAAGTATCTCTTATAGGAGAACGGTCAAAAAAGTGTCCAGCTGTAAACAGTAAATAATAGTTCCAAATATCTCCGAGTGGCACTAGTATAGCTATAGCAACTTAGCAGTTATTGACGGAGTGAAGTGCGCTGCATACGCGCTATATATTCTATAGCTATTGTGGCGCCACCAATTTAACGCCTTTTGACGGACACTTTTGTAACATAGAGATTGTCATCCTTACCTTCTACCATCCATGATAAAAACCGTTACAATTTCAATTTTAGAATAGCGCCCGGTGCTTAAATTCGGATGGCGCAAAGTAATTCTAAATCAGCCGCGCCGATTCAACAGAAGCCGAACAATATAATGCATTAACTCAATGTTAACATTTGTCGTATCAAATTAATTTGCAGAAATGCGAAGTGCCTTCCTGCAAGGAAAAAGTTTGTTTGTAACGAATTTCACAAATTGAGTGAAGCGTTAAGCAAATTGTGAGTCATTAACAAAGATGTTTTCGAATTAGGTTTTTGCAGCTTGTGAAGTATTTACTTATAGGTAGACGCTATGTTTTGTACTGTTTTTTTTTATTATATGTACAAGTGATTTGGGTACGAGGAACAAGAAAACAAGGCATTATACAGAATTGAAATATGAAAAAATATATATTGTATGTATGTTGTATATCATTACTTTTTTATCACAAATGTGTTTAGGTGTCAAGTAGAAAAAACTTTTTGCATAAAATTTACTCAATGTAACAAATTCGCTCCCCATATGGCATAGGTACGTCAAATAACATACCGTGATTATTCATTTTACTTGAAAATGAGTAAAATTTAGTTAATTCTGTTTCGATCAAATAATGTTGATGATGATCACTATGATCAGTTACAGAGGGAGAAAAAGTTGTTCTAGATCATAACTACCTATCTCGGGATATATTCTTGTCTGATTTTGTTTTAAATGTATTTTTGTTTATTTTCAGAGGAACGCGGCTGACGAGAAATGAATAGAAAACTATAAAAAACAAATGGACTGATGTTGTTTTCTAGCTTCATTTGATTGTTTCATATTGTTACTGTCTATAGCCCCAATACTCTGGTAAAATTGCAATGTTGTACTGTAAAATACGAGTAGTTAGTCAATTGTAAGGCTGGGTTGCAATTGACGTTATGTACATAAACTAAGGCGAAATGTGCCATTCTGAATAAAGTACATTTTAAAAAGGAGGCTTGTTTCAATTATTGGTCATCAGTCATCAGTTAATAAACATTTTCCACGTAGGGTTTTTCACGACGGATCTGAAATGTATGGGAAGATCCGTGGATCCGGATTGCAAACCCTAATTCCACGTAGGTAATGCAACCGCAGTATATTTTGTATGAGAATTACTATCGGGTTATTCCAGCAACAGTATGCGGTATGTTTTCCGGCTGTTATTGGTGCATAAATATTTTATGTGTCAGCTTGCTTATTGTAATTTGAATGCTTTGTTTATGTACTGTTGGTGTGTCTCTATAATAAAATAAAATAAAACAGTAACAGCTAACCGGTACTGTTTATGAATTTTATCGATTTGTACTTAGTAGTTTCACTATACCTACACCATTCATTTTTTTTTAATTTTAGTATCCGTTTTGACTTGGGAATCAAATGTTATCCCAAATAGTGAAGCGCCCTTGCTGTTCAAATTAATTTTAAAAGTTTCTAGGCTTTTCATAAAATGACAGTTATTAAAATTAGAGGCCATTCAAAATACCAAAATTTTGAATATATTTTAACGTTAATAATCTAATATACCTGTACTCAAATCAAGTCACTATACAACAAGAGATGTCGCCACTGGTAACGGGAACAGCTCTCAAAGGCCTTTGTACGGCGAGCGGAGTGACAGTTGCATACTTACGCGCTAATGAAAAGCTTTGTTAATATAACTAATAAGTATTATAAACGGAGCTAATGCTTGCTTCTATTATGAATAAGCTAGTGTGGTGATGCACTAAATCAGGTAGGTTCCTATTAATAATAAGTGTGAGTTATAGTTTTCGATGCCAGTAGGTAGTTATGTATATTGATTTTGTATAGGATTTAGGGATCTTGGCATGATACAGTCAACATTAAATATATTGTAGGTAACATCTAGAGTAGCCAAATAGTTCGTTACACCATACAAATTAGGTATATGGTGTGAAGAACTATTTGATCACTTTGGCTTTTACAATATATTTGATGCTGACTGTACAGCTAGTATTGTGATATACCAAATCAGGTAGGCATCGTACTAACAACAAATGTGAAAGTTAGTGTGCTACCCAGAAAAAGAGGGAAATTACCTCGTGTGTTCATAAGTTTTGAGACGAATTTAAACTTAAACAGTTCATTTACTAAAATGTAATACGATTATATAAATATTTCAAATTAACAACCATGCTATAAGTAGTTAAAATATATTGAATTTATTTAAAATGGCCTTCTGTGTTTATCATTCTAGTCGTTTAATACTTTGGTATTTAGGGGGTGAAGGCACGACGCCTAAAATTTTACGTTTAGTAGAGAGAAAGCAACGGAAGTAGGTATAATAAAACTGTAATGGATGAAATATTAAATTATACACCAAAATATTGAGAAATAAATCGAGTTCTATGCTGAATAACCAATATTCTATTACCATGCCTGTACTGCGTTAGGGAGGATATTTTCATACGAAGGTAATTTTTTTCCTCATTTTCGAGGAAAGGTGCCCAACTGCCCAATTCCAAGTGTAAAACTGTCGGATAGACTATTTGTGAAGCAAAATAAGAAGAAAAATAATATGAAGCAATTCGATAATTATTTATTTAATTTTCATTACTTGACTTTATCGTCGTCTCAAAACTTATGAACACACGAGGTAAATTGAGCACATGTGTAAATTGGCACCTAATTCATAACCTTCTCTAGGTAATAAATATCATTATTTTAATTTCGACAGTCATTACTTAAGGAGGTGAAATAGGTCGAAGAAGTAGCTTCTATAAGGTAAGTTCGCCTAATAAGGACCAGGTTTTTGTAAATCTTTATAAATCTGATTTAAGAAGTATTTTAAATTAAATAACATATTAAATGTATAAATTGTCTATATTTGAAGTAAAAACATTAAGTAAAAATCATGTATCGAAAGTAGATTAAGGACAATAACTGTTTTTAAAAAGCTTGTATTTGGACCTTATTAGGAATGGGTGTTCTCAATAAGGCTCATTTCTGTTCCGTACATAATTCCGAAACTACAGAATATATTTTTTTAATTTAATATTTTTTGTTAATTGTTACAATTGTTTTTGTCGTTCCCGATTGATTAATTCAAAAAATTATATGAATTGTAGTAAAGTCTTAAAAAGTCTACAGAAACTTAAACGCAGAATAATAGATTTGATTTATGTCTTTTAATAAAACACAGTTTTGTATTGTATTGATATTTACTAAGTTAAACTATTTTAAGCATAAAACAACATAATTTGAAACATTTTCAGTCATTAGCCCTTGGACCTTATTAAGTCTTTAGATATGATATGAATAAGATCCGGTCCTTATTTGGTGACAAGGAGGTGGTCCTTGTTAGGCACTTCGCCATCTCGGAGTAAACCAGTGTAAATTGACAAAAAAATTGTTCTTTCAATAACCTTATCTTCACAATCCACGCCTAAATGTTACTTATTCCTTTTCATGTGTTAATTTCTTGCGAAAACGAAACAGGATTATTTGAATGAATCGAATAACATCAACAAATTATATAAAACGACCCACGCGCCGTGACGTGGACTGCATCCATAGGCATATTGACAGAATGGTGGCGTAATACCCAAGTAATGCCAATGCACTTCAATGATTGGTTAATGAGGAGCGTCGGCGCGAGACATGATTTCAATTTAGTATCGGGAACGGGATTTTTGAACTAGTGGCTCTTATTAGGAACCGGTTCTTATTAGGCGAACATACCTTAAAAATAATAATATAAATTGACAATATCACGTTTGGATTAACAATAGTACATTACTACATAGGCCGGGAAGTAGGGGGCTGCCGGCTGAGTTATATAAAGGCCGGATAGTTACGAGGCTGGCAACCCCTTTTCACGCCGAGGTATGTATAGTGCTTTTCTCAAACATGCAATGAAATAAATATGAAAATTATCCAATTTTTTTTCCGACATACGTAAGGCAAAAGTCTACTCGTAAACTTGTATTAATAATGTATATGGTGACTGAATAAATTCAGAACGTTTCAAACAATTTTTTTTTCAATAAAAATACAAAAACAAATTTTTCAAAAAAAAAAACAAAAAAAAATTGCAAAAAAATATATTCAAAAAAAAACGTTACCTGTTCTCTGGAGTTGATCCGCCCTAAACGTGATACTTTGAAGCCTATTATGACGCACATAACGAAGACATTTCATTGCATGTTTGAGAAAACGTCTATTAAGTTCCACAAGACATACTGCAAAAGTTTTCTGTAAGTGCCTGAGTGGGATAGTATTTTGTTAGCTTAATAAATATTTTAATACAGTAGCTCAAAAACTGTTTTTTTCCTAGTGATTGCTCGGTGTGACGTGCCGCGTGCTTTATAAACTAATATTGACAAGCAAATATCCTACAAATGATACGTATTCGCCTTTTAAATATACGAAAGACAATGTACACTGTACAGTCGATGTCAAAGATATGTTTACACTTTTGCATCTTGTTACAATGGAGTAAGGTGAAAAAGTGTAAACATATATTTGACGTCGACTGTACCTACTTTATGTGGTGTAATAATAGAAATAAAAGTCGAATGCCAGAAGTTTATTTTGTATTTAATATGCCCACATTTTGCTTTGTCAATGTATTTTTTGTAATGTATGATATTCAAGGCAAGCTAATGAAAATAAAAAAGTATAATTACTTAATGTCCATCGCGATCCAACGCGGCAACGCAGCAAGCGCGATGGGTACCTTTGCGGCGGGAGCGGCTCGGAATGGGTTCCCTTGTTTAGAGTACCTACTTTTATAAATTTAGAATATCTTATTTTTTATGTTAGATTTAGGTTTTTAGATATAGTAACCTTACAATGAATTACTTAATTGCAATAAAGATGTACAAAATTAGTAAATTTTCTGCCATCGATAGAACATTTGGGTGAGCTTTGCATGTTATCTTAAGAGGATGATAACACCCGATGACCTTGACGAAATTGACTTTACTTAAACAATTATACAGTTATAACTACTTGTTTTGGGGAAGTAAAAAAAATATATGTTTTTACTCATTACATTTCGAAGAACTTTGTTAATTCCGATACACAAATAACTCCAAAGTTACATCTTAAAATTAGCTTTAAACAGTTGTATGTCTTTAGTTTCTTGACCTATACATTTGTAATTAAGGACAAAATTTTACCATACTAAAAACTTAATTGCCTTATTTTTCTCAATTCATGCGTAGTTTTTCCATAATATGCAATGAGCTCCCATACTAATCGCAACGCAGTGTTTCTCTTTCACTCACGCTAAAAAAGATAGGGATGGAATTTAGCTGTTGTCATTCTCTTAAATGTAGATGTCTGTTTTTGGCGGCATAGCTCAACCGCTTTCCTTACCCTTCATTAATCTTAATATTTTGAGTAATGACTTTAGGTAAATTATTAGATATGCCCTTCCGAGGTCTGTTATTTGTTCAAACGGTATCGGTAGGATTGGCGGGGATTATACAGATAAAATTAAAGAAGCTTATTTCTACTTCTAATGCCATTAATCAATAACATCAGTCACACTGAGGTACCTTACATATTATGAGATATTACCTCAGTCTGACTGTATTCTGTATTACTAATACATTCAAATAATATGATTTTATACAGTAGTGACATAACGAAAAGCTTTTCAGTCGAGTACCGTGTTTATTATAGTGTAAGTAAGGTACGAGATTGAAAAGCTTAATTATAGTACTTCACTGTATACAATCGTTTTTCTACGAGTGCTTAAAATGGGCAAGCCGGTATGGCTTGAGTTCTGCTGCTATACAATTGAGTAACTCCAATCTCCCGGCGGATTGTGGCGGGCTTCGGCAATAGTGTTATTATATTGTATGAGAAATTGACACTATGACCAAGAGAGGAGACATACATAGGTGATGTCAAATATTTTGAAATTTAATATTGACAAGAGCCCTTTAATGTTTAATCATGAAATATTGTGCACTGCGATCATTCACGTTATTCCCACCATACACTTCGCAAATATGTAGCGAATAGAAACTCCCTGCTGTCTATACAAAACTTAAGACCTGCTTTTGTTTAGACATCGGACATACCGTCACGTGCTACAACTTTGCCTAAGATGCACAACTTTGCTTGACTTGAAAAACATGGTTTCTTCACCAAACAACTATTTATATCTATCTAGATAGGAGAAAAGCGGTTGTGTAAGGTATATTAACCATTGCAACCATTTCGTGACAAAGTGTGTGTATTTTTCTGTGTGTTTCCTTTGTATATGTTTGTCATGAATAAATGTTTCTTTCTTTCTTTCTTTCTTTAAAAATGTTTCTTTCTTTAAATGTTATTACACAACCGCCTTTCTCCTATCTCAGAAATAAGATAAAAATAGCTGTTTGGTGAAGATAACCATGTTTTTCAAGCCCGGTGAAGCTGTACATTTTAGAGAAAATTGTCGATCGTGACGGTACCTTTTGCTAAATACGTACACATTGTGTTATTCGGCTACTACATTTTGTCTACTATCCATTATCTCAACTGTAGACTACGGTATCCTATTACCCAAATAGCCCCGGTAAGAGCTCGCCGTAAAGTGAGCAACAGGCGGGGCAATTCGGACTGGCTTACATTAAATACTTAGCCCTGTAACCTGTGTTTAAGGGGTCCAAGGAAGAAAATGATAGCGGAATTTACACTGAAAAAAAAGATAAATTAACTACTTCGGCTATTTCATCAATAACCAAAATTTGGTTACGTATAAACATAGACTTAAATATATAGTAGACGGCCATAGCCTAAGAACTTTTTGAGGCTCCGAGTATTTAGCGCCATCTAGTTCAGAGCCACCTAAACAAAGCCAATATACTGTATGAGATAAAATCAGCGCCACCTAGAAACGACTAGTGTACTACTAGTACGTTATTCGTTACTAGGTGGCGCTGATTTTATCTCATACATATTGGCTCTGTTTAGGTGGCTCTGAACTAGATGGCGCTAAATACTCGGAGCCTCAAAAAGTTCTTAGGCTATGGCCGTCTACTATATATTTAAGTCTATGGTATAAATAAAAGACATTTGGTGTTATTTATAGGTACTTATATTAATAAGTACCTAAGTTAAAACTAAGGCTTATTACTTAATAAGTCCCAATTCTTAAGTTACTGGTAGACGAAGTTTGTTTGCTGGTAACAAATTATATTTTTCAGTGTACTTGATAAAACATATATGATTTTATTCATTATCATTAAATTAATCAAACACATTAAATTAACATTTTTACATCATAAAACTAAAAGATAGAATATGGCTACACAAAAGACAACTAAAATAAGTACAAAAATTATCTGGCATCACCTCGCGACCCTCCCGACGCAAAGGTGCCCATCACGCTCGCCGCGTTGCCACGCTAAACGGCGATAGACAACCTTTGCATCAGGAAAGACCCGGAGCGAGGGTCCAGACGTCTCTCTCGCAAACGCCTCCCCCTAAAAAATACTTTCGCCTCGGTACACCAACAACCGGTGGTTTCCACAGCCAGCGGAACAAATAAATAATTGGAAAGGACCGCGTACTTCTCCCGCTTTCGAACCGCTACCCACTCAGCCGCTGAAAAAATAATAAGCATTTCAAATGTGATACTCTTAAAACAGATTGGTCGATAGGACCATAAATGGTTGATGTTGATGGTCTCATCAAAAGATCAGCGCTGACAAACGCCAGCATCATGCCGAGATGAGACCATTTCGAGGCACTGTCTCGTTTTATGTCTTCTTTCCTTTTATTTCTTTTTATGTGTATGTGTTTACTTATAAACTACGTCTATTTCTAAATATATCTGTAAATGTGGTCTTGAAATAATTTTTCGCTCTATAACTACAGTATCAGTAAAGTAAGCAACAGGCGGAGTCAATTCGGACTGGTTCTATTAAATATTCAGCCCCGTACCCTGTTTTAAAGGGTGATAGAAGTAGAAAAATGGTAGCGGAAGGTAGGTCTCTAATAAAATACACAATTACAAAATCGCGAAATAGTGGGGTGGCCAAGTTGAAGGGGAGAATTCTTCGTAGGACTGAAAAGGTTTATACCAACAAGTGGTATCGTTGGAATCAGCATAAGCTACTGATTATTAAACCATCTCTTGTCACTTCATAAAGTGGTGGAATGAGATTTTATGACGTCACAAAGATGGCGCGCGACCTAGGGTTAGATTTTGTCGATTATTTAAAAAACTATTTAGTCAATTTAAGCAAACAAGGTGTCATACGATTGATATTTTCATGCTTAATAAAATATGTAAGTCTACTTTCAACCAAAAAGTTAAATAAAAGCCAAATTTATTTTTATTTAAATTTCTAACACGCATTAGTTTACATTATTAAATATGTTAAACTTTATTGCACAATAATAAAAAAATAGGTCCAAAAGGCGCACTTAATGCTTTAAGGCATTCTGTTCCAGTCAACCATAAAGGGCAAAACAGAAATTTGCTATGGTGTGTGCAGTGAGATAAAAGGATTGTGTAATTATTAGTCTCATATTTAAGTCCAAATTTCTAACTCTACACATTGTAAAGAAATATTTGTAGCTAATATATGTTATATATGTAGTATATGTGTACCTATATGTAATAATCTTTACCTTTATTTAGCTTTATTATTATACCTTTTATCATTAAGTAGTGTATTTTACAGTGTGTTTTTAACATACTGTTTACGCTGTTGGGGCAGGTCTTGTATAACAGTTATTATCGAGGCCGACAGAACACAGCATGCTGTCCTTAAAACAATGTTAAAGAAACCCTTCCGGTATTCCACACTTTTACTATATAAAAAGTCCGAAGTGTTGACGGTTCGTCAATTTACCTACTCAAAATTGTTGTTGATAAGCACAAGCAAATACTTGAAACGAAGAGTGTATCGAACACAGGTTCCGTCCGTGAATATACTGCCATTGCAAAACGATTGGAACCGTATATATCTGGTTTTGTTTATAATTCCGTGACTAAACACTTAAACATTAAAGATAAACCCGTTTTTAAAGCCAAATAAGTCACTACAAAAGCAAAAGCAATGGCTAGCCAGCTTAATCTATGAATATACTGAAGATATTATCCAAATTAGAAAAAAAATGTCCTTCGTGATAGTCAAAATAAGCTTAGAGTTAATTTGATGCACTTTTACTTAAGTATAGTTATAATAAATTAGCTTAAGTAATATGTATACTTATGTATTGTGTTGGTTGTAGACAACATCATACTTTAAAAAATAAATCTTTAATTTTGTCAACCGGTTATAGCATATATTGTCATAACATGTGATATTGGTCTCCGCGATATAGGCATGCCTAGTGCGAGTATCAAGGTTAACTTATTTAAAGAGTTCCAACAACTAACATACAAACAGAGAAGTTCGGAGTGAACGAATTATTCTTTTGCATTATGTCGAGCACCCAAAGGTTGTATGGAATTATAATGATCTGGCGTTCGCACAGCTAAAAATATGTATATCTTCGGGTAAATTAGGTACATAATCCGATATCGTTAGATAGACTTTATTGCGTTTCTATTTGATTGTCCTATGCAACTGCGAAATCATTTTATTTATTATAAAAATATAGACATCTAATATTGAAACGGCCACAACGAACTGTTGTTAGTAAACTCCAGTGGGGATTGAGTTCTAAGGACACCTGCTTGGTTTTCTTTAGATATCGATACTTTTTGCGGTCTAAGAACAGTATTGCCAGTCTTGTGTTTTTTTCACATGTAATGTTTTTAATGGGATCTCATTCCTTTTTGTAAGTAGGGCTCCTTTTTCTCCTCCCACGATCTTGCCATGCACATTCCCATACCTATTCTCACCCATGAACCCGTACGCATGCCCACATCCAAAGGTATTCATGGGCACCTAAAATTGCCTTTATTTTACTATCAACTACTATGGTCAAAAAAAGATCAAAATGTTATCAACTGAAAATGTAACTTTGCAGTTCTTTATATGGGATTGCAATGTACTTGTAAAGTTTGTAAAACTAGGCAACCCGGCTGACATTGCAGTATGTTAAAATTTTCAGAGGCTTTATAGCTCTTATACTAGATGTATTTAAAATTTGGAGCTTGTGGATTAGCTAGAGTTAGAATTCGTATGATCTGTCATATAATAGTCAGTCAGTAACAAAATTAAGGAACTTTGACTTGCAATCATTCTTAAATTATAAGTTAAATGATTTTGAGAGTATGTCTTCCTTGTGTTATGACTTCTTTTTCACTGAAAATTTAGACTTCTAGCTACCACCAAACACTAGAATTAGAGGGCGTCGAAAATAGCTTGAACGGCTACGGGAAAAGGATAGTACGGCCGTGAGAGAGACTAATAATTTCACAATCCTTTTATCTCACTGCACACATCATAGCAAAATTTTGTTTTGCCCTATGGTTGACTGGAACAGAATACCTCAAAGCATTAAGTGCGCCTTTTGGATTTATTTTTTTATTATTGTGCAATAAAGTTTAACATAATTAATTATGTAAATTAATGCGTGTTAGAAATGTAAATAAAAATAAATTTGGCTTTTATTTAACTTGTTGGTTGAAGATAGATTTACATATTTTATTAAGCATGAAAATATCAATCATATGACACCTTGTTTGCTTAAATCGACTAAATAGTTTTTGAAATAATCGACAAAATCTAACCCTAGGTCGCGCGCCATCTTTGTGAGGTCATAAAAACTCATTCCACCACTTTATGAAGTAACAAGAGATATTTTCATAATCAGTAGCTCATGCTGATTCCAACGATACCACTTGTTGGTATAAACCTTTTGGGTCCTACGAACATTGAAAATAAGATAGCTCCTACGAATTGGCCTTTCCTCTAAAACCCTCGCATAATACTTACATACTTTTAAAAACTGTTGTGTTCTTTTCTCCTCTTAAGAGTCGCCAGGACGCTCGCGTTCCCATACAAACGTAGTTTAGCTCCCATTTTAAAACGACATGCTTTAGAACCACGAAATGTGGCATGGGCATTCTAGTAGTACAGATCTATGTCGGTAATTCATTTTCGTTGCTAAAAATTGTAATACAAAGAAAATACAGCCAGATACAGATTTACATACAAAACTTATTTTTGCTATATTTTCTTTGTATTACAATTTTTGGCAACGAAAACGAATTACCGACATAGATCTGTACTGCTAGAATACCCATGCCAAATTTAGTGGTTCTAAAGCATGTCGTTTTAAAATGAGAGCTGAACTACGTTAGTATGGGGACGCGAGTTCACGCGAGCGTCCTGGCGACTCTTAAGAAAAATAATTCCGAGGTCAAAACTTTATTTGCAAGTGATCCAAAATAAGCTTTCGAGGAAATAAAATGTAATGAATTCCTAAGTAGCGGGTGCCGCTGAAATGTAGATACCTACATGCCAGTGGCGGCGGGTCAACATTTTTCTTAGGCAAGCCGGAGCTTAATTAGGCTGAAAATTTCTTCATGAGCTCTAGGGAAATTGCTCCGGTGCCTGAATATTAGACAAGCCGCCGAGAATCGGGTTCTACATCTCATAACTTGTGACTTGCACCGTGGAGTAGTTTTCACGTAAGTTGGCGCAATTAAAGCTAGGAGGTTCGCAGCGGCAAAGCGGTTGTTAGCAACCTCTTTACAAACTTATTTCGTTGCCTCTAACCGTAACCGTAACTTATTTGCCAGTCCTGTTTGCGATTTTGTGAAAAGAATTTAAAGGAATACTTTTAAACAGAAATTGGGAAAGAAAAGATTTGTTAGTGCTTTTGCGGTTTTGGTAACTGAGTTAGTTAGTACAGTCGCCATCAAATATATCGGAGCGACCAAGGTGCTCAAAAACATCTGAGCATGCACTTTATCGAGTTGACAATTAGAGGCGTTGTTCAGATATTTGTGACCACCTTGGCCGCTCCGATATATCTGATGGCGACTGTAGTAGCATCGAAATAAGATTAAATGTATTTTCCAAGTAGATTGTTTTTAATGACTTATTATTTTTATTGTGGTTTATTTAATATGTGGTTTTTTATTTGGAAGATAATTATATTATTTAACTGTCGTATAACTGCCCTAGCAAAAAATATATGAGACTCAACCTCTACGGGGCTTAAAATAGGGTTGAAAGTTGTAACTCAGATAAAATCACGGGCGGCAGCAAAATTTTCTTACTGTTTGACAAAAAATGACTGTCACAAATTTAATTTGTTCCATACCCACGTAAGTGGCTCCACCATCTCGCACAGGCTGAACAAATGATAATGGAAGTAAAATATACAAAATAGAATAATATTACCATAGAGTAACTTATATAGTAGAGCAGCACAGCTTAAAAACTTTTTGAAGCTCAAGTCAATTGCACCCTCTATCCGAAAGCCCCCTAAAGATACCCAAAATGTAAGAGGAAATGTCAGTGGAGTACCGGTGGAGTAGCAGTGCAGGTGACATTTCCTCTTACATTTTGAGTATCTTTAGGGGGCTTTCGGGCAGAGGTAGCAATTGACTTGAGCTTCAAAAAGTTCTTAGGCTGTGCTGTTACTCTATAATATTACTAAACTCAGTTGTTAATATGGCTTATGGTACATTACAGTTAGCAACAGGTTCTGGTGCACAAGGCAAACAAGCAAAATAAACTAAATAAAAATCTATATCTAAAAAGAGTTGTTAATATGCCTCACGGTAATCCGGTACAGTTGGCCGTGGATTAAGCCGGTGCACGAAACGATACTCCCCACGACATTTACATTGCAAAACGTGTAGGCACTCGTTAAAACTCATTCCGAATGTACACGGATATAAAGCCGACTGATTTTTTTAGGTTAGTCTGTACTTTAAATAAAAATGAAACGAAAATTAATGTCAAAGTCGAAGTTGTAGTCCGAGTCAGAGTCAGAGTGAGCGTCACATAAATTCAAATGTCACTTTGCATTCACGCAAATATGGTTTTGATTTGGCAAGGAGCTGTCCTAATTTATTTTATTTAAGTGATGGCTCCTTTTATTAATCATACAGATCGATATTAATATAAATGACTTAGCCCAAAATATCCATTTTAAACGGTCCGTTTTGAATCTGAATTTCACTGTACACTGGTACAGTCACGAACCCAGACTGTTAGACCACTTGCCATTGTTCGTAATTTAGCCGTTATAAATGACCGCTGTTGCCAACTAGCTGACAAATATAGTCAGTTACATCTTTCATTTATTACACGGCTAAATTGCGAACAGTGATAAGTGACTCAACAATCCGGATTCGTGACTGTACATCCCGTGCAACTAGCTGACAAAGATAGTCAGTTACATCTTTCATTTATTACACGACTAAGTTACGAAGTGGTAAGTGGTTCAACAATCCGGATTCGTGACTGTACATCCCGTGCAACTAGCTGACAAAGATAGTCAGTTACATCTTTCATTTATTACACGACTAAGTTACGAAGTGGTAAGTGGTTCAACAATCCGGATTCGTGGCTGTACATCTCGTGTCTCTTCCAGCGTTCTACCTCAGCGGAAACTCGTGCAAATTGAATTTTTCATCCACGCCCGATCACCTGAATCTAGCCTCGATCAAATGAATGCTAATACGCTTCTTCGTTCCACAGCTGTGCATTGGAAATACGGGATTCAACGGTTAGACTTCTTACTTAATTTCCTCATTTTAAATATTGAAGTCAATTAAAAAACGTGATTAAAATCCACAATGTATATTATTAGTTTTTTGGGTTTGAATCTACAACATAACTAAATTTAGTGCATTCCGTATGTATTTTTAAATAGCGATTCTAATGTTCAATGAGGTTCTAGCAATGAGGTAAAAGTTGAACATGATAAAATATATTTATTATTCGATTTAGGTGCCTACTTATATTACAAGGCACTTATGAACGTCAGAGAGTGAACAAAACTACCACTGATTAGGGTTCTATTCTTACCCTGGGTCAATTTCAACAGTACTAGTTTTTTGTGTCATTCCGATGTAAATCTTTATTTACGTTTCTTTGATGTTTCTTTTAATGTCAATCGACACCTCAGACTGTTCTTTGATAAGCCTCTTACAGAGCACTTGATATCTTAAACCTTTTGAGAATTATCGGAGAATAAAAAAAAATACTCGCACGTGAAAGACATAGACCTGAAACTCAGATGGAGAATGGTTAAATGTTACGTGCTATCTGAATTTATGTATGGCGTCGAAGGCTGGACTATACACCGTACTATAGAGGCCAGAATAAACGCTTTTGAAATGTGGCTCTACCGAAGAATGCTAAAAATAAATCATGGCGAGATCGAATAACCAATGTAGAAGTTTTACAAAGAATGAAGAAAAAATTGGAACTTTTGGAAACAGTAAAGAAAAGAAAAATCTCATATTTTGGACATATTTACCGCAACAATAAATATCAAATTCTAAGGAAAATAATAGAGGGCAAAATAGAGGGCAAAAGAAGTAGAGGAGGAAGGAAGCTAGCCTGGATGGATAATATTAAAAGCTGGACTCATATTAATGACGCTGCCAACCTGAGCAGAATGGCACAGGATAGGAATAAGTTCCGAGAGATGGTCGCCGACGCCGAAGAAGAAGATAAGGATACACAGGAATGATATAACACTCCACCTGAATGACATTTTTCCACCGGAATGAAAAAAAATACTCGCACGTGAATGATAAGTATACACAGGGATGATATAACACTCCACCTGAATGTCATTTTTCCCAACGGGATGAAAAAAACCTAGTAACAAATAGCGTACTAGTAGTACACTAGTAGCTACTAGGTGGAGTAGCAGTACAGGTGACATTTCTTCTTACAAATTCGGTATCTTTAGGCGGCTTTCGGACAGAGGGTGCAATCAATTTGAGCTTCAAAAAGTTCTTAGGCTGTGGTCGTCTATATCTCTATAGTCTCTGGTATAACTGAACCAAGCGAGCCGATCGGCAGTCGATTACAGGTCGCCGTAAATAGACCGAGTATCGAGTCCTGACTCGCTGCATTTTCCGGTATTTACTACGGCCTGAGGAAATGGCCGAGATAACGATCCGCTTTGCGACAGCGCACTATTCCTCGGCCGATTTTCATACGTTGACCAGAAACAAACGATTTTTATTTTATGACACTAAGGTACATACTTACATAAGACAACGCCAAAGTATGGCAAACAGACATTAAATATATTTGTCACGTGCTACTGCCACAAATACCAAGCAAACTGAAAAATTTCAATTATGAAGTAACAATAGAAACTAGACACTTACTAGACTTCACTTAGGATCCGCTATTCCAAGAGGAAGTGGTCGAGTTGCAGTAAAAATAGTGAAATCACTATAGGTGTGCCTATAATAGTAGAGTTCCCTCGATTTCTCCAGGATCGCATCATAAGAACCCGACTTGATGACAATGGGACCATCTACCCGTTCAATTAAAAAAAAAATGAAAATCGGTTAAAAAATAAGCAAGAAAAAACAAAGATCCCCACGAATTGAGAACCTCCTCCTTCGAAATCTTGAAGTCGGTTGAAAACACTTAAAGCAGTGTTTTCAAGTTCAAACTATGCGCCGCAGCAGCCTGGTGCGCCGTTGAAAGTACAAAGGGGCCGTGAGCCAATCCTCCTTACCATACTATACTTGGCAATTTCAAAATAGCCTAACTATGTCAGGGCACCGCGATAAATTTGTATACTGCCCAGTGCATCGCGGATTGAAAAGATTGAGAGCCCCCGACTGAGAAGCAATAACCCAACCCCAGCTCTAATACCCGGGACAAGGAAACCGGTATTTGCTCCATACTCGTTCTTTCGATTACTATTTCATATTTAATCAAACAATCTTATAATACTAAGTCATTACCTTAAATAAAATATAATATTGAGTTCTGCATAAAGACGCAAAGACGAGATGGACAGATACCATTGCAAAAGACATGAGAGCCTGCGAAGTTTCAGTAGACGGCACGTCCGATCGCGCGAAGTGGAGAGAAAGAGCGAGAAAAGCAGACCCCACAATCAGATGGGAATAATCATGCTGAGGAGAGAGAGATTGAGTTCTGCATAAAGAAAATAAATATATTGGATTATTTCGGGTTTTTTTACCAGTTTCAACCCCTGCTCATACCAATATTGCGTTAGACTACTACTATTCGCTCTCCGCATATTCATAAGCTTATACATAAAATGTAATAATGTATTATGTATTTGCAATCGGCGTATATACCTAATTGAAGTCAATTAGCGCTGTATTTCTAACGTATTTTTCCAAATTCTCCAAGAACCGGAATTAATTAGGACAATTATATTCAAATGAGAAAGAAATCATTTGCCGCGACCGTTCGTTTGGAAAACGGGGGTAGGCAATGAAAATACTGTATTACTTAAGACCAACGACCTGTAACATATAGACGAAGAATGAATTACAGTAACTGTATACACATGTATTTTTAAACATTTTAATATTTTGACGAAATGCCATTTTCATTAAGTAAATATAATTTAAGTAAAATATAATTTAAAAAAAATGTATCAAATAATTTTACATTTAGTAACACATAAATAAATAAATAAAATAAATATTATGGGACAGTCTTATACAAATCGACCTTAGTCCCGATCGACATAAGCTCAATAAGGCTTAACACATAACAACGAAATCAAAAGATATAGGTAGCATGTACCTAGTCGTTTGAAATTCAAGCTTTATCGTTTTTAATGGTTGGGTATGGTATAACCAGAGTGGGATATTTAAACTTTTTAGTTATACAAATACAAAATACAAAATACTTTATCTACATCCATACCCTAATATGCCTATTTAATGGTCAGGATCGATGAGCAAACGCCCTATATTTAGATATGAGTATCTGTGGCTGCATCTTAATGTTTACATTTTAGTATCGGTAACCGATACCTTAATTACGTTCAAATTTCGAACGTCTTCTTAGTAGTTAGAACAAATATGTTATCTGTAACGATGTTATTATTATCAAATAATAAGCAAAAATTCGATATCATTATGAAAATCCGGGTGCGGGCATGCGCCGCCCGACCGCCGACACAATCGAGTTGGTCATGGCGATGGCGTGCAATCCGTGCAATTGCAGTCATTCAATCATCATTTCGGGTTTATAATATGTATGTAGATAAAGCAGTGTATGCAACTGTACGTAATTAGGCCTTAAAACACTCGTGTGATCTTATTATGAAACTCACTTCGTTCGTTTCATAAAACCACACTCGTGTTTTAAGGACCCCTATTACGTAACAGTTACATAAACTACTATTATTCAACATAATTTTGCTCGTGCTGCTTACAAATACCTATTTAAGTACATAGTTATAAATTAGCTACAATGTAACATTGAGTAAGCGTCCTCTGTTCCCCGTACTAGTTAAAACTGTATCACGGTGGTCCAGGATTCCCCTTGCCGTTATCGAACTCGCGGAGCGTAAGCGAAGTGAGTTCTTACAAACAACTCCAGACCGAACTGTCACCTGGCTACTGGGACGTCTCGGCACTTGGATGGCTTTTTGATTTCGATAGTTTGTCTGACGATAACTTTAGTTATCTTTTTCTGATCTTTATGAAATTTCTTGGGGGTGTAGCAGAGATACATAAAATTTGTAAGTTCGTATATGAGCAGGATCGATCAAGTGGCTATGGAGCTAGAAGGAGAAAAAAATCCTCCTTGGGTTCTTGTTATATTGGTCAACTCGTTTGCAAGTAAATCGCGAGTTCTCAGTTCGAGGCGGACTACTAGTTTACATTATAAATATACCTATGAATATTTTATAAGTATTAAAAACACATTAGATATGTTATGTGGGTAAGTTAAAGTTGAACACAAAGAAAAGTAGGGTTTTTAAGTTAAAAGTAATAAGCATTATTTAGCCAATTCACTCGCGACGAGGCAAACGGGCGTGCGTCACTAAAGACTAGCATTAACTTACGACCTTTTGTCCCAGCGCGTCATTGCAGATAAAAGTTGACATCATAATGATTTTATTTTGTTATCATTCGCTCGGACGTCTCTTCCGCACCAGTATATAAGGTCAAACGACACACATGGACTAATAACAACGCAATTAGCAATAGGGTTCGCCGGTCGAAAGTATTTACAAATGGCGCCAGCATATGTAGGTTGTACCCGTCAACCCTACTAATACTCGTAGTGTTACATTCTTGTTTTTTTTATATTCTAACATGGCTTTAGCCCCTTAAGCCATATCCCATTGAACAATATTGGTGACTGTCATCTGTCCATACCGTTGACAGCATAGTTGCTTGCCCCATTCCGACCATTTCCAACCCAGTTCATTTGATACGCAGGTCTATGTCTAAAAGTTACAATTTGTAGTACACCCACGAGAGAAAAAGCTGCTTATGGAGTACCCGTCCCATTATTTTAAAATACGGTTAACGTTTAATTAGTATATGAATTAAGAGCCAGTTTTTAAAAGCGTTTTATTTTTATACAGTCTATAAGGAGCAGGGCCTCAGTACAAGAATTATAGGTAAAATGGCGTTATTTATAGATTTTTTATAAACCTTGATTGGAAGGAGAATATGAGATACCCACATTACGCTTTAGTGTCCTATTTTGACATGTTTTTGTGACTGTGTTTTTGTTTATATTTCTACGAGTATTTATGTGTATTGTCGTGGCATTGAAATAAATATATTTTCTTTATTTATTTACTCTTGTATGTACTTACTTATATCAACCATTTCTTGTCACAGATTGGTCATTAACAGGGCTTGCAATACCGATACTTTTTGTATCAATTCTGGAAATTACGGTATTGTCCCTACAAAAATACTGGTATTACTAACCTTAGTTATCAAGTTCAGTTCATATAAAACATATATTATATGTATGACGTCAAGCGTTTCAGTGACATTAGTTATCAAGATTACGATTTACTTAGACGCCTTTTTGATAACAAAAGAAGAATATTTTGATAACAAACTATGTAGTAGTGTCTGTCCGGAAAGAAAAATTTCGTAGAATGTATGAGGTCCCATATAAGCCGCGACACTTTTCTAACCCTAACTACCTCAGATCATACAAAGAAGATTATTTTTATTATCTGAGGTTACAACAAATAATATCACAAGATAAAGTTCTTTCCCGTGCTTTGGCGTCAAACATATCCCCGCGTGTCGGGGTCTATTTGGCTCAATTTTTATTGGATGAAAGTAAAGAGCTCTATGCCTCAAAATAAGGTGAAAACCATGTTCAATGAGCTCTACTGCCAACACATTAATAAATGTTCCTTGCAACAGTTATATCTCAAATGACAAATATAAAACAAAATCACATCTTATTTGATTTACTATCTTTCTGCTAGTTTTCAAGTGAATCGCATATGATTCGCTGCACATTATGCAACACAATATCGGAGAAACAATAGGTATAGAAAATGTCCAAACTAATTAATATTCGTGTTCGAGGATCCCCTAATTCATTGTGTGAAATATTACTATTTCATATATGTAGGTAGGTCGTTTTTATTCTGATTAGAATAATTTTAAACGAAAAAGAACCGACTCCACTCAGGATCAGCTATTCCAAGAAGAAGTGGCCGAGTAGCTGTAAAAAATTGTGAAATCACTATACGTCTGCCTCGAGTGCGAGTTCCCTCGATGTCTCCAGGATCCCATCACCAGATCTGAACCTGGTGACAATGGGACCAACTGTGAAGTATACTCTTTCAAACAAAATCTGAATTTTCCAAATCGGTCCAGCCGTCTTCGAATAATCGGTGAACATACATAACAAAAAAAAGGATGATCTACTGTGTCCGACACGACACTTCCGACTCTTCATTTTGTATACAGAACATCACGTGATGCTTTCTATATAAAATGAAGTGTCGAAAGCGTCGTGTAGGACACACGGTAGGGAACACCGTGCATCATCCTTTAGGCGACAGTTATAGCAAAGCATACATCCAAAATCCCAACTTAGAAATAAAGTTCACTGTTCTTGAAAAACTAGCTCATTTGTTATGCGGGTTAAAAACTATTAGCAGTAAAATAAAACCTCTTAGACATTAACACGGATTGCACACGGTCATAATCATGATAAGGATCGCTAACCCGTTCATTCTGATTTAAGTAATTAGGTATTTAACAATACTGAAGCAACCACATAAAAAAAATACATTATTTCTTTCGACTTTATTTAAAACGTTTATGTAAAAAGTGTTAGTAACCTAGCGGTAAGACGTCACACTTTTAATCCGGAGGTCTCTGGTTTAAACTGGGCCCCGTCTCTCTAGCACCGTGCTCCCGTATTTTGAAACCTCATTCTACCTTTTTAGATAATCATTTTAGGATAAAAAATGTTTTGTCATAATTCAAATTATAATCTACCTACCTATATAATTGTATATAGGTAGGTAGGTATATTATTATTTTTGCCGTGGGGTGCCCGGCCTTAGAATTGTCCCCCACCATATCGTCCCGTGGTTGCAGTAGGAGTCTGCTAAGGGAATATACCGGGAGATGGGCAGCAGCATCATCCGAAAGCCTAAACAACAATAAACAAAAAAAAACGCGCGCCAACCCGCCTGCCAAGCGTGGCGCGTATGGCAAACCCCCCCTACTTATGGAGGTCCAAAGGGGAGGCTTTTGTTCAGCAGTGGACGTCTTATGGCTGAGATGATAATATAATTTTATAGAAATCCATTCAGCCTTGTGTGCGTGAAGTTACAAACATCCAAAAAAATCAATCATCAGAAACATAGGTACCTACAAACATTCACATTTATAACATTAATATTAGTAGGAGACAAGAGGGGGCAACAATATAATGACTAAATAATGTTAATCCTCTAAAAGATATCGTATAAAACAAAGCATCTAAATAAACTAATAACAATGCGGCTTTTGTACTGCATAATGAGCAATTGTTCACATTTGCCAAATACAAGTCCTGAAATTATAATGATAATAGATCCGGATTCAACTCGGAATGGAATGCGATCATAATGAAAAGTCATCTCAGTAGGTATTAATAAATCCTTTTGGATGCGGTTCGAAGATCAAAAACTATTATTGGTTTGATATCAATTTGACATTGAGCAGGATTGGATCAGTCAAAAGTTATGTTAAGCTTTTTTAAATCGCTCTTGTTAGATAGAGATTTGTAATTAAAGTACAACTCCTGTTATGAGAAGGATATATAAAATAAACGAATTTAACTTCACAACAATGTGTTTTATGCTACGCAATAATAAACCCTGCGCTTTATTCAATCGCGCATTTCGTCGTATCCAAAATTATACCGAAAATATATTTATAGCGAGCACTCGCTCGCTCAAAGGTGCAGCAACATATATCTGAGCGTGATGCACTGAAAGGTGGTACATTTTCGTAGAAATAAACAGTTTTACACATAATCATAACAGCAAAAAAGTTTTTGTTTCGCCGAACGAGTTGGGAAGTCGTTACGGTGTAATTACGATATTCGACTGATAATGCTTCGTTCATTATTTTGTTTTGGACGTGTTTGTGGGCGTTAGTTTATATATGTTAGAAGAAAATAAGTCGCCATCATTACGTCACAGGAACCATTTTGTATCTCAAACTGAAGAACTAATCAAATTATTTTTAATAAATATTTTCATTTGTTTATTTTAAGTAGTAAGTAGTACGTAAATTATAAACCTATCACACATCTATATAAGTTTATAATTTTTATCTCAAACTTAAAATTATGGGGTTATCTTAACTAACTTAGTGAGTGCAGCCATCTTGAGGAGTGCAGGGCTAGGTTCAGATTCATCAGAGTTGCCGAGCATGCAGAAACCTATGATATATAATAATGACAGATAGGTTATGCACGCTCCAAAAGTGAAGCTCTTAAAATGAGTGAATTCAAACAATTGTCACTAGTCGCGCACCGGCAAGGGAGAGATGCGGACGTACCAATGAGGTGCCGTCACCAGCGTGAGAAAGAGACAAACTATAATTTTCTAACAATAAGAGTGACAAAGATGTAATGATTGTCGAAATAGATAAATATAATGGAAACATTGCTAGGTTATGAAATAACTTTGGAAGTATTTTTTATGCACATTTTGTTAGAGTATAACCCATCCATAGTAAATAACATTGACTGAATTATGAATTCTACAGGTTTTTCATGCTAGCTGATGCGAGTTTCACAATCCTTCGAGTGTTTATCCCGCCAGGCTATATTGATCTTGTGGTCAATTTGGCAACTTTGGCGTAGACGATGGTTTTACGAAGAAGATCTGATCAGCCCACTCAGATGGGAATCTAGACCTTGGGATAATGCCTGATTTTTTACCATATTTTCCTTCACCAAAAAAATTACTGCTAAATATCAAAAAGTCCTGGATTTCCCCGTAGCTACCTTTTCACCACACAGTCTGATAGCTTTAACACAGCACGAATATAGAGACACGCTAAAAATTAAAAAAAAATCTATCATTTTATTTAAACGAAAAGATAAGAAAGAATACTGTCCTGGAGTTTGCTTAGAGAGTAGCACGCCTGCCAAGGAGTACCCACATTTTTTTGACCACCACATAATGCTTAATTACATTACATACATACATACATACAATCATGCCTTTATCCCAAAAGGGGTAGGCAGAGATCACGGATTCCCATTTGCTACGATCAATGCATTACAATTACATTACATAGGTACTTTATCTAGCATAATATTAGAGGTCCCCTCCAACTGCCGGGGAAAGGCTCCTGGATCTTCATGACCCCCGATTGTGTGCTTCAAAATGTAAGAAAAGCCAGAAATATAATTCTACAATTATTTATTTTTATGTACCTACCTACGTAAACTTTTCTTTGAATGTAGGTATTTTTTCTTTTGTTACAAAGACAAAGACGGAAAGGAAATGACTTAAAAATAAAGGCCTAAAATATGCTTTAATAATAAAATACGTGAAGTCACAAAGAATGAGATCTAAGAAAAATTCAAGCTTGACTTAGAAACCATTGAAGCAGCTAAATCATTCACAATGCGAACGCAAACACATAAAATGAATGATTTATTTTTAAATAGGTACTACCCCACGATAAGAAATACGAGTAGGGTCACACTTTATAATTATAAAGCTACAATATACAATCGTAGGTATCGCTGTTTTCCTCTCTTTCTAACTAATAAGGCTACTCGATCCTAATTAAAAAATTACAAAAACCACTACAAATTGGTACGACTCCATCCATCGATTTAAAACCTATTAAAGAACCTTGTCACAGTGTTGCCATCTGCTAAGCTTTCTCGAAACCAAATTCGGCATAAATAGAAAAATAAAATAAGGTAAAAAAAATATGATAAGATCATTTATTCCATAATAATTTTATAATCAAGTCGGAAAATATCAAAATTTGCTGGATTCCAAGGCAAAAAAAAATTCGCTGAAATATAAGTAATTATCGGACTTTTTACTAAAAAATTACAAGTTTACGATGAAACTGGTTTATCTTTAAAAATACGAGATAACGAAGCAATTATGGTAAATGCGTTTGTTTACCTTGTTTTATTTTTTTATTGACGCCGAATATACGTTTCATTGCTCTCAAAATTACATAATCATTTCCTGGAGCTAACTCTGAGCCTGATTGTGGGCGACGTAATCACTTCCTTACAAAACTCCAACAAATTAACTGTTGTATTTAAGGCAAATAACAGATTTACGCCAAAATATTGTCCAAACGAGAGACGAAGTGGCTAACAAGTCAAAATTATAACATCGTTAAAATTTGATCAGCTAATAGAAATTAGCTCGTTGCTCTGCGGAAGCCCGCGACTGGATGGATAGAAGAAATTATATATTATTTTTAAATATATGACTAATTTTTAAATATAAATGTCGGAACGACGTAGCTATAAAAAAAATTACAAAGCACTCAATGAAGTAGATTTTGTTTAAAGTAAGTAAAGATCAGTTTAATTATTAAAAAAATATCAATTGCATCGATCTCTCGAACGTATACCTATGGAAAATCGGTACAAAATATATTTCATCAACTGGGGTCCCTCAAAACCGGCCTCGGGTTCGCGGTAGACCTCGTCGGCGATGGTGAGATTTAATTACCTTGACGCCATTGATACAGACTGGTGGAGGTTGAGACCGGGGCACGTGAAAGGAAAGGATGGAGGCCTTTGCCCAGCTGTGGGACAGTTTTGGCTACTATACATAAATAGAACTAAATAATTTTAATGTAACTCGATTGACTTTGATGGTCCAACTGTAATATCGTAATTTTTCCCAATATTTTTATACAATAACTTGATTTTCCAGATTTCAAGTCTCAGTTTTATCCTCTAGCGACCCACCATAAAAGAAAGATTGGAAGTGAAATTTTAACCAAAAGAGTTAGAAAATAGAATTGAATTTCTTATGTTTCGAAATCGAACGAAACAAAACAAAAGCAACTCTGTACCAATTAAAATATAATCGAATTTTCATTTCAGATATTTTGTACTAATATTAGCACTTTGAACCTCAGGAGGTTATATATATGATACTAATTATAATATCGTCGTCTAAATAGTACTTCCCCACAATACAAGCCACATTGAGCTTAATTCGTTCCATATTCAGAAAATATTTTTCAAGCTTCAACCTGAGCACGTCAAATGATTTGGACAGCGTACAGCATTGTATAGTCTACGTCATTTCATAAAACGGTCCTCATCATACACAAAGGCGCCCTTTTATTCTGAAACTGTTACATTGCGTTACTCGACTACTTATTGCATCGCGTCAGAACGAAATTTCGTTTTCTTTGGCGTTGATATTATATTTTCTGAGATCATTACCTGCAAGTTTTTGTTATATCATTGATGTTTTGATGACATACATGTGTTGAAGAATAACACCGTTATCCGCTGTAACTTTTTAACCATTTGGTAGAATGCTACTAGTAAGAATAATATCCTCCATGCATTGGAACTGGTTAATTTTTGTAAATGTTATCTTTTCTAGAGTGAAATAAATAAATAATAAAGTAAATTATTACCTTGTCCTACAGTTACTACTATGACTACTAGACTAGACGTAGTAGGTTGTAGACGACGCTACCTATACATACTTAAAAACTTATTTATTTAAATAGATAGCTCAGGATTAATATGAATTACTATTTATTTAAATAGCTACATACGCAAACACTTCATACTAGGTTACGCTACAGTTAAATATGTTTTTTATCTTTTATATCTGAAAATGAAAATGGTGATAATTACACACTTAATACACACAGTAAATACACACTTCTACGCTTCCTTTCATCGACCCATATTTTTATGCTAACCTAACAACATACTAAATTCAGTGCTAGTAAATGGATCTAAACTCGGTTTAATCTTTTTTTTATACATCCCACCCACTACTTCTATGTCACTATGGGGTATATGTAAACCTGATTGGGCTCATTATGTAGGAAAAATAAATAATCCTAGTCTACCTATTTAAAACCGTGTTTAGTGATTTTGTCGTAATACATTTTCACTAAAACCAGCCATGACTGATTTTATGTTTTTCGGTAATCAGCCAATCACACACAGTGAATCCTCCTTTTTGTAAAGGGTCGGCAACGCGTATGTGACACCTCTGGAGTTGCAGGCGTCCATAGGGCCGCATGCTTGTTTGCCACCGTCGTGGTATAAAAAAAGTTTTTTTTTTAAGATAAAAAAAGATAAAAAAGATAAAAGATATTTATTCTTCAATTTAGGCACATTACAATGCACTTATGAACGTCAGAGAGAAAAGAAACTACCACCGGTTCTAACCCTACACCTCTGACCCGAGAAGTATTACTTATTACCGGCAAGAAACTCGGCGGGACTTATTTTTTCAAAACAGTACTACAAATACATTAAAGATACTATATACAATAATGCGTAGTTCTTCAAGAAGGCATATCAAAACAGCTTGAGAGACAGACAGAGAGAAACATTCCTAACATTTACTACATGGATCGTGCGGTGCGAAAATTACTTGCTACCTCTATCGAATAAAACTGCGTCCTCCCCTATATTGGCCGGTTGGTTCAATGTGGATTGGGCAAACATATTACTTTTACTCAAAGAGATCGCGTTTTAGCGATAAGACCACCACCTGTTTTACCTTATTTTAAGTTTATTGTAAAAAAACTCAGTTCTTATATTTTGGTGCAATAAAGAATACTTACTTACTCTTTTAGGGTAGAAGACAGAAGGAAAATGGATGGGTTAATAAAAGCACAAATGCCATACATTAGTGTTTCTAACGATTTATTAAAATACACAAAAACATCCTTAACACAGAGTCGTGCTTGCACTACGTCACATAGTATTTGATGGTAAACTTATGTTTAAACATTACACTTAAAAACACTAAACTTTTGTAACGATTGCTGAATTTACATATATTATTTATACTAAAATCAACTCAGGTAAAGTAGCGTACATACAGGCAGATTATTAATAAACATTTTATAATAAAACATTAAACTATATTTTATGACCAGCCTTCAATTTAAATAAATTATAATAAGTATTACCTAAGTAGGTATTTAATTTCATAATTGACGAACAAATATATCCACTAAGTAGATACAGAAACTATCGTCATATATATCACAACGATATAAATAAAGCTTGAAAACTTTGTTTAGGAGTTTCCTCGCGAAACAATAATTTATTATTTTATGTAGTCACATTTGTATTATACTAGGTACCAAGAAGATCTGAACTAGATCCAACACAATTTTATGGCACATACATTTGACGTCGATTGTAACGTTGATTAATTTAAAATAATATTTCAAACTGAAACAATTTCGTTTAGAAGTAGGTATGTTCTAATTTCGCCGATTTACCAGTTCCATTATTTTTTATAGACATGAATATTTTTTTATTTGGCTATTTTCGACCGAAGAATAAGTTAAGAAGGTTAAGAGGTATCGAAATAATCAGCATTCAATAGTCTAAAGACCTAGGTGTAGTAAGTTTTTTTGGTCCGAATCGTAGGTAGAAATCGCTAGTAAGATTCGGACATCTTAAAACATTACCATCATACGCTCAAAACAGACGGCGCGCGCGCACTTTCGAAGAAAATATATGAAAAGTTTGACAGTTCTCTATGGGATGACAGCTGCGCCTCCATAATTAACTTAACCAACCCTAAGTTTTTTTATTAGCGCTCTCTGCAATTAACTACGTTGGTTTCCGAAATTCCAGGTGGCAGCAATGTGACAAGAGATAATTTGAAAGCATCTGTCAAAATCCACCAAAAAGATAAATATGATGAAACATGATTGGCATAGTATGACAGCTAGACCTGGTGAATAAATCGATTCAGAAAACCCTCATCATTTCAATCTGGAATTATGGAATTTGAAATGAAATAATAAGTAATCCATGGAAGATACATTTTTACGTGACTTCGCAAGAACAGTTCCAGAAATAATTTCACAATGTTGACTGTGAACATGTTTGTATTATCTAATACATACGGAAGAGCATTCAATTCAAAGTTTCAGTGACATTTTCATTTTTAAGTTTTCAACCTTAAAAGCTTGGTTAACATATTACAATTTAACAAAAAATTTAGTCAAATCATTTATTCAAATGTGAAATTTTCTTCTTTTTAGGACGACTGAAAACTCGCTACATGTGTCACGAGTAGTAATTTTGTATGGATATCTACGAGTCACAGTTTGGCATGTCCAATAGGGATCCTGCATTATTACAAAAAACAACTTAAAGTTCATTTACCCAAAAGCTTATTCGACACCCTTTACACATTATTCAAACACTCCTTTGAGGTACGAAGACTCATTTCAAGAATTGAAAAGAATGAAAAACTCGTTTATTTCAATAGATACACTCTTATTTTAAAGAATTTCTAAATGCTACTTAAACTGTTTACAGTTTTAGCAACGCCTTGAACTGAAAAAAAAACACTATTTAACAAGCTTGGAGAAAAAAACATTTCACAAACCATTTAAATTCAGTATTGCTTGTATTCGTTTTACACAATTTTAAAGTCATAAAATATATGAAAACCAAGCTTTTATGTGACTATTAACTACAATATAATTGCACGTGTTGCAGTTGTATTTACAATGTTTCCGCGAAATAACCTTCCTCGTTAGGCTGCGCTCGCCTGTAGTTGTCCATCTGTAAGCAAACATTTTATCAATAATTAGAAAAATAAATATTATACAAGGTATAACAAAAATACTGGTGATCTTTTTAAGAGCATAAATTGGTATCGTATTCTTATTATGAAAAAGTAAGAAAAACATTTTTCCTCGTCCAAAAATATTGATTTTATATGGAGGGTTGGCCAGCAGGGACGACGTGCCCCATACAAAAAAAAATATTTTCACGGCAATATAAATTTTGTCCTTCTTTTTGGTACTATTGTAATACGATACCAATTATGCCCTTAAACGGATCACCAGTATTTTTGTTACACACTGTATAGTGAGACCACGACAACTTTGTACCGACTCTGTCAAAGTGTGAAATAAAAATAATAAATACTTAGACGGACTAGCGTAATAAACAAGAACAAAGCTTAACAATTTTGGATGAAAATATTAAACATAAATTAAAGTATTTTAAGTTTTTAATGAAAATGATAATATACTCATAACTGCAAACATCAATGGATAATCACTTTAATTCCATTCTATCGGAGTTTGATCTTGATTTAAACAAATTTATAAGTGTTTTAAATATAAAATATCTAGTGCGAGCGAGATGCACTGCAACGTTCGGTAATCTGTATATTTTTAACATTTAAATACCGCTCCTACTAAATCCTTTAAGCATATCACAATCATTTTGTGTATACAGGAGCGAATTAACCTTTTCGACGCCATGTCAAACGCAAAAGCTACCACTCAGACGCCACGCCATCTAAATGTCAAAACTGAAGTTAAACTTATGTGTGTGCATGTAGGTCTATTTTGCTCAGTGGTCGGTGACCGATATGTATACCGGTCTTTGGCGTTGGACCTGCGGTGCCGATATATACGTCTTGGCATAGAAAAGGTTAAAATCTTGAACCGGATTTATTCTCATCCCGTTTTCATGCGACAACCAAAGCACCAGCTTAAACAGTACTAACAAATTCACAATAGCAGTTCCACAAGAAGTCTATTCAAAATACCGCCGCAAAATCCAAGTTCATAATCATTAAGCATTCACGGCCTCTTATTAAACCGTCACCAAAGGACTTACGTGACTGCTTCTAATTTCAATTCCATAATGTTTCCACAGACTAGCAAACAGGAGTGTTTTCTGAGAGCTTAGCGAGAACGGGCGAGTCCAAAGCTTCAACAAACCAGTGAGACTATTTCCGTACAAGGCGGGAAGAAGTTGACAAGTCGCGGCGAAAAGTTGATGAAATTTGAACTCTAAAAAAATTCATAAGGTTCAAATTTCTTCAATTCTATATCTCGAGTTATCAACTTCTTCCCGCCTTGTACGGATTTCATCTTTACGAATTGATCATATGCGAGTATATTAGCGAGGTATATACGTACAGATCTGCCCGCCGGATTTGTCTGGCGAATATGCCCGGCGGACAGAGCCGTCTATCTGAATAGCGCCATACATGGACATGGATCTGTCCGCTGGGCATACCCGCCGGTCAAATTCGGCGGGCAAATCTAAGCTATTCATTATGAACTCGATAAGCTGCGAGCTGTGAGTGATGTCACATTGAAATTAGAATGAATAACCTTCTTAAGTAAATGGATCGTCCTAGATATATTGTAATAGTATGATCTATATATAATTCTTTGAATGACCAATAAGTTCATTACTTTCTAGACATGCGCGCTCTATTATATGCAATCGTTGTTCCAAAACGTCCATCTTGTCTGTCTTTAAAAACTTTTATTTTAGTTTGAGTAGAAAATTTTCATTGAAATAATCGGTAAATCATAAAGTGATTATTACCTACACTGGTTCGCCCAAAAAATGAACTCGCCCGCGTAAAACAAAGCATTGTGAATACATCAAGCTAGGGTTGTCAGCTAACAGCATTACGCACAAACAAACATCTCACCCAGTGCTTGACGATGTTCCGAAGTTTAAACTTCATTACCTCGCGGGCCGCGGCGCTGTTCTCTGGGTCGTAGATACCTGCGCAATCAGAAATATTGTTTTATTATATTTGACAACCCTAAAGGTGCATAGTGCATGCACTTTTCATAATTTAATGTTTTAAAGTTCGGTGTAGTACATGTATAAGACTAATATTAATAAGTTTGCATTAATCGTATGGTGAAGACAAGAGAAACTACGATATGTAAAATGGGATAGTAATTGTAATTATGTAGGAATTCAGATGATGTAAACTTATAAAATACTAAATAGAATTTTTATTATTTTAACAGAGCCAATTGTCTATGTAACCTTTACGTAAATAAGCTAAGTAGAAACAGTAAAAAAATTCTAAATACTTCAAGATTTGTTTTCTTTATGTGCTTGTACCGAAAGCTTGATTAGTTAAAACTCATTGATAAAAAAAGACGGAAGTATGTCTTTCCTTACAACTTTTTAAGGGCTGCCATAAGAGAACATGACTGGTCGACGCGGCATATTAATTATTAATAGCCTACATAATAATAATAAAATAAAAATACGTACGACTTGTACAGCTGTACGGTGCGACATATTTATATGGCACTTTACTTCAATTCTGCACACGACAGCGTTGTTGAATTTGCATGTACAGACCTAACTAATGGTTTAACTTTGTGCGTCTAACATTAAAACTCACTTACATTACATGTGTCGGACTTTTATTATACGTGATTCAAACTTTAGGCGGTTATCACACTGCTGCGGATCCGCATGCGGCGCCGGTGCGCGAGCGAGACAGCGCTCTGCATGTGTATAGCGCTATCTCGCTCGCGCACCGGCGCCGCATGCGGATCCGTCGCCAGTGTGATAATCGCCTTACACACCAACACATTTTGTATTAAATTAAATCACAACATAAAAAGCTTATTTATTTGTGGCAAAAATAGGCTGAGCTCCGAATAAAATTGTTTTCATAATAAATGCAAAATAATTTTCTTACGCTCAATTAAGAATTGGAGTGAGTTAGCTCGCGTTCTACATTCGGAAATTATTTGTTCCGGAACATTTTGACTTGTAAATATTTTGTACCTATTTTGAGATTTGGATTGTTTAAAAAAAAATATCTTGTTACTGTACTGTACCTGTATTGTGGTTTGCACCGAAGTTTTCAAACAGGGTCACTAACTTGGCTAAAGTAACCATTAAAGGATCCTAAAGCCTTATTTTATTCGAACAAAAACGTGCATGTTGAGCAGCCACAGATGCCAAAACGAGGGTAGCCAAGTTGAAGCTGAATGGCTCACCAGCCGTTGCATCATCAGCTTAGGGTTGGATAGTTGTCTTACAAAGAATAAGGCCACGAAAGTATGTATGTATGTATGTAAACACTTTATTGTACATAAAAAAGTTACAATAAAACATGATAAAAGAGAAAACAAAGTACAAAGGCGAACTTATCCCTGTAAGGCATGGATAAGAAGAGAGGAGTGTAAGGGATGGATGGGGATTTTGTAAAGTGCTTATTACCTCCATATATTGCAGAGATGATATCATCTCTAGCGTACAGCAGACCGTTGAAACCAGAGCGAGGGTAGCCAGGATGCGGTGGGATTTCTGCTTAGGCCGCTTCCGAGTTGGACCATCCTCGCGGATGAATAATTGTCGAAGGACAACGAGATGTCTCTAGAATTTCGTTACCTTCATCTCTAACAGAAATTATGTCATCACCAGCAGCAGGCAGCAAGCAGCAGACCACAGAAGCCAGGATGCAGTGGGATTTCTTCTTGACCCATCTGCCCTTACCTACATAGGCTTAGAACATTATCACACTTGCGATTTGCGAGCGAGTTCTGTACAGGAGCGAACACGCGGCAAGTTCGCCGCTTACGAGTTTTGTATAGAAATCGCTTTCAAATCGGTCAAGTGTGATAAGGCCCTTAGGTTTAAACTAAGATAGGTTTAAACTAAAAGTAGTCATTACCGCCATCTCTAACAGGGATGATGTCATCACCAGCAGGCAGCAGACCGCTAAAGCCAGAGCGAGGGTAGCCAGGGTGCGGTGGGATTTCTTCTTGGCCCATCTGCCGTTGCATCATCAACTCGGGATTGGTGGACTGTTAAGAAATAAACGATTTGTACTTTAATTGTGAAATGGTTTTGGCCATAACCTATTTTTCTTTCATATTCTTATGAATCCAAATTTTCGACAGGGATTTCTTTTTTCTTGTCTGCCAATTAAACAAAAAATATTTTTATATCCGTTTGATGTTATGCATGATGTCACATCGTGCCACGTTTGCGACATTGACAAAAACTGGCACCCTTAATAATTATGATTTTCTATATAAGATTCCAAATGACGGAGTTGATGGAGCTCAACATTCTTAGAACCATTTAAGAACTACTTTAAGCCGTTTAAAAATCAAGCAATAAATTAATTTCAAAACAATGCCGTTGTCATAACTCTGAAAGCACCTACTTAGATACTTGTTGAGCCAACATAACAAAACTTCGCACATAGTACACACAGCAAACTTAAACTAAACCTATTATAATGCGATTACATGAAGTAGTCGAGTCGAGGTTGTAGGCGGCGAATTTACCTAATTGTTTTACCATTCCCATTACGTAAGTTGAGCTTGGAATTTCGAGAAAAGGTATGCTGGGATTTCGAAGTGATAAACACGGTTTTAGATTCACTGGTTTAAACTATCACTATATTACTCATTTACTATAATTACGTAAATAAGTAATCGCTATCGATCTACGCAATAAGGATCGGTGCTGCAACCGATCCATATTGCGTAGATCGATTCAGCGTCATTCGATTGCAGCGTAAAAAATACATTGAAAATGACACTTCAATCGCCTAGTTTGGTAAATGTGTATTTTTTTAAAGCCCCCCGCCCCTCCTACCATACCCCGAAGATAGGGGGGACGCATACATTTTGATAGGACTCGCAGATCCTCATTCCTAGTGCCAAGATAAAGATATAAAGCATAGTTTTATTGATGTACATGCTATTTTTAGCAGTGCGTACTCCATATGTACAATTAAAGTAACTACAGTGGGCTCCACAGTTTGAGGTTAAGAAGAAGCAACAACGGGAACCCAACAGATAGATTTTATCCAGTGAACAACAGGGCTCAGTGAACTTACGTCTATATTGTTAGTGTCCCCGGACCTTTTGCCGTGACCGCCGAAACACGAGTGGCCGAAAGCGGAGCAGCCGCCTGAAATAATAGCAAAAATTAAAACCAGTCCATGAGAAAGTAAACACATAGATAAATACGAGTACATTTCGAAATGAGAATCGTTTTTTTTTATATGAACGATTAACATTAAATCATGAATCAGTATTTTTTATATCAATAACAATGATTTTATATTCTAACTCGATGATTAATAAGCTAAAATAGTTATAGTCAACTTTGGAGTACATGTAGCTCTAAGTAAAAGTATACATGTGATAATCTAGATCAAAAGGTACCATTTGGCGGTACCAGTGCTTAAAATAATGCAGATATACCTGTGAAAATGTATTAAAAATATATGTTAAGTACATATGTGCATGTGAATTTGTCAACAAAAAAAATGTAAATAATAAATTATACCTGATTGTAATTGACGTGTAAAAATTGTTGAAAATTTTTATCAATAAATGTCTCATTCTCATTTAGTGGCCGAATACAAAATTAAATCTGTACAACGTAGGCGCCTTCTGCCAAGTGGTACCTTTCCTAAAAAGTTCCACAAATGGCCTTTAAAAGATGGAAGTGGACACATCGATCTTTTATTTTATACTTGGTATTACTGCGGGCTCTATGGTCTACCTGTCTATAGATTCGCCGGACTGACATGACCGATGAAGACCGGCCTTTGCTCTTTGATGTTGAGTTTTCCCAAACTATGTATAATTTCGCGTTTTTCAATGTATTAAAACTCCATTGAAGATTGAAGACTGTATTGATTGTATAATGAATTCATCATATATGTGTTAAGACAATAGGTATACGTTGTTGGAAAAATTTAATCGAACAAAAAATATGCATAACGTTCCGATAAAAATAAATAAGAACCTGAAATTCTCTCTAATTTATAATTTTCAAGTTACTAATGGGCACAACTTACTAGTAGATGTACTGCGAATAAAAAGTTTGCTAGATGACTCTTATAATAGCGAAACAAAAGAAACTCTCATTTAGTTCTTTTGTTCATATTTTTTCTCTTTGGAACAAATTAATATACGAAGAACAATTAATGATGTAGTAATGCACTAAAATGTGGACATAATTAGAACACGATACTAAACATGCCCTTAAAAAGGATCACCAGCATTTTTGTTACACCTTGTATAATATTACTATATATATTATTGGTATTTATCTAAATTATTACTGTAAACATGATGTCCCGGCTTTAATCTAAATTATGCCGACCCATGGAAATCTATTGTGGATTCATGACTGTATATATACAACATAACACCTGACTAAATACAAATTAACATACCTAAGGCATACGAAATCAGGATATCATATTATTATCTGCCTACTAACCTTATCTATACAGGGTGATTCAGTAGATAACACTTCGGATTCAGTAAATAACAAGCTATTGTTTGATACCAGTATTAGTGTAATTAGCGCTATTTTTTGTTTTAGTAGGGGGACCATGACTACACAGAACAAAATTTCTACGTAACAAAAAATAAAAATTCGTTGTTATTTCACTTAAACATGACGGCGGCCGATTCATTATCGTTAACTAAGTATGTAGGGTTGTTCTTGCTCACGTCTTCTGAATCACGCTGTAGAAGTGGACATAAAATATTCAGATGAATTAATTTAAATCGAGTATTGACTTCCACCAAATAGACTATCTATCTAGTGATTGATTTTCGATTGGAAGAAAATCACGAGTCAATAGATTCGTTTATTTTCTTACCTGTTTTATTCAGCGAATTCATCACGGTTTTTACGTAATCTTTCTATGAAAATGTGATGTCTGTGGTGATTTTTGTCATTTAATTGTATTTGAAGTATCGTCAAATTTGTATTTTATGTAAAATGTAAGGAATTTAAAGTTATTATTTTATTCACAGAATTTTAATATCGTCCGCAAGGCGGTCAGTGTCTCTTGACATAAGTGTCATTAGTGTCATTACATATGTTTAAAATCAGACACCTGCCCCGTTAGTATTAAAATAACGTGCTAAATTCATTAAAATAAAATACATTTTATTTCTACAACTTGTTTGTCGCTGCAAACTCCATACCTAATAGACAGACACTATTACTGCAACAAAAAATATCTCCCTTTTTTATAATTTAACCAAAATTACGCAATCCTTTATTAAACATTCGTTTGAATGGTATACCAAGAAATAGTACAAAACGGTATTGCCACTATTGTTAATAAAATACCTAAATTAAGTTACGTTAACGAGTAATGATAAATTCCTGTAGGTATCTACAAAAACGCCAGTCACAAGCATAACAATTTCAAATATGGGTTACATTTGAATCATCAAGGCTATTGAAAGCCTTCATTGATACTTTGATATTTAGCCTTTGAATTGAATGTAGGGTAGATGTTAATAAAAGTGAATAGTGGCCTTCAATCGCGTTGATTACTAAAGCAAATGTTTTTGTGAAGTGTACTCTAATCAATGAGTTAGGTTTGTCCTAAAAATCTTTCGTGCGTGTATCAGTGGTTATGGGAATGAATAGGGTATCTATTATATATATATAGTATAAATAAGGATATACGGGATGTTAAATCCATGTGGGGCAACGAAGATAAATCAGAAACAAAAAGTTACTTAGCTAAAGTACTTCTACTTAACCACATGTCAAATATGCAGTTAAAACAGAACATTGAAAAGGAAAATCATTAATTTAATTAATGATTTTTCTTTTCACTGTTCTTTATTATTTTAATTAAAAGTAACATAAAATACAACTGAAGAACAAATCAAATTATTTTTAATAAATATTTTTATTTGTTTATTTTAAGTAGTAAAACTACTATAATATAAATTATAGTGACTTAGGCCTCCGGTGCCCAAGGCTGAGATCGAACCAGCGCCAGCGTCAGCGTCTTCCAAGTTGGTTGAGGTGTCTGCCGCAAATGCAGCAGACGATGGTTCGATATCAGTCTTGGGCACCGGAAGCCTAGGTCACTGTTTCCTTAGTAACTATATGACATATATATAAGTTTATAACATAAAATAAGAAAATTTTAATCGTCTTAATTATCATAGATGTGCCATGGTCTTACTCATATATTAATTCAATTCAATTCAAAATCTTTATTTCAGACTGGTATACAATCCATATTAATATTGAGTTAGTAACAACAAACTTAAATTAGACTTAACTTAATTAAATTAATGACTCTAATCGTGCATTTTAAACTTCCTTGAAAGTTGCATGTATAATGTGATACCTACGTATAACAAATACCTAGCTAGTGATTCATAAAATTGCAACACTTTCTTGAACCAGGTCAAAGCTAAGTCAACCAAAAATCTGCCAAAAGACAATTTACGTTGATTCAAGCTGGACTCAGTTCGTTTGTGTGCGGTTCACTTTATTTGCTTAACTTTGCCCGGACGACAAACCGTTTGAAACAGTTACGTAGTTTAGTTGGAATAACATGGCAAAGTGAAAATCCAACCGGCGAAGAACATGTCGGAGTCAAGGTATAGCAAAGGGGGCGCGATCTCAAGACTTAGAATATTTTTGTAACTTTTTTATTTATTTCGCATTTTTGCTATCTTTTTGATTAAAACTTTATAGAATACATTTAGATAAGCATCTTTTATTGATTACAATTTTTTGATAAACTTGCCCATTTAAGAACTAAAGCGGTCCAAAGTTGCGAGTTTGGCCATAGGATTACTACGGAGCTAGGGACTTGAAAATTAATATTGTACATTAGATTAAGTCGGTTCTGGTGGTCGCGCTGTTAGGTCACGGTTCGCCTAACACACTCCTCCTCGCTTCGCTCGTCGTCGCACCTATCCTGGCTCTGTGACTAAATTTCGGAGCCAATATCTCGGTAATTATCAAGTATAGAAAAAAGTTGCCCATACAAAACATGCTTATTTTAGCGTCCTCTATACGATCGCATCATAAAAAATAGGTGTCATAATGACACAATCTCCATCAAAAAATTTTAAAGTCCTGCGCCCCCTTTGCTATACCCCCAACCCATGCAGGGCCATGCTCAGTGTAGGGTTCCGTAGTTTCCGGCCTGTTACAATACATCCGTTTATAAAAGTCGTTTGTTACGGGATACTTGGCAGCGCTTACGTAATTTTACTGTACGACGGTTACGCCCTTTCACTATGCGTTTTAAGGGTTCTCTGCCTTCTCGCCGAAAATTATATTGCCGAATTTCCTTGCCAATCCACTTTTCGCAGAAGTTTCATTTGGCCGAATTTTATTTCCCAACTTTACATAATCCAACCTAACCTAACCCAACCTAGTAGGTAATTTTCATTTTACAACTAAAGGGTCGGGAAATGAAATGGTTGCGAAATAATTATTTGGTAAAAGTTGTTCGGCCAAATGAAACTTCTGCGAAAAGTTGGTTGGCAAGTGAAATTCGGCAATACAATTTTCGGCGAAAAGACAGGATACCGTTTTTAAGTGACAATGATAACTCAAAAAACGCCTCAACCGCTTTTATTAAATACGTATGCCTTAATTTTATGATCCAATCGAAATCCAATCAAGGCCATTTAGAATCTCACGACCACAGAATAAGTACAAGTACAGAAGATTCTCGTTTCAGAATTTGACATTTAGCTACAGAGATGAAAAAGTTTGCTATCACGCGCTTTAAAAAATTGAAGAGGGTTTTCAACGTGCTTTATATATACAGGGTATCGTATAGGGTAATCGTTATATTTTTATTTTACAATTGTTTGAGACATGAGGTAAATAATAGGACGATTATCACATGGCGTCACAACCGCATGAGGCGACGGTGTGAAAGCGTGACAGCGCTATCACACGCAGAGCGCTATCTCGCTCGCGCATCGGCGCCGCATGCGGAAACCGCAGCAGTGTGAAAATCGCCTAAGTGATGTGCCTTCAGATGCGGTAAGCGCGGAGGCAAAAACGGGTACACTCGAGAGAGTAATAGTAAAACCTACAATGATGAACATTGGCTAAAATCAACACAAACATTCTCTATAAATAATTATCAAACCTGTCCAAAAAATTTCATGAGTCTCGGTTGAAAAGACGGATATCCAGTTGTTCGAAATCACTTATGCCCAAGCTAAAATGAAGGCGCCTGGCTCGCTCGAAAAAAAAACTTGCATTGAAACGTGACTCGCGTTACGTAACTGTGAATTGACTTTTGAATGGATAGCATCCATCCCATACACCTGAACTTAATTTGAAGATTAAATTATTAACAATTCAAACGTTGGCAGATGTGTATTACGTTAGCATAGGAATCTATTTAGATCAAATATCTTGGACATATGTGACCTAGTATTACATATCGGATCACTACTAACGAACCATAATCTTCTTACGCCGATGCCACGTATGCAGTATGCATAGCGCACTCGTACCTCTGAGGTTACGAGTATGCCTTATGCAACCAATCCTATATGCATACGCTGGCATATGTGCATAGCATTAAAGCGAGGTTACGAATGGGTAGAGTCAGCAGCAGAAATAGCTAAGCGGGTGAGGTGTTCAAAATAATCTTCACACGCCCTTATTCTCTTAACAATAAATACCAGTTTCTGCGGTTCAAAGATGTGTTGAAGCGGCATATGAAGAGAGCTCATATAGAGCCATCAACATGGGAGACACTAGCTGGTGACCGTCCACAGTGGAGGCATAAAGTGCAGGCGCAGGTGCGTGAATTTGAAGCCAGGCGACGCACGGAGCTCGACGTTAAGCGTGACGAGCTAAAGGCCAGACCACCTGTGGCCATCACGTACAATTACGTCGGAGGGGTGCTGACCTGCAGCGAATGTGCACATTAGCTGCAAAGATTGGCTACGTCAGTCACCTGAGAGCGCACCAGCGACGCCCTCAGCTGTAGCAAAGCAGTTGCTTTAGCCGAATACGGCTAGGAGATGATGATGAACAATAAATACCAACGGTTATCTATTGATGTATCCTTGAATGGGTCCTGGTAGGTGTAGGCACATAGCAAAATAATCCTAAGGACCTCTTTGTTGGATCTCACGTAAGCCTATCAAAGGACGGTGATTGAAAAAAAAGACGTAACATTCCTCTCGTTCCAACATCCTTATTTCGTAGTGATGGACTAACATTGCATGTACAGTCGCCATCAGATATATCGGAGCGGCCAAGGTGGTCACAAATATCTGAACAACGCCTCTACTAGTATTGTCAAGGCGATAGAGTGCATGTTCTGATATTTTTGGGTACCTTGGCCGCTCCGATATATTTTATGGCGACTATAGGTGTACTTATACCTTAGATAGTATTCCATTAGTCGTATTGCGTAAAAAATCGCACTACCTAACTAATTTCAAGTTGTTAGGTGTACAAATATTTGGCAAAATTAATATTCGCTATGTGCATGAGTGTGGCGCCATCTCTTGAGCAGGGGGTTAAAGGGGTTTTTTTATTTTGTATTAATGGCATATCCTCCTTGCTTATATCAAATGTCTCTGGCTGATTCACTATTTTGACAGTTGACCATATTTTGAAATGTGATATTGACAAGAGCCCAATTTATTGTTATTTTGTGCACTGCGATCGTTCACGTTACCCCCACCATGCACTTCGCACATAGCGAATACATCACACGCATATTTTTTTCTAATTTTCCCTTCAATTCTTTACCATGTCTTAGTATTTCTAATCACGCACCCTCCAAAGATATAAGTATTATTCGGCCATTATTAAAAGTTTTCCCCAATAGGTACTTGGCACGCTCTCATTATGAGAGAACATGACATATTGAGTAACGTGACGTACAAACACCTATGGGAGATGAAGATAACGTGCGTTTCTTTCACGATACTTCTACTTGAAGGAAACATTTCATTTAGGAATTTTCTGAAGGAATTTATGAAATGAAGTATACTTATATAAATATATAGTGGCAAACATTCAATTACACCACTCAAAATTCATCCTCTCTTTTCAATTTGAGAAATTATTTGCATAAAAACACTTATCTATTGAGGTGTGTAATATAATAGTTTGTATTTTATTTTATATCCTACCCCTGCTCAAACTATCTCCAGTCATAATTTTATCTAAATCGGTTTAAGCGTGATAAGTTATATACAGACAGATAGAAAGTCAGGTTTACTTTGGCATTTATAATACCTTAGGGATTTTTAACATCATTACTGTGGTCAATTTCTTCTTGAAATAATTAAACCTAGGAATTTAATTTATTATGTCGAGTTGGAACAAACTTCTCTATGAATGTAAGTAAAACGCAGTAGAATAATTAACAACACCTGTGTTAGTATTAGCTCCATACATTTTCCAAAGAAGCGGCTATGTCATTCGTAAAAAAACATCCAAGTTCAGGTACGTATCATGAATACCGGTCCCATCGCTGATAGAATGACGAGCAAATTGATCACCACGGCTACTTCGCTCCAACCGACGATAAAACGACGATAGAGACAAAAATATCGGTTTCATCCGTAATAAAAAAAAGATGAAAGAGACGGACATATCTATAAGAAAAAAAGAAAACTGTGGGGTAATTTACAATAGTAGAAACTTCAAATAACAAAAGGGGTCGGGTAGCATTTGCGGTAATATTTCGGTGCCATATGAAAATGTTGTCAAATAAGTACTTCTATCTATATCTATTCAAATACTTTCCTACAAGTAAGAATTTAAAGAAAGTTTAATATATTCATAATAATAAAATGGTACCTACATGTACGGGTAAAACAAAATATAATAATATGCATTATAATAGTAGTTTATGTAACTGTTACGTAATAGGGGTCCTTAAAACACGAGTGTGGTTTTATGAAACGAACGAAGTCAGTTTCATAATAAGATCACACGAGTGTTTTAAGGCCTAATTACGTACAGTTGCATACACTGCTTTATCTACACACATATTATAAACCCTAAATGATGAATGAATGACTGCCATTGCACGGATTGCACTGCCATCGCCATGGCCAACTCGATTGTGTCGGTCGGCGCGGGGGGGGGGGCGCGTGCCGGCGGTCGGAGGGGCGCGTGCCGGCGGTCGAGGAGCAGCCCGGATTTTCATAATGAAATCGAATTTTTGATTATTATTTGATAATAACAACATCGTTACAGATAAGACATTTGTTCTAACTTCTAACAAAACAGTTTATTTTTATGGTGGTCATAACGTGCGGTTTTTGAACGCATCATGGAGGGTTTATGATATGCGTGTAGATAAAGTATGTTTAAAGTCCAGTGACACCTCTCTACCGAACTGACTGTCCGAAACCGGTGTTACCCTTGAGCCATTTTTGATTTCGTTTTTTATGGGGGCCCATCTTGCGTATATAAAATTGGATACCGTTTTACTAGGCAGGCGTCCCGTTCTTCATCCAGTAACTCGGTAATTAGTCCATACTATTCACCCAATAACCTAGTACATTTTAAACTCCATTATATTTCGTTTTTTTTTGAGATTAGAAATTCAGTAAACATAGAAACAGAAGTTGCCAACCTGTTCTGTTTGAATATTCAATTTAAACACACTGCAAGCACACCAACCAACGATTAGTTAACATGATGGAGAGTGCACATTTGTAAATAAATAATGACAATTTGCAGATTATAATCCATAACAGCAATAAAAACACAATTTCGTTTTGATTATCACGTAGACACATGACAATTGAAAAACTGACAGTGACACACGGATACGTTATAAATCGAAAACCATATGTTTCGAACCTCCTTTTCTCCAGGTTTTTTATAGCGCAACATTCACTAAAACATTAACAATGATAAGAATAAATTATTTCGTAATAATGACTACTATTACAATACTGTAAAATAATTAATATTATTCAATTTAACATTAGAAATACCTACGCATTGGCTTTATTATAAATACAAATATATTTAAATATTTTTTATTGGCCGCATTGGCACTTTGACACTTGTGACATGTATCATGCCGTATCGTGCCTAATAAAGAACCCTGTACATGCGCCTTTCAACTTTTTTCTAATCTACAAAAAAACGAGGTATAGCTCTCAATAATCCTTTCACCAAGGCGGGTGCTCTCTCTGCGTGCTTGGACAGGGGCAGTATCCGCTCAGTGTACTTCTCACTTTTCATTAAATTGTCGATAGGACTCCTCATACGCCTCCTAAATGTTCGGAACACCATTGTTCCATGGTCAGAAAAGACATACAATATAATACCTGTACTTAAAAATACCACTTTTAACTTATAACGGCCACTCAAATAACAATGGCTTTGATGAGAACGTTCTACAAACTTTAAAAATGTTTTTTCCGAATAATTCCAATAACTCATATTTTCAAAAATAAAATAAGCTTTCAACAAATCTCTTTATAACTTTTACAAAATTAACCGCAAACTGAACTACGGTCAAAATTTTATGAAAAGCGGTTTTGCTGGTTATGTATTACTTTTTCATCAGAGCCTTTGTTTAAATAGTTATTTGTGCAACAAGAGAGGAAAGTTGGTTTTTCTTGCGAGTGTTGATTTTGAGTCCCGAGTAAGCGAAAGATTCTATAATTGAATCACGAGCGAAACGAGTGATTATAAGTTTGAATCTTGAGCGTAGCGAGGGATCTCAAGAACACGAGATGTAAAAAAAACTTTCCTCTCGTGTGACACATACAACTTTTCACCTCAGTAGTGAGAACATATTAAAGTTAAAAAAACACATTTACATCCTGAATACATACATTCCTGAATGAAAGGCATCATCATTATGACGAAAAGCTTCTAGAAACAAAATTTCACTCCCTGGAGTGAGGAAAGTAGCAACTTTCGTCACTCCCTGGAGTGATGAAAGTCGCACTTTCGTCACTCCAGGGAGTGATGAAAGTCGCACTTTCGTCACTCCAGGGAGTGAGGAAAGAAGGCTTGTTCGAACTGCTGAGGTGAAAAAGACATTTTTGCAGTAGCATTGAAAATTTCAATATAAAAAAGAATTTATTAAGAGCGAATTCTAGACCAGAATTTTCGACATCGATGCGAAAACCATTGTCCTAACGACTGGCTTTCAAAATTTGCCAGTAATCTTCATTTTGTCAAATAGAAACAAGCTAAACTTAACTTAGGACAATTGTTGTACATTGTACATCATTGGAAGTCGCTTCGCCGCTAAGATTATTAAAATTATCTTGAAACGATTTTATTAGCTTAGGATACACTCACAGATCTATCTGGTGCATATGTGTATGCGCCCACATGGGCATATGCCCGGTGGACAGATCCATCAATAGTCAATACATGAATATGGCGCTTTACAAATACCTATGCCCGCAGACACATAGGGTAGACTATTGTTAAGATAACGAAGACGTGACAAGATCTTAACCTCGCCTGCTTAGCTACTTCTGATGCTAACTGTTCTACATGTAGGACGTTATATTCGTATATTATTATCGTTAGCTACTTCTGCTAACCGTTCTACATGTAGGAAGTTATATTATATTATTTGCTACTTCTGCTGCTAACTGTTCTAAATGTAGAACGCTCGGCTTTGGGAGGTCATATCATGACAATCATACTATTTGCAATTTACGACGAAATAAAGAAATGGACTATGTCCTCAGTACAAATATGGCTCCTCAAATGGTCCTAATAGTCATAACAGTTTTGAATATGACCCCTTCCCCAGTTTTGAATATGACCCAATACGCAATTTTCCGATATTTAATGAAGTAGGGATTGGTCAACCAAAGTTTTCATTTGGCTAAAATAAAATATTATACGTTAATCTAAAATAAACTACTTGGTCTTATAGCTGACTTATAAACACCCACAAAATGTAGGGTAATTTTTCAGAGCACTAGTACAATTCAGATTCACTATTTATAATAATTATAAGATCTGTGGGCACGAAATGTATTCCGTTTTGAACATTTGCATGTGAAGTTAACAAGTTGAAGTTTAATCTCAAAGTTAAAAGTTTCCAATTAAAATTACAACTGTTTTGAACGCAATTGAAACCATAGCACCCCAGCTGTCAATGAAATCCTAATTACCGTAGCTCCGTAAAATAAAACGAACATAAAGGAAGCCACTCAGGACCATAACACTGCCTTTAACTTTTATGAGTTTCACGTGAGACCCAACATGTTACAAGCTTTCATACACCATTAACGTATATTATTGTATAATTCTGTTGAAATTAAATACTCTTCATAAAATTGAGTGGTAAAATTAATCTTAATACTTTGGAATAGGGTCTGTGATTGGAGGTTTTGTTATAGAATGGGTTAATATAACAAATGCTGGCGTTCATACTTATGACACAATCTGATGCGGTGTTGGAAGTTAATGATTAAAATTATCTTTCTAACGCTTGTCCTTAGGTTTTACGAGTCGCTTAACCGCGTCTTTGGGCAATTTACTACACAAGATCTACGTTCACATGCGTTGTGGGTGCGTGAAAAGCACTTATTATAACTATGTGAGTATTATTCCTCCTAGCGTTTATCCCAGCTTGGGGTCCGCTTGACAACCTAATAATTGGCGTAGACACTACTAAGTTTTTACGAAAGCGACTGCCATCTGACCTTACAACCCAGAGGGGAAACTAGGCCTTTTTGGGATTAGTTCCGGTTTCCTTACGATGTTTTCCTTCACCGAAAAGCGACTGGTAAATATCAAATGATATTCCGTACATAAGTTCCGAAAAACTCAGTGGTACGAGCCGGGGTTTGAACCCGAGACCTCCGGATTGCAAGTCGGACGTCTTACCGCAAGGCTACCAGCGCTTGTGATGTGAGTATTATAAATTAAAAATAAGCAAACCCCTAAAACGGCTAATGCGGTTTTGATAAAACGTATCTAACATCACTTGCCAGAAAACCTGGTTTTAAATAAATAAATAATAAATAAATATTAGGACAATCTTACACTAATCAACCTGGTCCCATAGTAAGCTCAATGAGGCTTGTGTTGTGGGTACTAGACGACGATATATATAATATATAATAGATAGATATAGATAAATACTTAAATACATAGAAAACATCCAGAACTCAGGAACAAATATCTGTGATATACACACAAATAAATGCCCTGACCAGGATTCGAACCCGGGACCTCCTGCTTCATAGGCAGAGTCACTACCAAACCAACTAGGCTAGGAGGCCGTTTGGTTTAAAATTAAAACAACCCGCATTTCAATCAGTTCAACCGTTACTACAGTGCCACATACAGACACATAATTATGGCGATCAAAAGTATAACACCCCTCTTTATGCATCGGGAGTTAATTAATAACTATCAATAAATAATAGTAGAGCTCATGCATACATTATTGGAGGAAAATTGGAGAGGCGTATGCCCAACAGTGGGCGCATACACGCTGAAGAAGAAGAAGAAGATACATTATTCACGGTTACCTACTGACTATTCGCTAAAAATAGAACATATTCTGTAACCTTACGTTCAGACACTTCTAACCACGAGACTGGTAATTTACTGTGACAACACCCCACATGACAATCCCCTACGTACCTCGAATATGCGGTAATACCAAAGTTACACCCAAGTCGAACCGAGCATCTGCTCTACGTTTACTGGTTTGATAAATTCTAGAACCAAAAGGAATGATACCATTCTAAGCCCCATCGCACTTATGATCTTTTTATCTGAAGGATGAAGATGTTTATTTTCTGGCTTTCTGTGTAGGTTAAGTTTGTGTTAGTATTTGGTTAAAATCTACAATATTAACGTTGTTTTGTTACAGTCTAATGTATTCGTAATTCATATGTATTCACATAACATAACATAAACATAAATATTCTTTATTGCACACCTCAAATTAAACAAACAGAGTATACACAAGTTACAAACAGAAAAGTAGAGGTAAAACAATTGGCGGTCTTATCGCTAAAAAGCGATCTCTTCCAGACAACCTTTGGGAAGCGGAAACCTTTGTAAATTAACAAATAAGTAGGTGTACATATACGTAATAATTATTTATGTAAGTTTTTTTCGTTATATTTCGTTGTTATGCTACAATTGTAAAGAGGTTTATAATCAATTCTTACGTTAGGCGTGATAATGGCACCCAATAATATTATACCGGGTGTTTCCTGTTATATGAACAATAAATTAAAACGTAGATTCTACTCCCCAAACCAGACAACGTTTGTTCAGCAACTTTTAAAAATAACTTATGGTTTGATTTTTATTTCACTTTAAAGATAATTCGAACACGTAATGTATTCCGAAATTGATTATGTCTGTAGGGTGACAAGGCTGGCAAGCAATGTCAATTGGACGGATTTTAACGTACATTGAAAATACTATTTAGTTTGTATGAAAAAGAGACAATCTAAAAAACACATATTTTTTAAAAGTTGTTGAACAAAAGTTTTATTGTTTGAGGAGTAGAATCTACGTTTTAATTTATTGCTCATGTTACAGAAAACACTCTGTATACGTTATAAAAAAAACAAAAGAATGCCGTCAATCAACTATTGCTATCATTAGTGATTGAAAATTAAATTCGTATCATTAGAAAAATCGTGTACTATTGTGAGAAATAGTTCTCACTGGTATCGAAGCATAATACAGTTTGTACCTGCTTAAATATTAACATGTGTATTTGCGAGGAACGGCGAACTGCAAAATTGCATGTACATTTTTATAAATGCATTCAATCATGTCAAGTGTCCATGCAATTTTTCAGCTTTTTTGTTTACTTCAGAATGAGTCTATCTCTGGAAGAATTATTATAATAAAATAAATAAAAGTCAGTATGTATTTAAGTTTGACTTAATATACACTTACAATTAGTTGCCTAAATGTGGACGAGTTTAGCGCAAGGGACCACTTTGTCGATTTGTAAGGACACTTTTTTCTTTCCCAAATTGATAGTACATATTGCATAGTTTTAGAAATTACTAGTAGCTCCCTAATTAAAAGTGGTCCCTTTGTCCGTACAGTAACACAAATAATCATGGCTAATGCCTACTAAATAGGTATCCTAAGATACCACTGGTCTCGAATTGAACTTCAAAATAGCTTTTCGCAATGTTAAGCTAACAAAGCGTATAATAATTTCAATCCGTCAACAATTTGAAGTTTGTCTCCAAATTCCAAAACAAAATTCTAAAATTAAACACGAATCAGTGAAACAATTACGAAACACGTTTTAAATGTACAAATTCGTGATAATGTTCACAATAAATTCGGTAAAATTGCAATAATTCTGAGGCCGAGTTTCGAACAACGGTCAAACTCTCGTTTAAAGGATAGCGGCTGCTCCCTCTCGAAACCGCTTATCATTCTTCACAGTATTGATAAATTGAGCCTTATGGAAACTGTTTAGAGTACATAATTGAATACAATGTAGAAGAAAATATGAGTTTTAGAAAGTAACTTGATAAGCACTTCTATGGGAAGGTCTAATCAGACCCAAGGGGGTATTGTGAGGAACATGTTGATTAATAATTCAGACTTCGGTGTAACTCACGTGTAACAATGAATACGTATCCTTTTCAATGTCTAAATAAAGATTCAAGATTGTAAACATGTTTTTAGACTTGGCTGATACTCAAACACACATTTTGTACCTACCTACACATACGTATTATGTTTTAGATTCCAGACCTATCCCGTTCTTTATTATCTAATAAGCGGAACGAAATGTAGGAAACAATATAGAGAAAATAATATCTCTAAAATCAGAATGAATAGCCTAGGAGGACTATTCGAAGAATACAATCTATTTTTGGGGGGTTTTTTTTATGACATAAGAGGCAAACGAGCAGACGAATCGCCTGATAGTAAGCAATTACCGCCGCCCATAGACGCCCGCAACACCAGGGGGGTCACAAGCGCGTTACCGGCCTTTAAGATGGGAGTACGCTCTTTTCTTGAAGGTTTGAAGGTCGTGTCGATGATTTTGAACAGGACTGGACCCGTTAAATTTGTGAATAAGCATTTTTATCTACACCCATATCATAAACCCTCCATGATGCCTTCAAAAACCGCACTTTATAACACTTATAACCACCATAAAAATAGATTGTTTCGTTAGTAGTTAGAACAATTAATGTCTTATCTGTAACGATGTTATTATTATCAAATAATAATCAAAAATTCGATTTCATTATGAAAATCCGGGCGGGCCCCGCCCGTCGGCACAATCGAGTTGGCCATGGCGACGGCGGTGCAATCCGTGCAATGGCAGTCATTCATTCATCATTTAGGGTTTATAATATGTGTGTAGATAAAGCAGTGTATGCAACTAGGCCTTAAAACACTCGTGTGATCTTATTTTGAAACTCACTTCGTTCGTTTCATAAAACCACACTCGTGTTTTAAGGACCCCTATTACGTAACAGTTACATAAACTACTATTAAATTATCCTCTTCTTGTCATAAGTGGACTATGAAGTTCATGTAAAATATACAGTGTGTAGCCTGTAACACGAGCAAAAAATTTAAATGTAGATTCTACTCTTCAAATTAAACGTTAGTTCAGCGACTTTTAAGAATAACTTACGGTTTGATTTTTAGTACATTTTAAAGTTTACCTGAACACGCAATATATTGCGAAATTTATTATGTCTGACAGATTTTAACGTATATTGAAAATAATATTTACTTTATACCAGAGCGGCTATCATGGTTGCCGTTACATCGCCTATCGCGTCATGCGTCACTTTCGCTCTTACATACTTGTTAGAACGTGACAGACATGGTGACAGGCGATAAAAACACGACCATATTAGGGTATCAGAAAGTAATTACCGTCAACAAAAGGTAATTTAAGAGGTAGTCAGAATCGAAATGTTATCGGGTTTCATATTGATGATAAAATATAATTTTGATAACAATGATTATAAAGTAAGAAAGCCGATCGTTTGCGTACAAAATTTTCTAATACGAGGATATCTTAGCAAATGGAGGTATAAGGTTTAGTCAATAGGGAATATTACGCAAAACTCGGCGTAGGGGGCGGCACTAGCACAAGCGAAGGGCCTACCGCGAAACACGAAAGTAAAAATTTCGTCACCAGTTTCGCTGTCACTCTTACATATTCGAGCGATAGAGAGGCAGATGTCAAAATTTCGATTTTCTCGTTTCACGATAGGCCCTCTGTAAACAAACCGCCCTGGTGCACAAATGACATATTTATTCGTTATAAATTATCTATGAAAACTTGTAAAAAACTGTTTCAGGCCTAGTATGTATTAAGAACTCTATGGTTTACCGATTTGCTAGTGCTGCACATTGCAGTAATATCCCCTATTATGTGTAATACACGTCGAATTAACAAATATTTAATTAAATTACAAGATCAATTAACTGTGTCCCCGAGGTTACGAAAGTCATTAACAGTATTGCGGCGTAATTTACGGTACTGGTGTTTGTAAACATATGAAGCCATACAAATTACGAGTGCGTAAAACTGGTCGTGATTTTACCAGGCCTCTGATTTAGCCTTAATTCTTGATCATCATCATCTCAGCCATAAGACGTCCACTGCTGAACATAGGCCTCCCCTTTAAGGGGGGGTTTGCCATACGCGCCACGCTTAGTAGGCGGGTTGGCGCGCGCAGTTTTTTTTTGTTTATTGATTGTAGGTTTTCGGAAGATGCTCCTGCCCATCTCCCGGTGTATTCCCTTAGCAGACTCCTACTGCAACCTAGGGACGATATGGTGGGGGACAATTCTAAAGCCGGGCAGCCCACGGCAAATTCTTGATGAACTTCTATAATAATGATAACATTATTATTTACACAATTAAAATAAATAAAACTCACGTTTTGCGCTGACACCTTGTAGCATGAGTAGGGCGGCAAGCAGTGCGAGGGTGATGGTAATCTGAGCCATTTTTACCTGAAACAAGCACATTGATATATTATTTTTATGTACCGTTTTCAATGAGACGGTACCGAATGTTGGTGGCGCTTAGGTACTCCAAAACCAAGTTCAACGAAATACAGGGCATTTATTCTATAACTAGACATATTGTTCGAGGCACAAAAAAAAATTTGGCTGTTTCATACACTTTGACCGATCTAATGTCTATGTTTTCTACGGGAAGGCTATTTTTTTGGGATTTCGGGGTTGGTCTCATAAAAAAGGTTGTTTAACACGACCTACCCAATCATCTCATACAATATGGCTAATTGTGAAAAAAACATCCTGTATATCTGTTAGGAGCAGGCCGGCACAACCGGGATCCTTGTCATTGAATTATTCTTTTAATTTATTTTTATAATCTTTGAAGACCAAAAATAATATTACGCATAGCTCCCATATTGGAAGCTTTGTACAAATGTAGATATTACTTTCTTGATCATACTTAAAAGTATGATCAAGATGTTTGTTTGGGGTGCGGTTCACTTTTCATACAAACAAAATTCATATTTTCAGTTAGCATACGCTTGAAAGCATAATAAACGATTTTCATAACAACAAAATTCATAATTTTATATGTCATAACGATTAATTAGCATAACACTCATTTGTCATACCAACATTTGATATAATGTTTATTTTAACTAATATCATTTAGTATAACTTCATATATCATAATGTTTAATTAGTATACTACTCATTAATTATAATAACATTAACTAACACGTTTATTTTGACTAATAAAATATGACATATTATATTAACGAGTGTCCTTAGCAATCCCTATGATAACGTACGGAAACTAACTTATGCCAGAAAAATAGGCTAGGTTAGATCGCTGTTCAAACCTTTGAACTGAGACCCCCCACGGAAACTAAATTCTGCCCAAAAAAGGTTAGGTTAGGTTAGAACTGCGACCCCTACGGAAACGAACTTCTACCGAAAAGTATGTTAGGTTAGGTTAGAACTGCGACCCCCACGGAAACGAACTTCTGCCGAAGAGTAAGCTAGGTAAGGCTAGAATTGTGACCTCTACGGAAACGAACTTATGCCGAAAAGTAGGTTAGGTTAGAACTGCGACCCCCACGGAAACGAACTTCTGCCGAAGAGTAGGTTAGGTTAGATTAGATTTTTATGCACTTTGTTTTTATACAACTTAATTATTATGTAATTTAACATTATGCAGTTCGTGTGTATGCAATTTGAACTATTATATCATTGGTTTATTATGAAATTTAAAATTATGCAAAATGAGTATTATAAGTAATGAAAATATGAAAAAAGTTGTTATGCATTTTGTTTTTATGCAATGTAAATCCATTACCTATAGAAATTGAAATTATGCAATTCGTTGTTATGAAAAATGAAATTATGCTATTCGTTTGTATACAAAACATTACACACCCGTTTGTTTGCGATTTTATTTTGTCTTACAAAAGTGATTAACACAAATGCTTTAAATATCGTTGGTTGCTCAAAAAAGACCTTAAGATTTTAATCAATATTTTCTCATTTATAAAAGTGTTAAGATTGAAAATACTGTGTTAGCTGAACCCAGTGCACCTTAAGATTCAACTTCACTCGAGAGCAAAAGTTTCGGGTCACTAGCATTTCCTTGAATATCTCAAAATATATTAATTTTAAAGATATTAAAGTTTATGTTACTAATCCGAAATTTTTGCTCTCAAGTCTAGTAATCTTGCCAACAACCGTCAGTCTGGTACTTTTTAATTAAAAACGTCACGTAAGCATATTTATTATTTTTTAAACGTAATATTACGGTTATATTCGCAAGCACAACGTACGTTTAACCTCTATTATGCCATCATTTGAAGATTATCGCATCTATCGCATATAAACTTCCTAAACAACATTGTTACAAACTTGATTCTTGACCCCTTAAATCAATTACAAAGTATCCCTTAACGAAGGTTGCTCTCAGCCCTTAAAAGTTACGTTTTGTGTTGAAAGATATTATCCCTAAGTCATGCCGCTTCGGATTACGGCATCAGTATGTTACATAAACATTTAATATTTAATTTTTTACATTTAAAGGCCTAAAAAATTAATTAAATGAAATAAATTACTTAGTCCAATTAATATAATCTTAAAATCAGCCTCTAAAACTTAGCTCCTTTGGCATGATACTGAGGGCGCTGGCAGCATTTTCTAGCTGAATTTCAGTACCGTAAAACCACCCAACTATAGTCCAAAAGCTTTTAACTATGTTCCAAACATTTTTTGTAACATGTTTCATTTTTAAAACATGATACATAAACTTATCTAATACCAAACAGAAGATTGGGATTGACATGTACTAAATTACGTATTGAATTTCTAGTAGGTACTGGACTATACAGGTACCTATAGGTGGGTGGTTTGTACGGCACTTATTGAATTGATATTGTTATACTGGAACATAATGAGTATTAACTCATCATCCTATATGCAGTGACAACGCAGTAGCTCTGTAGTGATTCAAATCGACCAGCAACACAATCTAACTTGTCCATCCAAAGATATGAAACACAAGAAGAACCAAAAACCTTACTTTTGAGGCTTATCAGCGTTACAAAAGTTTATCAAGTGTGAACCTTTAAAATCAAGAATAGATAAGAGATAAATATCGCTATGTTACTTACAATGTAACTAGAAACCGCGAGTAGAGTTTGCATTTAAACGGTTAAACTTACTGTGAATGCAGTGTGAGTAACTAAGCGGTACCCCAAAATCCTTAATGGTCTTACCTACAAGCCTCTTACATAAGAATACGCATCGCGTTCCGTGGTTTAAACGCTTCCGTATCAGAATTTAGAACTTTGCAAACTAACGAAACTTGGATTGGAATCACACACAAGTAAAAGATAAAATACCTCGAATAAATGTAGTTCCGTACTTGAGAAGCATAATTATACATATCGGTCCGTAATACATTTTCATTCGATTTCGCCATACATATAGGTAGATTTCGAATTCCTCAAATACGTTTTACTGTAACTCCACGTTAAGTCCCGAACTTATGTATACCTTACACTATGTTAGTAACGGCGATACCTAGAAAATAGTATATAATATTGTATAGTGCAAAGTTTTTTACACACGAGAGATACACGGTAAGTTAATAATAGTAGGTAAGTATTGTACTTTTAGCTTGATTTTGCTCACTCTAATAATATACAAATGCTAATATATATAGAGCGCTGGTAGCCTTGCGGTAAGACGTCCGACTTTCAATCCGGAGGTCTCGGGTTCAAACCCCGGCTCGTACACAGATAGAAAAAATCTCTTCAACCAAAGAAACCTATTTAAATCAAGAGATATCCAGTTTCCCATATAAGGAAAAAATTAAATTCTTTATTTTAAGATATAAAATGTTTCAAAGTTTATTACTTAACTTAATAAATTCAATACTTTATCCGAGATATAAAAATCTTCTTTTTAAAATAGCTTAATATTCTCACGAAGGGCGTTTGAATTTTGTTTTTGTATTGTATTTTTTTTAAATTGAACTTTATGTGTCTTAGTGCAATACATAAAGAACTTAAGCCAAGAAACTTTGTTTCTTGGATGAAGACTCATAGTTTAAATTGAGAATTGAGTTTCTCCACGGAAACAAGAAATCGCATTAGTTCAAAAGCATGTGTTACTTGATGTAAAATTTGATATTTTCACACCAAGATCTAAAATTTCTTGGCGTATGAAATCGATTACTTGAAACAAACAATAACATTTTCTAAGGCGGTTATCACACTGGCGCGGATCCGCATGCGGCACCGGTGCGCGAGCGAGATAGCGCTCTGCATGTGTATAGCGCTATCTCGCTCGCACACCGGCGCCGCATGCGGATCCGTCGTCAGTGTGATAATCGCCTTAGTGTCTCAGTGCACTACTTAAAAAGCTAGTAGCAGAAACTGTGTTTCTCGGGACTAATCCCAAGAAAGGAAGTTTAACTAAAAGTAGATAATACAAATAAGTATAAATTATGATTATTTATATACTCACAATTTATAATCGTATTAACTAGAGCTGAGATTGCTATTGTGAATCTCAAATAAGCCCGGGTAAAGTGCCGAGGCTCATGAAGTTACGTTGAACAAACGTTCGCGTGTTCTAACCTACACGCAGAGACATCTATTGATGCGCAGGGTAACTGACGTCCAAGATTTAAATGTTTCAAAGCAAAAATTATGTGCTTCTTCTATGGAATAGCTGTGGCTCTTGATTGTAAGTTGAAAACATCAAAGCAAAAATTAATCTCTCTTGCCTAAAAACTTAAAAATCTCAAATCTAACTTTTGGTGGTACTTCTTTGAATTAGCTTTGGCTCTTAGCTGTAGATTGAAAACATCAAACCAAGAACTAATCGATCTTACGTAAACACATAAAACTCTTAAAGGAAAATGTTGGTGCTTTTTTGCCGTAAATAATTATTATCTTAACTCAAATCATTACTATTCGCTTTAAAAATAGGTAAAGTTAAAGCTAAATAATTTTAAATCTTCTTTTAAAAATCATGATATTTTTAACTCAAGTCATGTTTATTGGTCTAAGGTATTTATTACTCTCTTTAAGAAACCGCGTGCAAGAGAGTTTTGCGTTTTGAATTAAGATATTATTTCTATCTGTGTACCACTGAGTTTTTCGGAACTTATGTACGGAATATCATTTGATATTTACCAGTCGCTTTTCGGTGAAGGAAAACTTCGTAAGGAAACCGGATCTAACCCCAAAAAGTCCTAGTTTTCCCTCTGGGTTGGAAGGTCAGATGGCAGTCGCTTTCGTAAAAACTAGTGTCTACGCCAATTCATGGGGTTAGGTTGTCAAGCGGACCCCAAACCGGGATAAACGCTAGGATGATGATGAATAATATACAAATGCGCTACAAATTAGGTATGCTACATCATATTTATATTAAATGTAGAACAGATTTTTGATATTCGTATCTTCATTGGGTATTATTCTCGCAAAAGGGGGGATAGATATGTGTACAAACATATCAGGTATTCGAAATCAAATAAAAAGTATGCCCAATACATAACAATAAGAAACCATAAGAGATTCAAATCAGAATCGTACTAAATCATAGCATTTGAGAGTGGTTTCACTTAACCGGGTAACCAGCAGTGATGAAACAATTCAGTTATATCGGACATCCTGCGACACCTCTATCTTCACCAGATATCCCTGACCTGTTCCGTGCACTTATTCAGAACTTTCACGTAGCATGCAGGAGCCCAAGTTATACTAGACATTATTGGCCAAGACCACTTCAAAGGGATAAACAGTGGTCTAGTCAATTCAGTAGGAGGAGAGTCCAGAATATGCTGGCCGTTGAGGATAGACTATTAGATTAGTGGTAGGTGCATCTGACAAGTCAATCGTAAAACGGTTTCCACGGGAGGATGGACCTAAATCCTAACTCTTCAGCTATTTTTTTAGAAATCGAAGTTAGTTTGTTAAACAAATTAGAATAATTTAGGGATGTTTAAATGATTTTATTATAGTATTGTACAATTTGTATGTCTTTCCCGACCACGAAACAATGGTGTTCTGGACTTTTGGGAGGCGTATGAGGAGCCGAAGCCAACGCACGCCCTTTCGACAATTTAATGAAAAGTTATGGGTACACTAAGCGGATGCTGCCCCTGCCCGTGTCATGGGAGGCACGCAGAGACAGCACCCGCCATGGTGTATTTTTTTACAATCTTTTTCACAACAATATTTTTTGCTCTGAATTATAAACTTAACAATCTTAACATAATCTTTGTAACTAAAGAATCGAAAATGCTTGTTGCACGGCCTGAGTATTTAAGTTCGACCTCAATTTATTTTCAAATATTAGCTATTTTAATAAGTAATTACTGTGACTTGTGTTGAACCACGAGGCAATTTACCAAAACTTGTGAACAAATGACACAAATCAATTCTTAGAAGCGTTTTATAAATAAAAAAATATCAGAAGTCAAATTACAACGTACGTTGGTAGTTAATCAATTAAAACAATTACAAAGCTTTGACAATAAATAATGCTCGCTCTTCAAACGTATTTTTGTAGTGTTCAAAGACATGAAAAACAATGGTGGAATTTTAAGGTTTCCTACGTTTGAACCATATTTTTCGGTATAGAAATTATAAATCAAAATCATGGTTATAACGTAGCTTGGATGTAATAAACTAAACATTAATCAAGATTTACGTCTCACTAATATTGTAAACGCGAAAGTTTGGATGTTTGTCTCTAAAGCTAAAAGGCTTATCAGAATTAAGTCCTGTCTTGATCAGGAAGCATGGGAGAATTGAATCCCCGTACTTATTTTAACACACTTTTAGAACCTCAAATGGCCATAAATTACAGAATCCGCTTACAAAGTGTCAGGTAGTACGATTGTACCATTGTAAGAAACTTTTTTCAAATCCTCTAAGGAATGAATAGTGTGCGTAATTTATGAGATTGTTAATAAATTCTTAGCTGCCTGTCTACATAATATTATACCTTGAGTTTAAACTTTCGTGAGACATATTAACACTATCATCACTGCAAGCGGCTGTACTCACTTGTGTTTAAATAGTTACTACGCGCGACATGTTTCAACGGCGCATAGCAACAACGGGTCGTGGATCGGTTCGCCTAGCACTCTTAGTGCTTGAGGATGGAGACTTAAGCTCTCCGAAACATGTCGCGCGTACTGACTTAACACACGTGAGTACAGCCGCATGCAGTGATAATAATATTATTAAACCTTTCTTACACGATCATGTGTACGAAGCAGAACTATAGAGCTATATTTTATCTTGAGCTTATAATCACGTGACATACAGTTAAATTGCGTAGGTAAAACCAGTAATTACACTGAATAATAATATGTGAATAATAATAATACCAATCAATCAATGCAATATTGAAGAATAAAAGAAAAGTCTGGTGTAATATTTTTACTTTAACTTTACTTTAGAAACATTTTTAGTACTTAAGCTTTATTTTCGCTTTAGTTTGTTATTTTTTACCTCCCTCTCAGTAAAACTTCTTTCACAGTGACTGAGTTTCTAGATGCAATTTACGGAAATTACTCATGGAGATGGATCGGGTAAAAACTTATATTTTAATAGAATAGCAAACATTTTCAAGATATTTTTTTATTCAGACCCTTTTGTTTTTATTCAATGTGAAATCAAGCATTCAATATAATTTTACTATTTACTTATTTTTACGACTAATTGAATAACAAATTAATTCTGAAATTTAAATTTTATCTAAAAAAATTCTTAGTTATTTAATTGTGTCTACAAACTACATACTTTGAATTATAATTAAGCTTCAAATAAAACATAGCTAGAATATAGGTTTCTATTGCTTCGTCCAATAATCGGCAATATTTCTGATTTATGCAGACTTCACTGTTTAAAAAGATCGTAACTCTAAAGAAACATCAATATGGATAACGCATTTCATCGGTAAAACAGAGGCAAACAAGCCGGTCGGTGCCCTGGGGCCTTTGCATATCTATTTCCATATGAAAATCAGCGTGATGGCATTACGAAGGTAGCGGTGTATATTGGCAAAACCAGTAGATATGAACAATATTGTTAGCTGTAACTTAAATTCATAACTTAACATAAAGGGCTTACATTACATTACATGCTTATTAATAGTAGTAGTAAAACACTTTATTGCACAAAAAAAGTACATCACCATTAAAAACTAAGGTAAGTGTGTAGAAAGGCGAGCTTATCCCTTTAAGGGATCTCTTCCAGCTAACCTTTAAGTAAGATAAAATAAAATTCCACAATTTTTTGCAACAAACCAATATCACTACATAGTATAAAACAAAGTCGCTTCCCGCTGTCTGTCTGTATGTATGCTTAGGTCTTTAAAACTACGCAACGGATTTTAATGCGGTTATTTTAATAGATAGAGTGATTCAAGAGGAAGGTTTATATGTATAATTGCACCCGTGCAAAGCCAGGGCGGGTCGCTGGTAAAATATAACTTTATGAATGTAAATTTATGTACCATTTATTTGTGAATATACATGACTTGCTGTTGTTGCCTGTTGACCGTAGAAGTAACGTTATGTTTATTGGACCTCACCAAATTATAGCAAACACGTTTATATATAATTTTCCAAATCGGTCCAGCCGTCTTCGAATGATCGGTGAACATACATAAAAAATAAAATAAAAAACAAGCAAAAAAAACAAAGATCCCGACGAATTTATAACCTCCTCCTTCGAAATTTTGAAGTCGGCTGAAAAATGGTCATAAAAGGAAATTATTTCTCCCACTATGCCACAGAGTTAAAGGAAAGACAATTTCGCAAAGTAGCCCATGTATGCGTTGTAATGTAATCGTACATTATCATATCTATGTGTGCATAATGCTTTTATTGATATGGTTGTATTTTAAATCTCTCTACGTTAATGTAGTTATTGGGTTCAAGAACTTCAAGGTGCGATAATATTATTTTTGTGTTGAGTTGGTTTGATCTTCTTGGTTAATAAAAAGTGATGTAAGTAGCATATTTTCCAATGCATATTTTGCGGGATAAGAAATACATTAGGTACAAAAAATAACATAAATTTATTTATTACCATCTTAACTTTAACGTACCTACGGCTTATGTATTTATTTATTTAATCTTTACTGCACAAAAATACAACTGTACAACAGGCGGACTTAATACTATAGAGCATTCTCTACCAGTCAACCTTCCTTGCCTTTATTAACTAGAAATATAATTGTCTGTCAGGAAGCATAATCAACTTTTTTATTATTTACATTTTAATTTAGAACCGCATAATTAAACAATTAGTAGGTATTGTACTTTGGGGAAAATTATACATCCTATAATGTTTACTGATTGTTACCGATTGCTGTAATTGGTATGTATTATTATTTCACCAAGGTTTAATTATTTAAATCCAATTATTTAAACGTCGTCACTAATTTCAGAAATGATGGCGGTAAATCTAATTTTTGGGAAAAATACCTGTTGTCTACCAGTAAAAATGTAAGAAAATACAGTTAGCACCATTGCAAAATTAATTGTTTTATAATATTTTTCGATACGCTTGGTGATAGCAAATTGGCTTTATTTTAACATGGTCTTTCAATAAAGTCGTCCTCTTATTTGTACAAATCTTTATGCTCATGATTATGTGACGTTGTACCACGATGTGTGGCAAACAAGCATACGACCCACCTAATGGTACCCCGTTACCGTAGCATATGGACAGCTGCAACTCCAGGAGGGTCACAAGCGCGTTGCCTACCCATTACAAAAAGGAGGATTCACTGTGTTAACGGCTAAAGGAACAAGAAGGACCCCCGTCGTCAACACACGTCAACAACACGTCGGGACTTACCCTCTTTGAAGTCTTTGGCAACCTTACTCACCAGCTCACAGCATGTATATTAGTATAAGTTCTCCATTATGGAGAAATGGTCTATGTATAACCCTCCAATCCCATTAGCAAACAATTCACCGAATCCAAACTTCATTCTGGTCCAATATGTCGGACGTTGTTCCGGTCACGAGACGGTGTCAATTTCCATAGAGTACGAGTATATGACGCGCGAAGTGTATTGCTGTAGGGCACTTTCGGGGCTCGGGGGAGTGGAAACCCATTCACTGCTTCGCCTCTTATAGTCGGATGGAAAGAAAATGTAATTTAAAACTTTGGAGAATGAAATCAGTATTAATTTTCATTCTGTTAGAGTTCCGTAGACAACTAGGCAACTCTTGGCTTGTTTTTGTAACAAATTGAAGCTTGACAAATTAAACTTCTAGACTCTTTTCTTAATGGACCTCTATGATAGGTACTTGAAGCGTATTTCCCTGGCGAATGGAAAAAGATTAATTGCTACGCAATGAAACTTTTGTAGTCAAATGCAAAAATGTATTTTTTATGTATTCTATGGGCCATTATTTGCCTGAAAATAAACATTTTTCATTTCATTTCATTTAAAAAAAATACCTGCCTTAAAAGTTTGTACAATGAAATTATGGTTTAATTCATTTTGAAAAATATTAAGCTTGATTTTATATAAATTAATGTTATATTTTAAGTTCGTAACTTGTATTCTATTAATAAATAACTTTTTAGTTACTTGACAAGATTTTACCAAAAATAGATTTACCTAATAATGTCTCCAGTGCTTATCAAAATAATTACAACATGTTTCTTCAATAATCTCAACTTAGATAAATAGAAACCATATTAACATACAGCTACAGTTTAGTTTCACCTAAGCTCCAAGAGTCAACTAACTTTCAAGTCCCAGAGGCAATTTCAAATTGCTTATAATTGGCAAAACAATAAATACTGTGTGCCTACCTACACAAAAAAACGTGGGGCGTGGGTTTTAAATACTGAACTTTAAATAATTTGATTTCGTTTTTACAACCCACTTCAAGATTTTGAAGGGGGAGGTTCTCAATTTGTCGGGGTCTTTTTTTTGCTTGTTTCTTTTTTATGTATGTTCACCGAGTATTCGAAGACGGCTGGACCGATTTGGAAAATTCTTCACAATTGGTCCCATTGTCATCATTTGGATCTCATGATGGCATCCTGGAGAAATCGAGGGAACTCTTTAATCATTATAGGCTCACCTATAGTGATTTGAGTATTTTTTACAGTAACTTGGACATTTCTTTTTGGAATGGTGGAGGCTAAGTGAAGTCGTTTCTTTTTGGTTTAAAATGAAGCGCTGGTAGCATTGCGATAAGACGTCCGACTTTCAATCCGGAGGTCTCGGGTTCAAACCCCGGCTCGTACCACTGAGTTTTTCGGAACTTATGTAAGGAATCATTTGATATTTACCAGTCGCTTTTCGGTGAAGGAAAACATCGTAAGGAAACCTGACCTAATCCCAAAAAAGCCTAGTTTCCCCTCTGGGTTGTAAGGTCAGATGGCAGTCGCTTTCGTAAAAACTAGTGCCTACGCCAATGTATGGGATTAGGTTGTCAAGCGGACCCCAAGCCGGGATAAACGCTAGTAGGAAGGAAATTTACAAAAAACAACTAACACCAGGATTTGTTGGCCAATACCTCACTAAGCAGTACCGCACCTTATTTAACATTTATTTTGAGTAAATTACGATATATACTTGATAATGATGAACCGATGTAATTCAGCCACCAAAAACGGTGTCTCCCTAATTCTACACCAAAAAGATGATGATGAATACTCTGTAATAATGGCGTGGCATTGAACATTAATAGTTTCAGTGTAGGTACCGAAGTATAAAAACTCAATCATTGATATTTAGATTTGATTTAGATATTTAGAAGTCAAATATGTTACTACGTCGTACGTAAGATTAACAAACCAGGAAATGAAGTGAGCCCATAAAATTAGCTAATGTGTACCTGTAAGTATTATAAGAACTTTATATTCATAGGTATTTTCTAAATCTTCAGGCCGCTTGCTAGGCGGCACACGCTTCGATTTTATGGGGCCCATTACCCATACCAGAGACTATAGAGATATAGACGACCACAGCCTAAGAACTTTTTGAAGCTCAAGTCAATTGCGCCCTCTGTCCGAAAGCCGCCTAAAGATACCGAAATTATAAGAAGAAATGTCACCTGCACTGCTACTCCACCTTGTAACAAATAGCGTACTAGTAGTACACTAGTAGCTACTAGGTGGAGTAGCAGTGCAGGTGACATTTCTTCTTACAATTTCGGTATCTTTAGGCGGCTTTCGGACAGAGGGAGCAATCGACTTGAGATTCAAAAAGTTCTTAGGCTGTGGTCGTCTATATCTCTATAGTCTCTGCCCATACAAAAGGTGACGAAATTACGTTTCTTGGCCTTGTTTTTTTGACAAGTAGTGGATAAGCCATAAATAACATATAAAATATCACTGTTACACCAAAACATAATTTATAACAATCAAAACTTTCAATATTTTTATTATTTACATTTCTAGTCTAATCTATGATCTGTAGTAAGTGCATAGTTTTGTATTGTGGTAGATTTTTAATTGGCCTAGAATATTTCAATTAGTCAGGTTTTTTAAATATTATTTAAAACAAATGTGGAACAACTCATTTTAATTATGTACCTAACCAAATAGGTACTAAAACTGATACCTACTTATTTTAAACATTTTGTTTAACATCATGCTCCCTTTAAAATACAACTGTATATTCTTGAGCATATTACAGCGTAAAATTGATATTTATTTATATTACAATACTTGTATTTGCTTTTAGAGTGCAAAAATGCATGGATAAAATGGCACAATTCTCACAAATTGTGCTTAGGTACAAGTTTATTTGCCTTTATACGGCGACACCATTTATGTACAGTTACTTGCAATATTATCTTACACAACAAGGCACAAAATATTATTTTGAAGCCATTAGAGCGTGTCACATATGTTTGCAGCCGTCATGGCACAAAATACTGTAGAATTTTTCTGTACTAATCCTAGGTATTAAGAAAATCGTATCACCCCACTGTGCATCGCAATAACTCAACGGTTTCTCGTTGACTCAGTCTTCAAAAGAATAATTTGATAAAAGTCCGGCTCAGACATGAAGCATTTGTTTTTTTTACCTGACGTTACAACTGTTCTTTTACCTGACGTTTCGAGCATTAGATTTCGTTCATGATCGCAAGCAGAGAATTAGAGAGAAATTATTGATTTAAATATGGTTGACTCAGTTTTAACAAAATTCTAGATACATATTTTACTTTGACTACTTGAGCAAAGTTGGCGATTGAAGCGAGAGGACAGCGCCAAAAGCATAATAGTCTTAAGAAAGTTTACAAAAAAGTATAATTGGATAGAATCTCCACCGACACCTGTAACTTTTGTAAAGGGACGTCCTTATCTATTTTGGGGCTTACTTGCCCTTTATATCTTACACCTTGTCGCAATATTACAACGCCTTGGGTCACGAAATTAATTCATACAATAAATTACAATAACAAGGTGCTAAGTTTAAAAGAAGAAAAGTTTTGGGGGGGTTGTGATATTAAAATGATTCTGACTTGTGAACAGGCATTCTATTATTTTTATTAATATCTCGTTCATCCATTTAGTGAATGTATCACCTACGCAAAATACATAATTTATGTTAAATATGTTTTTGTACACCCAGAATCAAAATTGCATGGACCATTTTTAATGATTCTTCGTAATGTATCAATGTAATTTTGAACCTGGCTGTACATTGCGTCTCAGCTTGGACTTTGGTTCCTTTACTTAGATAAGGTAGCTTTATCTATGGTTATTAGGTTAATGTGAAGTCGGGACATTTGGGCCAACAAACAAACAACAAAACATTAACCGAAATATTAATACGAAAACTTGATTTAATGGGTTAAACCAGAAGAGATTCTTAACACGATAAGTCCTAAAGTTGGATTTGAGCTTTTATCTCCCAATCGAATAAAGTAGGTCGAAGTACAAGATATGCTGGAATACGAATTTTGACATTTAATACACACAATTAACACGATGGAATATTACTCAATTTAGTGTGTACGTCTGGATTAAATAAACGTACCTATAAGAAAAATGCAGTCAATCCATCACAATTGCAAAGCAAAAAGATGAAACGTAACTTTTAATCTTTTTGCTGATGCTTTGTTTAAAGCAGTAGAAAAATAGAAAATTATAGTTTAATTGGGACATTTATCTACTGAACTTCCGCAAGAATAATCACATGGTCAGTGACGTCACTCATCTTTATCCGTAGAAAAGTTTTTTTTTAGATTATTGATTCATTGATAAGGTACTTTTTGCCTTACATCGATTAAAAATTTCAGTATTTTTCGAGAATTTTAAAATGACCAGGATCATACCCATATGCATGGATCATACCCACCGCAAATGCATACCCATAATAAATTCCCTTTAACAATTAAAATATCATGAATATAAGAAAACAATCGGTTCCATTAATACATAACGGAACCTGAATTTTGTTATAAAATATTAAACTTTATTAGTAGTTTAAGGTATACGTTATTTAATTGTTTTTGTACTTAATGTAATCAGCATTTTGTTTGTGGAATTAAATTTAATATCATAGTCCCATTTCATTATAATTGATTGCGCACATATTACCTGTTTCAGTCGACCCATTCATAATCACTCGAATAACATACCCAAGGGTAGAAGATTACCTACTCCGGAAGCTAGTAGAGACTAGATATAAATAATTTATTTACTATACTTAGGTAGATATAATTAATTTTCGCCTACGACACTGCCAAGTTTAGCTGTTAAATAACAGGACAAACAGTTATTCCGTAGGTTAAAATTTGCTTTAATGTTTTCTGAAAGTTCCCTCATTCCATATTAGAGTAGTAAAAAGTTTTGGAGCAATGTTGAATTGCGCTGAGCGTAGGTTAGGCTTTTAAATTCAGGCTGTTGTAGCCTTTTTATACCATGTCGGAGGCAAACGAGTCCACCTGATATGGCCACCGTAGCCGATGGACGCTTGCAACTTCAAGGGTGCTACAAACGCGTTGCCGAACCCTGTACACTCCTTTTTTTAAGGACCCCATACTGTAGTGAGGTGTGACACTAGCGAACCGCAGCATTAAGGTTTAAATCCTGAATCACACCAATAAATCACTTCGACTTATCTCATTCCAATATATAAAAATAATAGATTTAGAAAACCACCCTCATTCCCAAAAGAAAGCTACTCACTACAAAAAAAAAACATTGTTCAAATTATTATTTACAACACAGAGAAAATTTACGGGTTAGTTGTTTTAGCGCAATCGATTATTTTAATATGGTATTAAGGCAGAACTGAAATAAATTTTGTGAAAGCACAGAGACGTCTGACGTTTCGGGCGTTACATTACGTTCATGATCACAGCTCAGAGATAAATTATTATTTAATTAAAATAAAAGGTTGTAAAAATCCAAAACCCGATTTCCCCGTTTTTCCAAATCCCAAAAACTAAGAACGACAAATTTAAAATACTTTAACAGAAATTAAGAAGTAAGTACCCAAGTATTTTGGTGTTGTGATATCAGGACTGGGAGGGACATAATAATGTTTTACGTGGCACGTAATGTTAATCTTTTACTAATAAACGTTATTTACGAGACGTAAATATGGCGATTCTAAACATTTACGAGTAATATTATACGGTACCTATCTTAAAATGATTCAGATGCGGCGATGGTCAAGAATTATTATTGTTTCTCGAGAATAACGAACTTTTAATAAATCTCTATAAAAACCATTCCTAATAATTCTAGCTTTAAAAAAAAGTAAATTATGCAACTTGAGTTGAATAATCGTGATGATTGTAATAAATATATTTGGCTAAAAAACTATTATTTTTACGGATTTGAATCCGTGTTGTGGCCATTATTTATGTTTTTATGTACTTGTATATCAATTATTCATAATGAAATACCACGGATAAAGTTTGCCAGTTCTTAGACTAGACCGATGGTTAAGGCTTTTTTCAATTTTTTATTAATTATACACAAAAAAAGTATATGGCCCACCTGGCAATCTGACAGTAGACGCTGCAAGCTTTACAGTGGCACATGCACGTTGCCGACATAACATGACAATTAACACAATTTTTTCGTGTTATCGTTAAGAACTTAAATATCAGAATGAAATTGATTTCTTACATAATTCATAATTCCTAAACCTAATTATGAATATTTTTGTCGTCCTCATTCAGAGTGTGAAATTACAAATAAAACTGGATACTTTGGTTATTAGATGATTTATAACTAAAATTCCAGTTTAAAGATGTGACGACATTTCAGACTTTTTTTACAATAAGACTTTATTCATGAAAGAATAATTGATAAAAATAAAACCGGCTTTTTAAGAAATGAGGAAATGTTCTGTTCCGAAAAAACTGTCGGTACGGATCGGTAAACAGTACCTATTTATGAATTCCTTGGTAGCCGCCAGGTGCGAAAAATATTATTGTAAAGATTGACATAAGCTCCACCAGAAATTTTACTAAAGTATATTGCCAGACATATTTTTAAATCCAGTATTTATTTTTACATAATAATAATACTATTCCTAGAGCCTAATTCGGCTCCTATCTAATATTCCCACAAATGTTAAACAGAAAGATTTCACTGTTGGGAAAATTAGAGGAACTTTTATACAACGTATTTAAAAAAATTAAAACGTAGATTCTACTCCTCAAACTTAAACAACGTATGTTCAGAGACTTTTAAAAATTACTTGGGGTTTTATTTTTAGTACTTTCAAACTTTACCTGAACACGCAATGTATTTTGAAATTAATTATGTCTGCAGGGTGATAAGACTGACAAGCAATGTCAATTACATGGATTTTAACGTATATCGAAAATAATATTTAGATTGTATGAAAAAGAGACAATATAAAAACTACATTTTTTTTAAAGTTTTGGAACAATTTTTTTATTGTATTAGGAGTACAATCTACGTTTTAATTTTTTGGGCCACACATTGTATAAGATCATATATTTTTACATAGGTAAAGTAGTTAGCCAATATCCATATTTTTGAATTTTAAATGAAATGAGTACCTAAAAAAGTTTATTTATAATTTCGTATATAACCAAGTGTATCATGTTACGATAATTCGAAGATGAGAAAAACACTTGAAAAATAGTTTTTTTTTTGTCCTGTTGCGGTCTCTTCAGTTTAAAACGGTTACTTTCGTGCTTTACCCGACATTGTAATAAGTAAGTTCTTTTTTTTTTCAGCGTAACTTTTTCGAAAACGGCTAAACGTATTGCAAAGTATTTTACTGATAAGAACAGTATCTAAGCTTTATTTCAAAATGTAGTTAAAATTTTGCAAACTTTGTATAAAATTTAATGCTATGATTTATTTTAATCCTGGGAATTTAAAAGTCTTGATAATATTATATAAGTAGGTTCGAATGAACTAAATAATTTCGCAAGTTTTCTATACCTTGCACTTGATAACGGTCGTTGAGAAAGTTTAATATGTCACACAATTTTCTATTTAATTTATTTATTTATCGTGTGGCGATTACATATTGTTCAATAAAAATATTTATAAATAAATACTAATATTTAAATCATCTTTAAAGTTAATATATATCAAGGTTTAATACAATAAATTTTAACTTACGCTTACTCTTCGACAGAAAAGCCGAAAATTATAAAGATTTTTGCTTGAAAAAATTACTCTTAATATCACACACGTACCAAAATCACTTAGCCGTAAACTATACTTAAATTTTAAAAAATAATAAAATATACTTACTGTAAGTCCGATTCGATATATTCACGGTAAGTGCAGTAGGTTCTCAGCACATGTTACTAGGCCTTGCAAATGTCGAATGCGCTTGGGCGGGCGGACTCGGCGCTTTTAAGCGCGCCATAGAGTTTGGGCGGCGCAGAGACGCCGCGTGGGCGCTGTGACGTTGTGCCTTCACTTGTTTTTGGGCGGGTTTGACTTGTTTTGATGATAACGCGTGACATGACGACTGTTCAAGTACTATTTATTAATTCTTATTCGCTGGCAACGGCGTGGATAGGTATATATGTATTAATTCTAAATTTATTACGTCATAGAAAAGAAAGTTGAAAAATTTATAGGTGATGTTATTCCGTGATGTCGTACTTTAGAATTCTAACTATAACCATCTTTTTTAGTTTTGTATTCACTTTAAAGTGTTATACTTATTAGTATTATATATTTATATATAATATATAGGTAGTTACGTTTCATAAAAAAATTAACTGCGTTAAATTTCAGCTATATATGTTAACATTTATATATGAAGAATATTGTTGAATCGAGTCGATCTTACGTATGTATTATAGGGATGTAAGAAACTCTGGTGCATGTTTATGCTTATGTATTTTGGTGATGCTCTATAATATAATTATATATTTGCATAGGTTCCCAGTCTGTGTACTCACAGGTAGGCCTGGAACATCAGAAATTAGCATGATTTGAAGATGTTTGTGTTTGCTAAATATAAGTATTTAGCATTTGTAATTCATTTATACTATGGTGTCCATATTGTAATTTTGAAAAATTTATAACGCATATCTCCTAAATATACCTATTTATTTTTATATATAAAATGGTCAAAAGAAAAATCTGAATCAAAAGAATTCCTGTAACTGTAATCCGTGCCGACTTCTATCCGATTTCCCCATATGTTCATGACAAAAAAAATTGTACCTTAATATTATGCGCCCGCCGCGCTATCAACTGAGCTACGGTAACTTACCCATTGACGGCATTTTTTTCCACCGTATCCTTTAATTGCGCCATAAGGAGACGCTTAGCGATATCTGTCGAAGTGGCATATATCCCGAAGTCGCTAGTTCGAGTCTCGCTCAAGGAAGTGAGTTTTGATTTTTTTCCATGAATTCTGATATTTTAAATTTTTCGTTCTTACAGACAATCCAAATCTACCTTAAATATCAAACCTATTGTAAACCTGGCAAACATTTAGCATATAAATACTGATTTCCGAACTGATTAGAACGAGCCCAACCCCCGTAGATCGCAAAAAGAGATGATATACCGTTATTACAAGTATAAAACTAAACTTTCGATATCTGAATAACACTTTAGACAGTAAAGTTTACTAACTAAGTAAATATTGATTCAATAATACTGATAACCACGAGAGTTCTATTTATACTAGAAATAACTATCCCTTCCCACTTTAAAATAACAGAAAGTTTCAAACTGAGGGATAAATTCAATTCAGGAGTGTTTTCGATTATATTCAGGTATAGTATCTATATATATATTATATTATATATAGTATCTATCTAGTAATCTATTGAATCCGACCCACATAACTTTCCTCTATCGAAAATGAAATAAAATAAATAAATACAAATGTTTATATTATTTTTAATAATTAATATAATTAAAAATTAATAATTATTATAATTTGGTAAGCTAGACACACAACAGCGCCTCTTTGCAACTTGTCTCCACAGGATACTACAGTATTTTGGCCATATACTCGTAGCACGTCGAAGTACTGATAATTTAGAAAAAATAATTATAACTGGCAAAGTGGATGGCAGGCGACCAAGGGGACCCAGTCCTAAACGTTGGTCCGACCAGGTGGCCGATGAACTCCAGATGCCGATGGCAGAGGCCCTTCACCAAGCAGAAGAACGCAAAATATGGAGGGGCTTATTAGAACGTTTCCGTCGAAGCCACGATCCTCAGCAGTGAGGGACCGACTTAAGGAAAGGGGGAGGGGGAGGGGATATTATTTTTGCCCTGGGGTGCCCGGCCTTAGAATTGTCTCCCTCCATATCGTCCCGTGGTTGCAGTAGGAGTCTGCTTACGGAATATACCGGGAGATGAGCAGCAGCATCTTCCGAAACCCTAAACAACAGTAAACAAAAAAAAACTGCGCGCGCCAACCCGCCTGCCAAGCGTGGCGCGTATGGCAAACCCCCCCCCCCCCCCCCTTTTTAAAGGGGAGGCCTATGTTCAGCAGTGGACGGGAATAACTTGCTTCAACAACAAAAGAGGATTTACCGTATGTGGCCTTTAACACGAGCAAAACATTAAAACATAGATTTTACTCCTCAACCTAGACAACGTTTGTTTAGCGACTTTTAAAAATAACTCGCAGTTTTATTTTTATTATACTTTAAACATTACTCCTGTCTCCTTTACAACCTTATAATAAAATTCAAAAATGTATACATATTTTACGTAATACGTGTACGTACGTAATCCGTGGTTACCCACCAAACTCTAACCAGCGACCAAGGTCAAAAACGCCTTGAACTGTCACTAAGTTGGCAACAGTGTAGAAGGCACTTAACTGAATGACGTCTGCATGCCTATACATAAATTCCTAATTTAAAAATAGTCTCCAATATCATCAATGGAATCTGAATATTACAATGTGCCTAAATACATTATTCATGACATTTCTGTCCGTTCGTAAGTCTACGTTCCCGCCCTACGCGCGCGGGCCAGTCGAGGCGCGGATTCACGGTTAGACCGAGACGGCTATAACACCGCCCAGCTGTCTCTTTCTCGCTGAACTTTAAGTTTAGAAGTTTTGTTAAACTTTGTTGAAACGGGAATGTTTGAGGTACGTTTGGGTGGTGCGGTTGTATGATGCAAATAGTGCAGTTATGTCAAGGAATTACTAAAATGCCAAGAAGACAGGCATGATACGTAAAGTACTTATATTTATATATAAAAGAACTAAATTACTTAACCACTAAAGTATCCATATAATATTTGAAATTGATATATGAACCCTGCTCTCAAACCATTTTTTAGTCCATCTGTTCTTCACATTTTATTCCTTTTCCAAAATAAGGTACCTCCCTACAACATAACAATGATTTATTTTATTAGTAGTTTTATTTTTAGTTAGTTTAATTTTAAGATTTATTTTAGTATTACATATTTATAATTATTTGTGAAAATCCAACTTTGAAATCAATAAGAATATTTCAATCCAAGGACCACATAAAAGTCGGACTGACAATATCTATACAAAATCACGGTCCTCCAGAACTCAGGTCATGCCGCAGTAAATCGCCAAAAACAAATGTTTGGAACTGAAACTTAACTGCATTTGTGCGTTGTTTGCCTGAGGCAACGCGGATTTGTATAAACACTATCAGTCCAACCACTTCAGGGTCCTTGTTGCCAAGTGTTAGGGGATATTATTGACAGCACATGTTTACAGGAGCTTCATAGAAATTTCATCATATTATCGGCGTTATCTGAGCAATCATGTTGACGGCGGCCGGCACTCGGGTCGAAAACAATGTGCAATCAAAACACTTATTATTACAATATTATATAGGCTTACGGGGAGATTAGGTTATAATAAGTATCATATATAATATATAATTCATATATATTATAGTTATCTGCGTAATTATAACCTGCATTAGGCTAGTGTGTTTGTATTAGTTGTAGGGATGGGAAAAATAATCTATTACTTAAAATAAATCTTTTTTAAAAAAAAAAAACTAAAAATTTCAAATATCTTGTTTTTCATAACAATATCCATTCCTGAAGGGTCCTGGGAAAAACGATAGGATTTTTTTATTAGATACCTATGGGTTTTTTTTAACCTCACTGTGGCAAAACTCTTCACAGTTTACTTGTGCCTAATTGAAAAATTCTCCATATGAGTAGGATGTTCAATAAACTGTGTTTTTTTAATATTTGTAGGTAGGTATGTTACTTCTACGTCGTCACTTGTGTTTTGATTTTTTTTTATTGATTTATCGACAATAATGAGGTATGTTATGCGATACGTCACAAAGAAAACGATAATAACTTTAAAGCTAATAAAGTAGAATTTCCTTTTATCAATCTTCATTAATTTTCTCTTAATATTTACATTATGTACTCGTATAATTTAATTATAAAAACGAATTTTGTTTCGCATCAATTATTTAATTAGTCTAAATATAGACGTTAGACGATGGGAACCTCTGTCATAGGGAAGGCGGAATTAATAAGGTGTATTTGAGTAATTGGGATTTCCTTAATAAAATTATTTCGGTTACATGTCATCTGGGTATCTATATACCCATAATTTTATCTCCTCCATCAGCATTGTGCGGAATTATGAAATGAAGCATTATCATAAGCTCGTAACTGTGGTAATTCGGAGGGAAGGGCCAATAAAGCTACGCAATCCACTGATTGCAGTTATTAACTCAACGCGTGTTGGTATGAGCATGTCCGCTACACGGGATATCTAGCTAATGCTGTGCTGATGCCGAATGGTTCCGAAAAAGGCATCTCAATTAGCAATGTAAAATGGCGCATTTTAATAAGTTATGAATGAATCTCTAAGAGAAGATTAGGTACTTCACAGATAAATATTGATTAACAAAGAAAAAAACAATAATGTATTTTTGCTTATCTGGTGTATATATAATCTTGGCTTTATATTATTTCCGAGCCTCCGCCCGTAATAACCACGAAGGAGTCTATTAAACTTTGAACCCCATATTCACTCCATAAAATTAAATTAACACTTTCACGACCAGGAACCCGCTAGGCGGGCTCTCCTTTCGTAGGCACTTTCCGCTACGAAGCGGGAAAACGCTAGGATCGGCTACGAGCGTAACGCGTACGTACGTTCGTGGTGGAGCTTTACCACATTCACTGCTATGCTACGCGCGTAGCGCTACGCTGTAGCCGATAACATGGGTTTCCCGCTATGTAGCAAAAATGCTTCGTAGAGCCATGATGACAACGTGTCGTCATTAGCACTGAATGGGTTAAAAATATACGAGTATGTTACTAATGCTAGCGCGTAATGTGCGACATACGAATGCATCTCTTTGTTTAGAAGTTTTTGGTGCCCTGACATTTTAGGTCTTATCTTAAAAAGTGTAGTTCAATACATTAAACAACTTACCTTCAAGCATCAAACAATGACTTATGCCCTTTTAGAAAGTATTCATTCGAATAAAACGGGTGTTTTTGTTATGATCACATTTGAATGGAGCTCTGACGTCGGTCGTCGATCGAACAATCGGTAATAAATAGTCGAATTTATCTTGTGGCGAAGGAAACATGATGAAACGTGCGAATTTTAGTATTTGGTGTTTAGAGATTGCAATCCGGTACCGAATCCGGTAAGATTAGTACCGAATACGGCCGAATCCGGCACTATTTTGGTACCGGATTGCAATCCCTATTGGTATTGTTATAGCGTAAAGCGAGAAAATGGACAGATGTGATGTGAAAGCGTTTTTTTTGGATTCCCTAGTAAACTAACTATACTTATAATTATAGCTCAAAAACGCAAACTTAAAAGGATGTAAGTACCGCATAGTAAAATAACGTAAGTGGCGGAAAATATCCCTTAGTAAACGACCTTTTGAACGGATGTGTTGTAATTGTAACAGGCTGGCAAGCACGGAACCCTACACTGAGCATGACCCGACATGCTTTTGGCCGGTTATTTATAGATGTATTCGACTATTAAAAATATTTATAACGGGTTACTCATGTAATTTTTGTCGATTTTTGCTCGACATGTTTCGATCAATTTACGATGATCATTTTCACGAGCGGCCTTCCGCGACGGCAGCGCGTCGGCTACCGGCGGCGGCGGCGGCGACGGCGATATGTATTCGACTCGTGATAATCGGAATGCTGTTACCTCCATTTCGTGTCTGTTTGTTCGACTGTCAAACATTCAACTTATAAAACCGTATACAGTGTGTAAATTAAATTTAATACGGGCAAACCTTTTAACGGTGGTTTACATAGGTCATACTGAACAAGTTCACCTAATAGGGAGGTAACCCCAAAATCTCAAAAATAAATTTGGCTTCCTCGTACAAAATGTCGATACCCATGCTACAAAATGTATGAGTCTGGCAAAAAAAAACGCAATTTCGGGGTAGGCTCCATAGTGAAAGTTGTTCAGTTTGACCTAAGTATTTACACTACCGTTAAAAGGTTCGCCCGTATAAAAATTACACATTGTAGTTGCTAGACTGTTGTAATTTTTCAGATATATATTTTTTAATCCCACTTTACAAAATAATTAAAAATGATATACAATTCTTTTCGGATACCTCTTCTTCTTCCTCCTAGCGTTTATCCCGGCTTGGGGTCCGCTTAACAACCTAATCCCATAAATTGGCGTAGACACTAGTTTTTACGAAAGCGACTGCCATCTGACCTTACAACCCAGAGGGGAAACTAGGCCTTTTTGGGATTAGGTCCGGTTTCCTTACGATGTTTTCCTTCACCGAAAAGCGACTGGTAAATATCAAATGATATTCCGTACATAAGTTCCGAAAAACTCAGTGGTACGAGCCGGGGTTTGAACCCGAGACCTCCGGATTGAAAGTCAGATGTGTTACCGCAAGGCTACCAGCGCTCCTTTCGGATACCTATGTGAATAATAAAGTTGTTCTTTTAATAATAACGTTTTTATCACATTCTTTGATGTATCTAACTTTTCTAGGCCATAAAATATTAAGTAAGATCACAGTAAGATGCAGTAAAATTAGTCCAATCTTCAAAACGTAAACTTGTTTTGCTAGCTCCCTAAAGGCGTATCAGTTTCTTCACCTAAATGATAAATAGCTCCCACTACAGCTAACTCAATCATTTTAAATTCTTATCCCCCTTCATAACTTTAAAGACATTTAAATAAACTTAATAAGGCATTCCCTGTTGCTCTCATTTGCAAAGCTATAATTAATAGTCGATAATAAATGTAAAGGTGAGATTGGGGAGTCGTTAGAAGCAAATAATTCTATTTAAGTCTCAGCACGTTTACAGTTGCCATCAAATATATCGGAGCGGCCAAGGTACTCGAAAATATCTGAACATGCACTTTATCGCCTTGACAATAGAGGCGTTGTTCAGATATTTGTGATCACCTTGGCCGCTACGATATATCTGATGGCGATTGCACAATGGGCACAAATGGTCACTATTTGTCAACTGCCCCTGGTAAAGATTATAAAGGGTCAGATTAGTCAGTGTGTGTATTTACAGTTGTGGTTTTTATATTCGATCAAATTAAAATATTTAATTTTATACAAATAGACCTAGTCTCTCATTAGGATCAATAATAGGTACAGTGTGTTTCTGTAATAGAAGAAATAAATTAAAACGTAGATTCTACTCCTCAAACCAGGAAACGTTTGTTCAGCGACTTTTAAAAATAACGTATGGTTTGATTTTTAGGACACTTTAAAGTTTTTTCGAACACGCAATGTATTCCGAAATTGACTATGTCTGTAGGGTGACAAGCAATGTCAATTAGACGGATTTTAACGTTCATTGAAAATACTATTTAGTTTGTATGAAAAAGAGACAATTTACAAAATACACATTTTTTTAAAGTTGTTGAACAAAAGTTTAGTAGTTTGAGGAGTAGAATCTGTTTTAATTTATTGCTCCTATTACAGAAACACACTGTATTTGTGTTTTAAAATTATAGTCCAAAAACATCCAAAACACACATTTAAGATGTAACAACGTTAAAATCGTATGTGATGTATCATCATAAAACACCATAAAATAAGCTATATTAACACAAAGGCGCGCTCCTGCACTTCTTAGTAGTTGTGTTGTGTAGAATTCTAAAAATTAAACACTTAAAGTGTTTTGAAAACAGCTTTTTTACTCAACGAATACTAATAAACAAATAAATATTCACAAAAAGTATAATGGAAATTATACATTTTTAACATAATTTGTATTAATATCAAACGACGTTTATTACCCTAAGTGTCCGCGCTGAAGCTCTCTACACACGTCCTCCAGGACACATCATTATTATATCTTTTCATACGTTTTCTCTTCACTCTGAGAATCTTTATTTTGAAAACGTCCGTCCCTGCTCCGGCTGTAACGCTGCTAATTGAATCACGTCGCTCTGACTTGCGTTAAGAACTTCATTATTGAAGCGAAAAAATTAACACGGTTTTTATTATTTAATCAATGGATCGCGTAAAGAATATCAGGTAATGTGTAAAAAACGAAAATACCTTGATATACATTTTAAATAGTCGACGTTGAAACAAATATTATTTAATATTTATAAAATTAGCTAGTCCGAAGTATGAAACTCTGTTGTTGGCTTGGTAGACTAAAGGTAAGACGTCTGACTTTAAATCCAGGGTTCAAACCCCGGCTCGTATAATTGTTATTTTTTTCGAAACTTATGTACGAAACATAATTTCATATTTACGTTGTTTTAATTGCAGGAAATCCTCATGAGGAATCCCATAAGACGTTTGGTTTCCCAGGAGTGGAAGATAAGAATGGCAACTGTCCTAAAAATTAGTTGCTACCTATGGTAATTCATGTGATTATCTTTCGAAGCAGACCCCAGGCTCAAATTGAGCCGTGAATAAAAGCCAGAACCAAAGACCAGGACCAGGCTAAGATAAGAACAGAACACTGAGTTGAAGTATGTCTGTCGGCTCAAGCTGAATGATGAGTGTTGAATGTAAAGTAGTGTGTTTACACGTACGTACTCGCTCGCCCAGCGGGCAGTGGGGTTGTAATGGTCTTTGTGTGGAGCGGCAAATAAGAAACAGGACAAATAAGGATTGAGGTTATTAAATACAGGAGTGTCGGCAATTGTAAAATGTCGGGTAGTGAGGGAAAAACTGAAACTGTCTCTCTGAGCCGATCAGAAAAAATGCTGTACAGGTACAGTACACAGCCTGAACCGATAAAAAAGTAAAATAAGGGTTCCTGTTTTTACCATTTTGGTACGGAACCCTAAAAAGGGTGTAGCTAATCTGAAAAAAATCTGAATTTAACTACATGTTGAGAAATAAAATGATTTTACCAACTTCATTCTAGGTTTTGTTTAAAAATCTTCGAAGAATATTTCAATTGTCAAATCTCTGAGAGTAATAACGCTGTTGAAATACTTGAAATAAAGGGCACAAACAAAAGAGACGCCAACATTTTTCATTTACACTTAAGTGAATGCAAAATGCAGCTATTACACAAAGAGGTAGCCCCGGAAAACTGTATACAATGTTTAAAACAACGACATCTCACACTGAGTTTGTTATACTATTCTTATTAATAGATCTGCCTGGCAATAGTAAATATTTTTAATGCATAATAAATGGTGTTCTAATCCAGAACTCTCTAATATGTATTCTTCAAATGGCTGTTCACAGCTGCCAGGCGCCTGTATCTAGTAATAGGTATGGTAAAGCAAAATAAGCGCCAGGTACGGTACCGCTATTAAAATCGTATACCAATTTCAGGGGCTTGTTTTCCGTCTATGTAGGAGCAGAGGTCCCGTTCAACGTTGACAACTTGAAGCGCCGGTTGAAACTCGTTGACAAATTATGAAGTTCATACTCTCTGCTGTTTTGAATAATAAAACCTAGATAGTACTTACTAAACTAGTGGTTCTGTGAACCGTAGACTTCGGAGAACATAAATAACGCGACAGCAAATTTTCCCCCTTTCCCTCCAATCAAAAAAATGGCTCGACAATTTTTGGCAAATAAATCAAGGAACGTAAATGCCAAGTTTCATCGAAATCGGATGAAAAATGCGACCTCTAGACCGACACTGACCAACCAACCAACCAACCAACCAACCAACTAATACACACACATCAATCTGCCAAATCGTCGTACCAGTGAAAACGGAGACGTTCGTCGCCTCGCTACGCTCGGCTCCTCAGTCAATCAATGCATGGGAATGGCCAGAATGGCGTACTAAAAATGGCTTAAATGACTGGAAGAGAAATTCCGTTAGTACGTGATGTTGATGTGTTTTAATGATCCTGGAGTGTAAGTTTTTTTATTACATACAGTTTTGAACTTAGTGTAGTAGGTTAGTAGGTTAGGTTGTTTTAATATATTTAATATAAGTAGGCTTTCTCGTCTGTAATGATAACAACTACATTGCGATTAGTTCATAATTTACACATTATACTGTGCTGGATTATAATATCAGTAAGGCTTGGGAGCCGACCGTCTGTTTTCTAAGGACCTAATGAAAAGTTAGGATAAACGTTATTGTTTTGAACGGTTTCGCATGTATATGTACTCGTACTAACTGCTCCATTCTCCAGATGCCCAAAACTTCCCATTGATTTTTCGTACAATATTTTATCGACTTTTAAATGCAAACTAGGATGTTCTCAAATATGGTCAGCTTCAAGCCTCTTTTCTTGAGTTTGTCTTCGAATATATTGTTAAACTAGCTTTTGCCCGTGACTTCGTCTGCGTGGAATTAGTAATCCCCCTTAAGGAATGACTTCTGGATATCAATTATTCTATATCCTTCCCCAGAGCTGAATCTATTTCCAGCGTTCAGCGGTTATTGATTCCCCATACAAACTTTCAACCCCCTTTTCACCCTCTCTAGGGTTGATTTTCGGGATTAAAACTATTCTATGTCATTTCTCGGGACTCAAATGATCTCCATACTAATTTTCATCTAAATCGTTACAGCGGTAAAAAATTCTCCATATAAACTTTCAACCCCCTTTTCACCCCCTCCAGGGTTGATTTTTGGGATGAAAACTATCCTATATCCTTTCCCGGGACTCAAACTATCTATATAAAAAAATTCATCAAAATCCGTTCAGCCGTTTTCACGTGATACGCGGTCAAATACACAGACAAACAGATAAACAGACAAACAGACAAAAATTCTAAGAACTGTTATCGATTCTAAGTATCCCCAGTCAAATATTTTTCGAATATATTCCATGTACAGACTTTCGACCCTCTGCTTTATTATATGTATAATCTCGAAACTGTAATTCAAGGCCAAAAAAGTTACTACAATGTTGCCACTGCAGTAAAATGTTTGTACAATGGTATATTCCCTTTTTTATTAAAAACACGCTAAGATAATTTATTTGTTGGTAATTTCAATCCTATAATTTAAAGAAGTAATTGTATTTACTTATTTTACAGAAATAAAAGACGCCCTAATAAAAAGTTAAACATCCGTGATTTTTGGTTGCAAAGCTGGTATTGCACTTGTATTACGACTAAGTTAAGAACTACATCAAGTCAAAAACGAAACCTTATCGTGTTTAATATGTTCGTTAGAATTGTCTCCGTGTTAGTTTACTGTTGAAAGTAGTGTACAGTCGGCGCCAAAAGTTCATACCTACCTTTTTTTTACAAAAACCTTATTTTAACTAGTAGACCGCTTCGAACCGAGAACTCGTGATTTACATGCAAACGAGTGGACCAATTGTTATATTTGTTAGACACTTTATGATGATTGTTTCGCGCCTTCTACACAGAAAAAGAAGATATCTTAATCCAAGATATTCATTCTTGTATATAAGGAAAATCGATAATTTCTTGAACCAAGTATGATTTTGTTGAACCAAGTATGATTTTGTTGATCCAAGATAGAACTTACTTGGTTCAAGATATTTTTTACTTGATTTAAGAAATTATCGATTTTCCTTATATACAAGAATGAATATCTTGGATTAAGATATACTTTTATCTGTGTAAGCTCTATAACGCCTTGATCAATCTGGTCATATTTGAACACTCAAATTATATTATTTATCTATGCTGCATCCCCAAGAAATTTTATAAAGTTATCGTGGAACAATTATTTAAAATCAAAAATCTATCAAAATGCAGAGACGTCTAGGTAGCCAGCTGACAGTTCCGTTGTAGGTATCCGTACGTCTGTAAGTACTTCACTTCGCTTACGCTCCACTCTTTAGATAATGTCACAGAATAAATAATATGATAATGCTGGCCAATATAAAGCAGCATATTATAATAAAAAGGTTGGCGAAACCTGAAAAGTTTACTTGACAATGACATAAGCGACAATGATGGTTATGACAGTGACGTATCTGTCGTAGATTTTTTCGCCTTGAATTCCAGTTTCGAGATTAGATACGAGTACGTATAGATTAAGAAACGGATAAAACATCTATGGGCTTATACAATACATGGGCTGCTACATTTTCTTTAGAAAACATTTCGTACATCAAAGCTGCAATCTTACAGAACAAAAGAAATCAGGAACATTTAAAATCAATGTACAATTGTACAATAAACCAGGGGCTTCTGTGCTGCCCCCTACAGTCCACTCTAGTATAGTCTCGCAATCGCTATAGTCGTACACACTTATTTTTTCATAACAACGGACATTTGTATACAATTTGTAAACCACTCGATTTACTTAGTAACTATTTAAATGAACGCACCCAAAAAGTAAGAATTGGTTGCTACCATAGTAGTGAAAAGCCTATTTCTTTTGGAGTTCCCCAGGGAAGTGTCCTAGGTCCCACATTATTTTTAGCATATATAAATGACTTGACTAATCTTGAGATTGATGGGGGCAGTATCTTTTCTTATGCAGATGACACTGTTGTTGTTTTTAATGACATTTCTTGGAGCGCAGTGTTTGCCAAGGCTGAAAAAGGTCTACATAAAATATCTGTCTGGCTTAGAAGCAACCTCCTAACATTAAATGAGGCCAAAACAAAATACATGTGCTTCACTAAGTACAATAGCACACAACCACCAAAAAGCCTACTTCTAAAAGTCCATGGATGTAACCTAGCAAACACACAGCTTTGTCGATGCACTGGATTAGAAAAAGTTCAATCCATCAAGTACCTTGGCGTTATTTTAGATCAACGTCTATCCTGGTACGGGCATGTTGAATATGTCAATAGTAGAATAAGAAAGCTTACCTGGATATTTAAGAAATTAAAACACATAGCTTCTAAAGATCTATTAAAACAAGTATATACTGCGTTGGCTGAATCTATTATGACATACTGCATTACAATATGGGGAGGGTCAGGTAAAACAAAATTTATAGATGTAGAAAGAGGACAAAGGTGTTTAATAAAAGTCATGTATTCAAAACCCTACCGATTCCCTACAACTGAGCTGTACCAAATATCAGAAGTTCTCACCATGCGAAAACTGTACATATTAAATATTGTACTTAAATTACATAAATCTTTGAATTTCATACCGTCAAATTCTACACGTAGGAGAAAACCTAAACCTGCTCCTACTCCTAACTCTAACTCGGTATTTGCTAAACGTCAGTTTGCTTCACAAGCTGCCCACTTGTATAATGTTATTGATGCCGCACTGTCTATCCATCCTTTGCACTCTATTAAATGTAAAATTGTAGTTCGTGAATGGTTAAATACTCTAAACTATGAGGCAACAGAATTATTAATATTATCAAATGCTACAAAGTAGATAATAATAGAAATAACTAAGTGAAAACACCTATCTGCACCTTTCATACACGTATACACACACACACACACACACACACACACACACACACACACACACACACACACACACACACACACACACACACACACACACACACACGTGCCTACTCGTTATAAAAAAAAAATTGAGTATACATAATTAGTAACTATAACTTTAGCGAAGTAAAATTTGTTACTTAGAGCTTTAACTTTATTTTAGTTTAGTTTGGATTACTTAGTATTGAATAAGTACTGTATAGTATTGGTTATATGTTCAACCTCAACTTGTATCTGGAAGAGCGGGGTCTCCTGACACAAGTATTCCCATACTTACTAGGAGGTCCCAACCCTTTCTCAATTTCGAAACACAATGATTGTGACCAATAAACTATTTTTCATTTTCATTTTCATTTTCATTTGTGGAATGTTCAGAGAAGATTGCGGTATTTGTACCGAATTGAGCATTTATGAAGATCTCCGATATGTGCAACGTTCTGGTAATAAAAAATAGGCTCAAGCGCAAGTCGTTGCTTAGGCACGTGTCGTGCTCGTTCAAGATTTGTGTCCGCATAGAGATACACTATTATTAGGGTCACTGTATAAGGTTCTCCGTGTCTCATATTACGTTCTAGCAAAGATATTTTTTTCCTTTAGAATATTTAACCAATAAAAAAAATAAGGGATCTCTTCATGTATTACAGGCGAACCTAGACTGATTCGGGTAGTTTTTTTAAGTTACTTAAACATTTTGCTCTAAAAAGCTCATTTGAAGAAATGAACTGTTGCTGAAGTTAACGAAATAACGGAATAAGTACTCTTTATTACAGGATACTCATAAGTAACAAAATAACTCTAGTTATGTTCAATATTTCGAGTTGTTCTTCCACGATTACTGCTTTTCTACAAACTACCATGGTCACGGACTGTATTCTAACTTTAAATACATTTTGACTTGATCCAATAAAATACAGCTAGCGGCTACGGTTGAATCAGGAATATCAGAATTTGTTTCAAAATTATTCCAATGCAACTACAATACTACTTCAATATTGGTTGATCATTTGTTGTGTGTTGGAGTTACATAACTATGTTGAGGATATATTGTGCTACAAACACAATATTTTTAAAATTATAATACGGCACCAGTACTTACCGGTATTCAAATTAACTTGGAATGGTAAGCCAATACTCTAGATCCGATTACATTACAATAATAAAAAGTGGAAAGGATTGTAATAAAGTTCTTTACAAATGTCCAATGTTAGAAAACGATACTGTGCAATGGTTTATTTTACAAAAATAAACCGTTGCATTTTATCCTAAAAACTGTAATTATGTAACTAGACATTTATTAAATAACTGAAAATTATTTGTGTGTTAAAAACATCGTTAACTACATACCTAAATCATTTTTATTTGTTCTTTAAAGAAGGTGTGGCAATATTTAACGAATGAATCTTTTTATTTCCACAATACCCAAATGCCCGTAGGCGTATAAATAAATTCTTTGGCACAGTTTCTAAAAGGTTTTACATTTCATTGTTAATATTTACATCATTCGTTATTTCACATAATGTATGATAATTGTGCAAAAGTTTTCGCATCTGGCAATTTTTTCGCTCCGTTCCATCCGGCAAGTTGGCAAGTTGGACAATAGAATTGTGGAATTCCATTTTGCTTAATCATTTGCGGGTAATACCTGCTCAAAAGACATTTTGCGATTGCTGATGATATTTATAGACGTAATTGAATTTCTACTTTGTTTTCATAATCATATAATATAGTCTACATTGCAAGCATCACACGTGCATCAAACTATTAGGTGTCGTGTTTTAAATGACGTATTTTGTTTACGATAAGGGATAATATTATTTGGATGGAACAAATAAGGAACGTAATTCTAAATTAATAATGTAATTTTAATTATTACGATGATGATATAGAGTATGTGCATAAAAAGTGCCGTAGAATGTTATAGCTTCCACACATAACAAGACACTTCTCTTTTCTCTCAAACATTCTTTACGAGCTCCATAAGGAATGGTGTGTTCAATAAAATATAAATTGTTTATTAGGTAAGTTTGCAAAATTATTTAAAATAAGTGTACTTACCTAACTTTGTGTATAAAAATTTAATAATATAATGACACAATTTCCTAATAAACCACTGGCTGGAATAACTTATAATAATGGTTTTAAATTCTATAGTTACAATATAATTTACACATTACAAAAGTATACAGGCAGGGTAGGTACATTTGGAAAATATTTAATGGTTGCATTTATATTCCAATCATGTCCAATATTCAAATTAATTAATCTTGCAATACTTGCCACGAGCCGCAAATAAAAAAAAATTGTCTGTACAAAAGCTACCGTTTCTAACCGGTGAAATAAATCCACTACACCATCATACCTATGTAATTTTACAAAGATATCCTTCTGTAGAGCATCAATCACATCTAACAATCACAATTATTTCCCATCATCATCAATATTCAATCCAACATCGCCATTCCCTCTCATCTCTGCGGCTCTTCTCGCTTTAATCAGCTCTAGCAAATCGACCTTCTTCATCGTCACCCTCACCAAGTCCTTCAGTATCTTCTTGATATCCTCATCTTGCGATATCAAACTCTTAATATGTTCCCTGGTGTAGCCACTATCTCTTCTTGTTGGCGGCCCTATCTTCGGAAGTTTATTTTTCTTTTGGGCCTTCATGAATGGCGGTAGCTTCTTCTCTTGCGCTGGTGGCACATTTGGGTTCATTGAATTCATTGGGTTCCTAGGATTCATAGAGTTCATAGGACGCACGGAGTTCATAGGATTCATGGAATTCATGGGATTCATAGAATTCATGGGATTCATAGAATTCATGGGATTCATAGAATTCATGGGATTCATGGAATTCATAGGATTCATAGAGTTCATAGAATTCATAAAATTCATTGGTCGGTTCCGCTGGAAGTTCTCAGAACCTATATCGTTTTGCCCACAGGAGTTGGTACAAGACATGGAGCAGCACATTCTAGGTGTGCACTCAGGCTGTTTTACTGGTGCTGGCAACACTAAGGGTTCTGGTGGCAATGGTGCTAGCTCTTTCTTTTTAGGTCTGTAGTCATTGTAGAAGAGAATATTTTCTATACTTTCTTCTGAAGATATGTCAAGAGGCTCCTTTGAGGCGGTGGAAGTGAAATGGAGAGCGGCGGCAATCTGGAATTTTGTAATTTTAGTTAAGAATTAGTTGCAAACTGTTGGTTAACAAGCTCGTTTTTACCCTTTTTAATTTATTTAAATATACCTAGGTATATTGGTTATAAAAGAGTGAATTTTTAAATATGTTTATTGACTTACCACGAATATAATATTCATGACCACCGTTCATGGAAATCCAAAACTACAATGAATCGCATTATTTCATGGGGAAGTCATTATCAGGGTGTTTTGAAAACAACAACTATGCACTCTACGACTTAGTTTATTTAGCTTTATTGTTGTTCAATGATAAAAAGGAGAAAAATAGCTACAATCTCGCATTGCATAGTGCAGCGTAGCGAATCACTATATTAAGCGGCTTATATCTACCTAATATGCGAGTCAATGCAAGATATTTTTGTTAAAATAAAACAACAAACATTTAAATACTATTTTCAAAATAACTAAATCAAAACACTTTATTATTTAACTTTTTATAAATTACAATACCTATATTTTATCAGACGAATTTTTGCTTCAGTCACGTAACCAATATGATTTACTTATTTTTTATACAACGTCTGTGAAAAAGGACCAGCAATTCCATGCTTGTTGCCGACTCTTTAATATGAAGGAGAAATTCCTACAGTTTTAGGTTGTCACATTACAGCGGTCCAGACACTATGACTAAATAATATCATTACCTTCAAGTAATGACATTACTAATGACAGTGTAGTGATTGGAATGAAGGAATGACGGTAAGGAATGAAGTCATTCGAATATTTTAATATTGTAGTGTCAGTACTGAAGTAATGACATTATACTGACAGTTTGTGGTTCGCGGTGCCTGTCATTCCATCATTTCTTCAGTATTCGTGGAGCGATCGCCGAGGATGGACGCATTTGGAGCTAATCTATATTCTGCTGGGATTGATTCATTCAAATGAGTGTCTTTTTTGCGTATAATTGGAGTAAATGATTGTAATAGCTTCTAGTGATTTGCTTCGCTCATGCGAAAGTAATTCTTGAAATGCTTCAGTGATACCGATATTTTTAAGAGGTACATGTAAATATTCCTTGAAAGACGGCCACTTTATGTATTTTTTTATTTTAACCGGTTTTTATTTTATTTTATTTTATTTTATTTTATTTATAAGGTTTGCCAACAGGTGGTATACAAAATACTTATTAATAACTAGGTACAATGAGCTTGCTTGAGTATCCACCCAATTACAGGCAAACACGGCATGCACATATAAAGTAGCTATTGCTTACATAATAATTCTTAATCTAAGTAGGATTGAAACAAATTTTCAAAATAAGGTAGCTAAGTAGGTAACTAATAATTAGTAAGATCTATAACCCTTAAGTACTTACTTAATCTAAAAATATTCTTATGTAGTTGTCTAGGAAGTGAAACATAACTTGTAGCAAAGTGAAACAGAACATAATATATGAATTTTACAATTAGAGATTACTCTTGAGTGTATGCAAATATTTTTTGTACTGGTAATGTGACATTTTTAACATATCTAGTCTATTCTATTTATATAATAAATTGTGCTCTTTACAAATTCGTGGTATTATACTGTGAGATCCAACATTTAAATTTTATATGAGAACGGCCGAAAGTTGACTAATCGAGAGTGTTGGCGCGACACTACCCAGTTAATTGTTTGCAGAAGCTGTGGACAATCTAGCATTCCTGAGACAATTTTGTGTAACAGTAACTGGTCAGAAATGCAACGGCGGTCCTCGAGAGAGATCGTTTTAAAAAACTTTAATCGCTCCTGGTATGAATTTAGTATGCGCAGTTTCCCCTGATGTACGGAGAGAAAAAATAGGAACCTCTTTTGAATTCGTTCAATACGCTCTATATGACATTTGTAAAATGGATTCCATATATTAGAGCAGTATTTTAACAGACTGCGAACCAAGGCACAGAATGCTGCCTTTGTTAGCAGAGATATTTTTGAATTTTTTGCAATTGCGCCAGATAAAGCCGACGAGTTGGTTAGCATCTATACATCTATACATATAATAAAGCTGAAGAGGGTCGAAAGTCTGTACATGGAAGATATTCGAAAAAAAGTTGGCTGGGGATACTTAGAATCGATAACAAAACACGTTCCAACAGTTTTTAGACTTTTTGTCTGTTGGTCTGTTTATCTGTTTGTCTGTTTATTTGACCGCGCATCACGTAAAAACGGCTGAACGGATTTTGATGCCATTTGGTATAGAGATAGTTTGAGTCCCGGGAAAGGACATAGGATAGTTTTCATTCCGAAAATCAACCCTGAAGGTGGTGAAAAGGGGGTTAAAAGTTTATATGGGAAATCAATAACCGCTGAACGCTGGAAATAGTTTGAGCTCTGGGGAAGGATATACAATAATTGATATCCGGGAAGTCATTCCTTACTAATTCCACGCAGACAAAGTCGCGGGCAAAAGCTAGTGCTTAATAATATTATCAAGATGTGGGTTGAAAGATATTTTTTAGTCTAAAGTCACACCAAGATCTCTAATATGCGATACTTCTTCCAAGGGCACCCTGTCTATAGTATAAATGGTATTCAATGGTAAGAGATTTTTAGTAAATTTTATGTGCTTACATTTTCCTATATTCAAGGGTAATTTATTGTTATTAGACCAATTTATAAAGCAATTACAATTATTATTGCCATTCAGGCTATCTTTTTTGCGTCCATTGTCGACCGCGACCACTGTCGTAATGATGAAAAATACTGACAAGTGTGTGGAGAGGTTTTGGAATGTCATTACCGAACGAAGGAATGATAGTTTCAGTAAGTAATGTCATTACCACTGATAGTGTCTGGTCCGCTTTACATTCACGGTCTAACCCACGTAGGTAGGTACGTTGTAGTGTCTATATTTAGATTTCTTCCAGTCAAATTGTCAATTACTTAGATACGTAAATTCGCCAAAAGTAATCAATTACCTGAACACGTTAAGAGTTTTGTGAAAAAAGTCCATCAAATTTAAATCCACTTAAGGTTTCGTGTGCAAGTGTGCTTCTAACTTTATTTGGGTAGATTTAAATATTGTAGGTAAATACGTGTCTCTTAAATATTGGTTGTTTTATTTTGTTGGGTTGAGTGGGTCAACCCGTGACCACGAACGCTGTAAAGTGTTCGAAACGTCGGGATGTAATTTAAGTTCAGTATACGCGATATAATCCGTTCAAAGTTGTTTTATTTCATGAATATCTATCACGGCAATATTTGACTATGATGTATTTGGTTACTAAGAAAAGCAATAAAACTACATGACATGTTGATTTAATAAAACCTTTTGGAAATACACAAAAAAGCTTCCAATTTATTTAAATAGCTAGGAAATGAATAAATATATAATCGTAAAGTAGAAAACGGCAGTCAGTAAAATAGGCTCTGTAAACTGGGTGTCCTTAGCCATTAGACAAAGCCGAAACCTACATATATTTGCATTACGGTATTTAGAATCAGTATACAAAATACCATATCAATCGGTGCAGTGGTTAAGAAGAAATTAACAAATTACGATTTATTTTTGTAGCAGCCTGTATATAAGTATAAACGCTGATGAGAAACTACATTCTCATTGAATAGTATAAGACCTCTTTCATCCTATTTGAATATTTTATTTATTCATGACACTTATTACAATTTGACATGACAAATGTCTTATCTGACAAATCCCATACATTTGATATATACATGACAACACACAACACCGACGCACATACAATACAAATCTAATGTCTTGCTCTGGCGTGACTTATCACTAAAGCTGCGTCCACACTTGTATCTTTTTGCCGTATCGTATCTCCGTCGCGTATCATGATCGTTAGTGTGGACGCCAAAAGATCGCGATCATGCCACGCGCCGTATCTGATCGCGCAGAATCCATGTTGCTACGCGGTGATTCAATACCCCGCACACTCGCGATCGGATACGCGTATCATGATCGGTAAGTATGGACGTGTTTTGAAACTGTATCATGATACGCGGATATGATCTGATACGCGATACGCCGCGATCCATCTGAGTTGGATTTTCGCCGATCGATACGGCGATCATCAAAGGGGATACGGATACGCCATTAACAAGTTTGTACGGGTACAGGACCGATCACCGATCTGACCGATCTCATCTTGTTTTCCGTAGGGACATTTGGAGTTTATAATGAATAATTAAATTGTTTTAATGTTAATAGAGGCCGATAAGGCCAAACTAATTTAATGGAACCCATTGGACCCCAATTATTATCATAGGGTATTAAAAAAAGACACGTGAAACGAGTTGGGCGAGGTAATGAATCGCCTGGTGGAGGAACTAAAAGCTTCGTACTGACGAACAATCACAGAAAATGATAGGGTGTTACGATACGATGCTAGTGATACGGTATGCCAAAGTGAACGTCCATACTTAATGATACGGCGTTACGATACGATACGCTGATACGCTACGGTTAGTATGGACGCATTTTTTCACGTCACGGTGCTAGTGATACGGCATGACCAAAGTGAGCGTCCATACTTAGGATACGGGAGCTCGATACGATACGCATGATCGTGATCGGCAAAATGATACAAGCGTGGACGAGCTTTTAATGACATCGTCAAAAACACTGTCAATTACTAAAACATTATGATTCTTTTGTTATTTTTTTAAATCCATTGTTTTAATTTAAAAAAAAAATTGGCAGTTATAGGGACTACCGATAGAAGTGAAAACTTAAGGTCTCTACACGACGCGACATGCGCTAGGTAGGGGGATGAAAAACCAAGTCCAACGTGGGTCAGTTCGGTTTGCACAGGATGGTTACACAATGCGGTATTTAAGCTCCCTGTGCGATTAAATACCGCGAGCCATCCGGTTGCCTCGCGGACACTGAAACTACGCGTCATTGCTCTGAAGAAAATAGTTCAAGTAGAACACAAAATAAGACAACCTACGGTAACCTATGTGCCCCTAGTAAACGCTCCGAATGTAAACAATAATGTACATTTTACATGTTTAGCTTGTGATGCGTTTTTGTTTTCGTGACGGTGTCGGTGACGTGAACTCATAAGATTTCCCTCTACCAAAAATTGCCCAACGCGGCTAAAGAAGTTTTCACTTCAAAAAATTGCATTAGGGCATTCCTAAGAAGTAACCCTAATATGGGATTTTAAGTCTTTGTCCAATGGCTAAGGACATACTGTATATTATTAAGACTGGTTTAAATAAAACAATTGACACTTTATTTTTCTCTCTCCTCTTGCTTTAATTTACAACGGTTTCCTGTGTTTTAAAACGGATGAAACCCGCTTCCATATTTTATGCCTTTTCTTATATTCGTGTACCTTATCCAAGACTCTATTGAATGGGTTCAGTGCCTTGGCTTTCATTTCTGCTCTGCCCATATGCTCTGTCAGGCGCTCACAGTAGTGGTACCACCATGGCATCACCATGTATAAATCGGCACCTCTCAGAGCCATCTTATTGCAGAATGCCTTATTTGGGATCTTGAGTTGACTAGCCAGCTCTCCACTGATATGGTCTGGCATTGTGAAAGGTACGGTGTATTCTGTCAAAAAAGGAAAACAACTACAAATGGTTCTAATAATAGCATAATTGATTTTGCACCCCTACTATTCGAAAAAGGGTAATTTGTTGCCCATTTACAGGGAGCAAGAGTGACTTTTGATCCGTCTGCGTTTTTTTTAAATTTTCCTTGTCTTTGCAACCGATTAAAATATGACAACATTATATAAGTTCTTTTTCTAGCAGATAGCTAGTTTAGTAGCTTTGTTTTCGTTTTTCTCATAGAAGGAGTGAAAAGTAGAGTTTAGAAATTATTTCGATCTCGGGTCCCTTGAATACCTCACTACGCTCAGGATTCTACGTTAGAATCCTTCGCTTCGTTCGGGATTCAACACGCTACCCTCGACCGAAATAAGTCATTAATTTTGCTCCCTTGTAATACAATCTACTATTTATTCCATAGCTCCAAAGTAGCACAGTGTCTTGTTTTTTGTTATACATTTCTCTTTGATATTCTCCTTTAATTATATTGACCTGTTGATCGACTCAGTTATAAGATTATATGGCGGAACCATATTAATTAATTCGCCATTAATTTTAGTTTATTCGAAAATTGTATTGTCGAATTTCACTTGCCAACCAACTTTTCGCAGAAGTTTCTTTTGGCCGAATTTCATTTCCCAACTTTACATAATCCAACCTAACCTAACCCAACCTGGCAGGTAATTTACATTTCCCAACTATGGGGGTTAGGAAATGAAATGGTTGCGAAATAATTATTTGGTAAAAGTTATTCAGCCAAATGAAACATCTGCGAAAAGTTGGTTGACAATTGAAATTCGGCAATACAATTTTCAGCAAAAAGGCAGGATACCAGTATTTTTTTAATTTACCAATTTTCGGCGACTTTCGCCTGTTGTACGAACACTGTGCATGTAACGGTATCAATACCAGAAGAAAAATCTGGAACAACAATCATCGTTTCATAGTTGTACAGTCAGCATCAATAGCAGAAGGCCGCAAAAATATGTGACACGCTCTTATTTGTAGAGCCATAGGAGCGTGTCACATATTTTTGCGGCCTTCGTGTAGGAAGATACTAATGATGCTGACTGTACATAGTACCGTCGCGTGCTACACTAGCACGTGACGGTAACTCTTCAGATTTCGTACCGTCAAGTGCTACAACTTTGCCTACAATGCACAACTTTGCCTCGCTTGAAAAACATTTTTTTTTCACCAAACAGCTTTATATCTTATTTTTAAGATGGCCGCCTTTCTCCCTTCTCAGGAATAAAGATAAAAAAGCTGTTGGTGAAGAAAAACATGTTTCCCAAGCCAGGCAAAGCTGTAACACTCGACGGTACCACTTCGGTCTTACTAGAAAAAAAAACAAATTATTTTTTAATAAAGTATTTTGATTCGTTTATTTTTAGTAAACACACTGTTATACGAGCACTTACTGTTCTATCTTGTTAGATGATGGGCCAACGCGCTTAGCACGTACAAAAGTCGGATAAATGCATATGTAGCCGAGCGGACCCCAGCCTGCTTAGCCATGACAAACGCTAAGAAGAATACCGAAATAATTAGATTAAATACTGTTAGTAAATCAAACTTACCTGAAAGTTTACCATGTCAAATGTCACAAACAAATTCAACCATACGTGCCGCTATAGGTACTTCCGCTATAAAATATTCATAGCTAGCATTACTAACACCTTTATCGCTCCTTTATTATATTTACTACTGCAACTTCAGTAACTCATTTCCAGTGTCGATAAGCAGCTTCCTTTTTCATTCGTTTTACACTTTTCTGAATCGTTGAATTTGTTTTTAAATTTAATTTAGTTTTTTTATCATCGTTGTGCAATTTGAGTCGCCAGGACGCTCGCGTTCCCATACAAACGTAGTTCAGCTCTCATTTTAAAACGACATGCTTTAGAACCATGAAATTGGCATGGGCATTCCAGTAGTACAGATCTAGGTCGGACATTCGTTTTCGTTGCTAAAAATTGTAATACAGCCAGTTACAGATTTACATACAAAATTTATTTTTGCTTTAGTTTCTTTGTATTACAATATTTAGCAACGAAAATGAATGTCCGACCTAGATCTGTACTAGTGAATGCCCATTGCCCATGTCAAATTTCATGTTACTAAAACATGTCGATTTAAAATGAGAGCTAAACTACGTTTGTACGGGAACGCGACGCGAGCTCACGCGAGCGTCCTGGCGACTCTTTCAAATAAAAACGTTTGTGACGCGTAGAGTTAGCTTAGTCTGGCTATAGTTATTAATTAATTATCGATCTCATGGCAAAAAGATAGACACTAGGTATACGCACTTTTATCAATGAACACTATTCAATTACGTTGGTTATCAAAAACACATTGATTACCGAAATGTCATTTTCATTCTTTTATGAAAAAATTACATTAATATCCGTAACAAATTAAGATTTTAAAGTTAGAATAGGGCAGATGCCCCGGTTTTGGCCACTTTAAGGAGAGTTTGATTGTTCAGGCGTCCGTCATTTTGCGTTATTAAGGAATTATGACATTCTTTATGTACTGCGTCGTTGAAAATATATTGATATAACTATATGAGTCTACGCTGTAAAGATTCTGACATAAGGTCTTATTATTTTCTTTAATGAAATGTCAAAAGGGGGCCCAGGAGCCAGTTTTGGCCACTTTTTTCCAAGACTCCTGACATCTGAATGACAACTGATACATGACAGGTGACAATAACTATAAACTATAGACTTGTAAATTCGTAAATATCTTAATAAAGTTGAAAATGGCCAAAACCGGCACAGTGGCCACAACCGGGGCATCTGCCCTACTGCTCCTGTTGTTCAAGAATTAAGGCGCCTGTTGTCGGCTGTACTATATTTGTGGCGCCTTAAAAATCCAACTAAGCAACTTTGTAACAAATCCATAGTGAGGCATAGTACCTAGGCGCTTGAAATACGGATGAGTTAAGTGAATGGGCCCACTTTGTCGATTTACAGTGTATAATTTTTATCGCATATAGTTATCATCATCATCATCATCTCAGCCATAAGACGTCCACTGCTGAACATAGGCCTCCCCTTTAAGGGGGTGTTTGCCATACGCGCCACGCTTGGCAGGCGGGTTGGCGCGCGCAGTTTTTTTTTGTTTATTGTTGTTTAGGCTTTCGGAAGATGCTGCTGCCCATCTCCCGGTATATTCCCTTAGCAGACTCCTACTGCAACCACGGGACCATGTAGTTATAGGTATATAGTTTTAGGATGTTTTATTAATAACTTTATATCGACAAAGTGGTTAGGAGACAAGTCTCTCATGACGTATTTACTCCCTTGGGAGTAACTTAAAAATGCGCAAGTATAAACAGAATGAGGACGAATTTGCAAATGAAATCTCTTAAAATATCTTTGGATACGCATTGGATACGCCGAGTCCATGCACTATAGATAATTTAAAAGTCTCTAGTTGACTTTTAAACCAATTATGATCTATAGGAGTTCTTAACCTCATTTTATCGAATAAAAAGTACCTATTTCTTTATTTTTCAGCAACGCTCCAATGAATTGTTTAAGAAAGCTCATAATGACCTAAAAATACCAAAACCTTATAATTCAACGATTGCATTGCAACTTCAGGATTAAGCCAAATTGTTTTTACAGAATTATATTAACGAAGAGGTCATTCAAAACACTTGCCATAGCAATCCTAACCCTCGGGATACCAGTACAAGAGTACTTTCTGATTACACGTAGACTAACGATCCTGGAATAACCTCCTGGGGTTCAAAGTGCTAATATTAGTACAAAATATCTTCAATGAAAATTCAATTATATTTTAATTGGTACAGAGTTGCTTTTGTTTTGTTTCGTTCGATTTCGAAACATAAGATATTCAATTCTATTTTCTAACGCTTTTGGTTCAAATTTCACTTCCAATCTTTCTGTTATGGTGGGTCGCTAGAGGATAATATCATGTCATCATTATTAGACCACGTTAGCCATAAGTTCTTGAGTGGAGACCGCGTAATACGACGCGGTGCTTGTCATCCTGTAGCAAACAAACACACGCGCGGGCGCAATGCCTCGGGCGAGGCACGTCCACACTTGCCGAGCTGCCGCGTGCGACAATATCCTCGTGAGGCGGTGCGCCAGGTGTAAACACGCCTAATCATCAATTATTTATCAATAATCAATGCCTACCTATTTTTCACTTAATTTTTATTGTAGTTGCAGTTTATGTTCATGATGTCCGTAAGGCAGCGAGTAAAGATGTAATTTTAAACAAATAACAAAAAAAGAACCGTTTTCACTTAGGCTCCGCTTTTCCAAGAGGAAATGCCCGAGTTGCTGTAAAAAATACTGAAATCACTATATGTATAGACACCTATATAGTGATTTCAGTAATATACACACCTATAATAGTTAAGAGTTCCCTCGATTTCTCCAGGATCCCATCATCAGATTTGGACCTGGAGTTCGATTTTTGAATCTCACCGGGTGGCTTTTTTCGCACTAAATAGTCATCGGCTGCATACAAAAAAAGGCACCGGTGAGATTCAAAAATCGAACTCCTGGTGACAATGGGAAAAACTGTGATTACTGAAACTATTCTCTTTCAAACAAAAAAGAATTTTCTAAATCGGTCCAGCCGTCTTCGAATAATCGGTGATAAACTTTTAATAAAAAACTCCGACGAATTGAGAACCTCCTCCTTCGAAATCTTGAAATCGGTTGAAAAGGTCGATTCTAGCTTACAATACTTAACTGGTTTTGTTATCATTTTGATACGACCTGAGTGCGTATCGCTCGCGCCAACAATATGAAAACGTGCTAGCATCTCTCTCATCCATAAGCAATCTATTTAGCCAGTTCATCACCATAACAAATCGTAGTTAGTAAATCTGAATACCGATCTAGGTTAGGTTAGGCAGCACGTTAGGTTACCCGGTGAACGAAAAAAGTATAGAAATCGTGGTAATTTAAAAATTACCCTATATGATTGTGAGTCGGAGGCGGGACATACAAGATATGACAGCAAGTCGTTTATTTTAATTTAACCGCTCATGAGGTTTGACGTATATTTTTGTTAGTTAGTGAAAACCTTGATTGACCAATCACAACTTTTTTAAATAGCGAAAATTGACATATTAGTTCATTCAAAGCAGGGGAAAGGGGGCGAAGGGATAACTGTCAGATAAATATCAGGACCGTTTTTGGGAGCCATATTTATATAGTTTCCATCAAATATATCGTAGCGTGGCCGCTACTATATATTTGATGAGGCACTAAAAATATCTGAACATGCACTTTATTGTCTTGACAATTAGAGGCGTTATTCAGATATTTGTGACCACCTTGCCTGCTCCGATATATTTGATGGCGACTGGTAGACGCCGTCTATACCTTATTTAGTCGTAGATAGGGAATGCAAACCGGTTATAACCGTAACCGAAATAATCGGTTATAACCGGTTATTTGGCCAATTTTCATAATCGGTTATTGAGAGTTTATAATAACCGGTTTCGGTTATTATCGGTTATTTATCGTATGAAATTTTTGCCTATAATTTGCTACAACAAATACCAATTGACATATAAATCCTGAATTTGTTAATTGTAATAAACATATACGCAGTGATTATTAAATAACTTCATATATATTTCAAGTCAAAACTAAATATATGCGGGTCTACCGGTTAACAACAGACATAATAAATAGTGCTAATACTAGCTGCTAATCCCGAATTTATTTACTATTTTTAGTCATTTATAATTTAATCTATCTGTCTATTCAACAAGACTTATTATTTTACAACATGTCATGATACTGATGATAATCATGTGTCTATGCTTAAATTCAACTTATAATGTAATGCTAACCAAACACAAAAACTATTTTACATTGTATTACTATTAAGTATTTGTTAATTCAGTGGATCTTGTGCGCCTCTTTAAAAAAAGTGGACACACGTTGCCTAAATCTGCCAATACGATTAGAAAAATTGTGTTGATGGAGTGCGAAAAGGCTAAATTAAAAGTAGGTAACTCAAAAATTGGTGCAATTTACAAAGAACAAACACAAATTGTCTTTAACAGCTGATGAGCGGAGTTCAACAAGAAATCGCAGGTATATAAACGTTAACCTGGACTCGCCTCTTTTTGAATCAAAACGAAAATACATTCGTTTGGGGTTCGTACGCATCGCATAGTGGGCAATGCAACAGCAGCAAAGTGTGGATCATTAATTCATTAGCAAAGTTTTAGCTTGTGTTTTGATGACGTAGTGGGCCTTACTGGTTACTTTACTAATTTTGATAGTTAAATTTGAAATAATATTCATAAATCCCTTTAAAATTGATAAAACAAGTGAAAATTAAGCTTTTGTTTCATTTGCTATGCCCGATACCTAGTTTATACCGTTATTTAGTGATATTTACCCGTTTTATTCAGTAACAAAAAATAACCGGTTATAACCGAAACCGGTTATTTGTCGGTCATAACCGTAACCGAAACCGGTTATGGAATTTGGCCGGTTATTGCATTCCCTAGTCGTAGAGTTTGCCGCGTTCCCGCATCCAATAGGAACGGTCAGAGCTTTGCCTAAATGTGGTCTTAGTGCTGGCTAACGAGGGTAATCCTGCTAGAAAGTGGGTCAGATACTCACTAGCATTAACGGTTATGCATTCGCGTTACTCTGTGCACAATCAGTCGTATTGTACACCTGTTATTTTAGTTGATAACGTGCTGGGTTTCAACTCGTGACTTGCACGTGCTCGGGTATATGAGCGAGATAGTGTTATGCACGTATGTAGTGATATCCCGCTTACGCAGCAGCCTGCCAATCCAAATCCAACGTGAGTACTGTATTAGGTAACCTAGAAATTCACTTGTAATTATCTCAATCAAAACTATTTATTTTTTAATCGGATTAAGATACATCTTATAGCTCGTAATTTTCACGGTATTGTAGTCCGCTACGCTTAGGTCTAACTGAAGCGATTGAAAAAGACGTTTCAGCTCAGAACAAATGAATCCTCTCGTTTTTAAAGGGTCGGCAACGTGCATGTGACACACCTGGAGTTGCAGGCATCCACAGACTACGGTGCCGTGGGGTGCCCGGCCTTAGAATTGTCCCCCACCATATCATCCCGTGGTTGCAGTAGGAGTCTGCTAAGGGAATATACCGGGAGGTGGGCAGCAGCATCTTCCGACAGCCTAAACAACAATAAACTGCGCGCGCCAACCCGCCTGCCAAGCGTGGCGCGTATGGCAAACCCCCCCTTTAAAGGGGAGGCCTCTGTTCAGCAGTGGACGTCTTATGGTTGAGACGATGACGACGACGACGATAGACTACGGTAGCTGCTTACCATCAGGTGGGCTCTATGCTTGTTTGCCACCGACTTTATATAAAAAAACATTGTTTTTCGTACTGCTCGCGTCGATCCAACGGAACCTAAGTCCTTCATTTTATACAAAGTGCAACGCCGACGGTTGCAGCAGCCATTATAATAATGAGCATTGATTCAGCGGCACCCGCGCGCTTGTTAATGCTTTCAACGGGACTCATTAATAAGAGAAATGCTCTCAATGGTCTACGGTCAGCTATGGAACAACCTATTACTACTACATTTTATTTTTATCGACGGGAGCGAACTATGACTGCAATAGTTATTTTCATCTCAGCAGGTTGAACAAGCCTACTTTCCTCACTCCCTGGAGTGACGAAAGTGCGACTTTCATCACTCCCTGGAGTGACGAAAGTTGCGACTTTCGTCAGGCCATAAATGTGTTTTTTTAACTTTAACATGTTCTCACTATGAGGTGAAAAGTTGTATGTGTCACACGAGAGAAAAGTTTTTTTACATCTCATGTTCTTGAGATCCCTCGCTACGCTCAAGATTCTAACTTAGAATCACTCGCTTACACAATAGTTATTTGTGCAACAAGAGAGGAAAGTTGGTTTTTCTTGCGAGTGTTGATTTTGAGTCTCAAGTACAAGCGAAAGATTCTATAATTGGATCACGTGCGAAGCGAGTCATTCTAAGTTAGAATCTTGAGCGTAGCGAGGGGCTCAAAAACACGAGATGTAAAATAACTTTGCTCTAGTGTGACACATACAACTTTTCACCTCAGTTAGTAAGAACATATAAATTCAACAACGTTTTATAATAATATTTACGACCCCGTCGCCCACTGGTTTTTGGTCAACTAAGTACAGTCGTCATCAAATATATCGGAGCAACTAGGGTACGTAGTCAAAAATATCTGAACATGCACTTTATCGCCTTGACAATAGAGGCATTGTTCAGATATTTGTGACCACCGTGGCCGCTCCGAGATATCGAATGGCGAGATGGCGAATGTACCTACATATATTTGAAAAGCGATTTATTTTTATTTTTATACCTTTATGTATTTATAAGACTTTTTAAATGTAAATAAATAGATAAAAATGTTAAAATTTATTAAAGGTAAAAAAGTGCAATTTTTTTCTACCATCGCCGTTAAATAACATAATTTTCTTCATTGTCGTCGGCTTAACCAAATGTGTACGGGTAATACAAAGAGAAATAATTATAGAAAGGGTAATAAAACGGGTACACGGGTACAAAGGGAGCAACCAGCGTGCACACGACGCAATCGTTTTCTATTTGTGAAGATATTTTAGTCGTCCTGTCTACTGGTTTCTCTGTAGTTTTCTCTGCTTCAGTATTATTATCTTTCTTAGTATCTTCTGTTGGAGTTTTTTCGGTACTTGTTGTATTGTTTGATTCTTCAGCTATGACTGCTACGGTAAGTATTACTAATACGATAATTTTAGAAATTTCTGTAAGAAATGGGTTTTATTAATATGCGTAGAAGTACACCTAATGGAAACTTCATTATAACTGGATATAAAAATACAATGATTGAAATAATAGTCTAAACTAAATTTTGGTAGATAATACTTGAATTTTACCGAACTTTTTGGCTCCATATTTATACTTGTAGTATCATGGATTTGTCAAGTAATTATTAATTGCAATCCTTTCCTCCAAAATGTTAAGCAATATTCCGGCAATTATAGTTTTAATATAAGCAATAAATTGTTTTGTCGACAATAAATTGGTTTCTATAATTACCTATTAAATTCTCTCGTTACTGATAAAATTATAAACTGCATACAGGCAGAGATGGGTAATTCCGGATACATAAGAACGTACTATTACCTACTGTTGCAATGAACGGTATACTTTAGGAGAAACAAAATTAAAAAAGAGTGTACAGTTTACTCTTTAGGATTTAAATAGTAAATTTAATACCCCTGAAGTTACAGGCATCAATGGGCTATAGTGACGGACAGACAGACGGGCTGTATCTACATATTTGTCACTGACGTTGAATAAAAAGTCGACCTTCATTCAATTAACTTACATTCACATTGAGAAATACTAGAAGGATTGTTCGGATTTCTTACATTTATAAATAAAATAGTTTTTCTATTTAGATTATATTTTTATTAAAAAAACACACACATAAATAATAACTTATTTTATTATTATTTTTAAATAAATCAACTACACAAAATTAGTAAAGGTTACAAACCTTTATAAACCCAAAATTTTAAGTCCGACAGTCCGCTACTTAGGCAACTTAGGCCGGCTTACTCGAATCGCAAAAACTTTGTTTCATACAAATAATACCACTCACAAATAAACTTACCCGAAAGAAACAAAATAGAGAAAAACAACCGCAAAGTTTTTAATATTTGATATTCAATCAATTCAACCGCAAAAGGTCTAATAATAATTAGGTATATGTATAATAATAATTTATCAATCGATTAAAATGACTCTGAAGAGCGTTCGAAAACTACATACTACATACCATAACGAAGAAATGTATTTTGTGATCGATGGACGCAATTTTAATTTACACGCGTTATGCTAAGAAACACTACTTGCTCTCACAATTAGAATCACACTAGGTGAACAATAGATAGCTCTTATTCACCTAGTGTGATTTTAATTGTTAGGTATTTAATGTTTTTATTTTTTAAATGTTTGGTATGATTTTAATTTTAACATAGCTTTTATTGATTATTTTTATTGTATTTCGTGTCTAACATTTATGGATCTGTTGGTCTGAAATAAAAGAATTTTATTTTCTTTTATTTAAGAATCAAAAGGCTTTTTTCCAACCTAAGAACTCAGCCGTAGTATACGTAGTAGTTACATTAGAATAACCGTACCCACTACTAGGGCTTGCATTAATCCGGATAGTAGAGTCTATCCGGAAAGAATAGTGTCGTAGAATGTATGAGCTCTCATATAAACCACGACACTTTTCTTTCCGGACAAACTCTAGCCGGATAATTGCAAGCCCTAGCCAATACCAGGTACACACGCTAGATACTACCGGCCATTTTGGAGGTGGTTTGCAGTCCTTGTTTACATTGCTGAATTTACAAGTCTTATCCTATCCATAAATGTAGGGGTAGTATGCGTAGTAGTACACCGGTATAATTGGCACCACCGGGTACACGGGTATGGGTACGACCGGTACACATTTTGGGGTTTGGTCGCAGTCCTGGTTGGCTGAACAAGTTAACACCATTATAAGAAGGAGCTTCAAAACTTTCTCAAAATGCATTTCTGGAAAAAAAAGCAGGAGATACATTCAGATTTTGAAAAACTTTCGTGTGTATTCAAATTAATCCATCAAATAGACTCCGCATGTAATAACTTTAGACAAGAGAAATACTCCCCATTAATTGAATATTCTGCATTTGGTGCTACTTCCCAATGACTCACAATAATGACTAAGTATACATACATACATACATAGATACATATACATACATATTTTGGGGACAATCTTACACAAATCAACCTAACCCCAAACTAAGCAAAGCTTGTACTATGGGTGCTAGGCGACGATATAGATACTTAGATAGATAAATACATACTTATGTACATAGAAAACATCCATAACTCAGGAACAAATATTTGAGATTAGCACACAAATAAATGCCCTTACCAGGATTCGAACCCGGGACCTCCAGCTTCGTAGGCAGGGTCACTACCCACTAGGCTATGGAGGCCGTTTAGACGATTCTTTTTTAATGTTTTGGATCTAGAAGGACCAGTCTAAAAGTCAATACTTAATGAAACTAGTACGAGTACATACTAGTTTGTTGAGAAATCGCTGTCCCTTGTCCCTTGCACGGTTGGCACAAGTATGCAGAGACTCGCGGACGAGATAGACATCTGTCACTTTCTGATAAATACAGTTATAAAGTAACAGATGTATATCTCACCCGCGAGAAACTGTCGCTGCACACTTATGCTAACCGTTATCCCATTTGCCTATACTCTCCGTATTTACAATTCTCGCATTCTGTTTCGCCACACCAAAACGTACATTTTCTTCCAAACGTACACGATTATATTTCCAAGTGTCAGAGTTACTATAGTATCCCTCTGGCTTATAAAAAAATGTAATATTTACCAGTTTTTTTAATATTGCTGTCTTAGTGGCATTGGTTCAGTCTGCGGCAATAGAATCTTCCTACAAGAAGGCCGCAAAAATATGTGACACGCTCTTATTTGTAGGGCTAGAAGAGCCTGTCACATATTTTTGCGGTCTTCGTGTATATTCTGACCAATAAGAGTAGAAATTAAAAAGTACATCGTAGTGTCGTCCCGTTTTTTTTAGATTGATTTAAAAGGGACGACACTACGATGTTGCCACTTTTTAATTTCTACTCTTTTTGGTCGGAGTATAGGAAGATACAATTGCCGGTGACTGTACGTGCAATTTCAGTTCATAGAACATCTAAAAGGGATAAGAAACGTATTAAAAACATTACAATACCTGTTACCCGTGTCCTTTCTCAAATCCTGCTCCTAATCTAATTGCCGTAACTTCTCATTAAATTCGGGACAATAAATTATCTCTAAGTAATGGCTTTTAACGGCTTTTATTAATGTGGGTCCACGTAAAAACACTTGGTATTTCTGATTAATTTCGCTGTGATATTGGCTCGGTGTTTGGATTTGAATGGTGGATATTAATTGCTAGTTTATGGTCGATATTCGTCATGGATTTAACTGAATAATTGGCAGAGGTATATAACAAGGAGCTGTATTTCAACTTTAAAATCTTGATTTGTTTCCGATTGGTTAATATAATCTTCATATGATACCAAAATGAGATATAAACAGCTTGTAATTTTAACAAGCAATACCATAAAAACACTTAACGCTTATGCTTAAGTGTCCAATGAAAATCTTTTTTATTTATTTAATATTTATTAGTCGTTATTTATATAACATTATAAGTCAATCGTCATTTTCCACAGGTCACACACAGGTCCTGTTCAATTTGAAATCAAATAACACCAAGAAAAGTTTACCTATATTCTTTGATTAGGCCTCCAGCGTGAAGTTTAATTATTGATGAAATAGCTCTTTGCTTGACAAATGTAATCTGTACGTAGCTCGGTACATAATAAACCAAATATTCTTAAATGTTAAAATCAGAGCATACGTGTAATAAAAACAAAAGTAGCTACTGTAAGTACTCAACCCAGTGCATATTTTTATGTTTTAATTCGTTTTGATTCATTAAATCAAAAGATATATATATTCTAATCTAATTGAATAAATATATAAGTGGTAAATGACAATAATGGCCTAATTATTATATCTTTAAAAATAGATCCCTCTAAGTATACCACATATTTTAAAATAAGTCAAGAGAAAGCAAAAGCAGTTTACTACCAAGATTCAACCGATATAAAAAAAACAAGTATGATCATCCATAAGCCTTTCGTTTTAGAAGAGACAGTGTCGTATTCTAACGTTAAAACACGTGATGACGTGATCCAACTTCAATACAACACCAATGCATTGAGTACAAAATACAGCTAGCGCCTAAACTTCTGAATGATCAATACTTATGAGAAAATTATTCCGTATCATCATCATCTCAGCCATAAGACGTCCACTGCTGAACACAGGCCTCCCCTTTAAGGGGGGGGGGGGGGGAGGTTTGCCATACGCTCCACGCTTGGCAGGCGGGTTGGCGCGCGCAGTTTTTTTTTGTTTATTGTTGTTTAGGCTTTTGGAAGATGCTGCTGCCCATCTCCCGGTATATTCCCTTAGCAGACTCCTACTGCAACCACGGGACGATATTCAACTTCAATATTGTATGATTAAATTGTTGTGTGTTGTAGTTATGTTTGAAATAGATTGTGTTCTAATGTATTATTTGAAATCTTTTTTCAGCCAGTCTTTAATAGCTATAACATGTGTATATTTTGTATGTCCCATTAAAAATGTTCAAGGTCCCCAGCCTATCTTGAGAAGGCTCCATAAAAATTACGACTCATTCGGTGCCAAAACACGTGTTTTATCAATAAAAAATATGCTTGCCATAACTGTTTTACAGCGGAATTATGATTATTTGATGTGGTTTCATTTGATTACCAAGAATGCTCAGAAACGTGTAGCAAGTTTTAATATTTTTTCCCTATTTTAGCAGTTTTGTTGAGACCGACATTTGTCCGACTGAACGACATAAAATATTGCAGACTGATTTTAAATGGCAACTTTTGACGTCAAAGGGAACTAAGCGGGTGCGTAGATAGATTTACAGAATATATTGTATTAAAAAATTAGAACTGAAATCTCATTAATATGATACTCTGATATGTGACTCTGATACTCGGACTTCTCCCCGTACTAAGTCAGTAGGTCCCACTTTTTTGACATGATATTGGATACAGTTTAGGCTATCTATTATTAGTCATATACATTTATTAAAATACAAATAAAAGGACAAACAACAGTACATACATAGAAAACTTACACCAATGAATACTACCTAGCCTGGGCTACGTAGTATTAATTAATACTACCTAGCCTACGTGGTTTAAACTAAGGCCTGTACCGAAAAGTTTTTTTACAAGAACAAATTAAGATAAAAAACTTTATAAAGTACCAAATAATTTAATCTGTAACTATGTTACTTATACAACTCTTGCCTAATGATTAATATCAAAATAATATTTTTTATACGTACATATTACACAACACATACCCTAATGTAAAAAGGAAGAAAATATTTTTCGCGCAACTCGCAGTCGATTTGCGGCTGGTATTTTGTATTTGCATGAAAATTAGTCAAAACAAATTACAAAGCAGTAACAAGGTTCCAGAATCGAAAGAAGAGGACCAAATCATTGCTAAGACCTAAAATTGGTGACAGAAAATTATTTGAATATTACTTAACCATAGTGATAAATAGGCCTCAGTTTTCATACAAAACGAGAACGCGTGATTGAAAATATTCAATCCCTTATAATTTTGTTAAACTTTCACCAAATGCTTTATATTTAGCATCATTAATAGCGGAATTTATTCACATTTTTAATTTTATGGCATACAAACGACCAGTGAAATAAAAACATTGGCAAGTCGTGCAAATATATCTAAACATAGGCTCGCAAAATTTAACTTGGATTTTTAAGGGAAAATGTCACTCTTGCTTAGATAACAAAATAAATAAATTGAAAAATGTTGTTAAAAAAGCTTTAAGGGTTTATGATGTATTAAAACATGAAAGTAAATAATCTGGAAATACCTACAAAAACCAGCAATAAATTATGTAAAAAGACTTTTCGGTACAGGCCTTATATGTACAAATGTCCCCTTTATCACCGTTATTTGGTAAGGTGCCCATAAGGCTGGCTGCGTTATCTATCGTGGCGCATATCTATTAGCTAGGGATACACGCACAGATGTGTCCGCCGGATTTGTCCGACGGATGTGCCCGGTGGACAAATCTGTTCGTGTATGGCGCTATTCAGATGTGTCCGCAGACAAATCCGTGTCCAATTCGCGCCATACACGCACGGATTTGTCCGCCGGGCACATCCGCCGGACAAATCCGGCGGGCATATCTGTGCGTGTATCCCTAGCTATTAGTGAAGGAATGAAGTTTTTATGTGTACCAACAAAGTAGGACTTTTCACTAGACTCGTCCCCATACGGTCCTCGGACACAGTAAGGCGTAACCCGCGTGCTACCGATGATGAGAACCAACTACTTATTTAAGTTATTCTGCCTCCGTGAAATGTGATTTTGAGCACGTAAGCACATATCATCATAATCGGTCATTTAATTCCGTAAACACGTAACGGTTTCGAAATTATACGTAAACCAGGTTTTAACGTTTTCGAAAACGTAAGAATTTCGAGTTACATTATCTTAAAAAATGCAGTGTAACGGGATAGACGTATTGAAATATATTATGGAACAAGTTAAAATCAATACAATATGCGTTGTTATTAAGTTAAAACTAAAATGTTTATAATAAAAATAGGTTTACCATATAAGGTACGTATAACAAAAATAGTGTGGTATAACAAAAATAGTGATAGGTAAATGATCGACTTATTCCTAACCGAAAGATGACGCCCTTTTGATATGACTTTCTCAATGTCTCTCTAATAGTTTTCTACCTAACCAATCAATAGGTATATTACAATAATAAATGTAACTAAACAGTTAGGAAATGAATCCCTTTGTTATAAACACGCTTAGTTCAGACACATGTCGTTTTAAAATGCAAAATAATGCCAAAATCATACATTAATTATAAGACAATAGAATTACTGTAAGTAAAATAATTAATCAGCTCTTTTACATAACCGTTGCATTCCATATTAGCCAACATAACAAAACAATACAAAAAATATCTAGGTACTTACACATTTTTCGCAATATCACAATCTCGCACAGGGTCAAGTATATGTCGTACCATCCAGTTCACTCCATAATCAGATTCTCTTTGGCTGTATGGCGGGAGGTCTGTGCCTACAGAAAAAATACAGTTCATTGTACGTAAACCGCGCACGCGTCTCGCGCGTCTTTTTCCCGCGCTTTTGCCGCGCCAATTCAAAAGAAAACTTCGTGATCCTTTTTTTAAGGAAGCATGTAGGTTTTATTTTTAATGCAATGATGATAGAAGTGATGGAGTGTATAGAGTTTGTTGACTGTGACAATGAGTGCGGTGTTATCAGGAGACGAAAGAAATTCAGTTGGGAAAGCGTGTATGCGGGTCTTGTAATGTGTTTAGTGCCATCGGTAGTATGTAGTTCAGGTAAACATTTTTTTTATAATGTTACTTATTTATTTTTTTAATTTTTATTGCACAAAGAGAAAAGTTATTGTACAAAAGGCGAACTTAATTCATAGGGCATTTATTGAGTACATAAAAGTCATATATTTCATGTAAAAGAAGCACATATTTCCAAATGCACGTGTTTTTTTTCTGTATTTTACATTGATGCCCAGAACCAATTATCCTAACCAAGTAACTATTAAAAAAATTAAAAGAAAAATTAAGTACCTTGTATTTTTAGAATACTTTTTTTTCTTTATACAACGTCGGTGGCAAACAAGCATACGGCCCACCTGATGGTAAGCAGCTACCGTAGCCTATGGACGCTTGCAACTCCAGAGGTGTCACATGTGCGTTGCCGACCCTTTAAAAACAGGAGGATTCACTGTGTTGACGGCTAACTGAACAAGAGAGGTCCCTCGTCGTCAACACACTGGGTCCTCTTTGAGCTCTTTGGCAACCTTACTCACCAGCAGGAACAAATAAAAATAGGTACTTATAAGAAATATACAATTACCGTTAATAAATAAAGTTAGTGTATGGTTCACCAAAGCCCTCATATTCCCCCCGTTGCATAATGTACTTACATTAAGTACTAAAAAGAATTGCATTAAAATTTTTACCATAGGCAACTGTGGCAACACAATGTGACCTCTATTAGGTACCCAAATTATAAGTCAGCAAACTTAATTTCATGGTAACAATAACATGGAGTAACAGTGCAAGTAGCGCTAAACATTTCGAAAGGATTTTTAAAGTTACTGTATTTTGCTATAGAACCCTGGAAGTTACTATGATTTTAAATTGTACATACTAGAATGATTTTTTTAAATCTCCTTTGACACACAATATTATATTTTTCCTGTCTATTTTAAAAGCAACACATTGATAGTAATACCTTATCAATTGGCTGCGTTTTACTTGTCAGATAGACATTGACCGATTATTTACGCGCATCGCATGTGACCCCTCTGGACTTGCAGGCGTCCATAGGCTACGGAAGCTGCTTACCATCAGGCGTATACTTGTTTGCTACCATCGTGGTATAAAGAAGAAAAATGCCACGAGTCTCGCCTGAGGCAGTGGATTTTTCTACTTTTCCTTTATTTCTAAACATTGTGGTATCGTTAGCAGACGTTCTGTTTATTACAAAAAAAACACCAAACCGAATGCAGAACCTCCTTCTCCTCCATGGAATTGAAGTAGGTTAAAAATTAATTGCAGTGTTTTCTTTGCGAAGATTTTGTACTTGTCAAAAAAAATATTTTTGTAGCAAAGCAGTTTAAAGTAGCTAATTAAGGTACATGGATAATCGAATACTTAAAAGAACGATTCGAATTATTGATTTTAATGGTTTAATGATTTTAATGCTATCAATGATTCGATTTTATTTTAAATAACTCATCAATTTGTAAGCCAATCCTAATCGTAAATAGGAGTGAGTCGCGACGAATAATATATAAACGACAAACAAAGTCTTGGAATATTAATTACAAACTAAGGTATCACAACTTAAAAAGAACTTTTAAAAGCCGCGCATACGACAACAATCTATTTATTATATTTTAGCCGATCATAGTTTACTTTTTTGCCGCAGCTCACGATGCCATATCGTAATTAACTCTAATAGCAGTAGGTACAGCAAATACCTTATTTACTATGACGTGTATAGTAAGTAATATTGCCTACATTTCCATTACATCTTGATGGTCATAAACTTGATCATACTTCCTCGTAGTTAGCATAATAAATTTTCCACCTACCATTTAAGTTCTCTGTCGACGGTTACAAACATCCTTTAATATAGGTTATGCGTTATGCAGGTGAATCTGAACTGAATGCCATATCTTAAGTACTTATTTTATTGTACGTATTCTGATCAGGTTAATAGAACATAGACCTAATGGGATAGATAAAATGAAATATAATATTCTGCGCAATCGAACTGTCAGTTTAGTATCTAGAAATCTAAAAAAACAGATATTAATAACAAGAACGTCAAAATACCGCTATTTATTATAGTAAGCCACTTTAAATTATAAACTGCGGTTTATAAAATAATATAACCATTGTTAATTCGTACTGCACTTGCTGCACTCGCCAGTACGTGGCGGCAGAAACAAACGACCCATATTAAAATAATCGCTGCTGCGAATGTCACCAGAAGAACTATTTTACCAGTTCACAAAAAAGACGTATCAACATTTTTTTTATGTCGCTTATGCCCTTTTCAAGAGAGAAACGCAGTTCACGCACGCAAAAGGAAAATGTTTTAACGTCGAAAACTATTCACGGTGCTTACGTCTTTTTTAACAAACGGTATTTACAGAATGCATGAGCTCAATGCTCATGTGTAATTGTTTTCCGCCCGGTAACATGAATTATTATTGTATATGGATGATATTCGGTTACATCCGTAGCAAGTATGCCAGAAAAGGGTAAAGTAATGGTTTACCTCTACTTCAATTGAAAATCCCCAAAAGAATCAGTGACCGGAATAACTTTAGCTAGAATAAACCATATATTTGGGATAAAACGTACATAACTTATCGCGGATACTTTATATGAGATTATAAATTTTGTACTTAGCCTACCTAACCTCGTGGCCCTACGTCTATTATTTATTTTATTGTACTATCCAGTCTTGAGTATTGTACTGACCATTTTTAGACCGTATTTCCTTGCAGGAAGGTCCATGATTGCTCAGTCCATATATCAGTCTCATCATCTCAGTAGGTACAATGCAAATTTAAGAATACATATTTTACAGCACTACCTTTTTTGGCGACGAACGCAATTCTTTAAGATATGTATAGACCATAGATAAATGAGTAGATAGATTGCTAACTCCATACATAGCAAAACTACTAATTAAATAATAAGTCGTATGGGAGGTATGCTTAAACTCATTTATACTAAGTTTTAAGCACACTTAAATCGTAGTACGTATTAAGCTGTAATCTTTTGAATAATAACTTTCAACAAAGCTCGCTTAAAACTTATTATATATACGCATTTAGTCATGTATGGAGAGAACACTCTAGATACTTAATTCTCTTTGGTATAGACTTAAGAGTAACAGCATTCTTAAAATAATGATATTTACATTTTAATCCTTAGTGCTACGAGATATGGTGTATATTTTGGAGGATATTCGTACATAAATATGTTTTTGTTTTTAAATATCGGGAGCGATGAACCGGACATTTGCTGCAGTTTATTAAAGTTTTATTTCTCTTTTTGGTTAAAAACTTGCAATGGAAAATAATCAACAGGAAAAACCCTGCTTATAAAATATCTGACTATTTTTGACTGTATTTTTGTCGGATGACCAAACTAAACATTATATTAATATTATAAATGTTATGCAATTAGTATTGTTAGGTATTAAAAAATAACCTAAACATTTTTTTAAAGTAAAATAATATTAATTTCCAAAAGTATAGTATAGTATTTACTTTAGTCACAATTATTACATAGTATTTTTGTTGCCCTTTCCTATAGATTTCTTGATGTAAAAAGTTGTTAATGGAAAAATATCTCTAACTGATTTACGGATAAATTATATCGTGAAAGCCCGATACGTATTTGTACATTCTCTTACACGGTAAATAAAGATTAATTTCAGTCCAAATATATTGCAGCGAAATATAATTTATTACATAATAATTACGAGTGAATTCTTCTATCAAAAAAGCAATGTCACCACAACATTCCTAAACATCAATGTCACTTTCTACGAAAAGAAAATCTTAGGATTAAAAATATACCTACGTAATATTTTAAATTATAATTTTCACGATCATGACCGAAACTGTTCACGTAACATCATACGACACGAACACATGTTAACAACTTAATACATAATATATTATGGTAATTAATACTTGTCATTGCAACATAAAAAATACATGTATGTCTACTAGCTTTTGCCCGCGACTTCGTCTGCTTGGAATTAGTAATGCCAGTTAAGGAATTAATTCTGGATATCAACTATTCTATATCCTTCCCCAGAGCTGAAACTATCTCCAGCGTTCGAGGGTTATTGATTCCCCATACAAACTTTCAACCCCGTTTTTATCCCCTTAATCGTATTTTATTTCCCGGGGCTCAAGCTATCTATATATTTATGTACCAAGTTTCATCTTAATCGTCGGTTCAACGGTTAATAATTCGCCATACAAACTTCCAACCCCCTTTTCACCCCCTCTTGGGTTGATTTTCGGGATGAAAACTATCCTATGTCGTTTTTTGGGACTCAAATTATCTCCATACTAATTTTATCTAAATCGATTCAGTTCAGCGGTTAAAATTTCTCAATACAAACTTTCAACCCCCTTTTCACCCCCTTCAGGGTTGATTTTCGGGATGAAAACTATCGGGATAAAAAGGCTATTATGTGTTAAAAAATTGGAGGTGTCCCTCTCTCAGAACTTATGAAAAAAAAATGAAAAATGTTAACCCTTAAAATAAAGAAACTGTCTATGGAATGTAATGCGGTTTATAGTGACATATTGTCCGTCTCGGGTAAGTGTATTATATGTTTAAAGCACGAATTAATTAAATCTACAGAAGCGGAAATATTCATGAAAAATGATTTTTCTTAATTATTTTTTTTTCTTGGAAAGTAAGAAGAGGAGAATGCTGTAATTTTGTATAAGTGTTACTAACAGCAGGGCCCATCATCACAAAATTAGCCGGAAAAGCTATTAAGGCACCAGATGTTCCCTTATCCTGCCATGGCCTTTGGTAGATTTCAAATAAGGGATTTAAGAGAGACTATTATGATTTAAACAGGTATGTACAGTCAAGGAATTTGGTTCGCGTACCGTCTTAAGTCTAAATTACTGATGACAATTAATAGTACTAAGGGCTATGTTTCTTCGCTTGCTTAAAGAAATATAAGCCTTATTATATTCCGACATTTCAAGCAATAAATCAACGAAACGGTACGCGAATCAAATTCCTTGACTGTACATATAACAACATGCTAAGTATACCGAGTATACCGGTAGACCCCTGTGTTATAAAGTTATAATTAAATTTCCAAGTAACAGACTTTTCATAGATTATAGAATATCGAAGCTTTAAAAGCCAATTTTAGGCCGATTTATGAAGTCAAAAATAATTAAGTCCATGATCCATTTTTTGCTGTAATAAAAGTGAATGAGCGAGTCTGCGTATGGAAAGCTATTTGAAATGACAGTAATAGTTGCTTCACTCTGATTGTCTCCCCCTATTTTCTTCTTTTTTACGTCTTACTGTTTAGTGAGGTTCAAGTTTATCTCGTTTTTAAGTTTCGTGTGTTATGGACACGCGTCAAACCACTTTCGTTGGCGGTCAGCGCGTGCGCCGGCGTCGGATCAAATTAAGAAGTTTGCCATTTTGTCATCACCGCGCTTTCACTTGCGTAACGTCTTATCTTTTATTACTCCTGTCGGTGTTTAGACCGTGAATTGCCGTTGTTTTCGTACTTTTTTTACTATTTCGGTTTAATTAGTCATGATGAAAAAAGTGTAAAAGGATATTTTTATTTATTATTTCGCTAGACTGAACTTTACGTACAGTCAGCGTCAGAGATATGTGACCCCCCTAGGTGTAAAACTGGAACTCTCGTTCGACACGAGAATCGGCATTTACCACACTGTCATTTAATTCTTTCAAAAATGAAATATCTCAAATGTGCTTGTCAGCTAAGCTGGGATCGATCCTGGGGCCTCGGCTCACACTCATTCGCTTCACTCATACATTAGTCCGGCTTTTTTCCGCTGGGCTATCGTAACACTTGGACTACACAACAAAAATATGAACCAGTTCTTAACAGGCCGACCGGCAATAGAGAACTATAACAAAATCTATAAAAATGGACTTTATTGTCAATGGCGCTTACGCCGCATCGGGTTGCGCAGCGTTGCATTTTCATTGGAGCATCGCTGATAATGGCGTAAGCGCCATCGACATCGAGGTCTCTTAACATAGATATTCTGTTCGAACTATTATATCTATACCCGTCCCTGTTTTGCAAGCTTGTCTTGGATCATATTAGTAATGTCTTTGGTTTATCAATATTTTCCTACCCTCATTTTATTTCCACAGACGACTAACAACGACTTTTACCAATTACATTTTAAGGTTTAATTTACTAGAGTAAATGCGTCTAGTTATTTCGTGGAGAAAATTTGTTTGAGGGTAAGTCATAATTTGCGTGTGCGAATCATACCTGTGTCGCAACGCAATTACGATCTCTCGACTTCTTAAATCCTTTTACATTTCAACCAATTGAATAACTGCCCCCGTCCGTTTATTTGTGTTTCAATGACAATATGGTTCGATAAAATTGTGGTTCTTTGGGAAGAGAACAAAAGTATTAAACAAATACCACGAGTACTGAATATAACGGTAAGTTTGTAACCTGTGACTCCATTGAGACATTTATTTTTTAGTAAAAACAGTAAAATGTTATCAATAAGTTAAGCCACCAGATTTTGTTGTGAGGATTTACTGTCGTGTGTTTACCTATGTATGGGATAAGATAAAAAAATATATTTAACGGAAAAGTCTTTTAATCGGCAGCTTTTTTTATGTGAAGTAATAGGTAATTCAAGTGTAAGCATTTAGGATTAGTTTCGCATATTTTTAAAATTTTATGCTTCCGTTATTTAATTGTTAATTGTATTGTTAGAAGCACCGCCTACAATCTTTCTGCTTGGCCCTAAGGTTGACTGGTAGAGAATGCCTTATGGCATTAAGTCCGCCTTTTGTACGATAAGTTTTCTTTTTGTGCAATAAAGATTAAATAAATAAATAAATAAATATAGTCTTAGAGCCATGTTTATTTTTAAAGCTATTTGAATTCTTTAAGTGTTATCATAAACGAGCAAATTTAATACGTATTTTTACTTGCAGAGAAATACGATTCGCAGATGGGTGAGAATCGTTATATCGTATTTACTGACGAGAAATATTTTAAGTCAGACAAAGATGGAAGAAAAATATTGTGGCGCAGAAGTGGAGAGCGATTTGACCCCAAAAATATGCTAGACCTTAGAACAAGCGTAAGGATATCATTAGGTGAGTAAATTATATTAAGTATACAATTTTCATTACCTGCACTTTAAAAAAAAGCTGTGATTTCAGTTTTACGTTTTTCAAGTTATGGTATGCTCATGAGATTTTTTTTTTAGCGTATTGGGGCTGGATATCATCTATGGGGCCCGAGCAGCTCGTTGAAGTTGGAGGCCGAATGAACAGCGAGGGATACCTCGAAGTGTTACGTGACGTCATGTTGCCTTCCGTTCGCGTCGCCTATCCCGAAGGACAAATTTATTTAGTGCAAGACATAAATCATTGGTGCAAGACAATAGTGCAGTGCATCGTTCCCGTATAGTGAAAGAGTGGTTAGCCTTACAAACAGACATCACTGTATTAGATTGACCTTCTAAAAGCCCTGACCTCAATTCTATTGAGAATTTATGGTGCTTTGGGACCCTACACAAGTCAAATCAAGACAAAACTTAGACGAAGAAGTTTATAGAAAGTGGGAATTGATGAGGAACATCAATGTATGTTCAAACATGGTTTCAAGCATGATAAGCCGGCTAAAACAGTCGGAAGATAAACAAGGTTATCCTCTACGTTATTAGTAAAAATTGTGAAAAAAATGGTGTTGTTGGTATTTCTCCATTATTGGGCAAATATTTACTCCATGCAAGTTTTAAAATAATGAGTAGGTATAATGACGCTATTGTATAAGTAGTGTCTAACAAATTATATTGTTTTTTTGCAAATAACAAGATAGTGCTTAGACAAGTAGGCTTTTCCAAGTGGTAACTGGTTAATTTCTACCTTAAAAACCATACATATTGTTAGTCATTTAATGGGAGCTGTTTGAATTCGACCCAATTAGTGGAGAAATACCCTATGCTTACTAAGATTGTGGTAAGGTTGCATTGCATTGGTAACGTGATGAGAGATGAATTATTGTTATCTTTGATAACATGTTGTTTCTCTTTGCAACGTTAAATAGCTGGTTTAGATTACGTATTACATATTGATAATGGCATACAGACTGGTAGGGCGAGGGGCGGTCTAACCTATACTCATTTTTTAAATTGTTTTTTGAATAGCCCATTTTATACTTAAAAGCCTCTTCCCGCAATTTCCACAACTCCCACCGCTGTGTCCCGCCATCTCTGTCTAAAGTAAAACTGAAAAATTGTGTTAAATGCAATAAGAATATTAATTTATAATCAAAGAAAAGGGAAACTATACACTTCACTTTTAACCGAGTAGTTTGGCTTATAAAAAAAGTTATGACCCAACTTGTTTTTACGGTTCTACTCAATGAAGTAAAATGTAGGTATAATCTAAAGTAAACAACCAAAGTGTAATGCCTTATAAAGTTTAACAGCATGCAGACCACCAATACCACAATTTTAAACAGTAAGAGTTAATCTAAAGGTATTTTACTTGTTAACTTGAAGTTTCACTGATATATAATTGACTACACATTATCATTATAATTTAACAAGTAAATATTTAGCTGTAAAATATATAGTAATCAGTTTACAGAATACGCATAATATATCTACTGTCATATATATATATATATATATATATTACCCCCATTATTCAGTTAGTAAACAATATTTAATATAATAGTATTTAAATACCTACTTAGTTAATAAAAAGTTACCAGTGACTATGGAATTTTCATTATTAGTCCTTAAAAAAAGATTTTAACTTCTATTTTAATTAAACTTCCTATATTAAATAGGAAGTTAATAAATTATTAATAAAAAAGAAGAAGTATAAAAATACAAAAAGTATCCTCTACGTAGATTCGAACCGCGAACCTAGTGTTTACTAGTCTGTTACAGTATCCATCACGCTGCACGGACGCTTGTGAAATTAACGAAATTATTGTTCTAGTTAAAAATTGTTTAAAAGGGTAATTTTAATGTTAGCGAGTTAATAACTGAGTAGGTAATAAGGAATAACAAAACGTATAAAATAAATATTTGTGGTAATGTAAAAAAATATTAAAACTAGGATTATAAAAAAAAGTTTAAAAAAAGCAAAAAGTGTGATTCTTATGCTGGGGTTCGAACTAGCGACCACATTTGTCTATTGCTGGAGGGGGGTCACATATCTCTGACGCTGACTGTACATAATAAACTTAATTAATTGAGATTTCAGGGTTGGTCGTGTAGAAAAAATTGTTTAGTAGGACCTACCTAATCATCACATACAATATGGCTAATTGTTGATAATCACCCTGTATGCAGTTACGCATGTCAATTTAAGAACTTTTGCATTCATTTCAGTGTGTACTATACTGCCGTAAAAGGAAGCCAATTACAGGTACAGTCCGTGAGCTCTAAAAAGAACCTTCGAGTTTTAGAAAGAGACGTCGGGTATCAATAAACAGTGACACATAAAAAAGCAGAACAGCAATATTACCTTCGTGTGTCATCGCCGATTCCCGAAGGTTCTTCTTAAAGCTCACGGACTGTACTTACATTTGTGTCTTACGAGCAGTTAATTCAATGTAATTAACGATGTATCAAGCATAATTACGTAAAATTTGCAAGACGGACATGTGAAATCATGTCCGTCTGATCCTTTCTTCCATTCCGGTCAGCCTTGTACTAAGTTGCCAAATGGTAAGAAGCTTTTTGGAGCGCGGCGCCCGCGCCATTGCCAAATTAAATGCGAATTGAACATGTAATATGTTGATTCGCGGTGGGCAACACCGGACGCTACTAGATGTAATCAGTAGAAATTACGGCATCTGTTATTATGCACATTTTAATTTTAATTACAGTCTTCTTCTTCCTTCCCTTGCCCCACCTACGTGGGGTCAGGTCTCCTTGTCAGCTTGCGCCAGAGTGATCGATTCTGGTCTGTCTCTTGTTCGATGTTCAGGTTCTTCAGGTCGTTACTAATATTGGCCCACCACGAAGATTTTGGCCTGCCTCTTCCTCTAGGGCGTTCGGGAAGTTTTAATGCAATGTTAACGGTATGGTCTTTTCCTCTTCTTCGAATGTGGCCGTACCATCGTAGACAAGTTTCAAGAAGCTTGTCTTGAATTGGAGCTACTTTGAAACTTCCGCGGACATATTTAATTTTAATTACAGTAACTTAGTCAGTTACAACAGTACCTATTAACTCTTGGTTTGAGAAAACTTAGACCATCTCCTCGATTTGGACATTAAAGATGTATAAATAACTATTATATAACGGAACACAGTAAGTTCATTAATAGGGTGGTCCATGAATGTATGGGGAAAACAAAAGTATTACAATTCTTATCTCCGCCGGGGTCCTTTTGTTCTGTTAAGAAAATGAAGTCTATGTCCAAAATTTGAGCCCATTTGATGATAATTTACTGGTCGCTATGATTTCAATATTTGTAATATTCCCATACAAAAGTAAAAATCTAAATTACTCTAAAATTCCACATTTAAGCGCTTTGTTATAATAGAACTGAATATATAAATATTTTTGCTTTTGCTTGTTACTAACAAATTATGGATCCCAGTGTCCGAAAATATTTTTTTTTATATATATATATATAAATAATGTATAAAAACTGTCAAAAATATTCCCAATTAGGAAGTATTGATTGTATAATTTCTCTTCATACATTTTTATATTGCAAAATTGTGTCATTCATAGCGACCCCCAAAATAAAGTTTAATTGTTCTCAAGTTAGGTTAGATATTTACATCTTTTATGATATGAGTATTGAAACTAAAAGAACGCGGTGGAGATAAAAAAAAATGAATTATTTATATTTTGGACCACCCTACTCATTAAGGCTGCTGTATGTTAAAGAAGTGTCTACATAATACTTATATATCTGGCGGCGGCCGATCGTAAAATCAGGCAGATCGTAATGTTCGTGTGTAATGTTTTAACGATAGTCACACCAATGTTTAGGTAGGTTAGGTTAGGTTACGTTCGTTGCTTCAGATGCCGGAAGGGCAAACTGCCCAGAAATAGAGAACCGTCGACTCAGGGAACGAGTCAAAGATTTTCACGTTTCACGATATGTCTAGGAATTTCACGATATGCCTGATGTTACGATTCGGCCGCCGACATATCTTTTTAGAATATCCATACTATTTTATATCTTTGATTCAATTATATTTCTATAACAAGGATGAAAGTGTAAGCAGAGACTATCTATATATAGACTACCACAGCCTAAGAACTGGTTGAAGCTCATGTCGATTGCGCCATCTACGTCAAAGCCCCCTAAAGATAACGAATATGTAAGAGAAATGTCACCTGCACTGCTACTCCACCTAGTAACAAATAGCGTACTAGTAGTACACTAGTAGCAATCGACATGAGCTTCAAAAAGTTCTTAGGCTGTGGTCGTCTATATCTCCATAGTCTCTGGTGTAAGTAAACTGCCTTTCGCAAGTAGTAAGTCTGATTGAGTCACTATTTCGCGTATCCTAAATGTCGTGACATTACCCACTAGTACAGGTATGCCAAATCAGTCAGATTGAAGGTCAGTAGCATCAATACGGCTTCGTCATTGTATTTGTAGTCTTGCGTTAGTTCAAATATTGCCGTAGATCTATAACGACATTGACCTGTCGCAATGTACGTATTATCTACATATTAAACTATAGGTTCATAAATTTCAATATCTAAAGAAGCTGGATTGAGATACTGCTATTGTTGTGGTGATAAGTAGGAGCCGTATCAAGATGGTGTGTTATGATAAACAAACATAATGCATGAAAGTATATTCCGACCAAAAAGTGTAGAAATTAAAAAGTGGCAACATCGCAGTGTCGTCCTGATTTCTTAATCGGCTATTAGACATTGCAACCTGCAGGGCCCAATCTGTTGTGTACCCTGCCTCTCCCTTCCCCTCCTTCAGCTCCCTACGGGCCCTACCTTTAATTACACCTTCCAACCTGACAGATTGGGCCATGTAGGTTGCAATGTCTAATACCGCTTTTAGATTGATTTGAAAGGGACACTACGATGTTGCCACTTTTTAATTTCTACACTTTTGGGTCGGAATATAGGTAGGTATTTCTTCTGCAATAAAAATGGGTTCAGCATGAGAGGATGGTAGAAAACTCCTAAGTATGATAAAAATTTCGTGGAGTGCGAAGTTTGTATAGCAGCTTTGAATGGCAAGTTCTAATATAGTCTAATAAAGAAAATTCCTGTGATAAGATAACTCAATCCAATAATAAATTAACTCGTGTAGCTATGATTCAATAAAGGGTTCTGAATCATGCTTAATGTGAAATCCATTGCTTCATCTCGACCCGAATACCTTGTAATGTATCCAAACTTATATTTACTGGTCGGCAATAAAAGCTCAAAGATTCGTTTCTGAATTCCAAAAGACAGCTCTCGAAATATCACATCTCAGTCAATCACGTTATTGCAATGTCAGCCTTGTTATTAGTCAGATATATTTTATTTTCCAAATGAAGGAATTACAAGATATGCGCTTTTGGAAGTTATATTTCTAAATTGGTAGCTCGATATTTAAAAGTGTGATGCCATAAAATATAATCTCAATTTTATGGCCAGTGTGTGAATGTCGTTTTGTAATTTGTTTTTTTTTACTTTCAGCTGGGCTTGAGTTGCGAAGGGCATTCAGCCAATTATTGTAGAAGGGTTAAACGATTCTTAATAGCATGCGTGTGTGTTCAGATGAACTTCCCACGTGGGTTTTTAAGAGTGGTTAAGGCCAGGTGTCGCAAAAATCCAAGAATTACCTTTAGCCTTTTGAACGCCAAGCATCGGACGGAATAATCGTGCCCTCACCGCCAGAGCGCGCGAGCGCGTAAGGCAAACCGGTTATATTTTGGACGTGATATCACGTCATGGCGCTGACGGCACGACTTTCCGTACTCGTGACGGCTTTGGCGGTCAAAGGGTTAAAGAAATGCGTAACGCCTACTATTAGATCGGCTATCGAGAACAAACTTTATGCCACATGTTTGGCGGTTGACAGCTGTCAGTTGCTTGGCTCACATGACTGACATCAGTCAAGTGGTTCAAGAGCGTCATTAAGTGTCGGCACAGATATCAGGTGCCGGTCACTTAATGACATCACAAACCTGATCTGAATTCAGAAATTCATAGACAAAATCAGACGGAAATGCTTAAATTTGTTTATGGTTGTGGAAATTTGTCTATGGCCTCCATACCAAAAATCCGCTACTATAGACAAATTTAAGCATTTAATCTATGACTTGTGGAAGTCAGCGGGAGAGGCCTTTGCCCAGCAGTGGGACACTACTTTAGGCTGACGAAAAAAAAACTATGACATTCTGAATTCAGATCAAGTGTGTAATGTCCCTTAAACTCATGGCGAAAACAATTTCTTAGGGTTGTCATCTCTTAAAAGATAAAAGTCATGTTGTGCATCAAACGGGAAAATGAGCGCTTTGTGAATTTCCCCGATTATCAAACCTGGACCTGGATATTATCATCAACCGTTTTCGGGAACCCGATAAGTTTATTGACATGAAGAATATACAAAATAAACGTTTGATTTTGTAGGTAAACCGATAAATATACAGATTACCAAACCTATTCGACATAATACGGATAATACCTAGCTTTGCAGTCATCTCTTACCAATTAACATAATGAACTAATTTGCAAATTTATTGTTACATAAATTCTCCACGTCATATGAAATGTCCAATAATTATGAAACTCTATGAAGTTATTTCATTTGTTTATGAAACTACTCGCTTTTAACAAGTTTTAATTAAACTTGAATATGACGTTTTATCGCTTTAAATTTATAATAATGTAGGTATAAACAAAACTTTCTAATTAGATGTCTCTGGTATAATTTTAGAGAAATTTCATACACTCTTAATTATTGGTCGTAGGTCCTTTATTATATTAATTAATATATACGGCGCGGGTCCAAACAACCCGAAAAACATTAACCAAAAATTTAATTTTAGTAAAACCTTTAAGCCCTTACGGAAACAATTGTTAAATTTCCAAAAGTAAGTGGTCTACTATTTTTATACCCTGTCGGTAGCAAACAAGCACATAGTACCCTTATAGGTAAGCGGTCACTATCTATGGACGCCTGCAACTCCAAGTGTGTCACATGCGCATTGCCAACCTACAAATAACCCTCAGAAATAACCAATTAAGTTGCATGTTGTGCGAAGAAGATATATCAGCATCAATCAATGATTTTAGCTCGATGGGATCAATAAGGAAAATACCCACAAATCGTGAATGGTCATAATGGTTTGCTTTTGGAATAGTTATTTGTTATACAAGGGGTGAAAGTTGTATTTTACGGGCGAGTGTTATTTGAAACACGAGCTAGCGAAAGGATTCTATTATTGACCACGAGCGAAGCGAGTGGTTCAAAAATAGAATCCTGAGCGTAGCGAGTGCTTTAATACACGAGACGTAAAATAACTTTTACCCGTGTATAACACAAAACTTTTCACCTCACTACAGCGAGGAAAATAAGAAAAAGGGTGCATTTTGCTCGGTTTCCCGTAATTCCTCAGGTGTTAATACTTCTTCATCACTCGAATCACTCATTTTTAACAAACCAACCTAGAAAACATGCGAATATTTAATGTTGATATGATGGATGAATTGAAATGAAAAGTTTTGACGTAAAAGGTTTTATTAAATGTCAGATGCGTTTCGTTCGTACGTAGACTTATTGGGCTGTCAGAACATTTTATCCGTTTTTACAAAAAGAATAAATATTAATGTTGAATGCTGATATTTATGAATTAAAATAAAGTTCTAAGACTATATTTAGTGTTTTTACTCGATGCAATTCATTAATTGCGATGTTAAAAATTCTGCACTTTTAACGTTTTACGTTTTGTTAGCTGTCAAATGTCACTTAAGCCACTTGTCACTTATGTCAAAACTCTTTCACCACATGTGGATAAAAAGCGATTTTCACAATAGATATTAAACAAACAAAAAGGGCTTTCCGAGCTAGTGAGGTGAAAACATAATTATACTTAGGGAATTTTTACTTTAGCTTTGACATATCCAAAGCAAAACATCAAGATGTTTTAGCACAGTCATCTACACAATGCTTTTATCTTTATTAAATATATATTTAGTATTGTATTTGTGTATTTTTATGTAGTTTATTATCTTTTATTTTTAAAATTATGTAGCTAAGTTTGCGTTGAATTTAATTGATTAATCTCTTACTTTTTTTTCTGCACCTTTTTGTCATGTATCTATTTAGCCCAATGGTTGACTGGTAGAGAATGCCTTTAGGCATTAAGTCCACCATTTGTATTTTTTTTTGTTATGTGCAATAAAGTTTAAATAAATTAATTAATTAATTAAACATACATTAAAACGAAATCGCAAGTGAATCCAATTGGCGTCACCTTGACCTTATGTGCGAGATCGCCGAATCGAAGCAGGCGCTCTATACGCAACCACCAGAGTCTAAATAGAGCCAGCATCAGCAGTGTGACTTATTTAAATTAAAGTAATAAGTTATTTTGAAAAAGTACTGTAAATATATATTTCGGTAGGTACAGATGCATGAAATATCTGAATTGACTTGCCAACCCATTATAGATTGTTTGTTTCCGTTTTATTAAAATTGTTTTTTTCAAGCGAATTCCAAAAAAAATCGGCTTAATATTTGACATTTTCAATTGATCAAACATTACGCAATTTAGGGGTATTTTATTATGATTGCCCGTACGTATCGCTCGCACCGATGTGGCACGGGTGTGGCACAGGTAAATTAAATTACTACACAATGATTTCATTCCGCATAACTACCATAAAAATGGCTCTGTCGTGTTAAAATACTGTTCGTTCATATATATATTTTATTTGCGGTTAAATGCGCGTACGTTGCACTAGTCCGCGATTTACATCGTATGCGCAAATTCAAACAAAGGTCAATGACTGGAGATTGCTTTTAATTGCTAATAATTATTATACGTCAGGTTCACACGCTGTCGTAAAAAAGTTACTTTCGTAGATTTATTAACATAGTTGATTTCGTTACCAGATTTACATGTAATTACTTTAAAATATGTGTCACATGGAAATCATGGAATAGGGTTCTTCCTCTTATTCAGGTGGAGAAACAGTTTAGTGCAATGAGGATAAAACCTACAAAGTGTAACAAAAATGCTCGTGACCCGTTCAAGGTCACATAAGGACGGGATACGCAAACACTTTTTTTTCAATATTTTTTTGATACATGTGTATTATTACAAGTTCGCCAAACCAACGTTTAACGGCGATGTTTTGCACTCTTTTCGCACTTAAATTATTAAGTATGCACCTATAATAAAATTATTTACAGATGAAAACTAAAACTAGGTAGGTACTTTATAGTACTCTCCCTTATGGGAATATAGTTCAGAGCTGGATACGGTTACCTTCTTTTAGTATGTTGTTGGGTACGATACCAGGACCCTAAAACTGCCGAGAGACGGGGACGTCGATGTACGAGTAATGACGTCATAAAAATTGCTGCCGCTTCGTTGCGAAAAGTGTAAATTTCATCCAAACTGTGCATTGCACCTATACGTGTGTAGTATCAAACGAAAGAAGATTAAATGTGCTATATTGTTGTAATACATTATATACTACTGTATATTACAGTTTGACAGCTATAAACGAAAATCCAAAATCAGGCTAAAAAATAATTCGGATATTTGAATTTTACAACAAAATTATAAGTCCAACTTTCAAGCCGAGTACTACAATAACAAAACAGGCTATTCAAGCTATACATTGCTATAAAAAATATTAAAATCTGGTAATCATTGTGGCAGCTATGTTAAAAAACATGTCGGCAGTGCCGAGCTATTTCCTTAGAGTGAAAAAATAACAATTTTCACAATTTACAGAATATCCGCAGAAGCTTTGAGTATAATTATTGTTGGTCAAATAATTTGGAGCCCCTATATGTCGGAAAAATATCTCTATAGTGACTGAGGTCCGCATAATGACGTCATGAACGTGACCGCTACCGAAATTTGTAAAACGGAAATTAAAGCTATACCATGACACATACACACATGTGTGTAGCATCGATCGAAAGCTTATTGAATTTACTACAATACATACATACATTATTTGTGAAAATAATGTATAGTTTAGGAGTTGTTGACAAAATAAAATATTCTTTTAGGAAAATAAAATGTATATCTTAATTCTGTGGCCAAATAAAATACAATACACTAATATTTTGTATAGCATTAAAAACACCAACTATTCAGCTTTAAAACACAGTTTGAATTTATAAAATTTGATAAGAACTATAAAAGTTGTGCTTACAACTCTAAAGCACACTAACTATTTTACCTACAATGCACTCATACTATGAGAAGCTTGGGCCTAATTATTGACTAGTTTTTTCTAAATTTTGTAAGGATTTAGGGTTCCTTGTCATTAAAGTAAATAAAAAAATCGGCCAAGTGCGAGTTGACTCGCGCTGCGAGGGTTCCATATACATCACACAATTTTAACAATTTGTATTTTTAAGACCCACTTACGCTTGACCGCAGACTTTTTAGTGTTTTTTTCTTTAATGTAGAGGCAAAAAACTATATTAGGTTTTTTTTTCTAAAATGTAGGTTCGTCGGTTTCCGGGGGACGGAGAGCAATGGAAAATTTTCGCCTTATTTCTTAAATAACTTCAAAACTATTAAAATTTAAATTATAAAAGTTATATATTTGTAGTTTTCACATCAAATCCTTTCATTTGATATATAACAAGGTATAGTTTGTAAGTAATTTAAGAAATAAGGCAAAAATTTTCCATTGCTCTCTGTCCCCCGGAAACCGACGAACCTACATTTTAGAAAAAAATACGTAATATAGTTCTTTACCTGTACATTACAGAAAAAAAACACTAATAAGTCTGCGGTCAAGCGTAAGTTGGTCTTAAAAATACAAATTGTTAAAATTGTGTGATGTATTTGGAACCCTCGGAGCGCGAGTCAACTCGCACTTGGCCGATTTTTTTATTTACTTTAATGACAAGGAACCCTAAATCCTTACAAAATTTAGAAAAAACTAGTCAATAATTAGGCCCAAGCTTCTCATAGTATGAGTGCATTGTAGGTAAAATAGTTAGTGTGCTTTAGAGTTGTAAGCACAACTTTTATAGTTCTTATCAAATTTTATAAATTCAAACTGTGTTTTAAAGCTGAATAGTTGGTGTTTTTAATGCTATACAAAACATTAGTGTATTGTATTTTATTTGGCCACAGAATTAACATATACATTTTATTTTCCTAAAAGAATATTTTATTTTGTCAACAACTCCTAAACTATACATTATTTTCACAAATAATGTATGTATGTATTGTAGTAAATTCAATAAGCTTTCGATCGATGCTACACATATGTGTGTATGTGTCATGGTATAGCTTTAATTTCCGTTTTACAAATTTCGGTAGCGGTCACGTTCATGACGTCATTATTTGGACCTCAGTCACTATAGAGATATTTTTCCGACATATAGGGGCTCCAAATTATTTGACCAACAATATACTCAAAGCTTCTGCGGATATTCTGTAAATTGTGAAAATTGTTATTTTTTCACTCTAAGGAAGTAGCTCGGCACTGCCGACATGTTTTTTAACATAGCTGCCACAATTATTACCAGATTTTAATAATTTTTATAGCAATGTATAGCTTAAATAGCCTGTTTTGTTATTGTAGTACTCGGCTTTAAAGTTGGACTTATAATTTTGTTGTAAAATGCAAATATCCGAATTATTTTTTAGCCTGATTTTGGATTTTCGTGTATAGCTGTCAAACTGTAATATACAGTAGTATTAATGTATAACAACAATATAGCACATTTAATCTTCTTTCGTTTGATACTACACACGTATAGGTGCAATGCACAGTTTGGATGAAATTTACACTTTTCGCAACGAAGCGGCAGCCATTTTGATGACGTCATTACACGGGAGACATTCATCGACGTCCCCGTCTCTCGGCAGTTTTGGGGTCCTAGTGTCGTGCCCAACAACATACTAAAAGTTGGTAACCGTATCCAGATCTGAACTATCACTTAGGCCCTCTCCCATAACGGAGGGGAGTATTACGTGGTTTTGTGATGAAGACAAAGCACTTGGGTTGGGGGCTTGAATGTAGCATGATCTGAAGGGACATAGTCAGTCAGGCATAATTCGTATCATGTTCTAATCACGAAAAACCAAGAATCACATTTTTTCTCGAAAAAAAAAGGGTTGGCCGGCTGGCTGAGATGACGAAAAAAAATTTTCTCGAAAAAAAATTCCACTAGTTATGCCCTTATAAACGGATCACCAGTATTTTTATTTCAACCTGTATAGGGTCGTAAATGACCCTCACTTGATTTTTCGGGAATCATTACATACATTTATAAGCAACAAAATGTTATTTTTTACTATTGCTTCGCGATCTACTCATTGATTAGTGCTTATCTTCATTGCCTCGAGAAGCAAAACAATCATAGACCAAGAGCCCAACGACCGTCACTTCAAATCATTAAATAAAATTTAAATTGCAGTTGCCAGTTACTATTGCAAAACGTGCCAATCATGTCGAGTCATCTTTCAATCTCACGCTATGGAATACAGAAATAACAATGGACTGTAACGTGTTCTTAATTATCGCCATTTTGATGATGGTCGTTCAACTACTGGCTACCTAGTTTAATAATGATGGCACGTGATTTGTGAGTTTTAATGGCAACTGGCAACGAACGACATCTTTTTAATAACAACGAATCCTTATTCATTTATAATATTATCTTCATTAGCCAATTTTATTATCCCACTGCTGGGCAAAGCCTTCGTTTGCCCCCCCCCCCCCCCCCCCCCCCCCCCTTGTCCTACATTTGGTCCTGTCCCTAGTTTTTTTCCACAATCCTGAGGAGTACACGTACAGAGGCCAGTTTTATAAAGCTACAAGTTACAATTTACAAGCGGAAGTCTCTTTCTAACACATTAACCCTATGTGTTAGAAAGAGAGTTCGGCTTGTAAATTGTATTTAACTTGTAGCTTTATAAAACTGGGCCCAGGTCGTCCAGCTATTTCCTATCTTTTACTTTTGAAATGATATTTTAATACACTGTTTAACCCACAAAAATATATAACATTGTGTGTTTGTGTTTGTTTTTAACCCACAAAAATATTCCAAAAATACAATGTTCATATAATTTTACTACACTTAGTTGCCAAATTTGTTAAAGACTTCATAGCTGTTTTAATATTAATTCACATTGTTTTAGGTATAGCTATGGATATAATAGCATCATTTGCGTTTAAGCAACTACAAGATAATTATTTTATTTTAAAATTTTAATATAGGCTGTTAAATAGGCTAAAATTTAAATACGCGCCTATATTATTCAATAATTATCTAAACGAATGAACCAGCATCACGAAAGCTTGAATGTGCATGTACAGTCGACGTCAAAAATATATTTACACTTTTGCACCTTATTAAAATGTTAGTAAGGTGCGAAAGTGTAAATATTCCACGTCGACTGTACCAGCTTCAAGTACGATAAATCCATTATTATTAAAAACCAGTATACCACCCAATTTATGAATGAATTCATGGATAAATTGGGTATTTAGTTATGAACCAGATGGTACCTACTTAGGAAACGTAAAAGATGGTCACGATATAAATTAAAATATAATACAATAAAACATCGCTAATATGCACGGTATAAACTTTTTTCCGGAAGATTTAATAAATCTACTTATTTAATTTGTTTTTTTTTCAGTAAATGCTGATTTGAAATTTAAAAAAATCTTACAGTACTTACAAGTAAAAGACATACTTAATTATTATTTTTATTTAAATAATACATTTATTCGTCAGCATTTTTTAAACTGTTTACCTACTAACTTCCGGGTGGAAGATTTGTAGAATTCTTGCATATAAATATTTATAATAAAATATGACAGGAGATTAAAATAGGCTCTTACAATTATTTTTAAATCCGTTTATTTACTGGGATAAAAACGCAGCGAGTACTCAGTTATTCACACATGTTTGCTATAGATTGTGCGCTTTACCTGCGCCTTGCATGGTTTACACTAATTGAGCCAGCTATCTAAATCAAACACACGATGTACCTTAACGTTTCGCGTATCAAATTAGTTGATTTAGCATTCGCCTATTATCCTACCTCATGAATGCGTAATGGCATTAAATCGATGAGATTACCCTGAAATAATTGTTTGCTAACATTATACGGCGTAATGATTTATCTGAATGTATTTGCGTTTTGTAGGTTATTGTCTATTATCACGGTAATATTAATGATGCGATAATTGGGCCGATTTAATGACTGTTTGTACAAGTCTCAAGTCGTTTAAAATGCCTTTGTACGGAACCTTGTCTTGGGGTTTTCATAGCTTTCGGATATATAAATGGTATGACGTTAGACACACCAATTTCTGCCCTTTTGGGAAAACCGTTTTTCCGAAAACAAAACATGAAGGGTACACGGAAAGAACATGTCTAGTCACTTTGACAACATTATGAGTTATAGCGGTTTTAAAGTTTGGAACGATTCAATTAACCATATTATTTTTGTAACTAGATTGTTTTTATGAATTAAAAAGCGGATTTATGTTAAAATTTCCAGCTGTTACAGAAGTTGTTGCTAATAGTTCATTGCAAGCTCTACATTTTGATACAAAAATCTCATTTTACGAAAAAAGGGACTAGACATGTTCTATCCGTGTACCCTTCACATGTTCTCCCGTGTTTAGTGGAAATAATGTACGTAATTATTTAGTAAAGCGTATTAAACATTTTAAAATAACACACATTGTTATACATATACCACCTCTAGGTGTAAATATTGCATAACTTAATGCATAAAAAAAACTATCCCGTACTGCTTTAAAAATTAAATTAAAGCAATAAAATTAACTTAAATAAATGCAAGTCCAACCATTACAACAGTTTCCATATCAAATTCACCCACTAAACCATTGAAAAATCACCACTTTTCACGCACTAGATCCACAAAACAATGCATATAGCTATGCGCATCCCAGCACCTTTGAAATCAAAAGAACATAAGTCCGTCTAATTTTCCAACATTTCCAACTTTTCACCACCGTATGGTCTTTCCATGGTAAAAGATCCAATGTGCATGTTCATTTCAAAGAGATTTAGTCGTTTTCAACGAGCCAATTAAATGCACAATAGTTGTATAATAGGTTACGCGTCTGAATGGAAGACCAACGAAGTATGAAAATGCATGGGAGGCTAATCCGGTCCGGTTCCATGGTTGTAATGTTTATGTAATAGTATTAGCTGGTCAGATTTAACTGAGGCTTCCTAACCGACTGAAAATGAGGGCAATGTCTTTCTCATAGCACTGTACTTCTGTGGGTATAACAGTGGTTAATACTTTGTTTGATGTATTTCCATGCTCTTGACATACGTCGCACCCGCACCAATGATGGTTCTCCGTTCGGTCTAAAGATTGACTGGTAGATAATGCCTTGAAACCGTATATTTGTTACTGTGCAAAAAAAAATCATAAATAAATAATTCCACTTTAATTCATCATCATCATCAGTATCACTGCCGGAATGTAGCAGTACTAGCAGTCTTCCAAGGATTTGCATCTCTTTTTTTGGACACCTTTTCAATGCAACGTTTTCCTACGACCTTCGGTCTCATTTTAAAAAGTTACAACAGGTTATAATTTGCTTTATAAAATGTGGTCCAAGTAGTGGATATACCTTGCCAGTTCCCTTATCTTACTGTAAACCTTTCTGCTCCATCGATTCTACAAGCAATTTATCCCGACCACTTATTTAAATCAGCATTCTATTAATTAATAATGGTCAATATCCAACAGTAAGCTCAATTAGCCTTTGGGTATGCTATAAGGCTTTAAGCAGGTATTTGTCTTCTGTGATTGTGTTAGTTTTCCGCGCCTTCCGTATTCGAGCTCGCATACATTACTAATCGCTTTTTTTTTCTTTGTTCCAGATTGGTCCCGACATCTCTCATATGAAAGCATCTACAACAACACCCATTACCCCCAAATACACAACCACCCGCGGCCATTCACCCTACCAAACTACAACCGTACCTTTAGTCCTAGTGATAGCTACTTAGATACCAAAGATAATGAATTAGAGTATGAGGAGTATGATTATAGGGGTCTGAAGGAGCAGCTGCTTGTGGGGTTTGCGAGGGACCCGTTTAGGAATTCAGTGCCTGAAGAAGATTACTTAAAGGGAGTTCGGTAAGTTTAAAAAATATATAATTTAAAACCATAATATCCCAATCCCTACTTGATATTATAAAGATGTAAATTTTAAGTACTTACCACATGCATTTTCTCGGATATCTAAACAGTAAATACACAACATTGTGTCCAAAATTCGAAGATAACGTCCGGCCACAACTAGTCGTAAACGTTTTAATGCTTTACGTGAAGTATGGTTCGACCATACATTGTCACTACCAAGAGTGTCATGTCGGTGCAAACCTATGTTGCAGCAGTGGTCACGTTTGACGAGGCCCATTGAGTCTCATGTCTAACATACTCTTTTACAAAAAAAAAGTAGCCAATACTTATGTACACTAAATTTTGTTAATGTATGTATTTGCATTAAATTATCTCATAATTTGGTGTAGGTAGGTCACAACTAAAACATTCGCATTTTAGTTTGCATATGTATACCTACGTTACCTATTTAATACTTAAATAATTGAGTCATGCCTAGGAAATATAGTAATACATTTATATAAAGAACAACTCATGGGTATAAAAAATGTAACAGCCATAAATAGAATAAAAACCGGTTTTAGTATAAATAAATCACAGGAATGCGGAATGGAATCTACCTTATGTAAGTAGGTACCTATGTAAACAAAGTCACGTCACTATAAAAGGCATAAAACATGTACCTTATTACCATATAAGAAGTAAGCATAAGTACTTACCTACCTACATACTTAATTATGTTGTGCTAAATTCAAAAGAACATGATAGAAGGAAATAAAGGCCTAAAAGGAAAGGAAAGGTTCGATCAAAAAAAAAGTTAGGACTTTAAAACCCTTTTTTATTTTATATTTATAAATACGTGAGCTAACTTTTTTTAAATTACCTCACAGACATGTCAACCCCCAACCATTCGTCAATAAAGGCGAGAATCGCGGAAAGCGCGGAGTGGTGCATCTGTACAACATGATGTACTGCGCGACCGGCTGCGACCCATTAGCGTACAAGGGCTACGGCTGCTACTGCGGGTTCCTGGGTTCTGGGAGGCCTACAGACGGGATCGACAAGTAACTTCCTCATATTTCCTTCGCAAAACTATTATATGGAAGAAAGAGGCTGCCCTCCTAACGAAAAGTGCAACAACTCGAGTTTTGGGTCAAATTGAGTTATATACATATTCAGGTTCAGAATAACGAGTTCTATATTTTCTTCTTAGACAGTTTTAAGGTATCTGTAACGTAAACATGTTTTTTATTATTCAAAACTGCAATATCTGAGGCAATGACTAGTGATTTACTTATGAAGAACGACATAACTGTAGTTATCGCTCTTATGCTTAGTAAAATTGTAATAACAAAGTTAGTCCAATAACTAATCATAAACGCAATAAGTGAAGTTGTTACACTTATGTTTAGGATTGTCTAAATTTTTATGATAAGTTTACTTAATAACAAGGTAATACAACTAAGTTACTGCATTTATGTTTAGGACGATGGGGCAAAGACAGTATAGTTTTACCAATCAAGGTGCAATATGATGTCAAGTTATCGCATTTATGAGTAGTAAAATGTTCATTGTTCACTGCGGGGCGAGGGGTACGGATAAGTTGCCATTTTGTTCCACGAGCACCCATCAGACGCAGGCGGCGGTGCCAACGAGCCGGTCGATCCCATGTGTTTCACGACGATTTTGGTGTGACGACACATGTGTGTTTATTTGGAATAAAGTTAATTCTTAATTTATGTTCAATATGTATGTAATTGTGTCACATAGTAAACTTCTCTATATTGGTTACAACACTTCTTTTCCCAGTTTTATGCGATCCGAGAAAGGGTTAAATTTCAATAAGATATATTGCATTACGGCGAAATTTACAAAGTTACAAAAATCATAATCCAATCCAAAGTGACAATAAACATTTTGTATAAACTATTTCTTATAAAAAAAATGTAGAAATTCATTTAAACCGATAATTTTATCAATGAGATTTACTTATTATGTACAAAAGCATTCAAAAAACGAAAAAGAAAAACATAAAAAAAATTTTTTTGGCGTTTTTGACTTATAGTCATATAGTTTTTTTCTTCTATTGACATCAGAAATGCGTGGTTCAAATCTTTCTGTTTCCTCATGTTACACCGTGTATAATGAATTTTGCAATAGGATCTTAAAATCCGAGTTACGCGACTTTTGTTTGATGCAATAGTCAGTAATGAAAAACTAGTATTATCAACCAAAAGTACTCTAAAAATAAATGTTTAATTTTTTTATAAGTATGAAACAAACTAATTACAGTATGTATAAATATACTTACAAAATGACCTATATAAAACTAAATTAGAATTATAAATAAAACTAAATTAAAATAAAAACAAGAAAAATATACCTACCTACCAACCAGAGTCATAAAAAGAATACCCCATCCAGCAGCTCCGATTGTGGCATAGTCCCCATCACGCTAGCGGCGTTTCCCCTTTGTATCGCAAGACTTATTTACTTACTTTATTTATTTACTTTTTTTTAACTTTTTTTATTGTAATCTTATTTCATAAAAAAACACTTTTGCAACAACCATAATAGAAAAAAAAATTAAACACTTTGTCTTACTAATTAAAACTGCAATAAGTAAACTAGTTATTGTACTTAAGATTCAAGCATGCAGTACATCACCATACTATAATTGCTTAAAATAATCGTAATATCTTGAATTACTTACGATAAGTGCAATAAGTTGACTACTTATTGCACTTATGGCTTGTAATTATATCATGTCTGTATTGGACCATCCTAAGCATAAGTGCGTTTGCTAATTTTTTATAGTATTAATAAGTAAATAAATGATTATAAGGTACGTACAAATAAACTCAATAATATTATCTATTTTTTGGTCAAAGTTTCAAGTCAATAGGATGTGTAATATTGGAGATATCAACTAAACAAATTTAAAATCTTTTACCGCGTTTTTCTCGAAAGTAGCTTGACCCTAGTTATTGCACTTTTCGTTAGGAGGGCAGGAGGGGTGATGGGTACAACGTCATGTACTGCGCGACCGGCTGCGACCCGTTAGCATACAAGGGCTACGGCTGCTACTGCGGTTTCCTGGGCTCTGGGAGGCCTACAGACGGGATCGACAAGTAACTTCCTAATAATATTTACTTCTGAATACTAATACATTGAAGAATTAGGGGTGATCCATACAACTTGATGTACTGCAACCAGATGCAACCCGTAGCAAAATACCTCAGCATAGGAGTTCACTATCTTGAGAGTGTCCTTTTTTTCCACAGCTGCTGCAGAATGCACGACCGTTGCTACGAGAACATCTACTGCCCCGTCTACACTGTCTACTTCCAGCCGTACTACTGGAAGTGCTACCACGGCGAGCCGCTCTGCGCGCTGGAGAACTACAGCAGTCAGCACCAGGTGGTCAACGGGTGCGCTGCGAGGCTGTGCGAGTGTGACCGGCAGTTCGCGATGTGTGTGCGGAGGTTTGAAAAGTATCAACACCGTCAACTTCCAGCCGTACTACTGGAAGTGCTACCACGGCGAGCCGCTCTGCGCGCTGGAGAACTACAGCAGTCAGCACCAGGTGGTCAACGGGTGCGCTGCGAGGCTGTGCGAGTGTGACCGGCAGTTCGCGATGTGTGTGCGGAGGTATGAAAAGTATCAACACCGTCAACTTCCAGCCGTACTACTGGAAGTGCTACCACGGCGAGCCGCTCTGCGCGCTGGAGAACTACAGCAGTCAGCACCAGGTGGTCAACGGGTGCGCTGCGAGGCTGTGCGAGTGTGACCGGCAGTTCGCGATGTGTGTGCGGAGGTATGAAAAGTATCAACACCGTCAACTTCCAGCCGTACTACTGGAAGTGCTACCATGGCGAGCCGCTCTGCGCGCTGGAGAACTACAGCAGTCAGCACCAGGTGGTCAACGGGTGCGCTGCGAGGCTGTGCGTGTGAGCGGCAGTTGGCTATGTGTGTGCGGAGGTATGAATTCATTCATAATGTGGATTATGAGTTTAGTAAGTCTACCGTACTGCACCGGCAGGCGCCATCGCCATCAAGCGTTGGACTTTACGCCACTGGCAGGGTCGCCATGAAATTTTGGATTTCGGACGGTGTTATTAAACGCAAGACGAGTAGTTTGGGACTCGCTAAGTATATTTAAATACATACAAGGCTTCATTAACTTAATTATTTAGGTTATTAATCACTGTCTCCTAGGTGTCAAATACGGTATCCTATTTCATCCTATTGTCCCATTCGCATTCCAATAATTAATGTTTCTGATTAGACCAATTATATACTTAATTTCATTATATTATTATCTTCACCACAGGTACCCCTGCCCGAGGAGACGAGCGCTGTGCAGATCCTCTCCGCTACGGCTGCTGCAAAACTTGCTCATGTTCCGATGACACGCTGTATACAAATAGTACAAAATGGAGAGAAAGAAATATACGCTTAGAATGAAACACATGCCAGAATTTGAATAAGTTGTGTAATACAAACAAACAAGAACAAAAATATAATTAGATAGCTTTAATACTTGAATTAACAAAAGAAAAATCCGATAATGGCGATGTTACTTGGCATGTGGGTAAATTGCAGAAAAAATGTACCTTTACTTTTTTTTTATTTGATAAATATTTTGAGTCTATCCTATGCAGAATCATGAGCTCTATCGAGTCTGATAGATTAAAAAAAATGTCCCAACTGTTCCAAAATTTTCATACAAAAAAATTTCGTTATGTTCATAAAAAAATGTAACGAAACTGATAATTTCTCAGTAAAGGTAAATTTTTTCTGCAATTTACCCATGTTGCAGTACTTGCAGTAGTAAAAAGGGATAAAATTAAACAAATACAGTGTAAAAAAATCTGTATGGGTGTGTAGACAGTTAAAAGAATCTGGAAAACATGTCAGAGGTCATTAACCAAGATGACAGACAAAAAGTACACGATTGTCACTTGACTAAGAGACAGGTTACGGAAAACTTTAGTTTAAAATAGTTAGGTATCCATAAGAAGTATTAGTCTAGTCCCTGGTAATAAAAAGTTAAAAGGATAGAACTGAACATAAAATAAAATAATGTGTACTTACACTTAACCAATTTTTATCATTGGTTTTATCAAATTTAAAATAAAATTGGTAGTAGTAGAAAACCGAACCCGGGGCCGCGGCAAACCTCGACGGCGATGGCGAGACGACCTTGACGCCTTCGATAGAAACTGGTGGGAGACGGCTCAAGACCGGGACACGTGGAAGGGAAGGAGGGAGGCCTTTGCCCAGCAGTGGGACACTCTTGGCTCCTATAAATAAATAAGTAGTAGATGTCAGGTATTTTTCTAAAGGCGTTCTTACCTTATTTTATTTTTAAGTTATTGAATTTAGATCATCTCTTAATTAAAATCCTTTCGGCCGCTTTCGAAACCAAAGTTTGGAAACCAGTAGAGAAAATGGAATTATTCGTCTTGTTTGGAAACCGGGTTTCCTAAAAAGAAATCAAAATCTGTTTTAGAAACTCCTACCGAATACGGAAAGTTAATTCTGCTTTCGAAACCTCAAGATAAACTGCGATGAGTGCGCCTATTCCACCTATCCCTACCGCGGTATCCCCCCAGTGGAGATGTATGGAATATTTTTCCATCTATTTCTACTGGTAGTGATATATGGAATCAAGTCGTCCATATATCCCCCCTAATTTTTAATGGTAGGGCCTAATGGAATTTATTCCAGTTATCCCAAATACTCCCCCTGGTAGAAATCGGTGGATTTTTTCAACGTGTACCTACTAATTTTACCCCTGGTGGGGATAGGTAGTTTTTTTTCCACGTTAACCTCTGTTTTCCCCCTGAGTGGAGACAGGTGGAATTTTTTTTCCTATCCCTACTGCCTCGCTATTTGGTAGGGATATATGAAAATTTCTCCATTTGTCCCTGCTACCTTGCTGTTTAGTAGGGATATATGGAAATTCTTCCACTCGTCCCTGCTACCTTTCTGTTTTTTTAAGGACAAGGACTTCTTCCACTCGAATTGTATGACGTGAAAGTGTTTAATTTACAAATCCGTATTTAGCACCTTCTTGCTGGGTACTTAGTCCTACCAAAAATAAATACTTTCAAAATGATTACCTCAATAATACTTTTCCATCTATCGCTACTACTTGATGCTAAATGGTTTTTTTTCCGCATATCCCTACCATTTCCCCCCTGGTAGGGTTTTTTTTTCACCTATACCTAATGTTTTCTCCCCTGGGGGTACAGGTGGAAATATTTCTATGTATACCTATTGGTTTCCCCCCCCCCCCCCCCCGCTGGGGATAGGTGGATTTTTTTAGACTTATCCCTACAACCCCGCTATTTGGTAGGGATGCATGGAAACTTTTCCAATTATCTTCACCCGATTGTATATTGGTAGGGATACATGGAAACTTTTACAAGTATCTTCACCTGATTTTATTTTGGTAGGGATACCTACACGGAAAAATTTCCAATCATCTTTACCCGATTGTAAATACATTGGGATACATTACAACTTTTCCAATCAGCCTTAGGTACCTACTTGATTGTATTTTGCTAGGTAAAGGTATTTATGGAAGTTTTTCGAATCCCCTAACTATTTTTTTTTTTGATAGAAATAGATTATTATTTCAAGCTATACTATTATTGAGGTAATAATTTTGAAAGTATTTATTTTTGGTAGGACTAAGTACCCAGCAAGAAGGCGCTAAATACGGATTTGTAAATTAAACACTTTCACGTCATACAATTCGAATGGAAGAAGTCCTTGTCCTTAAAAAAAACCGGCCAAGTGCGAGTCGGACTCGCGCACCGAGGGTTCCGTACAAACCTATAACAATTGTTATTTCTTTTGATTGCGTTGACATAAAGATTTGGTTTTGCTACATTTGAAAGGTATTATAGCCCTGAGTATTCGATATAAATTTCAATTTAATAACTTCACGCGTTTACGAGGAAAATAGTAGTAAGTTTAAAATTTAAAATATATTATTTTGTATGATTTTACAAAAAAATTCTACTTTTCGTAATTTTTCCTTTGTCTATGCTATATAAAATTTCTTGGTGCGAAGTTTCAAGTTTCTGAGTTTACGGGAAGTACCCTTTAGGTTTTGAGTTTCTTGCGAGTACTCAGTTTCCAAATATGCAACTTAAATTGCTATTTCTTTTGATTGCGTTGACATAAAAGTTTGGTTTTGCTACATCTGAAAGGTCCTATAGCCCTGAGTATTTGACATGAATTTCAACTTAATAACTTTACGCGTTTACGAGAAAAAGTTAGTAAGTTTAAAATTTTAAATATATATTTTTGTAAGATTTTACTAAAAATGTCTATTTTTTATAATTTTTCCTTTGTCTATGCTATATGACGTTGCTTCGTGCCAAATTTCAAGTTTCTGTGTTCACGGGAAATACCCCGTAGGTTTTGCGAGTGCCGAAAACTCTAAAATTTGCAGCATAAACGACTGTATCTTTTGATTGCGTTGGCTTTTAAGTTTGTTTTTTTCACAGCTTCAAGGAACAATAGACCTGAGTATTTAATATAAATTTCAGCTTGATATCTTCACGCGTTCCTGAGAAAAATGGTCTTGACAGACAGACAGACAGACGGACAACAAAGTGATCCTATAAGGGTTCCGTTTTTTCCTTTTGAGGTACGGAACCCTAAAAACAGAAAGGTAGCAGGGACGAGTACAAGAATTTCCATATATCCATACTAAACAGCAAGGTGGCAGGGACAAATGGAAGAATTTCCATATATCCCTACTAAACAGCAGGGTAGCAGGGACAAATAGAGAAATTTCCATATATCCCTACCAAATAGCGAGGCAGTAGGGATAGGAAAAAAAATTCCACCTGTCCCCACCAGGGAGGAAAACAGAGGTTAACGTGGAAAAAAAACTACCTATCCCCACCAGGGGTAAAAGTAGTAGGTACACGTGGAAAAAAATCCACCGATTTCTACCAGGGAGAGTATTTGGGATAACTGGAATAAATTCCATCAGGCCTTACCATTAAAAATAAGGGGGGAAATATGGATGACTTGATTCCATATATCACTACCAGTAGAAATAGATGGAAAAATATTCCATACATCTCCACTGGGGGGATACCGCGGTAGGGATAGGTGGAATAGGCGCACTCATCGCAGTTTATCTTGAGGTTTCGAAAGCAGAAGTAACTTTCCGTATTCGGTAGGAGTTTCTAAAACAGATTTTGATTTCTTTTTAGGAAACCCGGTTTCCAAACAAGACGAATAATTCCGTTTTCTCTACTGGTTTCCAAACTTTGGTTTCGAAAGCGGCCGAAAGATTAAAATGTTTGTTAAAAATGTTTTACTTCATGAAATGCCTCTTGACTTCTAATGAAATGTCCACAACTGTTATGTAAATAGAGCCAATTAAAATTGTAAATAAAAGATATGAACGATCAAAACTACAATTTGTTTGTTTTTATTTGCTATGTTGTGTACAATAAAGTGTTTACTACTACTACTAAATATTGGGACGTTCACCTTAGTTAAATAATTAAGTAATAGTTTAATAAGGTAAACGTACTATTATTTGCAATAATGAAAACTGTTCGTGTTTGTCACCTCTGAACTAACTCTCTCCCATACATTGAACACTGGCCAATAAAGGTGCATGACCTGCAATAGCTTATCACAAATTGAAAAGCCGAAAAAAAACCAACGCTTAGACAAGTTACGACAGCAAAATCAACACTTGGAAAAGTCTCATTCTACAAAGATTTTCCTAATAGTTGGTAAACAAAATTGACATTACGAAAATCTCGACTCGTATCTTTTTGTATTTGTGGTAATCTTTACCCGCAATCGGCCTAAATATTCTGTTAAATAACTGTGAACGCACGACTGATCACCGCACTGTAGTATCTTGCATCTGTACTACATCCATTGTATGTAAAAACAATGGATGTCCATATTGTCCATATATCCTTTTGGTTTTGTAATACCTATGAAATTCATTATCAGACCAGAGGAAACTCTAGGTACTGGTTTACAATTTTTAGGGCTTTTCCAGTTACTATGTTTACCTACCTCATTAAAAAAAAGTTATTGTGAAAGCAACAGCCATCTAAAATGGCACTTTGTAATTAAGTATGTGTAAATATAAATATATGCGTTGCACACTGCTATTGGTTATATCAAAATAGGATCAATATATTAAAGGCGAATGCCGCTCCTATTTCCCGAGAGTATAATGAAGCAGTCAGAAGACGCTGGATGCAAGTCGCTTCCGACTACATTATAATAAGCGCCGTGAAACCCTTTATCGGGTTTCTATCGACACCTCATATTAAGAAAAAAAAACAAAAGGTTCTAGCTACTCTACATGATGGGCCATCATAGGGACGCAGCTATGCGTTAGAGGGAGCTAACAATATTTCAATCTCGTTCCATCGTATATCTGCGTCCCTATGATGGCCTATCAGGCTATCATATACAGCAGCAACCATTGTTTTTTAGGGTTCCGTACCTCAAAAGGAAAAAAAACGGAACCCTTATAGGATCACTTTGTTGTCCGTCTGTCTGTCTGTCTGTCTGTCTGTCTGTCAAGACCATTTTTCTCAGGAACGCGTGGAGGTATCAAGCTGAAATTTATACCAAATACTTAGATCTATTGTCCCTTGAAGCTGTGAAAAAATCAAACTTAAAAGCCAACGCAATCAAAAGATACAGTCGTTTATGCTGCAAATTTTAGAGTTTTCGGCACTCGCAAAACCTACGGGGTACTTCCCATGAACTCAGAAACTTGAAATTTGGCACGAAGCACCGTCATATAGCATAGACAAAGGAAAAATTATAAAAAGTAGAGATTTTTATTAAAATCATACAAAAATATATATTTAAAATTTTAAACGTACTACCTTTTTCCTCGTAAACGCGTGAAGTTATTAAGTTGAAATTCATGTCAAATACTCAGGGCTATAGGACTTTTCAGATGTAGCAAAACCAATTTTTTATTTCAACGCAATCAAAAGAAATAGCAATTTAAGTTGCATGTTTTGAAACTGTGTACTCGCAAGAAACTCAAAACCTAAAGGGTACTTCCCGTAAACTCAGAAACTTGAAACTTGGCACGAAGAAACTTCATGTAGCACAGACAAAGGGAAAATTACGAAAAGTAGATTTTTTTTGGAAAATCATACAAAAAAATATATTTTAAATTTTAAACTTACTACCATTTTCCTCGTAAACGCGTGAAGTTATTAAATTGAAATTCATGTCAAATACTTAGGGCTATAGTACCTTTCAGATGTATCAAAACCAAATCTTTAAGTCAACGCAATCAAAAGGAATAGCAATTTAAGTTGCATATTTTGAAACTGAGTACTCGCGAGAAACTCAAAACCTAAAGGATACTTCCCGCAAGCTCAGAATCTTTAAACTTGGCACGAAGCAACGTCATATAGCACAGACAAAGGAAAAATTATAAAAAGTAGACATTTTTAGTAGAATCATACAAAAAATATTTTTTTTTTAATTTTAAACTTACTACCTTCTTCCTCGTAAACACGTAAAGGTATTAAATTGAAATTCATACCAAATACTCAGGTCTATTATATCTTTCAGCTGTAGCAAAACGAAACTTTCATGTCCACGCAATCATAAGAAATAGCAATTGTTTTAGGTTTTTACGGAACCCTCGGTGCGCGAGTCCGACTCGCACTTGGTCGGTTTTTTTTTCTTAATAAGGTGTCGACACAAACCCGATATAGGGTTTCACAGCGCTTATTATTGTAAATTTGTATGAAACATAAATTAAAAAAAAAGAGTAGAGCAGCCATTAAACCTACGGCCGCTTCATTATAGTCACGGAAAATAGGAGCGGCATTCGCCTTTAATATATTGATCTTATTTTAATATAACTAATAGCAGTGTGCAACGCTTATATATTTATATTTATTTATTTTTTAATATAAAAATAGTCTAGGTCCGTCCTCTAGTCACGCAGCAGCGTATCAAACCAAGTTAAAAAAAACTGATGACGCAGCAGCCGTTTGGCTTCCATTCATTATAAGTTAATAATCTAAGTCGTAGGCACTAAATTAGATCTATTCTATAAATATTCTTTTGTCGGTGAAGTAACATTGAACTTGGCTACCATTATTACATTTATATCTAGATAGCCCATTACTATTTATATTCTAAAAGTAAAAGCCACTTACTTAATCCAACCTTCAATTGCATATACTTAAATTATTTACGATTTTAAACAGTAAATGTGACAGTGGCTGAACACAACTGAAATTAATCATAAATTACAATAGGTATTTATAAGTTTTATAACTTGCAATGACAACACCACTTTATTAAATATTTAAATCCATAAATACAAAAAAATTACACGTCATTACTAAAACTAAATTATATCATCTACATAATGTCAAAATATACACCTAATAAAACAAAACAAAACTAACACTATAATACTTAAGAAATCTACCTTAAACGTATAAAACTAAACTACTTAGAACACACTTGCAATTAACAAAACTTTAACTTTATTTCTTTTAGTGCGAGCGGACTTTCATTGGCGATGATTATATCGTACTTACACTTTCAAAGTTATGTTATGGATTACGAAGACATTGCGTAAGGACGACTATCCCATGCTTCAGTGGTGCTTGTCGTAAAACTATCTCTTGATCGTCAAGTGCATTGTTCATTCAATTATAGGTCTTAAGTCCCACGACTCATGACGTCCCACGACTCATGACGTGACATTATGCAAGGAATTCTAAGCTGATTAGTTAACAGATGTATCGATAAAAAAGTTAAAAGAAATGTTTTATTGATAACATCTGGTTCCTATATGAAACAATTGCCCCTAAATAGATAGTCTCATTAGCGTTGCCGACACTTTTCAACCGACTTCAAGACTTCGAAGGTTCTCAATTGAGAACCTTCGAACGATTGACGAATTCGTCGGGATCTTTGTTTTTTTGCAATTTTTTTTATGTATTGTCAGTATGTTCACCAATTATTGGAAGATGACCTATTTGGAAAATTCTTTTTTTGTTTGTGTGTATACTTCACAGTTTGTCCAATTGTCACCAGGCCCGGGTCTGATGATGGGATACTGGAGAAATCGAGGGAACTCTTCAGCTATTATAGGCACCTGTAGTGATTTCAGTATTTTTACAGCAACTCAGGCATTTCCTCTTAGAAAAGTGGAACCTACCTGAGTGAAATCGGTTATTTTCTTGTTTAAAATTATATTATCATGTAGTTATAAACGTTTTTAACAGTACCTAGTATTTCGGGTCGTTAGTAAGTATGGGATATATATTTCTTTCTTTTTTATTGAGCTAATAGTAAACCACATTTTTTTTTTATTTAAATAAAATCGTCGGTGACAGAAGGTTGTCAAACCTTCGAATAGAAGAAAGAAATAGAAAATGAACTACAGCTTATGCTCCAAGATCTGAGCAACGCAAGCCTTCAAGTTGGACTTCAAATGAATAGCGCAAAGACTCAGGTCATGACCAATAGCACGAAACGTAGGGTTGTGGTAGACGGGGAGATCATACAGTATGTCAACGAATATATCTACTTGGGCCAGCTAGTCTCTTTCAGCGACAGGCAAGACAAGGAAATTGAGCGCCGTGTCCAGAATGCCTGGAAGAGCTACTGGTCCATGAAGGAGCTAATGACGGGCGACCTTCCAATGTCACTGAAACGCAAACTCGTTGACATGTGTATTCTGCCTGTCCTAACCTACGGTGCTCAAACATGGTCGCTCACCGAGAGTCAAAAGTCCAAATTGAAGGTATGCCAGCGAGCAATGGAGCGCAGCATCCTAGGTGTCAGCAGAATAGATCGTATCCGCAACACTACGCTGCGCTCCAAAACACGCATAGCTGACGTTGGCAAGAAGACCGCCAGACTTAAGTGGGACTGGGCCGGTCACGTCTGCCGCATGCATCCGGATAGGTGGGCACATGTAGCCACCAAGTGGATGCCGCAAAAAAGGCGCGAACGGGGCAGGCCCAAACAGAGATGGAGGAACGATATGGACGCTTTCCTCAGCACCTGGCCAGAAAAAGCGTGGGACCGAGAGTTGTGGACGTCAGCGGGAGAGGCCTTTGCCCAGCAGTGGGACACTACGTTAGGCTAATTTAAAAAAAAACATCTCGTTCGGTACTAGTGACTTTACGCTAGTATTTTCCAAAAAAAAACACAGGGTACCAAACTACAACATAAATAGCAGCTTGCAGCAAATTGCTGGGCAGATGTATTGTCATAAGCTATTTTTATACTTGCCTTGTACTACTTACCTGCCTACAAGTATTTGTAGCTAAAACTACTTTTATTGTATATGTTTACTATAAACTGAAATTGAATTGCTATCAAAAAACCCACAAGGCCACAACTGCTTAACTAAATTCACTTCGGTTGTTGAGGTAAATACAATTGATTGCATAAAAACATAGTCACAAAAATAATCATTGCTTATAAAAAGGGAAAATATATATAGGTACTGGACCAATTTACGTCAACATTATCAGGGATCTCAATGCCACCATTGCGATCACCATTATTGTCACCTCAGTATTGCCGCAAACGTACCTGTAAAACCATGATCATACATACATACAATCACGCCTATATCCCAAAAGGGGTAGGCAGAGATCACGGATTTCCATTTGCTACGATCAATGCAGCAAAACGGCTCTCCGTGAGCCACTTCTCGCCCCCGTGAAGAACGAGACGTGATGACATTAATTAAATAAATCACCACAGCGTTCTCACGAGCAGTAGGGATCAGAGGTTCCCTTATCCCTTAGTCGCCTCGTACGACACCCGCGGGAAGAGACGGGGTGGCACTATTCTAAAGCCGGGACCACGAAGCAAACCTCACTTATAAACTTAAACAATTAAATTTACTTTTTTTCAGATGTCTTTAATATGCTACATAACCTTTCTACTATTTTTATATGTACACGGATCACAAGGAAGCCGCCAATATTTTCCCAATGTCGAAAACAACTCCATTACAACACAGAAACCCAATCAAACAACCAACAATACAGAAACTGCCAAAGATGGGAAGTCGTATTTTCCAAGTGGTATGTTAATGATGCTTAAAGCATTGAAAGAACATGAGCTGGAGCATAATCCCGATATGGAACAAGCACAAGAATTAGGAGAATTAGTAGATATGTTGAGCAACATACAATGGCCGAGGAATCCAGGGTGGACTAATTATTTGTAAGGGTTAGAAATACAAGAACATATGGATAGACATACGGTAGAAAAGAGGTATGGTTTGCATTGACTTGTAGAATTTAAACTAGAGGCCTATTAAATAAAGCTACAAGTGACAATTTACAAGCGGAAGCTTTTTTCTTACCCTATGTGTTACACTGAGAAAAATAAGCGGTGAATACCACTGATAAACCATTAACGTCTACTGCTTTAAAAAATTCCAGGGGAGAGTAACGATCAATGCAGTAAATTTTACTGTTCCGAAAACATTATTAAATTTTACTGTTTTGACTGTAAATTTTACTGTATAGCTGTTTTTCAATAATTAGTAATGTTCAATAAGTCATTTTTACTATATTTTGTATTTTACTAAGTATTTTTCAAACATTTGTTGATATTATACAAAACAGTTAATGAAAATCACTTTACTGTGTGACAATTAGAATTTTTTTTTCAGTGTAGGAAGAGACTGCCGCTTGTAAATTGTCAGTTGTGACTACTTTTTCACCTCACTAGCTCGGAAAGCCCTTTTTGTTTGTTTAATATCTATTGTGAAAATCGCTTTTTATCCACATGTGGTGAAAGAGTTTTGACATAAGTGACAAGTGGCTTAAGTGACATTTGACAGCTAACAAAACGTAAAACGTTAAAAGTGCAGAATTTTTAACATCGCAATTAATGAATTGCATCGAGTAAAAACACTTAATACAGTCTTACAACTTTATTTTAATTCATAAATATCAGCATTCAACATTAATCTTCATTCTTTTTGTAAAAACGGATAAATTGTTCTGACAGCCGAATAAGTCTACGTACGAACAAAACGCATCTGACATTTAATAAAACCTTTTACGTCAAAACTTTTCATTTCAATTCATCCATCATATCAACGTTAAATATTCGCATGTTTTTCTAGGTTGTTTTGTTAAAAATTAGTGATTCGAGTGATGAAGAAGTATTAAACACCTGAGGAATTACGGGAAACCGAGCAAAATGCACCCTTTTTCTTATTTTCCTCGCTGTAGTGAGGTGAAAAGTTTTGTGTTATACACGGGTGAAAGTTATTTTACGTCTCGTGTATTAAAGCACTCGCTACGCTCAGGATTCTATTTTTGAACCACTCGCTTCGCTCGTGGTCAATAATAGAATCCTTTCGCTAGCTCGTGTTTCAAATAACACTCGCACGTAAAATACAACTTTCACCCCTTGTATAACAAATAACTATTTAGGGTTCCGTAGTCAACTAGGAACCCTTATACCGCGTGTATATTTGATATTACCACAAAAGGAAACCAGAAGCAGGTTTTGATGTTTTAAATCGACATTGCACTAAATATTTAGTTAATTGTTAATTTACACCGAGTAATTAATTTTTTAATTTATTTCACTCAGCAATGTACTGCGTATACAGTACAATGTGACACATATCAATTGTGACGTTTTAAAGGCAAAGTAATCAGGTAGGAGCAATACATTGCGTGCTGTAATATTTTATATGGAAAAATAAAAGTCGTAAAATTTTAATAAAACATATGGAAGTATGTTTATTAGGGTTTATACTAACTACCCATAGCTTATGTGGTAATATCAAAAATACACGCTGTATATATGCAATATCGCCATGTCCGTCCGTCCGTCCGACCGCGGTCTAGCTCAGTGACCGTTAGCACTATTTGGTTTGAATATGTGCATTAACCAAGCCGATAAAATGGTAGAATAAAAACTGGAAAAGTATATTTTGTTAAGGTACACGTGAAGTAGAGGGCGAATTTTTTTTCGTTCTAAGCCCAACTGGGGTATCGTTGGATAGGTCTTTTAAAGAGAATTAGGGTATTCTTAAACAGTTTTTGGATAAAACTAATATTTTCGTAAATAATAGCGCCGAAAGTTTAAAACAGGGCGTCCCCCCGTCCGTCCCCCATCTAACTTTGAAACCGTACCGTGGGTCCAAAAATTTTGAAAAAATTCATGAGAGTGAGGCCTAATAAGTACCTTTAATGAAAACTATATTGAATTAAACCGGTTGAGACGTTTTTGAGTTATCACTCAAAAACCCATAGTGAAAGGACGTAACCGAAATGACGTAAGCGCCGCCAAATTCCCCCAAAGAACTATGACCAATTTAGTAATCACACAAAGTAATGATATGGTCAGAAGTATCTTAATCAATTAACTAGCTGCGATTTGGACACTTTACAGTTGCGTTATAAGAAATAGTTTTTAGACCGATGAAGACATCTCTTAATACGAAAAGGTAATGCAGGGACAATATTCTAAAGTAAACCAATCTGTAAATAAGTAACTTTATCTTATTAAAATCTCTCTTTAAATATGGTGTACAGGCTAAGTAACGGCATAGTATAAATAACATAGTTTCTCAATTCATTATACCTAATTATTATTAATTTATTTTAGCCAATTTAGGTCCCACTGCTGGGCACAGGCCTCCTCTCATACACGAGAGGGATCGGGCTATAGTCCACACACAATACAATTCATATTATTTTAAATTTCAGATGTCACAAATCATATGGACGGCACTTCTTATAGCAGTATTACTATTTATCCCCGATGACTGTATGTCCCGGCCACCAAAAACAACAGAAACCAAGAAAAACAAGATTCTGTCCAAAAATGGCTATGATTCTTTGGTGCCCGGGAAACCAGATATGCTTTCAGAACAGGAATACGAGAGAGAACAGCAAAAGCAACGTCAATCGTTAGGGATATTTATGTCACCTAAACGTTACTTCCGAAGTTTATTTGAAAACGAGCAACAAAAACGAAAATTAAAAACAATACTCTCTAAGAAACTAAAAATAACGAAAAGTGACTTGGAAACTGAAAGTAAATCGGACTTGGGGTCGTTGAAAGATGACTACCCGAATGATGAAGAATCGATAGCAAAATATAAAACAGACCATCCCAATAATTTAAAATCAAACACCATTATGTATTATAGTGTACTGCCAGAAGTAATATCTCGGGTAAAAGCACTATCTGATAAATTGAAATTAACTGCGCCGCAAACTTATGCCACCAAGCAAATGTCGAAAAAGCGACCAAACCCCGAAGCTAAAATAGAATCGGTCTTGGAAATTTTAGATCATTACCCGGAGAATCAAAAGTCAATATACCTACAGGACCTACGTCCGATAGCAAAATATAAAACAGAACATCCCACTCTACAGATCTTAAGTTCGTTAAATAAGGCAATCCAGTCAGAAACAAGTTCAGAGGATGAGGATTCAGTACTAACAGATCTGAAATCTTATGACATTATGATTAAGTTCCAATCAATGGTGTTGCCGAATGGGCAATTACCTAATGACACTAAAAGGACGGTAGGACGCTGTGGAAATTCCAGACGGGACGATAAAAACGATAAAAACGGAAATGTTACCATTTGCTACACGTACCCCAACTATTATTATTATCCAGCTTATTATTATCCGTATTACTATCCGTATTATCCATATTATTATTGGGGACGTCGTTGAAATAAATATCTAGTTAAAGAAAAATACTTACCTAAGTTTTTTTTTCTAAGTAGATATAATGCATAAGCTAGTTGCTTACTTACATATTCAGTACTTTTTATGCAAAACTCGTGTTGTTTTGCATAGAACTTAACTTAAATTAACCAAGACGAACTTGAACATGTTAAATTATCGCAAGATATAATTTGGAGAGATTAATTATAACTTTTAGCATTATCTTACGGCTAAGTTAGCGCACAATAGTTCTCTAGAGATTGCTACTGGCTACATAGCACAAACGAAAACGGTAGATAGGTAAGTAAATAGTTTTCTCGAATGCTTAAGTACTTAATATCTAAAACCTATAGAAAATCATGTTTTATATGAAAATGAAATATCCGTCACCTCAGTACGTATTGTACCGTTTTCAAATCAAAAGTAAGTACCTACTTACATTGTTGTCGGTTGTTAAAAGAATTATTTTTTAAATTATGTTTTAAAAAAATAACTAACGCATTATTGACAACCGACAATGATATATTGTTGACTTGAAAATGTCAAAATTGTTAAAAGCGTGTTTTAGTAGGGCACATATTCGCCACATACATTGAAACATATCTACTTAGATCCTATAAATAATACAGAGACCCACACTCAGGACGAAAAAAGTGGCACAGGAAATTAAAAGGGGTCCCATACATGAGGACATTGCTAGTCACAAAGTATCTTCCGAACCAGTGTAAGCAAAACTACCGAACATGCGTGAATGCTACGAACCTGGAATGGAAGTCAAGCAACACCCAGGTAGGTAGCACTCGCAGCCAAAACCACGGGATTTGTGAATTTACCTGGATTTTTGAGTAATATTCTCGGTGAATTTTGTTTGAGTCTATTAGTTATTCGGCTTATTCATCTATTATCTTGTAAGTGCAATGGTTATTATATGTGGTCATTAGATGACCCCATCGTCACCCATTTCATATTATGTGGAGTGGCGGTGAGTGAACATTTTTCTTATACAAGCCGGTGCTGTGTTTGGCTTAAAATTTCTTCATGGACTGTAGAAAAACTGCTTAGGCGCCTCAAAATTAGGCAAACCGACAGGAATCGTGTTATACAGGGTGTCCCAAAAAATCGACGTGAAGCCGTGAATGGATGATAGACCAAGTTATAACAGTTATCAGAAAAATACAAAAAAAATCTATCACATGTTCTTCAAAGATTATGGTCACTTAAAAAATTTACTAGAATATTCACGCCCTGGTCTCTTAACTTCTAGTAAATTTTTAAAGTGACCATAATTTTTGAAGAACATGTGATAGATTTTTTTTGTATTTTTCTGATAACTATTATAACTTGGTCCATTCACGGCTTGACGTCGATTTCTGGGACACCTGTATGGACGCGCCCTCACTGGTGCCTACATACGTGGCCCAGTAGCGAAGATGACAATCGTTTGCTGAAAACGAAACGTAACTCCCTATCACTCTTCCGTGTTTGTACGATAGAGACACGGATAGCGTTTCGATTCGTTTTCTCTTAGCGATCTAAGTCCCCTGAGCAAACTCAGCAATATTCTCAACACCGCAGTGTGACTAATTAAATCTTCGTCAGTTAATGTTTGTGCGGAAAGCGAAATATCGTGGTTTATACAGAACTAATGAACTCTACGACACTTATCTTTCCTCACAGATTATAAGCGTCTTGTCAGCTTGTCACATAATAACCCACAATTACCCAGACACCTACGTACATTTCCTACTTAGATAGATATTCAGAACTTTTCTCAGATACTCCAAAATTTTCTCTGGTCTCTGTCACATTACTTGACCTATTGCAAAATTACGCGCTGTAATATCTTGAGTGGTGTGATAAAATATGCACTAAACTCAACTCAGCTATTGAACTGTATTGACAGCTGCTCAAAAAGTAGCTTTTTAGTAGGTGTTTAGCGTACGGAAAGTTCGATAACGCGCTCGAGTAGGTACTTTTCCAGCTTTTAAAAGAGCTACTTATACCTAATAATAATAAAAATACGCATTATAAAAATACCTAAGCGAACCAGAATCGTTGCCTTACCAGCAAGGTTCATATCATTGCAGCGTGCCTAATGAAAGCTGCGTCAATTAAGCCTCTTGTCAACATGCCGCATAATAACTCGTAATTACCTAGGCACCTTACAGTTCCTACTTAGATACTCAGAAGTTTATTCTTGTAGAAAGTACATATTTTCTGATAGATTTATGTTGTCACATTGTAAGAGAAAACCAATATAATGATATAGTCTCAGGTCTCAGGGCCGTATGAGCTAGGGGGGGGGGGGGGACATTGTGGGACAATGCCCTGTCTAAAAATACTAATTTATTTCCTACCTTAAAACTACCGTTCGCTCCATGAAAATTGGCTATTAGTGGGTAGGTGTACGCAAAAAAAAACCGCAAAGCGATGTACAGTTTAGCCGTTTGGTACACACATACTAGAGGTCAAAACAAATTTTTTGACCCGCAGTTCTTAAAAAAAATCCCTAGGAGGAGGGTGCTAATTCATATTTTTTTTGTACTGAATTTATTTTTCAAATACCTATCGTGTGTGGTGTCATATGAAAGGGCTTTTTAAGGCGGTTCTAAAAATATACCACATCACTACATTTCAGCCATTTTTTTATTTAAAACAAAAAAAATTTTTAAAACATACCAAGTTTGGGCTCCTCCAGATACGATATGGCTGTTTTTTTTTTTGTACAATATATCACAAATGATACTTGATATCCTTATATCTAATCCCAAGAAAGCAATTTTGAAAATTATTTCATTTAGTTTTTTTTTTTCAATATTATCAAGTAACACAGTACAAATGTACTGAAGTACTCTAGTAGAACTCTACTTATCGCCTTTTAATCCAGGGTCAAACCAACGCAATGATCATGCGGACAGCAAACATATTTAAGGCCAATTCTGCAAGTAAACAAGCTATGTCAACTGATAACTGGTCAGTAAACAGACGGCAGTGTGTTAAGTGCAATGTAAAATAATGTGAGGCAACTCTCGAGTGCATTGCGAGCTATGAAGGAGACCACTATTCCAAACTTAAATATATAGATGTCAACAACTATTCACGGTTATGCAATACATTTTGAATCGTCATACTCCTAGCGTTTGCTCGGACTCAATGGAGCCTGAGATCCGCTCGGTAACCTGATAGCATGAATTGGCATAGATCCCAGAATAGACGAATGACTCGCGGGAGCCGTAAAAGTTTTAAAATTCTGAAATAGTTGTATAACCGACCCTTGAATTTTAGGAACCCTTTATTTAGGTACAACTGCTGTATAAATGTAGCGTACATACATATTTGTGTCGCTTAACTTCAAACTCAGGTAAATCCATTTGACCCTCTCAGCAATTATCTACCCTAATAACCTTTCCTTAACCTTTTGAACGCCAAGCATCGGACGAAAAATCGTGCCCTCAAGCCAGCGCGCGCGAGCGGGCAAGGCAAACCGGTTATATTTTGGACGTGATATGACGTCCTGGCGCTGACGGCACGTCTTTCCGTGCGCGTGATATGACGGCTTTGGCGGTCAAATGGTTAATACCAAAATCGCAGTATCTGACATGGATTTATCCGAGTTTGAAGTTAAGCAACTCATTTAATCTTGATTTAATAGGTTTTCTAGATAAATCATCTTCAAATAAAACACTCAAATTGTAAATAAACTTTGTCATATATTAAATACAGATGTCAGCAATGGGAAACAGGGTTATTTTGTACTGGTCGCTTCGCTCATAAGAACTTGACGCCGCCTATGATGTTCACCGGCCGTCCCTTGTATTTCTTCGATATGTCCGCCTCGATCTAAAACAAGATTTTAAAAGTTTGTGTAACCTTTTGAACGCCAAGCATCGGACGGAAAAATCGTGCCGTCAGCGCCAGCGCGCGCGAGTGCGCAAGGCAAACCGGTTATATTTTGGACGTGATATCACGTATTGGCGCTCAGAGCACGACTTTCCGGGCGCGTGATTTGACGGCTTTGGCGGTCAAAGGGTTAAAACATATTTCAATCAATAACATCATCATTTCAATTCTTAGATTTTTACTTGAATACTTATCACAAACTTTAATTTTTGACATACCTTTAACAAAAAAATATTATGTTATCGGTCGAGCTGTATTTGAATTTTCGTCAAGAACGTACATTTTGAATAACACGGCGTAAGTGCCTCGAAGAGATCCCCTTTTTCTTGCAGTTATTTATCGTCAAAAATTTGCCGTCACATACAAACAAGCATACGGTCTGTGGACGTGTGTAACAGTCGGGATGCACGTCACAGTCACATGCACGTTGCTGTACCTACCTGTTCTTGTAGTGTCCTGCTACGAGCGACCAGGGCAGTGACCTCTGGACGGAGAGTGTGTGCACGCGCTATCGCCGATTCTCGTTGTTGTAGCGCGCGTGCGGTGAGCCCTGCTAGCTTGTCGCACACCACTAGCTTTTGTTTGAGCTGCTCTGTCAGCATGTCCACATCAGTGAGGTCACATGCACGTTGCTGTACCCACCTGTTCTTGTAGTGTCCTGCTGCGAGCGACCAGGGCAGTGACCTCTGGACGGAGAGTGTGCGCACGCGCTATCGCCGCCTCTCGTTGTTGTAGCGCGCGTGCGGCGAGCCCTGCTAGCTTGTCGCACACCACTAGCTTTTGTTTGAGCTGCTCTGTCAGCATGTCAACGTATCTGCGTAAATTGAAACATAACTTAACGGTTGGTATTGCGTTAGTGCAGCAAGTCCCATTCAAAGTTATACTAGTAGTCGGCCTCGAACTAACAACTCGAGATTTCCTTGCAAACGAGTTGACCAATATAACAAGACCCTTTTAATCTTCTAGCTCCACAACCCCTTCATAGATCTTTCTCATATACGAACTCTCAAATCGTATGTATTTTTGCTACAATCCCAACAAAATTCATAAAGATCAGAAAAACGTTGCTAAAGTTATCGCCGAACAAACTCTCAAAATCAAAAAGCCATCGAAATGCCGAGGCGTCCCAGAAGTGAGTTGTTTGTAAAAACTCGCTTCGCTTGTTCGAAAAAGACTAGACACCAAGAAAATATAGTATTTGTAGACATTAGTGATGAGATTTAAAATCATGGTTATTTAAATTATTAACTTTAGTTATCCGAAAATAACGGTGAGAAACTCTTGTTACATTATGTTACCTGGGAGAATGCTTGACGTTGTGCAAATGGTTGGTGGCCGTAAGACGGGCAGTACTGGCTTGAGCGGTACCCAACATGGCGGCTAAAGCATCAGGGCTTTCTGTTGGCAACTGTTGGAAGAGCGAGAAGGACTGTGTGTCTGTGCTCGTCTCGTACAGTCGCATTTTGAGGAAAGATTCCAGCTGAAACAATGTGAAAAGTAAATCAGTACGGTTAAAATACTCTTATTCGTGAACCTTATTGCAACGACATAAGGTGTATGTTAAGTCCTGGTACCGCGAAGATCTATAGTAAAAATGTCGTTATCTGCGATCTCTTTCTTTCTAATAAGCATGTGCGATAGAGCGGGAGACAGCAATGTCTTTACAACGATCGGCTCTCTTCGGCAAAAGCCGTTGCATAGGACGCCTTGGCAGATTGATGTGTGTGTATTGGTTGGTTGGTTGGTCAGTGTCGGTCTAGAGGTCGCATTTTTCATCCGATTTCGATAAAACTTGGCATGTACGTTCCTTGATTTATTTGCCAAAAATTGTCGAGCCATTTTTTTTGATTGGGGGGAGGAAATGAGGGGGAAAAGGGGGGAAGTTTGCCGTCGCGTTATTTATGTTCCGAAGTCCGAACGAAGAAGAATGTTCCGAAGTCTACAGTTCACAGAACCACTAGTACTTATAAGAGTTAAATCGGCCCGCGACGCCTGCCGCCTCCACTATGATACCGGGTTCTTCTAGAGCCACCGCTAGGTCTGATATGTCCTGAGAAGTACCTCGACTAGTTGGTCAATGATCTGGTTCCTGGTGCTAGGGTTGTCGAGCAGTGTGAGTGTCCCTCCAGCCACGCCTGCCACCTCCACTACTGTACCGGGTTCTTCTAGAGCCACCGCTAGGTCTGACATGTCCTGAGAAGTACCTCGACTAGTTGGTCGATGACCTGGTTCCTGGTGCTAGGGTTGTCGAGCAGTGTGAGTGCGTCGCGGCCGCGCGCCGTCCCTCCAGCCACGCCTGCCGCCTCCACTACTATACCGGATTCTTCTAAAGCCACTGCCGCTAGGTCCCCTGATATGTCCTGAAATAAAGTAATTTGTTAGTACCAAATAATTTTAAACAAAAAAAGAACAGACTTTACTTGGGATCCGCTATTCCAAGAGAAAGTGGCCGAGTTGCTGTAAAGAATAGTGAAATCACTATAGGTGTGCCTATAATAGTTGAAAAGTTCCATCGATTTCTCCAGGATCCCATCATCAGATGTGGTGACAATGAGACCAACTGTAAAGTATACTCTTTCAAACAAAAAAAGAATTTTCCAAGTCGGTCCAGCCGTCTTCGAACAATCGGTTTCGAAAAAAAAAAACAAAATCCCGAGAAATGATAACCTCCTCCTTCGAAATCTTGAAGTCGGTTGAAAAGCAATACGATCTAACTTCTATGAAGGTAAATCAGTCATGAGTCACAGTGAAATTTCTAGTTTCTTCAAAATAAGAAAGAGTCTCCTAACCTCTACATAGGCTACCTGAGTCACAGCGGCATACATGGTTATAAAGGAGCCAATTTCTCAATAAGTATCATTTGTATAGACTCACCAGATCAATAGCCGGCGCGCTGTCAATGTTGCCCCAGTCGATCTCGGCCGCGTCGCCGTCTCCGAAGTCGATGTCGGCGGGCGCGTCGACAGACCCAAAGTCGATCTCCCCACCATCGCCAAAATCAATCTGACAATCAAACATCTAATACTAAAGTTTCATCTAAATATCGTGACTGTTGAGCTGTTTGGGTATTATGATATGTTGGTTGCTTCATTACAATCATACAAAAAATACTTATTATCTCTAAGGCGATTATCACACTGGTGCCGCAACCGCATGCGACAACGGTATGCAAGCATGACAGCGCTATCTCGCTCGCGCACTGGCGCTGCATGCAGAAACCGCAGCTGTGGTACTTAATCTGTGATCCCTGGAAGCATCTAAATTGGTCCGCCAGTTTATGGGTACATACAACAATCCTTTGTTACTTTTATCCCTTATCTTCTTCTTCTTTCTCCTGGCTATTGTCCCAATTTATTTGGGGTCAGCCCTCCTAGTAATCCTGCGCCACATCATACGGTTGTGGGTGGGATCCCTTATATAAAAAAAAGTTCTAAAAGTCCCTTCTCCCTGAAAGGTAAGAACGACTGCTCTCAGATGCTGACATTTAGTACATCAGCAGTTTTAGCTAAGGCTAAGTAGTTCAAAATGCTTTTGGCACACTCTTATTCTCTTGACAATAAAGCTCATTTTGAACACCTCACCTACTTAGCTATTTCTCTTGCTAATCTCTTGAAACTTTGGTTATTTATATAGCTATAGAATTACCTTATCACCAGCAGCCTGATCCTCATCATCCAGCTCTATATGAATCGGGTCAGGCTCCACAGCCAACGGTGGCTCTCCGTAGCTCCACTCGTACACCGTCACATTTCCATGGTTCACCACAAATTGAAGCAACGGTAGGACTTCAGGCGCCTTGTCTCCGAGGGCGTACTTTGTGAAAGCAGAGTAGAGGTCTATGCCGGGTTGGATGGGTTTTAGCGAGTTGCCAATCTGAAAGAATTTTACAAAAATTTGTAGAAAAGATGTATTGTAAGGGGTCGCGTTTGATAAAGATTAGAGATGCGCCGAATATTCGGTAATTATTCGGTATTCGGCATATTCGGCGTGTTTTTCAATGTTCGGTATTCGGCCGAATTATTCGGTAAAACTGCCGAATATTTACCGAATAAACATATGATATTTATCTGATAATAAATTAATCATTCATACAATTTTTAGCTCTTAAAAGTTAAATTATTAAAAGATGTATAAAAAATTTGATTTTTGTAAGCTTTATTATTCAGCGTCTGTCACCAATTCACCATCAATATTATCAATAACAATTGCAAATGTTGACATTGTCATTGACAATGCCAAGGTCGCATACACATATTATTTTACTAGAAATAAAAAAAATCGCGTTCAGCGAGCCGCGCGGACCTGCATAAACCTGTTTAGATTTACCGAATAATTCGGCCGAATATTCGGTTCGGTAAGATCTGAACCGAACGTTCGGCCGAATATTCGTATTCGGTAAAGTCTATATTCGGCGCATCTCTAATAAAGATAAAACTAATATTTTTATCAAACTTGAATTTCATTTAATTTCGGAGTATTTCTCATCACGTTTCGTTTTTCTCATTAGTACTCTGTGAAAGAGAGAAAAGAGACTTGCACAATTTGCAAGTTGTTATGCTACAACTTAGTTAAGCTAAGCTAGTAAAAAATTTGTGTACCCCTTGATCAATCACAACAAATAACATTACAATAGTGAACTCTACTTCAACTACTTTAAGCTTCAATTTCATAAACGAAAAACATACATCTTCATAGATATCGGGTAGTTCCTTCAGCCTCTCCACCAGCTCCTTCTTAATCTTGTCTCCTTGGATACCGAGCTGCCGGCACTGAGCCAGGAACTCAGACTTCATTGATGCCTCATTCTTGAGGTGGTCTGCATTCTTCTTTTCATATTCCTGAAATGTTTCTTTAAGTAAATTGTCACTACTTTAAAAAACTTGTATCTTGTTCTGTCACTCAAAAGAAAAATGTGGTAACTATGTATGTGATGTATTTAGAGTTACTGCATTTCAACTTAGAGAAGAAGTGTGAGATATGAGCTTTTTCCAAGTAGTGACGAAATGTGGTAGTATTTGTAATGTATTTTTATTGTTTTGTTCTTTATTACAAAACATATGGAGTGGGGAGATTTGTATAAGGGGAAGTTGTTTTTTTTTATCCAATTAAATAAAACGCTTGACGCCCTTTGATAAAAATGAATTTTAACACTAAATACGTATAAGCAGAGACAATAGAGATATAGACAGCCACAGCCTAAGAATTTTTTGAAGCTGAAGTCAATTGCGCCATCTACATATGTCAAAGAAAGATACCGAAAATGTAAGAGAAATGTCACCTGCACTGCTACTCCACCTAGTTACAAATAGCATACTAGTATTACACTAGTAGCTTGACTTCAGCTTCAAAAATTTCTTAGGCTGTAGCGGTCTATATCTCTATAGTCTCTGGTATAAGTAAACACCTGTTAAATTCACCTTTATACTAAACACTTATAAACTTCAGCAAGATTTTTTTATTATTATAAATATAATATTTAAAAAACTTACAATTTGCAACTGCTCCTCCTTAGCAATCTGTTTCTTCAAACCTGGAATCTCATAATTTATATTCCTAACTAACATCTGTGCTGCCTCCGCCAAGTACAAATTTTCTTTTTCATAGCTCTTCACTACATCCAGCCAATCCTTCATCCTCTGAGACCCATACCTACCAAAGAGGTTCTTAGTATCTGCCTCAGTTTCTTTTAAGATCTCTATGATCTTCTGGCAATGGAAATAATTGATATAGCTGCCTGAAAGTAAGGCAGCTATGTCCTGATGCGCTGGCATGTCCTGTATGGCATTATTTATTTTTTCTCTAACGGCTATGATGTTCTTCTGCCATTCCTTGTTCACGTGGCGACGGCTGATCAGCCAGTCTTGCAGTTTTCCTATATTTATATCGATGGGTATATTGCTTTCCTACAAATATTTAAAAGGTTATAATGTAAAAAGGGACTAAAATAATCAGAAACAATATCAATGCATAGTCGTGCTTGGAACTTACATCCATTTTAACTAATTATAGTTATTTTCTTTTATAAAGTTCATAAATTCACGAAAAACTCGTTAAATCTGGTGTTATTGTGATTGTGATGACGTTTTGACGTGACGTGACGTTGACGTGTGACGTCCGTGACGTGTTAACAAAATTTTGACATGTAAACATGTTGCCAGTATCCTTTTTTTACCGCACATAGTTATCACGATTTAAAAGTATTAAGTAAGTAATAAAAACAATCAGTATTTAATGCATAATTTTTAATAATGTATACTCGAAATTATTTATTTACCCTAATGGTTTAATTGTAAAGCCTGATAACACAAAGGCACCCTAACAAAGACTAGATTCCTTATCATGCTTGCGGGTTTGTGTCCTCGATTTAAAGTAGATAAGGTTGAACTGAACCTCATCAAGGTAGTGTCAATGTTGTATCATAATATAATATTCGTAATTCATAAATATCATAATAGTTACATAGCCACTTACAAGTGCACAACTTAATATAAAATTAATTTGATTATATGCGTGAAATTATGGATTTTAGTGAAGACATTGAAAACCCGTAAGTACCTATTTAAAATGTATGCATCTGAAATAATAACAGTAGGCCTAATTAACTTAATAATAATATTTTGGATTATAGTTCGTATGAGAAGAGAAGTGTCGTGGTTTATATGAGAACGAATGTATTATAATAATACGTAATCACCATGTACATTAATAATAATATGTAATATGTTATTTGTAGGGTCGCCACACACCTAGCGGTTTTCCTCGCGGAATTACCGGAAGTAGCGGAAATTCATAGACAAATTAAGCATTTTGTCTATGAATTTCCGCTACTTCCGGTAATTTGTCTATGGCTTCCATACAAAAAATCTGCTACCATAGACAAATTTCCGCTACCATAGACAAATTTCCGCTACTTCCGGTAATTCCGCGAGGAAAACCGCTAGGTGTGTGGCGACCCGTAAGCAATTGTTAATAATATCACGAAATAATTTTATCGTTAAAAATACCACTGAGATTAGTATTTTTTATTTACTTGTAACATTACCAAAAGCTATTTGAAGCATCTTGAAAATACTTGTGTTGACTGTTGACCTCATAGAAGTGAAAACTGCTGAAAATAATTCAAATCAAATAAAAAAATACTGGGGACTAATTACCACTTTAACTTTTTATTGTTTTTGATTTATCTTAGCAAAATTAAGAATTCATAAAGAAAAGTATATATTTTTTTACTAAAATAGTTACGTTTTTTTTTTTACATAGATATATATGCATATTTATTAAGTAGTGTTTTAAATTAATCATATGTTGTTATTTTAATAAAAGTTTTTCTACTCGCTAAAAAATCAAACAAAGTATTTCAAACTCAAACAGTAAATTTGACAGCTTAATGTTATTATTGATATTTTGTGCTGTTTTTCCGTACATTTATTTGGAATTTTCCATTGAACCGGTCTAGCACCCGTTTGAATCTCATTAGATAGCAAGCACATTAACAATTTCCACCAGACTGTTTGCCGCTAGTAATTGTTTCGTACATTAGGAGTGAACCAGGCACGTCGGGCTCGGCGCAGAATGACGACGGAGTGATCTCTGTAGATGTCTCAAGAGAAGTGCTAGTAGACTCCGTCACTCAAGTTCCACCAGACTTAATCATGTAAGTTAGCGTCCACTGCTAACTATTTGTGTTAACATTAAAGGCAGGTGCATATCAGACTGATGCCTCTCTGTTAAAACTCGTCTGAGTACTTTTCTTGAGGATGTTACGTTAAAATAAATGTTTATTTAAGAATTTATTTAAAATCGCATTTCATAAGAAGTAATATAATATATTTCAAAGGGGAGGCCTATGTTCAGCAGTGGACGTCTTATGGCTGAGATGATGATGATGATGATGATGAATATAATAGTACTCCAAATGAATGTTGCAGCTTGCCTTCTAGTGTCAAAGAAAATATTTGCTGAAACCCAATGGCAGTATTATATTGCTTTTTTTTCTTTGTCACAGCTAAAATCTAATTATAATAAAACAATATTATTTTGGATAAATGTACATTTCCTCCAGGACTAGTGAGGGAAATGTAGAAAATGGAGAGGACTCCACAAGACTGACCCTGGCATATGAAAGACTGTATGAGATCCCACGCACCATAGTGGAGAGGTTCGCAGACCATGTCTGGCATCTGGACATCAGCCACAATAAAATTACGTAAGCATTTATTTATAAATGTTCTAACAAATAACATTCTCCTATGAAAACCCTCAAATTTGTAGAGAAATTCACACAACATCAATGCTTAAGTAAGCATTACCGATTAGTGATGGGAAAGTTACAAGTTAAAAAAAAAGCCGGTAACTTTCAGACACTAGCTCATCACTAATCAACTTTTAGAAATAGTGTCCCATTTTCATTTTGCTAGTTGTTTATAACTGTCACAGCCTTAGGTTGTCCTTTCTTATTATTACTCTAAAAATGTAATCATTCTAATCTTAATTGTCAGGAACCTAGATCCTCTGGTACACTTCAAGCACCTCACATCACTCATAGCAGATGACAACCCTATTACGGAGAACTGTGTGCTGCCACCATTGCCTAAACTGCAGCTGCTATGGTAAATATCCTGTAAAAAAAGTGAGAACCTCTTCTTTAAAATATAGAAATCGGTGAAAATTTATACCTACAAAAAAGTCTTTATTAAAAATAAATTTTCTCTCAATAATTTTATTACTTAGGTATTGATACTAAATCTCATTGACATAAACCTTACAGATCCAAATTAAACTTGCAAGATTTATCCCAACAAAGCAATATAATATAAAAAAATCATTACTGCAGTGGTTATATTTAATTTTTACATTGTTTATTAATTATTATGAAATTATACCTTATCACTAATATGTTTTTGCTCAGTCCTTAAAGTTTACCTTGTTAACAACATAATAAGGCTCAATTTATCTTATCTCAAATAATGATAACATTAACTTATTCTACATTAAACCTTGTGGACTAGTTTATAAGATCCAATTTTCCCAGGGTGAACTATTGCAAGATCAGCTCCCTGTACCCGTGGGTTGCCAAGCTGAAGGAGTCCTGTCCCAACCTGCAGTATCTGTGTCTCATGGGCAACCCGGCGGCACCGAGTTATCTCAATGGCGGGAACTTCTATGACTACCTCCAGTATAGGTAACTAAGGGTCTCCCCCCATCTATCGACGCGGAATCAGCTTTCGCCGATAGAAAAAATCTTTATGTCGACGCATTAAGAGCTAACAAGGCACGATTCGGCTCGGCTCGGCTCGGCCGACGGCTGCCGACGGGTCGACGTCTTTTTCGCTCTTATTGCGTCGACATAAAGATTTTTTCTGTCGGCGACCCTTACAGGAACTTGAATAGTTTTTTTTATTAGTATTTTTTGCCAAACAAGTACCTACAATATTACAAATTGCCAAAACAATATGTCCTCACTTATCCCATTCACTGCTAATGACGACACGTTGTCGTCACGGCTCTACGAAGCATTTTCGCTTTTCGCTACATAGCGGGAAACGCATGTTATTGGCTACGGCTTAGCACTACGCGCGTAGCATAGCAGTGAATGTGTTATTCTGTACTATACATAGATTTGTGAATAGTGATAGATTTAGTAGATCTAAGACTCATACAATTCTTAAATCACATCAGTGATTTATGTTTAAAATTATACGACATTCATTATTAGGGGCGTTATTATCGACGTTTCATTGTTACGTCATTAATAGATACATTAGATGCATTACTATGTTTATGCTCATTAAAAGAAGGACAACCGATGCACGAACTTTGCGCCGACTCTGACCTGTCTGCCGATAACAGTGTTGATAAACATGTTTTCATAGGCATTCTAAACAAACTAGTAAATAGTCGGTAAGGCCAACTAATTATACACAAATAATATGTCAGAATCTACCTATAGTTACCTCATTTTTTTTCAGATTAGAAAAATAACGGTCGATTTCGGCAATTTGTCTTTATTTTTTTCCACTAAGCCACGCAGTGATACGCTTAAGCCAATCAGATGCAAAATGGCAAATTTTAAAATCGTTTTCCCAAAAATCGCACGACAAGTACGACAACAATCGCACGATTTTTCTAATCTGAAAAAAAACGAAGTATAGGTACATAAAAAGGTTTCATTTAGCAAAAGGCGCTTATATCGTACATTATAAGGTTCAATATTGTTCGAGCTATAAACAACCTTGTTACTTAATGCTGCTTTTTTAACCGACTTCAAAAAAGGAGGAGGTTCTCAATTCGACTGAATTTTTTTTTTTTTTTTATTATATTTTTTTTTTTTTTTTTTGTATGTATGTTACTCCATATCTCCGTGAATCGTGAACCGATTTTCAAAATTTTTTTTTGAATCGAACAGGTATAACCCCTAGATGGTCCCATTGTCACCAAGTAAGGATCTGATGATGGGATCCTGGAGAAATCGAGGGAACTCTTCAACTGTTGTTTAGATTTTAGATGTTAAATATAATACTTACCAAGTGTAACTGGTGTAAACCGTTCTTGTGAAAGAAAGAAGAAATAAATAACTATTATAGGCACACCTATAGTGATTTCACTATTTTTTACAGCAACTCGGCCACTTCCTCTTGGAATAGCGGATCCTAAGTGAAGTCGGTTCTCTTTTTGTTTAAAATTATGGTAGCTACCGTCACATTTATAGAAATTGTACATAATTTAATTATGTATAAAAGTAATAATTTTATGTTAAGATCCCCTAATGCTAGACAGACTATGACTAATTAAATACGAGAGCTGGGGAAACTAGACAGATTCGAGTTTTAGGAAGATAACTTGGGTTTTGGTGGTGTGCTGGTGATACGCGAATGTAATAATTTTGTAACATTTTTTTTATTACCTATATAGGTTAAGTAAAAAAATGCCATTGTAAAATAAACTTTGACTAAATGGTATTATGCTTCATATTTTATTGAATTAACACTGATGACTTCACTCTGCTTGTTGGACTCGGAATATACATTTTTTTTAACTCGAGTACGTCCGGTTTTACGCGAAACTCGAATGTCATTCACGTAGCTAACGGACTACGTGACCGCATACAAAGTACATATACAGAGTGTAACAAAAATACTGGAGATCCTTTTAAAGGCATAATTGTGGTATCATATTGAGAGTAATAAAAAGCAGGAGAGAAATATTTTAAACGCGATTTTTTTTGTATGGGACACAATTTTTTACGCAAGAAAATTGCTTTTTCTGAGTTTTTCATAATTTTCATAATAATAATACGATACCAATTATGCCCTTAAAAGGATCACCAGCATTTTTGTTACACCTTGTTTGTATAAAGAATATCACTAACTGTAGCATAATTAATATTCCAGATTATTCGTCATCTCCCAATTCCCGTCCCTCAACCACCTGGACGACCGCAAAGTCACCGAGGACCAACGGGCGGAGGCCCAGAGGCTCTACAAGAGGCCCTTCTTCGAGAGGATAGTGAAGCCCAACTCTGGAGGTATCGCGCAACTCATACACACCCCGGTTAAATGGAGCAGCTTCCAGAACAAAATCAGCTCGTTGTGGGCTAGCAAGGAGGAGAGGAATTTGTTGATTTAAGTATGTTGTCTTTTGTTATTAAAGTCATTAAGGACCAAAAAACTAAGGCTCAAAATATAAGGCCCGTAGAGGATAGTCCGACCTAACTCAGGTGGTATTGCACATCTGATACATGCTGTATACACCGGTTAAGTGGAGTAGTTAGCTTTCAGAAAATGTGTGTGGGTAAAGAGGAGCGAAATGTATTTATCAATTTGGTATTTTATTTTATCAAAGTCATTAAGCGTCGCCAGGACGCTCGCGTGAACTCGCGTCCCTGTTCAAACGTAGTTTAGCTCTCATTTTAAAACGACATGCTTTAGAATCACGAAATTTGGGATGGGCATATTAGTAGTACAGTTCTATGTCGGTAATTCGTTTTCGTTGCCAAAAATTGTAATACTTACAACGAAAATATAGCAAAAATTAGTTTTGTATGTAAATCTGTATCTGGCTGTATTTTCTTTGTATTACAATTTTCAGCAACGAAAACGAATTACCGACATAGATCTGTACTACCAAAATGCCCATGCCACATTTCGTGGTTCTAAAGCATATCGTTTTAAAATGAGAGCTGAACTACGTTTGTATGGGACGCGAGCTTCCTGGCGACTCTTAAGTACCAAATTATTGAAGCCCACAGTCTGTACAAGAGCCATTTCGAGGGATCGGACTAGTGTAATCAGGTATGGAGGATAGGATTTGTTTTAACAAGGCCTAATAAACTTTATAGGGGCTTTACTCTGTGGAGAGTAGTAAATGCTCAAAGCAGCTTAATTCTAATCGAAATCATCCACTTGATGTGGAGAAACGATTTGAAAAAGAATTTATTGGTATTGGTGTATTATTTGTATTTGACATAATATGAAAGTACCCATTTTATGTGCAATGGAGTGTATGAGCAAGATTACATTATCTGGCACATTTAAATCTAAATTGTGATATTTTTTAACGGGACAGAGAAGATGTTTTCTTGTTTTGTTAAGCCCGTTATTTTACTGAGGCCTCCGAAAGTGCGTGGGTAGATCATTCGGGCCTCGCATATTGACGTCGACGATTTTTCATTTTACCTAACACCGCTACTGGCAACACAAGAAAAAGTGAACTAACCACATAAAATTGTCACTTAGGCCTGTGAAATGAGGTATAAAGCTCTCTATCTGATAACCATGAAAAGAAGCAAATATGTGACCAAAAAATATCTTGCATTTTCCTTCTGGGGTACTTATAGAAAATTGCGTACTTTACCTAGATTCATAAAAATGCAAGGTTTGACATTATTGAAATGTGAGTAAGACTAATGATCCAAATAAGCAATAACTGCCATTTTGATTCGGAACTGAGCGACGTGTGGTTGTGATTCAAATGTCCCCATGGGAAAGCCAAATATTGTAGTACAACCTAGTATTTATTCTAATAATCATTTCAAGGTGTATTCAGGTTATTTCGAAAAACCACTCATTCCATTATAATGAAATCCCTTTTCGGAATTAGCCGCATTTTTTTACACGTTTTTTTTTGCATTTTTTTTATTTAGCTTGACCCCGTATATTTATTTGTTTATGTCATTATATGCATAATTTAAAACAAAAAAAGAACCGACTTCACTTAGGATCCGCTATTCCAAGAGGAAGTGGCCGAGTTGCTGTAAAAAATAGTGAAATCACTATAGGTGTGCCTATAATAGTTGAAGAGTTCCCTCGATTTCTCCAGGATCCCATCATCAGACCCTGACTTGGTGACAATGGGACCATCTAGGGGTTATACCTGTTCGATTCAAAAAAAAATTTTGAAAATCGGTTCACGATTCACTGAGATATGGAGTAACATACATACAAAAAAAATAATAATGTTAATTAAAAAAAAAAATCAGTCGAATTGAGAACCTCCTCCTTTTTTGAAGTCGGTTAATAAAGTCTTAAAGTAAGTTAAATTTTAAATTTCAACCACTTCTCGGTGTCTGATTGAGCTCAAATTTGGTATACTTCCGTAGTTTACATGACAATGCTACTAGGTACAGCAATAAAACTGTGTACCAAAAAAATGTTTTGGGAGTTGCTTGTTTTTCATTTGCAATGCAACTACCCGAATACACCTTATGTTACCTTTCATATGCTAAATTTAATATGAAGTGTTGGAAATGAATCATATTTGATTAAATCGCCGTGACGTAAATGTACTGGTATCATGATACAGCTTATCAAGCAATTTCGACACTTGCCTTATCAGCAACAACAATATCGATACAGCTGCCAAACGATAAAAATCTTGCAATGTCATACCTGTTCATATGATATTTGTGAAAAGGTATTTAAGTTGTACAAGAATTTCATCCTGTATTAAAAAAAAATATTGTAGAAGAGGTGTGAAGGACAAAATGCTTACACCGGATGACGAAAAATAATATTTTCTTTAATGTTGAACATTGATTCATTATCATTTAGCTTCGTATGTGGTAAAAAGTATAACAAATCAATAACTCCATTTACTCCATTTTTTTATAATGAAAGTTCAATTAGTAATGTGCTAATGTGCCAAACAATCCATACGTACACAGATAAGCTCAAAACATTGCCTTTTTTGGGGCAATCGGGTAGACAGTAGCTGAGAGATGCATTTGTTTTTTGGATGCAACATAAGTTTTGATCTCAATTTTTTTATCACACCCTAATAAAAAGTGATTTTACATATTTATAAAATAATATTACGATATATTGACTTAGTAAAATAACCCATGTTAAAGACCCACACAAATATGTGCTTTATCGTAACGTGCGTAAGCATACTTTGCTATAGTCCATGGCATTGTACAGTCGCCGTTAAATATATCGGAGCGGCCAAGGTACTCAAAATATCTTAAAATGCACTTTATCGCCTTTACAATATTTGTGGCCACCTTGGCCGCTTTGATATATCTGATGGCGACTGTCCTCTAGGGTATTTTTGCTATAAGTAATCCGGTTACTACGTTTTTATACATTTACCATAGTTGATAGTGACATTTAAAAATACGCTTTGCACCTCCTTTAGTTTTACGGTATTATGCCATTTCTTATAGCAGACAGCGACCCATGATTCCGCCGCGCTCCAAATCGAAACTTATGGCCTAACTAAAAGACTACGATGGTTATTTTTTGGACGAAATCTGTCATATTCCATAGAACATCTAACAGACGACTTCCTTATTTAAAAAAATCTGGATAACTTTTAGCGAAATTACCCAGTTAGCTTTTATAATAATATTAATTAACATTCACGATAATAAATATAATAATCGACTATTAAAGTTTTCTTCGATGTTGTATACTCATTAATAAATGACTGAATAGTATCCATGTTCTAAAATTTTGACATTCTAAATTTTATCGGCATGATTAATAGTTGTCTTTTTAATATACTATTTATAATATGTTTAGGGTATTTACTAACGTACTAATTATGACATTAAAAATTGTATCTTAAATCATAAATAAATATTAAAATTGTAATGAGCTGTGCGGATAAGAAAATTTCCTAAATTAAAAAATATTTAAATTGTACCTAGATTTTTACCGTAATCTCTATTGATTAGAACCCCTAATCCGAACTAAAATACTAACAATAATATGTAAACAACTGTCTTTCGTCCATTTCCTCTTAAGTGTTACCTTTAGGTTATATAAGGAGTTTATACAGGTATATTGTTTAATTGTTTACTGTAATAAATTAAATATAAAAAATAAAGTTTTTTTATACCTACCAACTACTTAAAAACCTATTACACTCTGGTGTCCAACGAATAGATTTTAAAACTTATTGACACAATGACGTGCAATGCAAACCAATATCAACCTTAAAGCATTAGTGAAATATTTAAATTACAAGTTAACTTTTAGATTACATGCGGTTCGTACTATTTTTTTGAACATATCGCTTAAATTGTAAAACGTAAAATGGAATAATCGCCGCAACTGATAATTGTATGGTGTGGTATCTACATCGTGTTTGTTGGAATGGCGCGATTGAACCTTCGCGAGGCCCTTGTGAAAATCTGATCGAGTTGTTACTAGGCCCCGGGCGACTTCAGGCCTTTTCGACACCCCCTAAGGCCGCCACTGGTTGGATGTTGAAATGAAAGAATCAAAGCAGCAGTCAGTATTTAATCGCAATCAAACGTGGGTCTTTTCCAAGGCGACAGGTTGACGTACGGGATGGCGGCATAATCCTCGCAGCTGTATTTCGGGTTGTAGATAGACTCGATCTCGAATGGCGAGCGCTGCACGTAGGAGACGTCTGTGTTGTCGCAAATTAAGCGCGCCATAGACGACTTCTTTATTTCTGACAGTTGCTCTGTGGGATGAGTTATAGATCTATGATTGAATTCTGGATATAAGTAGTTAAAGCTGTAGTGAACTGTTTTGAGCGGTGGTAGCCAATGAGTTGGAAGTTTAGATGGCACTCTGTGTTGCACAAAATGTTCGCTTAGAAGTGGGAAGCTAGCAAACGATGAAAAAAAAATCTGCGCTGTACGATGCCTTTTAGGTTAGGAATTTTGAAACGCTAGCTACTTAGACTACCTAATTAGACTAATTACCTCATTAGTAACGGGGCCGTACAGCGCCTACTACCTACATCAGATAGCTGTCAAATTTACGACTACAACATATAGGCAATAGTATCCTTTGTCTTCTAAGCTTTAGGAATAAAACAATGAGCTTACCCGCCGTGAATGGATAGGGCTGGTCGCTGTTATCATAAAAATATCTGTCTCCGATCCTGGTCCGGTAGAACTGCTCGGCCACGATGCACTGGAAGGTGTGGCCCATGATGGAACCCTGGACGTCTTGCTCCAGGATCCCTCCCACGAACAGGTCTATGTCGTCTACGCACTCGTATAATACGGCGAGGGCGTTGATGCGCTGAAAAATTAACAGCAATAACGTTATTAAAGGTTAGTTGGGTTAGTTATCAAAATGTGATGGATGAGTCTAGAGTTCGGAGAGTAGGCGCCAAAAAGGAGGTCAAATCCGGGACTACTTAGGTTGTTCCAGATCATATACTCTATCATAGACTCCAGGGAAAGCTTCGTGCCGCTACAGACAAATTATATTTAAAAGGAAATAGTAGTTAACTTGTGAACTTACATCTTGAGACATCTCTCCAGCCAAATCTTGGAAGGTGCTGGCTCTCCTGAGTCCGCAGACCTCTCTGAAATATTTAAAATTAAATGTAACGTCACATGTGTATGTGATCGGTCTTACGCTGATCCTGGAAGTTATAATACTCAGTTTAGTTTGAGGTATACAGCATGACAGTTTGTCCTAATGCACTGTGCCCCATATAATGTACCAGAGAGAACAGAAAGATACAAAATAATCGATAGGAAATACATACCTGAAATCGTTGTACGAAGCTAGACCATGATCTCTGCCCCTCTGGATATCCATAGCTATGAGATCCATGCCCCAACTATTACAAGACTTGAACAGCTTGTTGGTCAGCTCGCCGGTCACATAAGGATCTGACTCTGAGGCGGCTGACGCGAGCGCCCCGCGGACCAGGTCGTCAAATGAGACTTCCAGCAGAGCAGGGTTTGAGAAGTGGTCACTGAGTCTGTAACAAGCCAAGATAATCAGGCTATCATACATATTTGAAATTGTGTTCAGAATCCGATGGCCCCGAGCCTCCTAGCAAAAGAAATAAAAATAGCGCATTCAAACTTAATCGACGACCATAATAAATTCGATTTCAAATAGTTCCCTGCTGAACATAAAACTTTCCCAATGAATCTCCACAACGAGCGACCCCGCGTTGCCCTCATCCAGAGATTTCAATCGATCTTAACTAGTTCATCTGTCCATCTTACTCGGTGCTTTCTCCTGTTGCACTCTACACGACGCCACCTTTCCCATGCCTCATCAAATCCAGAAACAAAAGAGACTAACTTGTAAGCATAAGCAGTCTGGTAGCTTGCCGGACACAACATGAAGGTCTCCGGAACCATAGAGTGGAGGAACCGGAACGCAGCAGCTCCGAAGCTGTTGATGACTCCAGGGTGCACTGCGTCGCTGTAATCACGGCTGTATAGACTGGACGGGGATATCCGGTAGTAGCGGAAGTAGTTTTCACCTGTAACATTATTTCAAGAAGTAAGGCATCGAAGGCTCAAATGTTTCTCCTTTGATGAAAACCAAAAAAGAAAAGAGCCTATGTGTGGTTTGTGATTAGATCTTAAATGAGGTGTTAGAATATTTAGGTATTCGCGATGGCAAGGAAACATAGATTTTTGTATATAAATGTCTTCTTCTGAAAACTCTACTTAATACATTTTAGCTGGAATTGTAAGGTCATACTCACCAAAATTCAGGGCAACTACTCCTGTAAGTAAAATGCTGCAGCTCCGCGATCAAGATCTCCTGAACTGGTAAATCTCCTCGCCGCTTCACATGAGATTCAATAAGTCCATCAGCACCAGCGAACTGTACTTACCGAAATTCAACGGCAGCCACTCCTGGTAAGTTATATGCTGCAGCTCAGCGATCACTATCCTCCTAGCTTCCTGGTAGATCTTCTCATCGCTCCACATGGGGTTGAGTGAGCCCAGGATGTCGGCGATACGATTGTGTTCACGTATCATAATCGTGTGGGTCATAGCGAGCGTTGGGGTCTGGTTGATTCTTCCGTCACCTGTTGAGAGTGTTGAGATGTATTAAAAAGTCAATAATCATTCTAACCTTCCTGCCCAGGGTTGAAGCAAATGAAAGATGATTCGAGTCCTAAGGTATCTTGGCGCATGGCGAAAAAAATACCGTGTCCCTCTCTTCTTTTACAATAGAACAACTTTCCGGCGACTTGGCGACCTTTAAAATGGGAGTACAGTCGCCATCAGATATATCGGAGCGGCCAGGGTAGTCAAACATATCTGAACATGTACTTTATTGCCTTGAAAATACAGGCGTTTTTCAGATATTTGTGACCACCTTGGCCGCTCCGATATATCTGATGGCGACTATACCATTCCTTCTTAAATGTTTGAAGGTCGTATCGGTCCAGAATACGGAAATACTGCAGATGACAGTTCATTCCAAAGTTTTGCTGTGCGAGGCAGGAAGCTACTCGTAATTCCTACACAATCAAAATAATTATGCTCACCAGCCATATAACACGGTTCGGACGAGTTTCTCAAATCGCAGACGTCCATCTTCTTATCCACGGAAGGCGGGAAGCCTCTTCTGTTGTAGGGTTTCTTCTCCTCCTTCAGTTTGCCGCCACTCATGGTACGCAGTTTCTTGGCTAATACTGGATCTGAACCGTAGACCTGGGAGCCGTCGAAGAAACTGGTGGCTCCATTCAGCTGAGGACAGTGATATAATTATTATTGCATTAGAGTATTACTACTGGCACTACAACTCATTACAGTCGTGAAAGAACACTGAATGAAAACCGATATAATTACAGATGGGATAATATTGTCACTTTTGGAGGACCCGCATTTTGGAGTGAATAGGTAGGAATGGCAAACCCCCCCCCCCCCCCCCCTTTTAAAGGGGAGGCCTATGTTCAGCAGTGGACGTCTTATGGCTGAAATGATGATGATGATGAGGTAGGTACCACAAAATCGAGTGGATATTTCTACGAATAAAAAAAATACTACATTTTGTTTTCTGTAACCTTCCCTGCTCAGCCAGTTTCAGTCTGCAGTCGTCTCGTGGCGCAGTCACTAAGATCGGACGCAAGGTTTGGCACAGATAGGTATGCGCTTATTGTCATTCTGCCACAAGAAACCCAGTAAAACTATTCCTTACTTGCTCCGCAGGCCCAAGCCTGCAGTCCTCCCGTGGGATCGTCACACTCCTCACGAAGTTCAAACACCGGATACCGTAGTGTCGATAGAAGGGGTCGTCATCTGGCACGCAAATAGGTATGCACTTGTCGTTCTGCCACTCCGGGGACAGCACGTCGATACCGTTGGCGACGCAGCATTGGATGCCGCCTTCGTCTGGAAATAAGGTGAGTACCTCTTTACTTATTGGTCTCAACGTTTTTCAAATCAATTATCATCGTCACAATGTGACAAAAGCAGCAAAAGCTTGTAGGTACAAATCGTTTCGTCTTCAAAATGCAGTTTCGAATCATGAGATTTCCCAGATAATCCGTAGGTACTTATAGGTAGCCATAATAGTCATCCCTACATAAGGTCTTATGGACTCCTCATACCTCTACGCAATCCTTACTAGGACTTATTAAACAATAATAGTCTCTATCCCATCCAGGGCGCGTATAAAATCTCTGCTAGACTGGCCGTAGCTAGGGGGGGGGGGGGGGGGGGGGGGGCATTAGGGGGAAATGCCTACCTTAAAATACTAATGCTCTACCTTAAAAACTACAATCGGGTCAAAAATTTATAAATAAAGTTAATGCCCTACCTTAAAATTCGCTATGCCCTACTTAAATTAGCACTTCCCTATCTTAACTGCATTTCTGGCTACGGCCCTGGTGCGACGTAAATAAATTCGCCATGACTAAGGTGCTGACTTACCAGTGGTCTCGATGCTATGTATCAGCATATCGTGCGTAATGAACTGCCCCCACTGCATGTTCATGAAGGAGAACACCCGGCTGCTGACTGCATAATCAGCGAACAGCCGCGTCGACAACGTGCGAGCGCTGGGCAGCGGCGCGCCGCTCTTGGCCACCGGCATCGCGTAGATTCCTGTTGATTACCACTTTATTAGGCTGGAGTGAAAACCGCCCTTTACTAGAACCACAGAATAAGGCATGATCCTAACTACCTACAACTCAGAGCCGATCTAGAACAGAACTCTAAACTTCAATATGTAGCTTTTACATAAGCACTGACAAATGTTTTTTTCATAAGGACTAACAAGTGAGGAAAATAGTTGTAATCTTTAAATAATGTTTACACAATAAGTAGTAGGTCAATGCCCAACTTATTATCCCATTATCGGCCTCCTAGGCCAGTCGGTAGTGACCCTGCCTACGAAGCAGGAGTTCCCGGGTTCGAATCCTGATCAAGGCATTTATTTGTGTGTTTATAACGGATATTTGTTCTTGAGTTATGGATGTTACTGTATTTAAGTATTTGTATCTATTATATACAGGGTGTCCAGTAAATAATGGATAACCTTCTAACCACCAATAGGCCACCTTAGGCTGGTCCAGAAAATCCACTTTAGGGTTCAGTAAAAGTCCCCTGGTTTTCGAGATTTTCACACTTGAACAAAATGTTAGTCAAAGTATTTTTTTTTTGAATTAAGGCCTAATTTCAAAAAAATCTGTATGATTATGAAGACACTTTAATATCAGTTAGTTAGTAGCACTATTTGAGACAATTTTTCAAAAAACAGAACGGAAAAATTATTACATTTCTCGTTACCGCGATGATAACAGTCAAATAAGGAACCGAAAACTTAAAATTATGAAAAGTGTGAAAATCTCGAAAACCAGGGAATTTTTACTAAACCCTAAAGTGGACTTTCTGGACCAGCCTAAGGTGGCCTATTGGTGGTTAGAAGGTTATCCATTATTTACTGGGCACCCTGTATATCGTCGCCGGTAGATTTGTCCCATAATATTTATTTATTTGTCATCGCCTCGCCTCTGCGATTAACCGCTTCCCAAAAACGCAATAAACATAATTAGTAGACAAATAGACTTACCGTCAGCGTACCTGGGAGCAGCCACTCTCGTGAATGGAGAAGCTTTCTTCCCCCACTGTGGACGCACGAGGTTATTGCAAGTGCCGTCTATGCTCCTGAAAGTTAAGCGTTATACAGACTGAGAAACAATGCCCATTTTTCCAAACAATAAGATAACTATAATTTAACTTCGAAAAAGAACCTTTATTGTCGGTGAGGCTTAAATATGCGATTATTTTCGATGTCCAAAAACAAATGAGCTCCACATTAGTGTGGCACGCGCCATCGAGAATAAGGTCCCTTCAAAATGGCTAGTGTTTAGCTATGTAATTACATCAAAAAATAACAACCACCACCTAACTGAAATACAGACTTGCTCGTGATCAATATCAATTTGAATTTTTGTGATGCGCTTGTCTATATTTTTTGGTTGGGTGATTTAAAATGAAAATTAAACCCCAATTGATATCAAACTGCCCTAGTAATTCACAGTGAAAATACCTGTATTTAGAGTCGGTGCAGCTCACTTGCACCGGCGTGCAGTAACGTGGGTCGCGGATCCTGATGACCTGGTGCTCCAGGAATGCCATGAAGGTGTTCGGGGTGACGTTGGAACTGCAAAATTACAATTAAGAGACGTAATGTGATGCATAATAGTATAGCGATATCGGCAGATGAAGCAAATAGGTATTAATGGCACTGTCTAATAACTTAATAAGGCACCTTACGATTCGTGGTTACTTGACCTTGACCTTAAATGTGTTGTCTAAAATACGGCTACAATATTTGGAAGTAATAAAAAATCCTGTATCCTGACTCCAACAATATGTGAACAAGGGCACTTCTATACCAAACCCAGAGGCAGTAACTAGTATAAAAATCATATGCCTCCGCCATTACTTGAAAAAAAAACTTACGAAGCGCAGACTCTAAGTTGCAACAGCTTCGTGGCCGTCAGAATCTCGTGTGACATCTCAGCAGCCTTCTTCGTCTCCTCGTTCTGCTTGCCCATGAAGAAGTGCAGCAGCGCCGGCGTGTAGGGCTCCAGGGTTATACCGTTACGGACCAACTCGTTGCCCCGCCGGGCCGAGGCGCGGGACAGCTCGCGACCGCAGCGGAGGGACTCGGCTACCATTTGGGACGTTATTGGACCTTCCTCGTCTGAAAGCGAAGTGATTGTACGTGTGTTTATGATCCTGTACATGACGATCACGTGTAAGCATTTATCTATCTTGTACGTAAATAGTTACGAGTACGAACTTACGCACAGTTATCCTCCATATAAGTAGGTAAACTTCCCACTGTTGGCCATAAGACGTAGGCACATGGACAAGAAGTAATGCAATAAAGTCTGCGCACGACTTCAGAGGAATTGTGTGCTTCTTAGATGATTATCTCAGTGTTAGGTATGACAGAATCAAACCCCGGCAATAAAAGATCATATTTTTGAAATGATTGCCATACCCTACTGGGTCCATGAAACATTATATTTTATTTGTAACAGTTTGTTTTACCATCGTGCAATAAAAGATGTTATGATTATTTTTATATTAAAACCTTCCTCTTTGTCCATTCACGAATTACTTAAGCATATTACCAGGAACGCATGAGCCGCGCTATATCTAAGCTTTGTCAATTCCTAGACACGATGTAGACAGAGCTAGACCTCCTGAACAAAAGGTAATAAGCTCACATTATCTCTCAACCAAAACCCGCCTTTCTTTCATTCTCAATAAAACCTATTTTCGTGGCACACGTGCACCGCACAACGTCACGTGCATGCGCCGGCGCACGTGTTCTATTATGACCGTGAACTGTTGTGTAATACATAGTTGTGCGTAGACTGACAGGTGGTGCAGGTGCTAGCAGTATATAGAAGATAAGGTACGGCTTCCTAGATTTTTTTTTAACAAAATATAGAAAGTGAAAGCAGTTATCTACGTGCCGTTACACTGCAAAACATTATGAAAATTTGGCGATCTGGCGGCAAACCAAATTTCACTGTAAAGCTCGCTATATATTTCATACATGGAGCGTGGGTCACGTCCGAAAGCCGCGAAGGAACGCGATTTGCGAATACTTAATTAGTCTACCTCAGCTAGAGCTAGAGCTTGGGGTACTACCTATGTATAGCTTCCGTTTTTGCTCTCTGACAGGGCACAAGGCTTCGCTTTTAAAGGTGCATAAAAGTGCGAATCCATACTTCGCGTTTGCGGCTTAGGAATGTAGGTACACTACCGTCAAAAAGTTTAATTCCAAACACAACGTATATTTTCATTGTTACAAACTCTTCCAAAAAACATCAAATTAAATTTGCAATCAATAGAAAACAACTTAAACTTATTATTTTTGTTTTTGTACCTTTAGCAAAAACTCTTTTCAATTGTGTAAGGAAAAGTATTTGATTGAGAAGGCACTTAAAAGTAAATTTTCAAAATTTGATACTTAAACGATATTTAAAGTAATATTACATATTTATTTCCAAGTAATATTTGATATATTCGAATTTGAATAACCTTTTTAGACCCCGATACCCTACGAATTACAGTCTCCCTCCGTCTACGCTTCACATCGTTGCCCCTGCGGAACCAACGTGAACCACCTGGGACACCACGGACTTTTCTGCCAAAGAAATGAGGGCCGCTTTTCAAGGCATGCTGCCCTCAATGACATCATCCGCCGGGCTCTTGCGTCAGTTAATGTGTCGGCTCTTTTAGAGCCAGCCGGCATCTCCAGAACTGACGGCAAGAGACCGGACGGTATGTCTTTGATTCCGTGGAGTATAGGACGGGTGCTGGTGTGGGATGCAACCTGCGTAGACACACTAGCCCCGTCACATCTCCACCGAACCACCCTGAGGGCAGCGGCAGCAGCAGAGGCGGCCGAAAAAGCTAAGGTGGAAAAATACAGTGGTCTCGGCGTCGAATATCTTTTTGACCCATTCGGCTGTATTAAATTGTTGCTGAAAAAGGAGAGCCGTGCAATTTTGTATGTGAACGCATTCACTTGACGAACAATGTATAGTTTATTTATATGAGTCTATAATTTTTAAGATGGCAATAGCCGTCATTACCCCGACTATCATTGTCAGCAGGCTTATGATGGCAGTAGTTGTCCGCCGATAACTTGATAAAAAACTGACAACTTGACACATTCACACAGCAAAACATGACAATGTGTCAAGTTGTCAGCTTTTTATCAAGTTATCGGCGGACAACTACTGCCATCATAAGCCTGCAGGGATGGTGAACGCAAGGTTCATTATTTTTCACCTCACTAGCTCGGAAAGCCCTTTTTGTTTGTTTAATATCTATTGTGAAAATCGCTTTTTATCCACATGTGGTGAAAGAGTTTTGACATAAGTGACAAGTGGCTTAAGTGACATTTGACAGCTAACAAAACTTAAAACGTTAAAAGTGCAGAATTTTTAACATCGCAATTAATGAATTGCATCGAGTAAAAACACTTAATACAGTCTTACAACTTTATTTTAATTCATAAATATCAGCATTCAACATTAATCTTCATTCTTTTTGTAAAAACGGATAAATTGTTCTGACAGCCGAATAAGTCTACGTACGAACAAAACGCATCTGACATTTAATAAAACCTTTTACGTCAAAACTTTTCATTTCAATTCATCCATCATATCATATCAACGTTAAATATTCGCATGTTTTTCTAGGTTGTTTTGGTAAAAATTAGTGATTCGAGTGATGAAGAAGTATTAAACACCTGAGGAATTACGGGAAACCGAGCAAAATGCACCCTTTTTCTTATTTTCCTCGCTGTAGTGAGGTGAAAAGTTTTGTGTTATACACGAGTGAAAGTTATTTTACGTCTCGTGTATTAAAGCACTCGCTACGCTCAGGATTCTATTTTTGAACCACTCGCTTCGCTCGTGGTCAATAATAGAATCCTTTCGCTAGCTCGTGTTTCAAATAACACTCGCACGTAAAATACAACTTTCACCACTTGTATAACAAATAACTATTATCGGAGTAAGATTGTCATTCCGCTCCGAGTACGGTCTAATTCCGGAAGTTTATGACTTAAAAGTTTGGTTTGTTGCTATTGTTTTATTTTGCCGTTAAGAAGCGGTACTGGGTAGAAACGAAGTTTTCGCCTTTTTTTTACATTCAGCACCCCCCTTCCCCACACTACTACCAATACAAAATCGGACTGAACCGCGTTAATAATATTCACTGTTTTTATGTGAGACGCGGTGTCTTAATAAAATTAAAATCTATTAATTTTATCCGTATGTTCATGGACAGTATTTTAAATGAAGCCAAACTTAAAACATAAGTAATAAATGCACTTGCGTGGTACAGAGGCGTCAATGGCCGCTTTTGCCATGTTAAAAATTATAAACCATAACAAGACATCACTATACTTGTAGTTACCATAAAAAAGTACTTACTTATAGAATGCGATTTTAATAAATCCGTAATCTCTGACCCAATTTTTCCAATTTTGTCCAACACAGGGCACAGTTCCGGGCACCAGTCGGTCGCCAGCAGCCCCCACCCTGTATAATAACACCCATTCGCACCACTTATCACTAAACAAGCTATTACACTAATAAAAACACTCCTGCAATCACCAAAAAGGTTTTTCATATTCATGTTTGGCATTACAAGCAACTTCCTTCGTTTAAAAAAAATAGGTCGCGCGCATTTTTTAATCGCTAATGGATTTGAAATTGGAACGTCACTTTTTTTTAGGCCAGTATTTTTTTTCACTGTTTGAAATTAGAGTGTTTTTGAACCTGTCTTAATGTTTTCACTAAACAAGTTAAAGTAAAGTTTTTGTATAGTGTTAGTGCCATTAACACCTTCTAATCAAGTCACGTATGTTTCGTAAGTCATTTGCTGGGGATACGGCATTTCCTCATGTCCTTTACACCACTTTTGCTCAACACCCTGTATCTCGATTATCATTTTTCATTACATAACTTTATCGGACAATTCAGTAGTGTACTTAATATTTAATTTTCCGTCTCAATTTATCTCATTGCTTATGTATACATTAATATTTTTTTAAGAAATTCGGAAATAATGCATCAATGATATGAATCATTAGTAAAAGATTCACAAAAACACTCCTCACAACTAGGTTGCGTCATAGATATGATAAAAAATACGTGACAAAGATATGTAGATACCTATGCATCCACCTATTATTTATAGACAGATACCATTCATTACCATTGGCACTTACCTTGTTATATACTACTTATGTACTTTCGTGAAAGGTGAAGTGTATATTTTATGTTATATATTATTATCATCATCATCATCATCTCAGCCATAAGACGTCCACTGCTGAACATAGGCCTCCCCTTTGGACCTCCATAAGTGTCGGTCGGAAGCGACTTGCAATCATTAAAAGGGGGTTTGCCATACGCGCCACGCTTGGCAGGCGGGATGGCGCGCGCAGTTTTTTTTTATTGTTGTTTAGGCTTTCGGAAGATGCTGCTGCCCATCTCCCGGTATATTCCCTTAGCAGACTCCTACTGCAAACACGGGACGAAATGGTGGGGGACAATTCTAAGGCCGGGCACTCCACGGCATACATTTTTATGACACTAGCAAATGTAGTGGCATAAATAACATTAATAAAAAATCAAACCTATGTATTTTATACTTATGCAAAAGGATAATGAAAATTTCTATTTCGCTCCACCAAGGATTGGTTTTGTCAAAATAATTAGTATAAAAGATCCGGTAGGGCGCTCCTGATAATGATCATCGTAAATCGATCGAACATTTTCGAGCAAACATTGACCTAGATTACGTGACTAATCCCTTATAAATATTTTTAATACGGTAAATACAGGGTGTTTCTTCAATAACTAGCCATGTTGTGAGAGGTGATTGGATAGGCCATACTAAACAAACTTTTAGTATGGCTGTTTCATATATTTCAGACGTTGGCGTTTTGTATGGGGACGCAATTTTTTTTTGTGATTTCGAGGTTGATCTATGGTATAACTTACCTAATTACCTTCCACAACATGGCTAGTTATTGAAAAAACATCCTGTATTTACCGTATTAAAAATATGTAGGGTAAATCGCCAGTAACTGGCCACCCTCCAGTAACTGGACACCTCATACTAAAGATGAACTCTATTCTCCTACAAACAGAATTCATTTTAGTATAACGCGGCCAGTTATTGATACTGGCCAATAATTAAAACCTCATGCTAAAATGAATTCTGTTTGTAGGTGAATAGAGCTCATTTTCAGTTTGAGGTGGTCAGTTACTGGCAATTTACCCTATAACGGGTTAAGGGGTTTTGAAAAAAGACGTAAACAACTAAAAATGTATAATCAAAAACCAATTGATGACGATACAATACTCTTATCCATAATAGAAACTTATATTAAGTTACATTTAGAGTCACAAAATATATTTCCTTATATGTTTGTACCTATACAAAGTTAAAGACATCACAATTCACTAAATATAATTTGCGCTAGGCAAATATAACTACAAAATATTTATACAAAGGTCGAGGCTAGAAATGTACAAGTTGCAGAATATTCTCAAAAATTCAGTAACATTCTCGGAAAATTCCGGAAACTTACACGAGAATTTAAATTAAATTTCCAATCTATGGGAATGATCAAAAAATGTATTATTAGGTAGTACACTCGAGAGCAAAAGTTTCGGGTCACTAGCATTTTCTTGAATATCTCAAAAGATGTTAATTTTAAAGATATTAAAGTTTATGTTACTGACCCGAAATTTTTGCTCTCGAGTGTATTATTTGTATAAGCTCGTAAAAGAGATTAGTCAGTTAAAATAATTGATAATGGCGGTGTCCAGTAACTTCCTGAATTTTTTTCATTGTTCGTAAATTTTGAGTTCTAAGAACATTCCGTATGGAAAACTTCTCAACTTTGGAAACTTGTTGGTGCATTACTAGTCGGGGCTAATAGATGCGCAACAATCAATAATCCAAATTTTATCTGTTACAAGTTCATTATGTGAACGACACTTATTTGTAAGCCCATTTCTACCTAAAAGGTAGGTATTTTATATTCTTAATCGCAAGTTCTAATACATTTCCTAAAATAGTCATAACAAAAATAAGACTACTAGTCAATTGTTCTGATTGTGGTAAAGTTTGCCCGGAAAGAAAAGTGTCGTGATTTATACAGGGTGAATTTTAAGTCGTGAATCGAAATATGTTTTTCTAACTCTATAAACAACGAACAATTTAATGCCCCGACTCTCACTAAAATCATATAAGATTTTATGTTTTTTTTTTAAATAATGTTTATATCATATATTTTTCTTTTAATGGCGGTTTCATGCTATTTCATGATATGAATTGACTCTTTTATTTGGAACTATCATTAGCATAAATTTAGTAATTTATCTTAGCGAAATATGAGATTTACTTAATTTTACTTCAAAAAAATGTTAGACAGCCATTTTAATGTTACAATGTCATCTTTAAAAGAAAAATAAATGACATATACATTATTTATAAAAATTTAAAAATCTAGTTTGATTTTAGTGAGAGTCGGGGCGTTAAATTGTTCGTTGTTTATAGAGTTAGAAAAACATATTTCAATTCACAACTTAAATTTCACCCTGTATGGGAGCTCATACGTTCTACGACACTATTCTTTCCGAACTCTAGATTAATGTATATACAATAATTTAAGTAATAATTTAAAATATCACAAACGTCGTTGCTGTTTAAATGTAGGTACGTAAAATATTTAATTTGTCTTTTTGCAAAATTCTAATTCTAATTTCAAGTGTCAATTATCCACCGTGGGCCACAAAGTTCCAATATAGATGTCATATACAAAGGAAAAGTGCAGGGCTATGGTACCCATGGGCAGGAATCGAACCACCGTCTTCTGCATATGCGGCAGACGCTAAACCCCTAGGCTACCCGTGTCACAGAGGCAGTCGTCAAACATTTATTAAAATTACTTGAATTGTTCTCTAGTAGCACAAAATTAGAGCGTTTTATGTAACTTAAATTAAACCTAAATACATCCGTAAAGTAGAATTTTACGATCATTATAAGTGAAAATACTATGTATGAGTCAACGAGATTAAATAAAGTGTACGACATACCTAGGGTATCGTATCTGTTAGATACAATTTTGGTGGTATCACATGATAACCTAATCTTTTATCGTTAGATACGCTGTGCACCTGCTCTCTTAACTAATACCTTAAAATAAGTATATTTAGGTAAAATTAAATATTTGTCTTTTTCATATATGTATTATTAAATAACATAACCACTCTAGGCCTTGTTCGAATGTTGATAAACATCCCCTAATAATAATTAGTTCCATTATTAATCTACTTTTTATTGACATATTACATGTAATAACCTAATAACATCTTCATAAAAAATAAGCCACAGGCTTTGTGATAACAATTTGATAAACCTATTGCAATATTTACATTAATTACCTTAGAAATATATTTTGATAGGTACTTGTGCTTTTGGGCCACAGACTACACAGACACCTAATCATTAAGCTTGTACAGGGAGCACGAGGTCACCACACATAAGCGCAATTTTATTCGTAAATTTCTACGATTCGAACAGCACTTCTCAATAGCATTCTACACCAATTTGTAGTATAACAATCCAGGTTCACCCCTGTAACTAGATTTTTGTGGATATTTTTAACTCGCATGAGTTATGATCAAAAACTTTAACTCAACTAAAATAAGCGGTCGCGCTCTCATACAAAATTAGTACGGGAGCACCTATGTGTGGTGACCTCGAGTTGTACTTATGATCTATCTAGTGGTTGAGGTTATCTGTGTTTTGGGCCTTTAACATTTATTTAAAATGCTGAAAACCCCGTAAATGGATAGAAATTAGGTTTTACATTAGTAAATTATTTTTTTAACCTTTCGTTAGAGTTAATATTGACTTTTAGTAGTAAAACTAAGTTATTAAATGCAGATTCTTATCCTCCTAATGGTCTCAAGATATTTTAAAGCATTTTTGCTAAGTAAGAATCGCAATTCATTTGTTTCTTCTTTAAAATGAACCAATTCAAACTCTATTCGAATATACAGTCAGCAGAAGATGCCTAAGCGGATGAAATGTTCAAGATGATCTTGATACGACTCTAATGTTAAAAGAATAAGAGCGTGTGAAGGTAATTGAAGACCTCACACGCTAAGCTACTTCTGCTGCTGACTGTACATAACGACTCAATCCATTTGTAACTTTTGTGACGGTTTTTAGGAGGCAGCATATTAAAGAAGATCAGTCCCAACGCAGACTGAAGCCAAGCGTCCGTAACTTCACGTACGTTTTGAACACGTGGTCCCAAATTTCACTGCTGATTCCGAAAGCTGAAAAATAAAAAAATAATGTTTTTCGAAGTGTCCAGATCTGTACCCATTTAAGCGATGAGCCGTGAGTTAAATGTAAGATCTTGGCTTCCCTCAGTCAAAAAAAATAGTTTTTTTCACGAAAACCTTTTCTTAAGGGGGTGAACAGGGGGCAGAAATTTACTAAAGAAGTGTTCATTCTAGATAGACAAAGTAGCAGGTAGAAGCTAGTCTGATTACTATACCTCTGTCATGGTTGACGAAATGGTGGTTGGAATGGTACCGCTTCATGGCGTAGAGGTAGGTGCCGTCCGCGGGCGAGCCGTGGTGCACGTAGTAGTGAATCATATCGTATATCAGGTAACCTGTAATACAATAAACAAACAGGTAGGTGGGGTTATATCATGTAAAATGTTCGGAAAAGACTATGGCCAAGATTACGGCAAGATAATGCTTTCGTTGTAAAAGAGTTATCAGATACCAAGAAAAGCCAAACCCTTAAACTTTATACATGTTTAAGTATACCAACGCTTGAATTAAAATATATGTCTCGGATTATGCTAAACTTGAAAGGTATCAGAATATTTCTTATGGAATGTCCAAACAAAGTGTATGTTGGTATTCTTTTCTTAATTACATACGTATACAAAAGTCAAAAAAATAATGGCATAAAAGTGTTTAAAAAAGAAGTTTAAGACCCCGTTCCCACTTGTCGGATGTCGGGCCCGGATTTTAATCGGGTGTCGGCGCCTCATACAAATTGTGTCGTGCAAGTGGGAAAAGCTTCATATAAAATGTTCTGCCACTGGAACATCCGATTAAAATCCGGGCCCGGGAAAGGGGACTATTTAAGATATGTAACGTAACTTCGTAATTCTTTTCTATCGAGACAATTTCATCAAATCGTGTATCAAATACATGAATGGTCTCGGAAATATGATGATATTCATTAATATTAACATCAACTTCCACCTTATGGACAGCCCTGACCCTGAATGTAGTGAATCATCCCCTAACTATCCAGGGAAATGGCCCAAAGTGCAGACTAATTGGGACACTTTGTTAATTGGCAGCTAAACAAGGTAAATGTCGCCATTTACACGCAACTCTCATTTGTTATTTCGTTAATGTAGAGCTGTAGACCCATTACCTACACAGTCTTCATTTATATCACTCTCCTGTAATATATTCATAAGTTTTCGAAATAGGTTTTGTCTTTGACTTTAAATAAGTGCCTCCTTAAGGCTCAAAACACACCTAGCGGAATTTTGGCAGTAATGTATGGAGCTTTGTCGATGGTAGCTTAAATTTGTCTATGGCCTCCATACATTACTGCCTCCATTCCGCTAGGTGTGTTTTGAGCCTAAAAGGACTAATAAAAAACAATCAATTGGTCAATAAAGTAATTCATTTGTTTTATTTTAATACTTTGTTTTTTAGTTGTACAACTCGATTCGAGAGAATTGCTTGGATTTTTTTGGCAATCGCTGTAAATTATACCGAATCCTATTACGGTATTATAGTTTTATTAAATACGAACCCGATTATGAGGAATACAACTATCGAAATATCTCTATGTTGTTACTTGTCCCTATTTATATTTAGATACACTTTCCGTACTGCAGTTCGCTATGCGCTACGCTCATACTGGATTCCAGCGTTTTCCAGGCTTAATGATGCTAGATTAAGCTCCCATTGCATGAAACCTTACCTCACACGGTGGCAGAGCAGACACATACTACAGCGATAGATAATACTTAGGAACACTGGACTATAGTAGGTTGCCATGGCACAGCCTGGAAGAACATAGTTTTTTTTTAATTTTAAAACGTCAATTTTTACCAAAATTTACATCATAAGGTGGCAGATTGAAACCTTTACCCATCTAAAGAGACCCCTTTGGTGACCCGAACCCGCATAGGTTGCCAGCCCTAAACCTGGTAGATTTCCAGGTCAGCCATGTTTTATGAGGCCAAAAAATGGGGTAATTTACCTCATCAGGTGGCAAGCTGAAATTGATGCAGATCGATAGCCCTTGGCGTGCCATTCACGAATATATAGGGTTGCCTGCCATCAGCCTGGTAGTTTTTCTGGTCAGCCTCCTCAAAGTATCGATTTAGTAACTTGGACCAACGAGAAATTCATGTACAGACGCTAAAATTCGAGGAATATTTTAGTGCGAACCGTGATATTTAATTAAAATCTATATATTGACAGTCTTGCAATGCATACGTGTTGAAATAATAGGGTAAATGAACTAGTTCTGGTCATTTCTTACTAATTATATAGATGACTACCGGAAAACTTAGACTGCGGGTAATATTGAGGACGCCGTGACAATAAATCATCAGCGTGTGACGTAAAATTGGTTAATCACCTCATTTCCGCAATCTCCTATTACTGCTTCGCTTAAATATGCTCAATCTGTGGGTGAAAAAACACCCTGACTTGGGTACTTTGATTACTGCGTGAAGTCATAATATATACGACCGACGCCTACCAGAGCACTCCTACTACTGAAGGGTAAGCATCCTTCATGCGCATAGACTATAGGGCTGCTATCCCCTGGAAATGGGCCGCGCCCGTGCATCCCGTATCCGTCATGACAGTATTTTCAAATATGGGAAATAAATGTTTCCGTTTAAGTTCAAAGTTCACTTAATGTTAAACGTGACATATACCTAAGATCTACGTACGGTCATGCTGGATATTATAATTATGTAGAAATCATAGGACATCATTAATCATATTTTGTTCTTACCTCTTTTCCATTTCAATTGGGATTGGGCCTCTTCGTATGTAGACACCAGGACTTTCAGTCTTGGGTATTCGATGGTTCATTATTCAGGGCCGAACCCGCATAGGTCGCCAGCCCCAAGCCTGAGAGATTTCAAGGTCAACCATGTTCCATGAGGCCAGTAAATGGGATAATTTACCCCATCAGATGGCAAGATGAAACTGATGTAGATCGATAGCTCTAGGCGTTCCATTCACGAGAATATAGGTTTGCCTGCCATCAGCCTGGCAGTTTTTTTTGGTTAGCCTCCCTAAATTATCGATGTTAATATCTTGGAAACAAGAGAAATTCGCGTAGAGATACTAACATTCAAAGTATATTTAAATGCAAACCTTGATATTTAATTAAATCTACACATTGTGAGTCTTGCACTTCATACGTGTTGAAATAATAGGGCAAATGAATCAGTTGTGGGCATTTCTCATTGGTATTTTCGGTTTTTAGGGTTCCGTAGCCAAAATGGCAAAAACGGAACCCTTATAGTTTCGCCATGTCCGTCCGTGGTCTAGCTTAGTGACCTCTAGCACTAGAAAGCTGAAATTTGGTTTGAATATGTGCATGAACTAAGCCGACTAAATGGTAGAATAAAAACTGGAAATAGTTTTTTGTGCAGCAAGAGAGGAAAGTTGGTTTTTCTTGTGAGTGTTGATTTTGAGTCCCGAGTAAGCGAAAGTTTCTATAATTGAATCACGAGCGAAGCGAGTGATTCTAAGTTTGAATCTTGAGCGTAGCGAGGGATCTCAAGAACACGAGATGTAAAAAAACCATGAAGTTCGTAGGATCACTACATTGAAAGAAAAACCGGCCAAGAGCATGTCGGGCCATGCTCAGTGTAGGGTTCAGTAAACTGAGACCATTAATTCAAAAGGTCATTTCTTACGGGAAATTTGGCGGCGCTTACGTCATTTTTACTTATGTCCTTTCACTATGGGTTTTTGAATGATAACTCAAAAACGGCTCAACCGATTTATTTCAATATAGTTTTCATTGAAGGTACTCATTAGGCCTCAGTTTCATGTTTTTTTTTTAAATTTTAGGACCCACGATTCAAAAGTTAGATGGGGGGGACGCCCTGTTTTAAACTTTTGGAGCTATTATTTCCGAAAGTATTAGTTTTATCCAAAAACTGTTTTAAAAGACCCTAATTCTTTTTAAAAGACCTATCCAACGATATCCCACAAAACTTGGTTGGAACGAAAAAAAATTTTGCCCCCCACTTCACGTGTACGGGAGGTACCCTAACAAAATATATTTTTCGCGTTTTTATTCTACCGTTTTGTCAGCTTGGTTAATACAGATATTCAAACCAAATTTCAGCTGTCTAGTGCTAACGGTCACTGAGCTAGACCGCGGATGGACGGACGGACGGACGGACGGACGGACATGGCGAAACTATAAGGGTTCCGTTTTTGCCATTTTGGCTACGGAACCCTAAAAACCGAAAATACCAATGAGAAATGCCCACAACTGATTCATTTGCCCTATTATTTCAACACGTATGAAGTGCAAGACTCACAATGTGTAGATTTAATTAAATATCAAGGTTTGCATTTAAATATACTTTGAATGTTAGTATCTCTACGCGAATTTCTCTTGTTTCCAAGATATTAACATCGATAGTTTAGGGAGGCTAACCAAAAAAACTGCCAGGCTGATGGCAGGCAAACCTATATCCTCGTGAATGGAACGCCTAGAGCTATCGATCTACATCAGTTTCATCTTGCCATCTGATGGGGTAAATTATCCCATTTACTGGCCCCATGGAACATGGTTGACCTTGAAATCTCTCAGGCTTGGGGCTGGTGACCTATGCGGGTTCGGCCCTGAATAATGAACCATCGAATACCCAAGACTGAAAGTCCTGGTGTCTACATACGAAGAGGCCCAATCCCAATTGAAATGGAAAAGAGGTAAGAACAAAATACTTAGTGATTAATGATATCCTATGATTTCTACATAATTATAATATCCAGCATGACCGTACGTAGATCTTAGGTATATGTCACGTTTAACATTAAGTGAACTTTGAACTCAAAACGGAAACATTTATTTCCCATATTTGAAAATACTGTCATGACGGATACGGGATGCACGGGCGCGGCCTATTTCCAGGGGATAGCAGCCCTATAGTCTATGCGCATGAAGGATGCTTACCCTTCAGTAGTAGGAGTGCTCTGGTGGGCGTCGGTCGTATATATTATGACTTCACGCAGTAATCAAAGTACCCAAGTCAGGGTGTTTTTTCACCCACAGATTGAGCATATTTAAGCGAAGCAGTAATAGGAGATTGCGGAAATGAGGTGATTAACCAATTTTACGTCACACACTGATGATTTATTGTCGCGGCGTCCTCAATATTACCCGCAGTCTAAGTTTTCCGGTAGTCATCTATATAATTAGTAAGATATGACCAGAACTGGTTCATTTACCCTATTATTTCAACACGTATGCATTGCAAGACTGTCAATATATAGATTTTAATTAAATATCACGGTTCGCACTAAAATATTCCTCGAATTTTAGCGTCTGTACATGAATTTCTCGTTGGTCCAAGTTACTAAATCGATACTTTGAGGAGGCTGACCAGAAAAACTACCAGGCTGATGGCAGGCAACCCTATATATTCGTGAATGGCACGCCAAGGGCTATCGATCTGCATCAATTTCAGCTTGCCACCTGATGAGGTAAATTACCCCATTTTTTGGCCTCATAAAACATGGCTGACCTGGAAATCTACCAGGTTTAGGGCTGGCAACCTATGCGGGTTCGGGTCACCAAAGGGGTCTCTTTCGATGGGTAAAGGTTTCAATCTGCCACCTTATGATGTAAATTTTGGTAAAAATTGACGTTTTAAAATTCAAAAAAAACTATGTTCTTCCAGGCTGTGCCATGGCAACCTACTATAGTCCAGTGTTCCTAAGTATTATCTATCGCTGTAGTATGTGTCTGCTCTGCCACCGTGTGAGGTAAGGTTTCATGCAATGGGAGCTTAATCTATGCGAAAAGTATTCAAAATTAAGAGTAACATTTATCTTTAACACTGAATAACGATGTGGAGTCAGTAAACGTACCGGGGAACAGGGTGGTTTTGAAATACAGGGGTGACTTTGAACAATTTATACGATAAAGTATTTTTTTATACCTACAGATATCAAGATCAACTATATTATAAGCATTGTTGCTTTGAGTATCAAAGTAGCCCCAAAAGTTCCCAGTCACCCCGTTTTACGCTAATAGACAAATACCATATTTAAAATTGCATACCTACTAGTCCACCGGTGAGTTTGATCAGTGGATTACTGAGGAGATACGAGAGAGGCACGTAGATGATGCAGGCCAGCATCAGAGCTGGTACCGGCGGGAATACTTGCCGAAGACCGTCGAATGGCATCTGCAAAAAATGTGGAAAATCTATAAAGTCTGTTTTTAGAAGCAAAATCGGTGAAATGCAATGATATAATTTTATTGGCGTTAACTACGTCGAAATTGCAGTCTTTTCTTTCAGGGGAATTCAACGTTACTACTCAACTTTCAAAATAATCACTCTTCATCCAGGAACAAGTAATGAAGAACATGTTTACAGATTGTTTTAACGTAAAATCTATATTGCCCACTAGGTACTCGATTTTCCATACTTTTGTTCGGCGGTGATATCGCTCGTTGCCAGTCTGTATCAACAATTTGTAAGATCTCTACAATTATAATTGCATGTTTGATCATTTTCAACGCAATTGTTTTCACATAGACATTTGACCCTCCCAAAACACCGGATGGATATTAGATAAAAAAATCAATATAAAAATTGCACGATTGGGAATAAATTATTAGCCTAGCCACACCACACCTACGTTTACTACCTCCCCAAGCAAAAATCAGAACCGCTGTTGGAAAACGCATTCAATTGTGTATCTTATTCCCGCGCAATAAATTTCAAATTCAAACTAGTTTTTCATTGTACATACGGCTCTTATGCGAGGTGTCACAGTTTCAGTAGTCTCTCACCGGCCTTGGTAATGGATATGGCACTGAAAACGATTTGAGTCAACAAAAAAAGGGCTAATTGGCTCTTGATGTAGTTGTAAATAGAAGGAAATTAACTTTTAATCTTTTTCTACAAAGTCAATAGATGGATTAAACAACTTTTCTTAAAATTATAAAGCGGTAGAGTATAAAGCGACCATTGTAAGTTACAATAAATAGTCTTTTACGTCACTCTGGGCGCTAAGTGAGATTTACCGCCCTAGACCGCAGCGGCAAATCTCACTTCACACCCACGAGAGGACGTAAAATTATGTACGCACCACGGGCGGTAATAAGGAAGCCCTCAGATCGCTTGTTTATGGCCCTTACCTTCGGTTCGGGCCACAAATACCCGCGATCTGAGCCATTCTTTATTTTACCGCCCTAGGTACGTAATGTACTATTTCAACCGACTTCAAGGTTTTGAAGGAGGAGGTTCTCAAATCGTCGGAATTTTTTTTTTGCTATTTTTTTATGTAGGTATGTTCACCGGTTTTCGAAAAGGGCTTTGGAAAATTCTATTTTTATTTGAAACAGTATTTACAGTTGGTCCCATTGTAACCAGGTCAGGATCTGATCCAGGATCCTGGAGAAATCGAGGGAACTCTTCAACTATTATAGGCACACCTATAGTGATTTCACTATTTTGTAGAGCAACTCGGCCACATCCTCTTGGAATAGCGGATCCTAAGTAAAGTCGGTTCTATTTTTGAATTCATTACATCTATTTCAATTGTAGAATTAATGCATATGTTTGTTTGTACCTAGCACAGCACGACGTCAACAAGTCTGCTTTATGCATGTATGCAAGCCGGACACAAAATCGATGATATTGGTGACTCATTCTTACAAATAAGTCCAATATAACGTAGATGGCTTGCTTTAATGGCTTGATATTTTTGCTTGCGCTGCAAAATATTTCCTTACTGCTGATTATCCGTAAATTACTGCTTAATAAAACGCGATCCCGACAGAGTTAAAATGCCTGACGAAGTAATTTGTAACGTAACGTCAAACTGTTTTAAATGAGGATTAAAATACAATAGGCTTTGCCGAATAAATATTCATAATTAGTATAGTCTGGCAGGCCAAAAAGTGCAGTAACAGTGGAAGTAATGAGCTATACTTATTCCTTTTTCAGTGGCGAAGGTACTAGCGTAAAAAGATACAGTATGATTCTCTCTGTCTGTGCTTGAAGTAAATCAAACCCTGGCCAAACTATACAGGTTGTAACAAAAATACTGGTGATCCGTTTAAGGACATTATTAGTAAGAAAAAGTAGGAGAAAATTTATGGACGCGAATAATTTTTTTTATTTATATGGGACACGTCTATACAAAACCAACTTTTTTTCTTACATTCTCATAATTAGAATGATGATGAACGATGCCAATTCTGCCCTTAAAAAGACCAACAGTAGGTAATTTTGTTACACCTTGTAGATATTTTCTTTATAGTCGTTAAACTCTTGTTAGAGTGGTCATGTCTTGATTGTTGTAGGGATTAACTACGGTTGGTCTTCGTCTTCGTTCCTCTCGCCTTACACACTTGGTCTGAATTCAGAAATCAATAAACAATATGCTTAAATTTGTCAATGTTTGCTTAAATTTGTCCATGGTTGCTGAAATTTGTCTATGGTAGCAATTTATTTGTATGGAAGCCATAGAGAAATTTAAGCATTTCCGTCTAATTTTGTCTATGAATTTCTGAATTGAGATCAGGTGTGTGATGTCCCTAACCAGGTACTTACCTATCTCTAGTCTATGTAACTATGTCAAGTTCGAGCGCTCAAACGGCCATTCTAATTTCGATCGGTCTATGAATAGATCTCTTGAGCTTATCCAGATATGTTTTAAATAATTTCTACGAGTACTAATATTGTCCTTGAAAGTCTAGGCGATGTATCGATATGAAACATTAATTCCATGTTCTACTAGTAATACGATACATTTTATCTTGATACAATAAATACGTATCATGTTGAATTTTTACCTTATTTAAAGATGATTCACGGTGTAGAACGTGTCATGTAAGTAGAGAAAAAAAAAATGAAAATTTACAAAGAAAACAAGGTTGAATTTCTTACTTTATGATGTAACTATGTATAACAAAATGTATCTTGATCATGGTGAGAACCTACTCATCATGGTGCCACTTGAACCAGGGAGAATCTCGGGATTATCTATTTAACGAGTAACTAAAATAGTCCACAGGAACAGCTAGGTCCCAAGAGAACCCGAATATATGTACACCGCCGTGTATATATAAGGAATAGTATCGTGATTATGGCGAGGATTTTCCCTGGAACCTGTAGCTCTCTAGTCCCTCTATAATGGTCCATAGTAATAATTCCAGAACTATAGCCCATGAGAATCCGGATAAACTCCTTACCTTGTGATGTAAGGTGTACATAACCCTAACCTAACCTTAAAATGAGGCAAAGTATCGTGATTAATTATGATGACATTCTTCCCTAGACGACTTGATCGAGTCTATCTTAGCGCTGGACTTTTAAAAGATTTAAACAATGTAAATATCGGGGTTGCGGCAACGCGCTTGTGACCCCCCTGGTGTTGCGGACGTCCATGGGCGGCGCGGTAAATGCTTATCATCAGGCGATTCGTCTGCCCGTTTGCCGCCTGTCATAAAAAAAATTAGCTTACCTTATGATGTAGACCGTGTATAAGGAAATGTATCTTGATCATGGTGAGGTTCTTCCCTGGGTCCAGGTGAAACACCCAACGGTGTAGCGAGTACTCTATTATGGTCCATAGCAGGATGCCCTGGGCTAATTGCCATGAGAACTGGAGTGTTGACATCCCATCGTCTGAAAGAACAATGAACGTGTGACAAACCAGACCTTTCTACGCCCCGCAGGCAATGGTGTAGCTAGCATGGGTGGCACCCGGAGCGGATAGCTATTAGTGTCTGTCACCCAATCACGGGGGGAGGGGAGCGGGAGCTGCCCGCTGCAACTCAAAAAATGCGCTTGCATAAAAGAGATTAAAGTCAGCTGAATGTCACCTCTAAATGTGATTTGCAAGACTGAGGTACTCACCTCTAAACATCTGTTTAACCAACCACAAAAATATACCTGGTGTTTCCTGTCACACAAGCAAACAAATAAAACGTAGAATTCTAATCCTCCAATTATTTACTCGTAGATAACTTTTGTTCAGCGACTTATAGAAATTACTTGAGTTTTGATTTTTAGTACACTTTAAAGTTTATTAGAACACGCACATTGCAAAATGCATTATATCTGTAGGTAGGAGAATGGTTTAAATATTTTTTTAAAGTTGTTGAAAAAAGTTTTAATTGTATGAGGAGTACAATATACGTTTTAATTTTTTACTCGCGTTACAGGACAGGACACCCAGTACATCAGTTTACTTATTAATTATATCATACTCCCTCCTTTAATTAGTCTGTCACCACACAATCACTCACATGGTCACTTACGTAGTAACTCACACGGTCACTCACCTCTAAGCACGTGCTCCGTATACTGCCAGTACCCCAACCACAATATAGTGGGAACCCAGAACATGGGCACCAGGAACCAGGGTGTGAAAGTCAGCGCCTCCAAAAACGGGCTCGCGAAGAGCCGGCAATGCCTATAGACGGCACTGTTCACCCATTTCTCGTACTCTGGGGCAATGGCATCCAGTTGGCATAGGAGGGGTTTGGTCCAGTCTAGACGAGCCTACAGAAAAAAAATAGGTTAAAAACATAGATTATTTCTAAAACTAGTTATTATTTTTTTATATAATGGATTCTTATTTATAAATAATTTACAAATGAAACTAACTAAAACTACAATAAATCTAAATAATTAATTCTAAAAATAAAACTAAAATATATTTATAAGAGGCCCCTGCTGCATGGTAAGTACCGAAGACGCTGGCAGCATTTCCTCTCTGGATTGCTAAACTAATCCTTTGAGCAAGATAGCTGCCAGCTCTTCGGTCTCCAGAGGCATCTCTGAGTCTCTTTGAAAGATCTCTGTCATCATTTTACAATATATTGGTATATATCATGGCTCTCCGCACTTGTTAATTTAATATTTTAAAGTCAATGCAGACGAGTTACCGGGGTCGGACTGTAACTATTTATAATTAGAATCGCCGTTATATAGTCATCATGGCAACTGCCCTTTATCTAAAATAAGGAAAATGATTGGAATGCCGTTTAATTCCAACGTTCTACGGCATACTTATTCTTGTTTATTACTATCTATCGTGTCCTTATCGACCATTTTCAGGAATTATTTGTATGTGCCCGTGTTTTGCGTCTTCCAAACCCGTTTCGCTGTTTTCAAGGAAAAATAAATAGCCTAATTTGCGTAAAGTAGGTAAGTGTGACGCCACGCGAGTTACGTAAAAATTAGATCAAATTGAAATCAATTAATACGGTTTGTATGGCGCTCCAGGGGGAGTATTTGAAGAAAATAATCTTCATTTGATTTAATTCAAATTTGATATCGAACAAAATTGAACCTATCAAAAATGACGTTTGGTTTATTTAGATTGACTTTTTTTGCTATCAAAAATAAATAAATTAAAGGTTTTTTTTTATTGTTATTTCGTCCCGTTAGACCTCTGCAACGGCCCAGTTTTTAAAAATTAAAAACGTTTAATATTAATATGCCGGGCATTAGTACTTATGCATTTGCGCCTATTTTGATAAAAACCAATAAAACTGTTTTTAATAAAGTAACCTACGAAAACGTAACTAGACATCACTATGATGACAAAATAATTATAATTTTGATAACAAATCATGTTTGGAAAGTTCGAATGCTGCTCCAGGTCGTGCGCGGGTCGCTAAAATTCCCGTAATCATGTTGCAATTATCGATGCACAAGGTCACGCGCAGCTGCCGGTTTCCACCGTTCATTATTAACTATGCTATAGCAATCGATGGTGCCACGATGACCTGAAGGCCATCCATGGTTGTCATTTTATCGCCTATCACGCCATACGTCACTTTCGCACTCACATACTTGTTAGAATGTGACAGCTTTGGTGACAGGTGATAGAAACCCAACCATATTAGGCTAGCTGAAGGAACTATGAGGAACACTCAGGCGCGGTCGCAGCCTGAAATTTGGGGGGGGGGAGGTCAATAAAGTAAAAAAAAAATTTTAATTTTTGAGTGGGTCTTTTTTCAATTTGACACGTATGATTTTGGTATGGTCATGTCCCCTGTGCAGGCATCATCTCCATTTTTTTCGAAGAGGTGCAATTACTTGGCTGCACATTATTTTATACCACGACAATGGAAAACAAGCATACGGTCCGCCTGCCGCTAAGCAGTTACCGTAGCCTATAGACGTCTGCGGGTCCACAGGATTCACATGTACTTTTGAAATCGTTTATATCAGTCACATAAAAGAGCCCGATGCTCTAACTAAAAAGTCTATCCGCCAAAGTCGAAACTGGCCAGGATGACGATGAATTAAAATATCCATACCCGTCCCCTTTTCTTTCGTATCAGCGAGACCATTCTGTTGTTCATGATTCAGTGATATTAGATAAGACCGCGCCTTAATTCGTCACCCTAAGTAGCAGTCATTTCAGTAGGCAGGTACAGTCACCACCAAATATATCTGAGTGGCCAAGGTGCTCAAGAATATCTGAACAGGCACTTTACCACCTTGGCAATAGAGGCGTTGTTCAGATATTTGTGACCGCCTTGGTACCTGTGCGGTCACGTCTGAAAATATGTATGCAATCTGACAAAATCATATTTCCAAGACTTTATGCCTTGGGAATAGAGTCTTGGCTATAGGTATACTTTTGTAACATTAAATCACAGATCTGATAACCTCAACACTAGATAGATCATAAGTACAACTCGGGGTCACCACGTATCAGTGCTCCCGTACTAATTTTGTATGAGAGCGCGACCGCGTATTTCAATTGAGGTAACGTTTTTGATCATTACTCGAGTGGATTAAAAATATCCACGAAAATCAAGTTACAGGAGTGAACCTGGATTGTTATACTACAAATTGGTGTATAATACTATTGACATTTGCTGTTCGGATCGTAGAAATTTACGAATAAAATTGCACTGATGTGTGGTGACCTCGTGCTCCCTGTAAAACTTTAATGATGAGGTGTCTGTGTAGTCTGTGCATGTGTGCATTAAATATATCCATATTTTCAGACGTGACCAGTGGCAGCGAACACAATCCCCGTCGACTTGCCTAAGTTTTAGGTGTCTGAGCAGTTTTCCTACAGCTCATGAAGAAAATTCAAGCCAGATTCAGCACCGGCTTGCCCACCGCCACTCGTACCTACATTATACGCGATTGCCGAAATTTCTTATCGTGTCGAAGTTTCGTTAATCACGGAATGCCAAAAGTACAGTGGGGTTGGTTCTATATTTCGATGCCAGGGCAAAGCAGAAATATTGATTGATGATGATCACTTTTACTTCTACAAAAATGTTGGTGACCCTTAAAATTTATATAAAAAATACGCTTACAAACAAATGCAACTATGCCCATAAACGTAGGTACCAATCTTTTTGTTTATCGCATCGAATAAATATTTTTTATTAAAATAGTATATAATAAATATGATGGGCATATCCCTCCTCTCATTATGTTCAAAATCTCCCAACTATGGTCCAAAACTGACTCAAATATCTTCGTTTAGCTTTTACTTTTAGTAAAATGACGCAATTCATGTTCAGAATATGTTCATAAATTAATAAGTTATAATCGGATTAATACTTACTTACGGAAGTATTTAAGTTGCGGACCATAGTTGCAGTTGCAGTACTGAACTATTAATAGTTGGGTGGTTCATATTTATGGAGTATCGCTATCGGTTATGCCTATATTATGGCAATGGCAAACTAAAAACTTGTTCTAATAACGGAACCAATTTTATAATGAAGTAGGTATAAATAGAGCATCCAGTATTGCATGTATGCTATTAATATGAACCCGATGGTACCTATCCTCACTATCAAAAAATGTTATCTAATTTTAAAACTGTATACTTATTCGTACCTATCAATGCACACAATAGTTATTAGGTCAAGCCTAAGACCTGCCATAAATATTAACCTTTTCTATTAGCCGCCATCAAAATAATTAAAAACTGGCGCCGTACTTTTAATTTATTGTTTGAGGCTAGACTGCGATTAAATCAATTGCCGCCCGGCCATAAAGAACCATGGCCCATCTGGAAGACGCTGAACAGACTCGGATCCCAGGTTGACCGCTGCAAGCACATATGATCGGATAAGGACTGCTTCGAGGCCACTCCACCCAATGCGCCTGCAATACAGCACTGCAAACGGGTACACTACACAATCCCGAAAAACTTTATACCGATTTTTAAAATCCTGCAAAGTAAACATTTTAAACTAATTACCCGCCCAGATATCGACAAATAACACAAGCGCGAATTTCATTATTCCGAATATACAAAAAACCGAAATTTGTATTACCGAATAGCCAAAAACCCGATCGGTCATTAGTTTTTCGGAATTAAAAAAATCGGTATTTAATTTTTCGGGAAATTGACAATCGGGATTTTTAGGATTCGAGCAAGTAACAATCGGACTTCTAATATTCGGAAATATTGCATTCGGGATTTTCTACTTTCGTGATTTCAAAATTCGGAATTTTGACATTCGTACTTGTCAAAATTCGGGATTATAAAAATCGAGATTATAAAAATCGGGGTAATGTTTTTCGGGAAATTTGCATGTTCCCACTGCAAACAATGGCACACATATTGGCATCAGGCGCGGATACAGGGGGGTTGGGGAGGGAGGGCAACAGGGGCAATGCCCCCCCGCAATGTTTGTATACTACGGGGCAGGGACTGATTTCGTTACGGTAGAAGCGTTACGGTACTGGTATAGAATTACGATACCGCAATGTTTTAAAGGTAGAGCTATAGCGGTTGAAATATTGCGGTACGGTACCGAAATAAAATTACGATATCGCAATTTTTTCGTTACGGTACTTATACCTTAATATAGCGATACTTATACCGTTATGATTTCGGTATCGTTATTTTCATCGCAGAATTTACGAGGTAGGTACTTGTTTGCGGCGGTAAAGCAACTGACCAAGGGTGCGGGATGCGGGGCGCGGGGCAGGTAGCCGGCAAGTATCTACTTGCTCAAGGTCACGGAGGCGCGCTCGGCGATAATTGTAGTGAATTCATTTTAGTCTTCCTCAGTTGAAATTTCGTGAAAGAGTTTATAGTGTAGGTACATTGAATCGATCATTGATATTAACTCGATGCGGATATGGAACTGATTTTTTTTTATGTATACAGTAATTTGGTATAGTATTGCGCGATTAATAAAAAATGGATGATTTTTTTGACGCGAATTATTTTTTAAATAACACTAAAATAAAAATAGAATAAAAATGAAATAAAAGTAAAAAATAAAAATAAAATAAAAATAAAATAAAAATAAAATAAAAATAAAATAAAAATAAAATAAAAATAAAATAAAAATAAAATAAAAATAAAATAAAAATAAAATAAAAATAAAATAAAAATAAAATAAAATAAAATAAAAATAAAATAAAAATAAAATAAAAATAAAATAAAAATAAAATAAAAATAAAATAAAAATAAAATAAAAATAAAATAAAAATAAAATAAAAATAAAATAAAAATAAAATAAAAATAAAATAAAAATAAAATAAAAATAAAATAAAAATAAAATAAAAATAAAATAAAAATAAAATAAAAATAAAATAAAAATAAAATAAAAATAAAAATAAAATAAAAATAAAATAAAAATAAAATAAAAATAAAATAAAAATAAAATAAAAATAAAATAAAAATAAAATAAAAATAAAATAAAAATGAAATAAAAATGAAATAAAAATGAAATAAAAATAAAATAAAAATAAAATAAAGATAAAATAAAGATAAAATAAAAATAAAATAAAAATAAAATAAAAATAAAATAAAAATAAAATAAAAATAAAATAAAAATAAAATAAAAATAAAATAAAAATAAAATAAAAATAAAATATAGATAAAATAAAAATAAAATAAAAATAAAATAAAAATAAAATATAAATAAAATAAAATAAAATATAAAAAAAATAAATAAATAAAAAATAAAAATTAAATCAATCGGTAAATAATGACATGAATTGATGAATAATAAATAATATTGATATAAATATCAATTGATATTCCGTAAGTTCCGAAAAACTCCGTAGGGGGTTTGAACTAGGGCTTGTGATATACTAGACTAAGATTAGGTGGTAGTGCACCCTACCTAATCGGGTAGCAAGATTCGGCATATATAGGGGGTAGCACCTTAAAAAGTTATGACTTTTAGTATGGGACACTATGAGCCAAACCTGGAGCGTTCGGAATGCAGCGAACTTTTCGGGTACCAAAAAAAGTCAGAAAATACCTCATCGGGTAGCAAGATTCGACATATACAGGGGGTAGCACCTTAAAAAGTTATGACTTTTTGTATGGAACACTATGAGCCAAACCTGGAGCATTCGGAATGCAGCCTGATTTTAGGGTGCCAGAAAATATCGAAAAATACCTCATCGGGTAGCAAGATGAAACTAATGCCAAATGAAAATGAAAGTACTAATCATCCTGTTAATAAAAAAAATTGGTAGTCGGTCCTAAACCTGGAGCATTTCAAATGCAGCCAACTTTTGTGATCGAACAAAAAACTCATCTGATACCATTACAACGTAGAAATGGCCCCAGAAGATGGTTTAAAAGACATAAACAAGCTTAATTTGATAGAATTTATCAAAAAGTGCCAGAATATTTCAGGTTTACTCACCCAAACTTATCACTTTCGTGATTTGGCTTAATTTTAGGGTACCTGAAGATTAAAAAAAATACCTTATTGAGTAGCACGATAATATGTATGCCAAATGAAAGGACTTATCATCCTGTTAATAAGAAAAATAGCAGCGGGTCCTAAACCTGGTACATTACAAATGCAGCCAACTTTTGTGATCGAATAAAAAACTCATCTGATACCAATACAACGTAGAAATGGCCCCAGAAGATGGTTCAAAAGACATAAACAAGCTTAATTTGATGGAATTTATCAAAAAGTGCCAAAATATATTAGGTTTACTCACGCAAACTTCCCACTTTCGTGATTTGGCTTAATTTTAGGGTAGGTACCAGAAGATTTAAAAAAATACCTTATTGAGTAGCACGATAAGATGTATGCCAAATGAAAGGACTTATCATCCTGTTAATTTAAAAAAATAGCAGCGGGTCCTAAACCTGGTACATTCCAAATGCAGCCAACTTTTTTGATCGAACAAAAAACTCATCTGATATCATTACAACGTAGAAATGGCCCCAGAAGATGGTTCAAAAGACATAAAAAAGCTTAATTTGATAGAATTTATCAAAAAGTGCCAAAATACATTAGGTTTACTCACCCAAACTTATCACTTTCGTGATTTGGCTTAATTTTAGGGTACCTGAAGATTAAAAAAAATACCTTATTGAGTGGCACGATAAGATGTAAGCCAAATGAAAGGACTTATCATTCTGTTAATAGAAAAAAATAGCAGCGGGTCCTAAACCTGGAACATTCCAAATGCAGCCAACTTTTGTGATTGAACAAAAAACTCATCTGATACCATTACAACGTAGAAATGGCCCCAGTAAATGGTTCAAAATACATAAACAAGCTTAATTTGAAAGAATTTATCAAAAAGTGCCAAATATATTCAGTTTACTCACTCAAACTTATCACTTTCGTGATTTGGCTTATCAGATGAGTTTTTGTTCGATCACAAAAGTTGGCTGCCTTTGGAATGTTCCAGGTTTAGAAGCCACTGCTATTTTTTTATATTAACAGGATGATAAGTCCTTTCATTTGGCATACATCTTATCGTGCTGCTCAATAAGGTATTTTTTTAAATCTTCAGGTACCCCAAAATTAAGCCAAAACACGAAAGTGATAAGTTTGGGTGAGTAAACCTAATATATTTTGGCGCTTTTTGATAAATTCCATCAAATTAAGCTTGTTTATGTCTTTTGAACCATCTTCTTGGGCCATTTCTACGTTGTAATGGTATCAGATGAGTTTTTTGTTCGGTCACAAAAGATGGCTGCATTTGGAATGTTCCAGGTTTAGGACCCGCTGCTATTTTTTTTTATTAACAGGATGATAAGTCCTTCCATTTGGCATACATACTATCGTGCTACTAAATAAGGTATTTTTTTAAATCTTCAGGTACCCTAAAATTAAGCCCAATCAGGAAAGTGATAAGCAGAGCTCGGATTTTTCACGGCAAAACAAAACACTAGCGTAATTTAGCCAGTGCTTGAAATATTATTTTATCGATATCGATAATTCAGAACTAGAAGAAATAAAAGTCACCAAATAAAATTAATATGTAATAAAACTAATAAAAACATTTGTATAAAGTTACTATATATTAGAAACAGACGCAATTTCTTCTTCAAAATCTACGTCAGTACACACAGCAGCACAAGACATTTTATTTGGGTAATAGTGATAGGAGTAGATGATCATTATCTTTTCAACATTCTCTGGGAGTAAACAGTTGCGTTTATCACTATAAATCCATTTATGTACACTAAATGTACGTTCAACTTCAGTTGACGTCAAGGGAGCAAATTTATAGAATTCATTATCAGTTCGGGTAATATTTTCAGATATGTCTCTTAAAATTTCGTAATCAGGATTTCGTTCGAGCACGGCTTCAAATTTACGTATCACTGGTAACAGTTTACTCCAGTTTACGTAGCAACGAACAGTATCCAGAATGAGGAAGGATTCCGCAATGGATAAAGTCGAACATTGCAATTGTTCTATTGAAGAGGCTATTACTTCGTAGTTGTCGCGAATGAAATTTAACTCCGGTCGTAGTTTGCGTGTTTGAAAACATTTTTTTGCAGCTCTTATAGCTGCCGAGTCATTAGCAAGTATGGAGACGACATCACGTATTTGCTCATAGTATTGAGCGTAATAGACCGCAGCAGATATCCAAGTTCCCCATCTGGTGATAATTGGCTCGGGAGGTAGGGGAATGGACGGATATTTTGCCTTAAAAAGGCGTACACGCTCTGGAGATTTTAGGAATATCTTTTTGACATTCGATATCAACCCATCCACACCTTTGAAATTATCTCGCACTTCTTCGGCAACCCGGTGCAGACCATGAGCTAAACACGTAATGTGTTTCATACGAGGAAACGTTGCTTTTAAAATACGACCGGCTTTAAGCATATATGCGGCACTATTTGTGCAAAGTAAAAACCCCCAGTAGGTCACCTTAGACTGGTCAAAAATATTGATTTTGAGCTCTAGTAAGTCTCCTGTTTTTCGAAATTTTCGCACGTTTGTTAGTTTTTAAATTTTGACATTCACACTGATAGGTGTACCATCGAATAAAAAAAGAAAAAATGTACTGAGGCAATACCTGTCATATACTCTAGTAAGACTCGATAGGTGTCGATAAAATAATATTTCAAGCACTGGCTAAATTACGCTAGTGTTTTGTTTTGCCGTGAAAAATCCGAGCTCTGGTGATAAGTTTGGGTGAGTATACCTGAAATATTTTGGCACTTTTTGATAAATTCTATCAAATTAAGCTTGTTTATGTCTTTTGAACCATCTTCTGGGGCCATTTCTACGTTTTAATGATATCAGATGAGTTTTTTGTTCGATCACAAAAGTTGGCTGCATTTGGAATGTTCCAGGTTTAGAAGCCACTGCTATTTTTTTTTATTAACAGGATGATAAGTCCTTTCATTTGGCATACATCTTATCGTGCTGCTCAATAAGGTATTTTTTTAAATCTTCAGGTATCCTAAAATTAAGCCAAAACACGAAAGCGATAAGTTTGGGTGAGTAAACCTAATATATGTTGGCACTTTTTGATAAATTCTATCAAATTTAGCTTGTTTATGTCTTTTAAACCATCTTCTGGGGCCATTTCTACGTTGTAATGCTATCAGATGAGTTTTTTGTTCGATCAAAAAAGTTGGCTGCATTTGGAATGTACCAGGTTTAGGACCCGCTGCTATTTTTTTTTATTAACAGGATGATAAGTCCTTTCATTTGGCATACATATTATCGTGCTACTCAATAAGGTATTTTTTTTAATCTTCAGGTACCCTAAAATTAAGCCAAATCACGAAAGTGATAAGTTTGGGTGAGGTTTGGCTCATAGTGTCCCATACTAAAAGTCATAACTTTTTAAGGTGCTACCCCCTATATATGCCGAATCTTGCTACCCGATTAGGTAGGGTGCACTACCACCTAATCTTAGTCTATACGTGTTACACGCGGAACCGTAGCTATCTTGATATAGTGTTCCCGCGAATCTCGACTTCGGCTCCGCTCGGCTCCGCTCCGCTCGGTTGTTGAAAGAGAGCTTGTGTCGAACGGACCTTTCGCATTATGTGTTATACTCGTGGTCTTTACATTGATTTGATTCCAGATGTTTTTTTAAGTAATTACATATTGGTATTATTCTGTTCTCTGATAACCAGCCATTATATGAGTTTGTACAAAAAAACCAGAGGTGGGATTGGTGTGATTTTTGAATTTCACCGGTGCCTTTTTTTGTATGCAGCCGATGACTACTTAGTACGAAATAAGCCACCCGATGAGAATCAAAAATCGCACCTCAGGTAGGTACACTAGGTACTAGGTACCTACTTGTCGATGTCGGTGAATATGAAAGTTCATCCAAATAAATATATTAATATCTCTAATTAATATTTACTCCCTAGTAAGAAATGCTACAGGTAGACCAATGCAACAATTTAAAAGTATTTTAAGTGAAATAATAAATACCTACTTTGTTATTCATAAATATTATAACTGGCTGGACAACCGTCTTTCTTCGGTGAAAACACTAAGAAATAGTTGCACGTGCAGATAAAGATAACAAACAATAGTTTGCGGGTCATTGATAATGATTACCTTCAAGTAGCTTTGGGTTTTACCTGTTAAGTACCATGTGTTCCTATTGTTTGTGAAGTTAAGTGAGAGCAAAAACAATACAGTAATGGATTTTAGTAGTCAACGCTTAAAATATGTATACACTTTTGAACCTTATTACAATGGAGTAAGGTGCAAAAGTATACACTTATTTATGGCGTTGACAAGCAACTTCTCGTCCGCTAAGACAGGACAATATTGATCTTTCGAACTCGCGGAGCGTATGCGAAGTGAGTTCTTACAAACAACTCCAGACCGAACCGAACTGTCACCTGGCTACTGGGACGTCTCGGCATTTGGATGGCTTTTTGATTTCGATAGTTTGTCTGACGATAACTTTAGTTACGTTTATCTGATCTTTATGACATTTCTTGGGGCTGTAGCAGAGATACATAAAATTTGTGAGTTCGTATATGAGCGGGATCGATCAAGTCGCTATGGAGCTAGAAGGAGAAAACAAATCCTCCTTGGGGTCTTGTTATATTGGTCAACTCGTTTGCAAGTAAATCGCGAGTTCTCAGTTCGAGGCGGACTACTAGTATTTTTTTAAGTTCGTTGTGGTAAAAAATGAAGAACTTAACGTACTAATTTTGCTACAGTAAGGTGAACATTTCCGAGCACATTGGAGAAGATTGTTTTTGTACTCTGAGACAATTGAACACTAACAGTTCAATGCAAATTGATTTCAATTAGAATTAGAATTAAAATCAATTGACTCATCAATCTGTTACAAATAACTAATAATTGGAAATAATTAATGTTTAGTCTTTTTCAACATTGAAAATTGGTGAAAAGTTTTTAGTGTAGATTCATTAAATAGATAATTGATATTAATAATTATATCAGTGCAGATATGAGTTGAATGTTAAGTAAATATATTTTTAATAAAAATTCTTTATTATTTTATTTGTTTTCTTTTAATATTTTTGATTTCAGTGTTTTATTTTTATTTAATTTTTATTTTATTTTATTTTTATTTTATTTTTATTTTTATTTTATTTTTATTTTATTTTTATTTTATTTTTATTTTATTTTTATTTTATTTTTATTTTATTTTTATTTTATTTTTATTTTATTTTTATTTTATTTTTATTTTATTTTTATTTTATTTTTATTTTATTTTTATTTTATTTTTATTTTATTTTTATTTTATTTTTATTTTATTTTTATTTTATTTTTATTTTATTTTTATTTTATTTTTATTTTATTTTTATTTTATTTTTATTTTATTTTTATTTTATTTTTATTTTATTTTTATTTTATTTTTATTTTATTTTTATTTTATTTTTATTTTATTTTTATTTTATTTTTATTTTATTTTTATTTTATTTTTATTTTATTTTATTTTTATTTTATTTTTATTTTATTTTTATTTTATTTTTATTTTATTTTTATTTTATTTTTATTTTATTTTTATTTTATTTTTATTTTATTTTTATTTTATTTTTATTTTATTTTTATTTTATTTTTATTTTATTTTTATTTTATTTTTATTTTATTTTTATTTTATTTTTATTTTATTTTTATTTTATTTTTATTTTATTTTTATTTTATTGTTATTTTATTTTTATTTTATTTTTATTTTATTTTTATTTTATTTTTATTTTAATTTTTGTTTTTTTTTTATTCTTTTTTTTTAATTTTTTTAATATTTTTTTTTTTACTTTTTTTTTATAAAATTTTTATTTAATTTTTATTAAATTTTTTATAAAATTTTTATTTTATTTTTATTAATTTTTTTATAAAATTTTTATTTTATTTTTATTTTATTTTTATTTTATTTTTATTTTATTTTTATTTTATTTTTATTTTATTTTTATTTTATTTTTATTTTATTTTTATTTTATTTTTATTTTATTTTTATTTTATTTTTATTTTATTTTTATTTTATTTTTATTTTATTTTTATTTTATTTTTATTTTATTTTTATTTTATTTTTATTTTATTTTTATTTTATTTTTATTTTATTTTTATTTTATTTTTATTTTATTTTTATTTTATTTTTATTTTATTTTTATTTTATTTTTATTTTATTTTTATTTTATTTTTATTTTATTTTTATTTTATTTTTATTTTATTTTTATTTTATTTTTATTTTATTTTTATTTTATTTTTATTTTATTTTTATTTTATTTTTATTTTATTTTTATTTTATTTTTATTTTATTTTTATTTTATTTTTATAACTGAAAATGTTTTGTTAAAGGTGTCTTGTACTACTTATGAAATCCTAAAATCAACAAAACATATGCGAATAAAGCGCAGCTAACGACAAGAAGCTAACAGCGAATAACTCAAAAATGTGCCGCACTGAACGAAATCAAACAAAATAGGTGCTTAGGGCAAGCACTCAATAACTAACGCTGATTGGTTGTCGCCGGTCAGTCGGCGGGGCATCCTCACCCTCATATACCTCAATCCATACCTTTATGATAACGGTTGAAGTATCGAAAAAAATAGCGGTACCGTTATATTTCTGTACAGAAATATATCGGTTGCGCTATCGAAATCATACCGAAACATGCGGTATGACGTCATACCGTTTTATAAAGGTACCTTTATATTCCGGTTATGCAGTCCCTGCTACGGGGGCCATAGGAGCGGACCGCAAGATTTTTTGGGTAAAAATCCTGGATTGGCATACCCCGCGCATGCCCGTATTCCTGCTCAGAATCAGACCTGAGGAACTTTACACGAAAGATTCAATCAAATGTAAGTGTAAGTGGTCAGCAAAATTATCTAGCTACCTAAGTATATTAGCAGGACTACGGCACCCTACACTGAGCATGGCCCGACATGCTCTTGACCGGTTTTTTCTATGTATATTTTAATTCGGCTAGTTGACACACAATTTCGCGGGAACAATTCAATGGCACCGGTTCAAGGGTGAATCAATAATTGTTATTACACATTGCGTAACAAATATTTAACATAATATATAAGGACTCGTGCTGACTAAAGTACCTACATAGAGAAAGTCAGACCACCAGTATTTAGTTTTTTCAGTAATCAATTCGCGAAGGAAATATCGAGGAATCCTAGAAAATCCCCGCATTTCCCCTAAGGCTTTTGCGACCAATTGAACATCTATAGGTAATCGATTCACTTGTCTTAATAAAATTACCCATATAAATAAATAACTCTTGACTAATTTTCGTAACACAAGTGAATAAATTAAGAAGAGATTGGATTAAAGTTGTAATACTGCTACAAAAAATATATAATTCTTCCAATATCGTGGCTGCAAGATAATGTTAATCTATTTTAAGATTTTAGTACCATTAAGTTAATTTTGCTTATATTATAAGCGACCTTGAACATTGTAGCCATACGATTAATTAAATAAAACTGATTTTATAAATGCAGTGGGCTACATAAGGTCAGTTAGGGCAAGTGCGCCTACGGGACAAGTGCACCTACCATGTGAAATATCCAAAAGTACAGATGTTATAAATACTACTAAAGCAATCTTACTACCACTCAACTATAGTTACTTACTTCGTAAAAATAAAATGGCTTTAGAGGGCCCACCGACTATCAGTCCGCCTGACGATATAGGCCTGTCAGAACAAATATTTGACAGCTCCGAACAACTGACAGGCCAACATAGTCAGGCCAACTAATAGTGGGTGGGCCCCATTAGTATTATAACATCTGCACTGTTATGTGTGGACGGATTGAACAACTAAATAGCCAGGTATGTACCTATGTAGTAGCTACGAGGACGTTTGATAATAGTAAACAACATTAAGGAAAACTTCACCTAAAATCTTTGAAAGGGATACCGGGCCAGTCCCTGCTGAGCAATATAATTATGTTCTCATATCTAATGGTTGTTTTTACGAACTCAATGTACTGGTAGTGTTACCTAACTGTGACAGTGATCATGACTTTGCAATGTTTATTAATGAAATAAATTTAGACTATTTTGTTGAGACAAAGGCATTACTAGGTCACCTACCTCTTAAAAATGACTGTAGAGCTAAGGAAGCTATTGGCTATGTGCGAAGTGCATGGTTGGGGTAACGTAAACGATCGCAGCGCACAAGGTAACAAGAAATTGGGCTCTTGTCAATATCACATTTCAAAATATTTGACATCACCCCAGTTGACCCTATCAACTGTCAAAATAGTGAATCAGCCAGTGACATTTCATATAAGCAAGGAGTATATGCCGTTAATAAAAAAGAAAAAACCCTTTCACCCCCTGCTCAAGAGATGGCGCCACACTCATGCACACAGCCAATAGGTACCTATTGCAGTTCATGGCGCTTACACATTTCGCATGATTTGCCTACTTTAGTTCGCCTGACATTTCGAACGTGTACTTTTCTAAGTCCAAACACATTCAATATACTCTATGGTCCAAACCACTTCCGGATGAACGGGTAATTCCAAAAACAAGCCATCTTACCTAATTAACCTTATGATTTATAAAAATCTAATCAAATCGTTTGTTTCAGACCAGCTGTCCATAGAATCAGAGACTATATAGAGATAATATATAGACGACGACAGCCTAAGAACTTTTTGAAGCTCATGTCAATTGCGCCATCTATGTCAAAGCCACCTAGTAACTACTAGTGTACTACTAGTAGGAAAGCTATTTGTTACTAGGTGGAGTAGCAGTGCAGGTGACATTTCCTCTTACATATTCGGTATCATTAGGTGGCTTTGACATAGATGGCGCAATTGACATGAGCTTCAAAAAGTTCTTGGGCTTTGGTTGTCTATATCTCTATAGTCTTTGATAGAATTTCTGGCGGACGGCAGTGGCCACCGGCTACGTTCCAGCGCCGATTTATCTCTCTCTATCCCAATGCACAGCCACCATTCCTATGGCTTGTCTTTTACAGTTTATTCCGTTAAATTATGGAATTCGTTGCCACCATCTTTCCGGCAGTGTAAATCGGTTGCATCGCTAAAGGCTAATTTAAACAAGTTGTGGCTTTCAAACGAATCCAAACAGCGAGATATTTGCGGTAATAATAATTTTAGGTTCAATTTATTTTATATATGTAGTATATCTATATGTATGTATTTATAGTATATATATATATATAAATATATATATATATATATTATGTAATAAGTTTATTTATATTTATGTATGATTATGATACCAAACTGTGTATCTACCTATTTCATAGTTAATACCTAGTTGATCACAATTTATAATACAGCTCGTTATTTCGTATCGTACGGTACCCAAGTCTGCCTATCTCTTTCAAATCTCTCTCAACTGCTCAAAGGTTAACTGGAAGAAATCCCTTAAAGGGATAAGTTCGCCTTTGTACATATTTGCTGTGTTATATATTTCTGTTGTGTTTTCCTGTGCAATAAAGTGTTTTACTACTACTACTACTACTACTAGAATTAAGAGAGTAAGAATTACATTACATTACCATTAATACAATAAAAACTAAATTAAAGTATGTCACACAATACAATATCAGTAATTTATTAATTCCTTACCTACGATAAGATGAGGAAAAATATATTAATTGGTATGTAAATGTAACTACATAATGAGCATGACTTTAGATCGACTACTTATTAAACGACCCAATGAAACAGTAGGTACATGACGTCATTCAATTTAATATAGGTTTTGTACAGTCCGCTGCAATATAGGTAGGTAAAGTCGGCAGTGGAACTAGCTAAACGGGTGAGGTGCTCAAAATGAGCTTGACATGACTTTATTGTATAGAAAACTAGTAGTTCGCCTCCAACTGAGAACACGCGATTTAATTGCAAACGAGTTCACCGATATAACAAGACCCATATCCCGATAGTCCCAAATCCCCAAATCCCCAAGTCCCAAAGTCCCAAAAGCTCACATACTGTATGCAAGCCGTACCACGCTTAGCAAAATGGTAAGCCCTTTTGGACGAAGTTTAAGAACATAGGTACCCGGGTCTAGAGTTTACACGACAGATTTAAAATGTATGGAAAATCCGTGGATCCGGATAATTTCATACATTTTGGCTCGGGGTTGCAAACCATATCCGGCTTTAAAATCATCTCTTGATGGGTATTTGATTTCTAAACAACATATTCACGCCAAGATCATAATATTGAACAACTCGTCTGCTTAGCTACATCTGCTACTGACTGTACCAAAGTTTTATTGGAATATGATAACAATATACTTTGAGTGTCAACTATTTGGCGCTAATCTACAGACAAATGACGTCACTACGTAGGGATAGGCACACTGCCAAAGTAAACGATCTAAGATTAGAAACCAAAATTTTAAATCGGCTTCTTCCTTATACAGTTTGCTTTAACTTTTATAATAAATAAACAAACTTGATAAATATAATGAAATTGACTGAAAAAGCACGGCAAATACGAGTTTATCCGAGTTTTCACGATCATGCACTACGTCACAGTCAAATACATTATTAAATAGAAGAAGCTAGAAGACACAAATGCTTGTACAGTCACCGGCAATAGTATCTTCCTACACGAAGGCCGGAAAAATATGTGACACGCTCTTATTTGTAGGGCCATAAGAGCGTGTCACATATTTTTGCGGCCTTCGTGTAGGAAGTTACTTATGCCGGTGACTGTACATACTCCCAGTTATCAAATCGTATCAAGTCGTAATCAAGGACCATATTATAAACTCGTCGTATGCAATAATAATTATTTATCCAAACCAAGGTGATCACAAATATCTGAATAACGTCTCTATTGTCGAGGGGGTAAAGTGCATGTTGAGATATTTTTGAGTACCCTGGCCGCACAGATATATTTTATGGCGACTGTACTTAAGAAATCGGCTCGCGCGGTTTCATATTATTAAGGGAGCTCTACATTAGGGAGAAAGGAGTAAATGGAGATTGCTTCACCGACAAGAGCTCAGCTCTTAAGTTTATGATGATGATGATGACATTAGGTATAGCAAACCGGTAATTTACTGGTATCTGAGAATCTCACATCCAGTTGCATAGTCGACTCATCATCATCATCATCATCATCTCAGCCATAAGACGTCCACTGCTGAGCATAGGCCTCCCCGTTGGGTGCGCCAAAGTTCACATAAAATTTGTACTTCGATTATTGGAAGTCCGAAATTGTTGTTCATAATTTTTTTAATCATAATGATCATTTCTTATAAGTGTTTTTTGTTCATAACTATCGTTACTCCGAATTATTTAAGTTTATAATGTAAATCAATATAAATATCTATTATACTAATATTACTTTCCAGAGTCACCGTTAGGTACGACAACGAGCGAAGCGAGGAGGAGTGTTAGGTATCTTGCGATCACAACACAACACAATTTCGGTTAGGTTAGGTTAGGTTAGTGTGTCATCCTGCCCGAAGGGCATAACTACCCAGGATAGAAGCCCCCGCGAAGCGGGGGCTTCGTCGACCCTGTCACAGAAATGACTACTATCAACAAAAAACGTAGGAAATTATATTATGTCTCAAAAAATTCGGACAGCAAACAATTATTAACAGTGTCGTTATATGAAAAAATATTATAACCATAAAAATTATGACAATTTTTTTTATGACGAATGATAATTCTGATCACAAAACGGTATTACTGAAAAAATTATGCTAAGTAATTTTATGTGAGCCAATATGGACCCCTCCCCTTTAAAGGGGGGATTTGCCATACGCGCCACGCTTGACAGGTGGGTTGGCGCGCGCTTTTTTTTGTTTATTGTTGTTTAGGCTTAGATGCTGCTGCCCATCTCCCGGTATATTCCCTTAGCAGACTCTTACTGCAACCACGGGACGAAATGGTGGGGGACAATTCTAAGGCCGGGCACCCCACAGCACATAGTCGACTGCGCTTTACAAATATATCACGTCTCCATCAGAACTTCAATTAAAGTAATATCATCATAAAAGGTCACGCGATCGTCTACACTGAGAATGGGATTGGCACCTATCGGATGGGTCGATAAAATCACTGACTAAAGTAGATGTTACACCTTCCTAAATCGGGTCCTATCGACAAGGACGCTGCAATACGTTAGACACGTTTGGAGATATTGCTTAACGTGTCTAACGTATTGCGGCGTCCTTGTCGTTAAAGGAAAATCCAGGAAACCCTCATTGTTTTATGTCATTGGTTGTCTTTACTTGTGGGAATGCAAATGCAAAAGTTGCATTGCTCTGCCAATCCAAAAAACCCCAGCCAAAAAGATTTACCTACTTTTCTACCTAAAGTAGGATTTACACCTGTCCAGCCTTGTAAAAACTACATTATAATAGGTAGCTGTAAATTAACTAATAAGTGATTAATTTAACGTCTTAGGTGCACAATATTTGTTTATTTAAAAAAAGTCCAAAAGACGAACTTAATGGCATTTTCTACCAGTTAACCGTCGGGCCAAACAGAGATTAAAAGAAATAAGTGCGAGATATTGATATTGTATATATTATACAAAGTGGAACAAAAATACCTACTGGTGATCCCTTTCATTTAAGGGTATGCCCCCTTAGTATCGTATTCTAATTATGAAAAAGTAAGGAAAAAATACATTTCTGTCGAGAAAAAATTTGGTTTTGTATTGAGTGCAGGATATTGGCTAGCTGGTGGCGACGTGTCCCATACAAAATATTTTTTTTCGCATCCAAAAAAGTTTTCACCTAGGTACTTTTTCTTACTCGAAATACGATGCCAATTATGCCCTTAAACGGATCACCAGTATTTTAGTTACACCCTGTATGTATGCCGAAGACGCGTTTTGCTCCGCGTCGAACTAATTTAAAGGCCTTAATTCAAACGCTTTTAAATTAATGACCATAGAGACCTCTGCTTCCCTTGGCTAGCTATTAATGAATTTGCTGTCTTGAACTTGGTCATAATAACGCCGGGCCCGCTTTACTATTTTAAGCGGTTATCACACCGCGGCATGCGAAAATCGTTTAGTGTGTTAACCGCCTAATGGAAAGCATAAGGGTCAAAACACACCTAGCGAAATCACAGCGGAATTAAGCCAATTCATAGACAAATGTCTATGGTAGCGGAAATTTGTCTATGCCCAAGTAACATTTTAGACTAAAAAGATGCTTAAATTCGCTAGTAAACAGCTTAGAGCTTAAAAACTGATGAATAACGGAGTAGAAAATCTGTTAAAGCTGAACTAGCGCAGAAAAGGTTTCTCTTATACAGTGAGGCTGATTTACCGCTGTATAATGTCGAAAGTATTACTTTTGGCTTTATATTAACATAAAAAAACACCATTATACAGAATTAAGTGCTAAAAAAAGCGAACTGCATTTTTTGAAAACTAAAGCTTTGTAACGGCGGAATAAGAGTATACAATGATGTTATTGTCTGAATAATGGTGTAAACCTACTCGGTTATAATGCCATCACATGAAGCTGTATAATACCTGAATAATGGTTCTATAGAAAGCTTTTATAAAGCTGTAACCTTTACAAGAGTTTTATGTAATGTTATAAGCTGTTTAAAAGCGTATTCATACTATTTTATAAAGCCGAAAATTAAATACTATTACACAGCAGCTATTGAACTCGAGGCTGGTAAACACACTCAATGTTTTCCATAGTTCAGCATTTAGCTTCAAAATCGAGTACTTGAAGAGCTAATGCTGTTTAAATTACGAACGCCATTAATAACATAACCTACAATCTTTAAAAATCCTAAAATGGGTTTGTTATTATGTTTCTCAATTATAACACTTAAGTAGTTACTAATTACATGTAATAAAATAACTTTATTGTTAAATAGAGAAGCATAAGTAACACAAAAGATTCAATCTAAAAAAAAGATTCGATCCACTAAATCACAATATACAATAATTATTGAATTATCTCTATAATTTCGAGGGCGCGTGAGTTTTTTGTTTACAATTAGTATATACATTCACATAAAACTAACAGCCGCAAGCAGAATAGGTACAGAATATCGTTTACTACCGCACTTGGTTTAGTTTCCTTTTGTACACTTAATGGATGCGTATATTTTACAAGATGTCTTCGAATTATGACGTTCCAAAGTAGAATAGACACAACTCGGGTAAAAAAATCTCTTATGTAGACTTTTGTCAGTTTACTGCTGTGAATATAAGCATAAAAAGTGTAGCCGAGGAGTATTAGCTGTATAATGGAATTTATTTATGCTGTAAATCAGCCATCACTCAGTAATAATACAGCTGTTAACCAGCTAGATCTACACTTAAAGCTGTAAAATTCGTCGTTAAACAGCTATATCAACACTTAGAGCTGTAAAATTCGTCGTTAAACAGCTATATTAACACTTAGAGCTGTATAATTTGGGGCCCTTTTTGAGGATATAACGGTCTCCAAGCCCGTCAATACAGCCTTTATACAGCAGAAAAATTGGCGGATACAGCTATTATACAGCTCAAAATGTTACTTGGGTGGTAGCTGATTGATGAAGCCATAGACAAATTTCCGCTACCATAGACAAAATTAAGCATTTTGTCTATGAATTGGCTTAATTCCGAGAGGAATTCCGCTAGGTCTTGTTTGACCCTAAGTGACGTTGGAGAAATTCCGCGCTCAAATCAAAAACAAGTCAAGTCAATAAATAGTTTTAAAAGGGGAATGCCGCTCCGGGTGGCACGCGCATAAATGCCTATTCATTATTCAAACTTCGAAAATCGCAACTGAATTGGTAATTGAACTTAATGATATATAATGTTGATGGTGAGAACTTGGCACGCATGCGCGTGATATGAAAAAGTCGTATCTAGGTCGCGTAAATTTTTGAGAAAGGCTGGTTGTGTACATAACTTTTTTTGTATTTTTATGTGCTTTTTATTCAGAAGCTAAAATTTTCACTAAAGTAAAATAAAATTAAAATATAGTCTGGCATACCAAAAGCGCAGTAACAGTCAGAGTAACATGCTATACCCATCCCTTTTTTAGTAGTGAGAGTACTAGCATTAGAAAAAGACAGTATGATTCTCCCTGTCTATGCTTGAAGTGGAACAAACTCTGGCCAAACTATAACTTCAATGTTATTTTTAAAGACCTACCTACCTATCGATTTTGTGACATGTTGATATTTGGTTTAAAAAAAATGTTTTTGACATTAGTTACATGTATGGAGTACCCTCACTAAAAATATATTATTTATTTATTTATTTATTTAATCTTTATTGCACAAAAAGAAAACTTATCGTACAAAAGGCGGACTTATAGGGGATATAAAAACTAAATAGCGGGACACAAATGTCACCTTAGGTAAGCATTTTATTAAAATAAATTTAAGCATTTTGTCTATGAATTTGCTGAATTTAGCCCAGAGGGCCTACCGCGAAGTTCGAAAATTGACAAAACGATGGTCCCGTCTCTATCGCTCTTGCATATACGAAAGAGAGTGATGCAAATAGACGATTCGATGAACGAAGTGCTTCGCGGTTATAGGCCAGGGGGGTGATTTTTGAAATTCGAGCACTCTAAAGTGACATTTAAAACTCCGAATAAAACGATGAAATTATGTTTTAAAAATAAAAGCGATAGAAATTTAAAATGATGATTATTTAAACTATTCCATGCGAAAAAATTGGCGACAAACTTTTGTGTGCGATTATTTTCGAGCTTGAATTTTTTGAATTCGAGCATCAGGCTGTCAAAAATCGGCCCCAGGTGTGTTTTGTCCCTTAAAATGAAAATCGACTAAGCAATAGGGAATAATACGCAAAACTCTGCGTAGGGGGCGGCACTACCACAGAAGGAGGGCCTATCGCGAAACACGAAAATAAAATTTCGTTACCTGGTGCTCTGTCACTAGGGTTGCCATACGTCAGGATTTGTCCGGACATGTCAGGATTTTTGACCCTTTGTCAGGATTGCGGCCGGACTTGGCAAGTGTCAGGATTTTTAGAAATTACCTCATTATACCTACGCTTATTACAAAATTTAAGTACATACAAAGTGTAAGTACCTATTCAATTTTCAACAAATCAATAATGAATTTGACAATATTTTGTTATTAAAATCTTTATTAAATATGTACGTATTATAACTTCAAACAGTTAGCAGTTAGTTTAGCAAAATACGTATTAATCATTTTTTGGAAGGCTTAAAGCCGAAAGTTAAATAAGTCGCTCTACAACTTAATGACAACTGTTGATTGTCTTCAACAAACTCATTAATTAACTGCTCTTATGACAAATATAAAAATATTGGGTATATGAAAAACTATAACGTTTCTAAATGTAAAAAAAATGTGGGAAAGAACGCGAATACTTTTTGACCAATAAACTCTGAGTCATGTTATTTATAATTATGAGCTCAAGCTTTAAGAGGGTATGGGTACTGCGTATAAATGTCATGTGAGGGCACGGCTCAGCTAATGTGAACTCGATCAAATATGAAGCAGAGCCCGACTGGGGAAGTACCTCCACATTACAGAAAAATAGCACTAGACCTTACTCATAGTGTTGTGTTCTCTGGCGACCTTACAGAGCTCTGAAAGGATGCAGTTTGTTGACGACAGGGACTATATTTTCTCTTTAGCCGTCAACACAATAATAAATAATACAATATCAATATGTATTATAATGCAATTTGACATGTAATATTTAAAATATTATAAATAAATGACTATATGACTATGACTATGACTATGACACAGTGAATGCTCTTTTCTAAGGAGTCGGGTCGGCAACACACATGAGGCACCTGGAGCGGTAAGTGTCCATATGTTACGGTAGCTACTTACCATCAAGCAGGCTGTTTGCCACCGGCGTAGTGTTTAGAAAGAGTACGCTAAATCGTCGTTATTAGAAATGTCAGGACTTTTGGGGTGATGTCCGGATTTTTATCAGGACTTTCCATTTTTCCATATGGCAACCCTATCTGTCACTCTTACATATTCGAGCGATAGAGAGGTAGATGTCAAAATTTCGATTCTCTCGTTTCACGATAGGCCCTCTGTAAACAAACCGCCTTGGTGCACATATGACATAATTATTCGTTATAAATTATCTATGAAAACTTGTAAAAAACTGTTTAAGGCCTAGTATGTATTAAGAACTCTATGGTTTACCGAAGTGCTAGTGCTGCACTTTGGTGGCAGAACATTGCAGTAATATACCCTATTACAACATGCACATGAGTTCACGGGATATTGTTTAAGTGCCATGTTACGTGGTAAATATGATACTGTTTATCAACAAGTGCCAAAAAATAAAATGCATTGTCCAAAACTGGCAACTGGCTTAAACTTTTTTGTTATTTGACGTATGATTCGACCTTGTCTGGAGGATATTTAGAGGATATCAGAATAATATTTAACTGACCTTGAAAGTGCTAGTTTTTTTTACTAATAAAACCAAAGTTGTGTTAATTTTAGTCAAACTTTTTACTTGTCTCCTCCTTAATTTTTTTTATCGCTGGAATACAATTTTATCATTATGTTGGTAAAACTACCATCAGCCAGTTTCATAAAGCTACAAGTTACAATTTACAAGCGGAAATCCCTTTCTAACACATCACATAGGGTTAGAAAGAGAGTTCCGCTTGTAAATTGTAACTTTCGCTTTCATTGCTCGAAAACAGTAAAGTAGAGTAAAGTGTTTAAATCTTACAACGTACACTACACTAAAAATTTTGGTGACAGGGTTGGGATTAATTAATTGCTTTATTAATTAATTACCTATTTATAAAAAAGTAATTTCATATAATTTGTAATTGCTATTACGTGCCTACATATTATTGTTTACAGAGATACCAAAGCAGGCTATTTTTACCTTAATAACAAGCAATTGAGTTTTTAAATACCTACACGATATTTTTTATCTTTGTTTTGTTCAAATCTGTCTCAGTTATGCCATAAGAAACACAAGATATTAAAATTATTTAACAACTTGTGCCGCGTTAGAATTGTGTGATGTACAGTCGCCATCAAATATATCGGAGCGGCCAAGGTACTCAAAAATATCTGAGCATGCACTTTATCGCCTTGACAATAGAGGCGTTGTTCAGATATTTGTGACCACCTTGGCCGCTCCGATATATCTGATGGCGACTGTACCTACTACTTAAATCACAAAGTGCAACTCGCACTCGGCCGATTTTTCGTTACTTCCCTTAATCCCATTTGCCGCCGTACGAAGTCTCGAAAAAACTCGTAATTTTGAGTAGAATGTACAAATAATCCAAATTTAAAAAATCGTGTAGCGTGTAGGTAGTTATACTACCTACTTTAAATAAAATGGCCCCGATAATATCATCCAAAAATCTGAGCTAACTAGTTGGGCTTCCAAGAAGCTGATTCGTAATTTAAAATCTAAACTATTTTTTTACTTTAATCATAATTCGACCTTGTCTAGAGGATGCCTAGAGGGCATAGAATTCCTAAGACCCACATTCAAATGATATTTAACTGACTATGATTCATTGAAGACAATCATACATCAAGCCTTTTGTACATCAAGTTTTTCTTTTGTGCAATAAAGTTTTAAATAAATAAATAATAATAATAATCATTAGAATAGTGTAAAAAATAGCGCACATACTTAAATATAAGATTTGTACCTAATAAAACTAATAGACGCTTTAATTAAGGTCAGTCAGGGCAAGTGCGCCTACGGGGCAAGCGCACCTACTATGCGAAATATCCAAAAGTACAGATATTATACTATATACATATATTATGAAGGTATCTTAATATCCTCAAGCAAGTAATTCTTAGAAAATGTTTAAATGCAGAATTACTAACTTTTAAAAATAACATAAAGTCTCTTTCAGAAAAATATCCCATCTACGATATTTAAGGTACTTTCTCTTGATGTCCCATAGTCTTGGGACGCCCTGTATATGTCCAACACTGACCTCTAACTCCTCTAAATACGCGATCTCCTTCTCATCCCTGCTGTCCTCTTCTTTCGTGACAATCCTACCATTTTCACTCACTCCACACAAGTTACTATCCCTCGCACTTTCCACTTTAAAATCATTCAACATATGGTACGCGCTCACACTGTGTCCAAATTTCTTCATAGCCTGCAGTATATTTTTGCCTTTGTAACTTTTTAAAGTGTTTACCCCGCCAGGATGGTCGCGCAAAAACTTTTTTATGTCATAGTTTTGTTCGTCGAGCCGGACGGGGAACGCCATGGTGTCCGTGGCGACCATCACGTTTTGAGACCGAATAGCGACTGAAGACTGAACTGTCTGAAGCTGAAATCGCTTATCAGAATAGCCGCCGAAAAGATAGGTCTAGTTGTCATATTCGGCATTTAACATATTTTATTTGTACAAACAAGGTGCTTGGTTTACTACCGCTTATTTAGGGTTTGAAAAATCGTGCGTAGTCGTCGCACGATCTATAGGGGGCAATTTTTGAAATGCGAGTGCTTGACTCTGAGATTTTGAGCTCTGTGAGAAACGGTGAAATGGTATTTTAGAAATGACAAGGATAGGAATTTAAAACTGTGATTATTAAAACTGCTTATATACCTACTTTATAATACATATATGCAAAAATAACCGTGATATGACAAACCTTTGTGCGTGATTATTTTCGACTTTAATTTCTTTTGCGCTCGAAAGTCAAAAATCAGCACTTAAGGCCATTCCTCGATTCGGACAAGCCACGCCCATCCGTTAGAGACACGTTTATGGCTCCCGTGCACGAAAGAAAGAGATGCAGCGCTCTTAAGTATCACACTTTTTGACCAAACTACGATAAATAAGCGAATCTATAAAGTTTTGTCTAATTTTGCTTCTGTGACTTTTTAGATAAACCAGAATACCATATTTTTTACTTAATTATATTGCTTATTCTCTTATAGTTTACGTAAGCTAAGAAAAATAAGGAGAAACAGGACCCAACTTCGGATTTTTTTTCTATCGAGGCAACTTTCGGCAATCGTGTTTCGGCTTGTGCCAAAAACAAGAGTATATAGTCTAATAATATATATTCGAAAATAAATTCAGTCCCTTTTCCCGTTTAGTCAATAGAGCGTTTGAAAAAACCTATAATTTTTCAAAGTAGCCCCTTAAGAATGACTTAAGATTTAAGAATAGTTAGGTAGAGGTAATTTACTTAACTTTTTTTTACTTTACGATATTATCAATACCTTGAGTGCTGGTAGCCTTGCGGTAAGACGTCCAACTTTCAATCCGGAGGTCTCGGGGTTCAAACCCAGACTAGTACTACTGAGTTTTTCGGAACTTATGTACGGATTTTTTTTATAAATATAGGAGAGAATGTCCCACTGCTGGGCAAAGGCCTCCCTCCTTTCCTTCCACGTGTCCCGGTATTAAGCCGTCTCCCACCAGTTCCTATCGAAGGCGTCAAGGTCGTCTCGCCATCGCCGTCGAAGTTTGCCGCGACCCCGGGTTTGGTTTTATGGGACACATTTGGTAGGTAGTGACTTTGGCCCACAAATCATCCGGCATGCGAAAAACGTGTCCCGCCCAGTCCCACTTCAGCTTAGCGGCTGTTTCTGCTACGTCAGCTATTTTATTCTTATAGCGTAGTATAGTATTTTTAATAGGATCAGTCAGGTTCACACGCTCCATGGCCCACTTACAAACCTTGAGGATGAATTTCTGAACTTTTGTCAAGGACCAAGTCTGTGCTCCGTAGGTCAAGATAGGGAGAATGCACATGTCCATGAGTTTTCTTTTTAAAGACATGGGAAAGTCTCCCTTCATTTGTTCTCTCACAGACCAATAGCTCATGTACCGAATATCATTTGATATGTACCAGTCGCTTTCCGGTGAAGGAAAAGATCGTAAGGAAACGGGACTAAATCCCAATAAGGCCTAGTTTCTCCTCTGGGTTGGGAAGTCAGATGGCAGTCGCTTTCGTAAAAACCTGTGCCTACGCCAATTCATAGGATCTCAAAAATCTCAAAAAAGTATGGAATTTTTGGGTCATTTTTTTCTTTTTGGATGGAAAGAGCTCGTGACTCTGAGTAAAATATCATAAAATTTACAGAAAATTCTACTATTTCCAAAGGTGGCAATTTTTTAAAGAAACTCTCACCTATGAGTTTGCAAACTATTTTGTAAGGCAAGGAGCTGACAAATTACTTCACTCAATTATAAATACTACTTTTATATATAAATAGATGGATATAGATAAATGCTTAAATACATACGAAACGTCCATAACTTAGGAACATATATCCGCGATAAATACACAAATAAATGCCCTGACCAGGATTTGAACCCGGTATATTCTGCTAGTCCTGCTTCATAAGCAGGGTCACTATACCGACTAGGCTAGGAGGCCGTTAAATCGACCCTTGCACCCTTGCACGAGACCGGTCCGGTACCTATATCTTATCTGAATTCCATGTGACCTTGAGTTATAACTATTAAGTGTGACTAACGGAAGATTAAGAAGATAAAAAATGCCTGCCAGCCGCACGTAGCCATAATAAGTGTTACAATAAGTCCTATCAGTAGCAGCCGTTACATGCATCGTATCAGTACCTATCAAAATACAATTAAAGCCTTTTAGAGTTTTATAACATATTTACTACGTAACGTATTCACTAAATAAATCAGGAAAGCACCACCTGAGTATTACCTACAATTCACTGTAGGTACTACAAGAGTACACAACGAGTAGTCCAACTACGAACGAAAAAACTGAGCGGGCCGCGGGCAAAAAAACAACTGACGACGCGAGTTACGCGACCGAAATAGACATGATAAAATGAGGGGTGTGCCACTACGGTGTTACCGTTGCGCGAAATATGCTTGGTACAGCCCTGCGTCCGGAGTTTGAATTGCAAACGTGAATTTTTATTTGTTCGCAGATGAGTTATAGGGTCTAAAAGACCACCTTACGAAGCTGCGCTAATGAGTTCGAATCTCGGTTTCTCGGTGTGGGCTTTTATTTATGTACTATAGTATAATATAAGTTATGGTAGTTTCCTATGTAATAATAAATATAAATTAAGCCTAACTTAAGATAGAAAATTTATAAAGAGAATATAAATAATAAATTAGGTATAAAAAATCTGAAAGCGACTTGATGAATGCTTATAGTCTGGCAAACCAAAAGCGCAGTAACAGTCAGAGTAACATGCTATACCCATCCCTTTTTTAGTAGTGAGAGTACTAGCATTAGAAAAAGACAGTATGATTCTCCCTGTCTATGCTTGAAGTGGAACAAACTCTGGCCAAACTATAGATCTAGACATGAATGGCGCTCAAATTATTTAGTTTATTTGGAACGCATTCTTTTACCGTCGACCTGCCACTGTCAGACATTGTTTGTCACTAATGTCACTAGCTGTCACTTCACTACATCACTACACTAGTGTCACTTTACATTTGATTTGTTGAATTGTTTATTTAATGTATTTCTTTGAAAAGTTCTTGATTCGAATATTGAAACATAGTTGTTTTCTAACAGGAGTTCCGTAATAATGTCTTTCTATTATTTAACACCCGTAAAAGGGGACATGCCGGCACATTTACTCGAAACTATCGTCATCACAAGATTGGAGTTTTTAAAGGCTGTTTACAAAGGAGATACCATTGTTTATAACGAATACATGGTCGAAGGAAGTGTTTACGATAACGTGGGGCATTTCATGTTATGTATTGTAACTATTTTGACACAGAATACGGGCTTTTCTCAGTTCTTTTTAAAAGCAGAGACTGAACTATTTAAGAGACGCATTAGAGCCCTATCTGCATACGATCTGAGACGATTTGCTAAGAGACTGCTGAACAGTATTAAACGTAATGATGACACTCCTTGTGAGGCATTGAAAGTGTTGTGTCAGCATCTTGTCTTGAAAAACTTAGCTCATCATATTTCCATATCTCATGACACAAACTGTTTAGTACATAGCATTGAATTAAATTTTAAACATTGTCTTATGTTTGTTGCTAGCAGGCAGGTTGAAATGAAACGAGGCATAGCTAAATTGCCTTGTGGTAAGTGGTTACAATATTTACTATCACTATTTAATAATAATTTAAGGTGCAGAATATCTCAGACTGACTTAGCACCTTTGAGAAGTGACCCTCGTATTACCGACTTGTTAAATAAAACAAGTAAAGACTTAATACCATTCACAAGCGTAAACAACAATACACATGGTCTTCTCAGTAAAAATGTTGACAGTTCATCAAAATTCTTTCCTCCGTGTATGCTAAATTTGCATCGAAACCTGCGAACCAGACATAGACTGTCTCACACGCAAAGATTCTTTTACAGCCTCTTTCTAAAAGATATTGGCATGCCTGTGGAGCAAGCCATAGACTTTTGGAGACATGAATATAGGCTCGATCCTAATGGCACCCATGTCTGTTGCCATAGTTGGGAAAAAGATGAAAAAAAGTACCTTTATGGTATTAGACATATGTATGGACTAGAAGGCGGAAGGAAGAACTACACATCTGTGAACTGTCAAAGAATACAAGGGTCAGATAATGCCTGTTCTGAAGGTGGATGTCCTTTTAAATTTGATCATCAACAGATGGTTAACCTTCTTCCTGGATGTCCGGATAATGTTTTGTCTCAAATAAATGAATTGAAAGGAAAAAGGCAGTACAACGCTGCCTGTAGGACTTATTTACAAAGTACTTTAAAAACCGACTGTGATAGTGTAAGCTTTAGTTTTACTCCTGTTAAATATTACATGATTGCATCTAATTGTGAAATGCAGTCAAAATGAATCCTTTTTTTATTTTATTTAGACCCCCTATTCCTTGCTTAAATTAGAGAGTATAATTATTAAATAATTAATAAACAAATATTAGGAAAATATTACACAATTCAACCTGGTCCCATGGCATAGAGTAACAAGTTACTGTGATAAACAAACAAATGAATACCCTGACCAGGTTCGAACCCGTGACCTGCTTCATAGGCAGATTCACTACCGATTAGGCTAGGAGGCCGTCTAATTATTATAGTTTCATACAGCAGTACAGTCTAAAAAAATTGAAACTCCAAGTCTAGCGCCATCTGGACGAGAGCAACCTAAAGATATCTTACTGTACCGTAGTAATGCTACTCGTTACGAGATGGCGCTTTTCTTGTTCAGGTGATTAGGGCCTACCGCGAAATTCTAAAATCGAGAAAACGTTGGCCCCGTCTCTGTCGCTCTTGCAAATACGAAAGAGAGTGATGTAAATAGACGATTCGATGAACGAAGTGGTTCGCGGTTATAAGCGCTTCGTCTGATGGAATAACCTATAACTCACCATACAACTCAGACATCGTTAGTGCTGCCACCTATATATATCATACAGAAAATATTCAATTTATGTTTTTTGAACGCATCCGTAGTATCTTTAATATTTTTTATCAGTGGAGCGTGTTTCCGAACTGGTATTAACCTGCAAAAAATTAAAGTTGCGTGATTCTGTGTGCTATTTCATTTACAACTATACAGTTATTGCTAATATCTGTCTCGCTTACTCTTCATAGAGTTGTATTTCATTTCGGTAGTATTAAGCCCCATGCTGCTGACATTTGACAGTTTAAATAAATTCTGATGACGGATAGAAAAAGGTTATAAACAGAATAAGAGGAAATAATAGGCTGATTTAGATAAATTAACAAATTGAGAGATTATATTAATAACGCGTAAGATATTACTGTAGCCCCCTCAATAAATTATTATAGATTTATTTACGTAAGCATCCGGATACCCGAGGAACCGCAACGTGTACTAGGTTAGGCCGTTAGTGAAACATGTTAGTACAATATTTAAAATAACATGACTGACAGAAAAATGTGCAAATTTTACAATTTGAATGTACCGGAGCGACGATCTGGCGAAGGCGGGACTCAGAACCACAATGAGGAGGACGAGCGAGCGTTGGAGGAGGCGATCCCGCCAGTCGTGCCCCCTAACGAGCACAAACTTGAGTACAATTACTGGATGTGGTTCTCGCGACGAGGTGCCGCCGCGCGCTCCGGCTACAGCCAGGTGACTATCACTGCCATTGAACTTTAATCTTACAAAAATACCTATTAGGACCGTTCACATTGCAATTACCTCATTGGTAAGTACACAATATTCATCATCATAGTTGTGTTATTAGGCTAGTGGTCTACATATTTGAATCATGATAAAAGAATTTAGTTGTATAACAAGCTCAAATATGTGTAACTGAGTTATAGATGTTTTCTTAGTATCAATATGTAGTTGAGTACTCGCAGTACAAGTTATGTATAATTTGAGACTAGTTGAATCTGTGTAAGCAGTATTTCCACAGTTATTTGTGTTGACTCTGCGTTTTAAGAATGTCATTAAAGCCTAAACACATTAACATTATCTTGCAAGTAAGATTGCTTTGTCTATAATTAAGAATAATTTCTAAGGAATTTGTTATTAAATAAATACAAACTTCTTCTTGTTCTTTTTGCTATAAAGCCGATGTAAAATAAATGAAAAAGGATGTTTGAAGGCATTGAAAATTTCGTCAGCTTAGCAACTGAACCCATAGCTTAATTGGTAAAGCGATCAAGCCCCGGTAAGGATGCAGGTTCAAGTCCTGCTGGGTTGAATATTTTTTCAGTGTTTTCAAAGTTTGTATTTATTTAATAACAAACTTTAGTTTGAGTGGAATGCACCACTTTAAAAACATATAAAAATAATTATGATTTCTATGGAATGTTTATGGCAATGTGCGAATGCCATTAATATGGAGAAATTGACTAGAACTAATTGAAGCAAAGGTAAGGTAATTACAGACTACAGGCTATAGGCAAGTATGCTGTTTCTATTTATCAGTGGCAGCGCATCCATAGAACACGATTCCTATCGGCTTGCCTAATAGTAGAAAATTTAAACCAAACTAAGCTTCAGCTTGCCTAAGAATTTTTTTTCCCACCGCCACTGCTATTTATGTTATTTATTTTAGTTTATATTAATACATTTAATAAGTACCCCTGGAAATCCATAATATCAACGTTGTTGTGCACTATTTAACATACTTTATCTAGAGCAATAATTTCAGATTTATTAGGTTTATTTTAAAAGGAAGTAATGCAAGATTAAATTAATTTAAACAATAAAAATTCACATTATTAATACTTTATTGGAATACTGAAAATCTTTTTGTATTCTTTTTTGTTCTAAAGTCCTTAAGTTGCTCTAACGTCCAAACTCAAGGTTTGCCAGCGAGCAATGGAGCGTAGTATACTAAGTGTTTGTAGAACTGATCGAATCAGAAACATGGAACTATGCTCCAAAACCCAAGTTGTGGATGTATATGTCAAGACCGCCAAGCTGAAATGGGACTGGGCTGGGCATGTCTGCCGCATGCATCCAGACAGGTGGGCTAACATGGTTACCCAGTGGGACCCACAACACACCATGGAAGAAGCAGCCCGGGGTCCAGGCAGACCGAAAAGGAGATGGCGGGACGACTTGGACGCATTTTACACAGAATGGTGGCAAAATTCATACGATCAGGTCGAGTGGAGAAAAAGGGAAATATTTTTTGTACAATAAATATATTATTTTACGTTTTTAATCCCTTACTTTTCTCAAAAGTTTGTTTGCAACAAATTATGCTTATGTTAGTGCATTTTAAACGGTGCAGGTATTGTGGCCATCAAAAACTTGTTCAGCATTTTCAGAATGATGTGAAAGCAAGCTGATTCAGGTATTGACAATTTATTTGGTAACATTGGTAATGGTTACTATGAAGTTGTTGACTTGAAGTTAAAACTGATTATCAATAAAGCACTATGAATCAGTTATCAAATAGAACAAGAGTTATCAACTTTTTTAAAGAGCTGCTTTCAGGAAACAATTTTTTTTGTTTATTAATTATTAGTATTAAAATTAGACAATTACAGAATCTGTTTTTCTAATTTAGGAAATTATAAAAAAAAAAACCATTTTCTTTATTAATTTTTTTATTTTATTTCTTTTCCACAACTATTTCTACAGGTGCTAAGCCTAAGACAATAGTGTAACTATTTTAAAGTTTATAACCTAAAGTATATACCTACTACATCTAGATAATATCATTACGCCTATAACATAATATAAATAATGCAGCCTTTTTGAATTCATTCAGAGAACATGCAAATAAATCAATGCTTTCATGTAATAGGCGTGCTTGCACCGCCTCGCGAGGAAATAGCCGCGCGCGACAGTTCGGCTAGTGTGGATATGTCTCGCATGAGGCATTGCATATAAAGTTGACATGGTGTGTTGCAGGCGCTCCGTCTGGTGGGTCGCGTGGGCAGCGTGGAGCAGTGGTGGGGGCTGTACGCGCACCTCGCACGGCCCGCAGACCTGCCGCCACTGTCCGACCTGCACCTGTTCAAGCTGGGCATCAAGCCCATGTGGGAGGACCCGGCCAACGTCAACGGCGGCAAATGGGTGAGCTCTAATACTACTGTATACTGATATGTAGATTTAAAGACCCCTTTCCAAAGAGTTTTTGCTTTTAATACTTGTTTGAAGGCTGATAATCAGCGATCGGATTTTACGGTGCAACACGGTTTTTTTTACCTCATAAATTATGTTAAAACGATCTTCGATATTTTAGGACACATGTTGTTTATTTTAGTTACAAAAGTTACATTTCAATAACATTTTAACGACTATATTCGCAAAATAAGTGCATATTTTCCGCCGTGTTGCACCGTAAAATCCGATCACTGCTGATAATGTAAACGATTTTTGCTCAGAAGATTGTTTGGTAATTATTAACTAACTTCAAGCTCCTACACTGTTATATACAGAAATGTGTATCTATTTTCCCATTATCTGACAGCTATTATAAGAATAGCATTGCATCTGCAATATTGTGTTGAAATGCCTTAATTGCGTATTATTTAACCTTTTGACGACCTTCGTCTGATATATGAGACAAAGTGAGATCGTGAATGACACCTTCATAATTTATGAGAGAGTTCAAAATTGATAGTGCAATTTTTGACATATGGCGGTCAAAAGGTTAATAGACAAAAACGTTTTAATGTAACAGACAGTCCGGCTGCGCAAGACGCAGACGGGGCGCGCGTGGGAGGACCTGTGCATGGCCATGCTGGGCGAGCAGTTCATGGTGGGCCGCGAGATCTGCGGCGTCGTGCTGTCCGTGCGCTTCCAGGTAGGTACCTCTGCATGGCCATGCTGGGCGAGCAGTTCATGGTGGGCCGCGAGATCTGCGGCGTCGTGCTGTCCGTGCGCTTCCAGGTAGGTACCTCTGCATGGCCATGCTGGGCGAGCAGTTCATGGTGGGCCGCGAGATCTGCGGCGTCGTGCTGTCCGTGCGCTTCCAGGTAGGTACCTCTGCATGGCCATGCTGGGCGAGCAGTTCATGGTGGGCCGCGAGATCTGCGGCGTCGTGCTGTCCGTGCGCTTCCAGGTAGGTACCTCTGCATGGCCATGCTGGGCGAGCAGTTCATGGTGGGCCGCGAGATCTGCGGCGTCGTGCTGTCCGTGCGCTTCCAGGTAGGTACCTCTGCATGGCCATGCTGGGCGAGCAGTTCATGGTGGGCCGCGAGATCTGCGGCGTCGTGCTGTCCGTGCGCTTCCAGGTACCTCTACAAGCTTACATACTGCAGACGGTTGGCTGCGCCTGACGCAAACCACACTTATGATTTGACACAGTATGGCATGAAACATTAACCCCTTGATCTCTTCCTTCCCCGTTAACTTGTGACGTAATTAATGGATGAATCCCGGTTGACACTGCGTAAACAGCGTTAACCTACATATAATAAACAAAATGACGTTTGCTGCTTTGCTAATAAATGTACAACATTTTCAGGAGGACCACTTAGCCGTGTGGCACCGGACGGCGTCGGACCGCGAGGCAGCCACGCGCGTGCACGACACACTGCGGCGCGTGCTGCAGCTGCCGCCGTCCGTGCCGCTCGCCTACAAGGAGCACCCCGCGCCGCGCGCCGACGACGAGCGCTCGTAGCCCCCGCCCACCCCGTGCCGGCACAGGTACGTGCACGACACGCTGCGGCGCGTGCTGCAGCTGCCGCCGTCCGTGCCGCTCGCCTACAAGGAGCACCCCGCGCCGCGCGCCGACGAAGAGCGCTCGTAGCCCCCGCCCACCCCGTGCCGGCACAGGTACGTGCACGACACACTGCGGCGCGTGCTGCAGCTGCCGCCATCCGTGCCGCTCGCCTACAAGGAGCACCCCGCGCCGCGCGCCGACGACGAGCGCTCGTAGCCCCCGCCCACCCCGTGCCGGCACAGGTACGTGCACGACACGCTGCGGCGCGTGCTGCAGCTGCCGCCGTCCGTGCCGCTCGCCTACAAGGAGCACCCCGCGCCGCGCGCCGACGAAGAGCGCTCGTAGCCCCCGCCCACCCCGTGCCGGCACAGGTACGTGCACGACACACTGCGGCGCGTGCTGCAGCTGCCGCCATCCGTGCCGCTCGCCTACAAGGAGCACCCCGCGCCGCGCGCCGACGACGAGCGCTCGTAGCCCCCGCCCACCCCGTGCCGGCACAGGTACGTGCACGACACGCTGCGGCGCGTGCTGCAGCTGCCGCCGTTCGTGCCGCTCGCATACAAGGAGCACCCCGCGCCGCGCGCCGACGACGAGCGCTCGTAGCCCCCGCCCACCCCGTGCCGGCACAGGTACGTGCACGACACGCTGCGGCGCGTGCTGCAGCTGCCGCCATCCGTGCCGCTCGCCTACAAGGAGCACCCCGCGCCGCGCGCCGACGACGAGCGCTCGTAGCCCCCGCCCACCCCGTGCCGGCACAGGTACGTGCACGACACGCTGCGGCGCGTGCTGCAGCTGCCGCCATCCGTGCCGCTCGCCTACAAGGAGCACCCCGCGCCGCGCGCCGACGACGAGCGCTCGTAGCCCCCGCCCACCCCGTGCCGGCACAGGTACGTGCACGACACGCTGCGGCGCGTGCTGCAGCTGCCGCCATCCGTGCCGCTCGCATACAAGGAGCACCCCGCGCCGCGCGCCGACGACGAGCGCTCGTAGCCCCCGCCCACCCCGTGCCGGCACAGGTACGTGCACGACACGCTGCGGCACGTGCTGCATAGGGTGGGCCGATTTTGTATGGAAGAAAATAAATATTCAAAACTCATATCGTAATAGGTATCAAAAGTTGCGTAACAATGCGCAATGCCATTAACTTACCTAATTCAGTAGTATTTAGCTCTTAATTTTCACTAAAATCATATAATATAACACCCCAACAGGTCATATAAAATACAATTATCACTTTATCGCATGAAATACGAGAAGGGTCGTTAATATATACAATACATTTTTAGTTTATATTGAATATGAAAGTAGAGCTGCTTAAATATGATAAAAACAGTTTTTGTCATTTTTATTATGCATTTTTACAATTATTAGAAACTAGCTGTACCCGCGCGGCTTCGCTCGCGTGTGTTGCAGTTGATTCTGTTACTTTTCCTCAACAGTCCATTGCTGAACGCTTTCTACTTGTAAAATTTTATAAAGTCAGTTTAGCAGTTTAGCTAAAACCGACTTCTTCCATATAACTTCGACATCCCAAAAGATCGACGGAAAGCGTCTAAGATTGGACTGTGTCAGCCATGGTCAAGATAAGCATGTGAGTGGGAAGATCTGGCGAGCTAAAAAGTCTTTTTCTCCCATCTTGAATGTTTAACCTAACAGTTCTTGGTATACTTAGCAATAGTACGGTGGATTTTTTCTTTATGCGGGGGGCTCCGCCCCCCGAGCCCCCCTTGTTTACCGCCTATCCCGTGGTAAGCCCTATCAAAACTCTTTTTCTCCCATCTTAAATGATTAACCTAACAATTTTTGGTATCATTAGCAATCTACGGTGTTTTTCCTTTATGCGGGGGGCTCCGCCCCCCGAGCCCCTCTTTCTTTACGGCCCGTCACGTCGTAAACCCTATCAAAACTCTTTTTCTCCCATCTTGAATGTTTAACCTAACAATTCTTGCTATACTTAGCAATATTACGGAGTATTTTTTCTTTATGCGGGGGGCTCCGCCCCCCGAGCCCCCCTTGTTTACCGCCTATTCCGTGGTAAGCCCTATCAAAACTCTTTTTCTCCCATCTTAAATGATTAACCTAACAATTTTTGGTATCATTAGCAATCTACGGTGTTTTTTCTTTATGCGGGGGGCTCCGCCCCCCGAGCCCCCCTTTCTTTGCGGCCCGTCACGTGGTAAACCCTATCAAAACTCTTTTTCTCCCATCTTGATTGTTTAACCTAACAATTTTTGGTATCATTAGCAATCTACGGTGTTTTTTCTTTATGCCCGAGCCCCCCTTTAATTGCGGCCCGTCACGTGATACACCCTGTCAAAACTCGTTTTCTCCCATCTTGATTGTTTAACCTAACAATTTTTGGTATCATTAGCAATCTACGGTGTTTTTTCTTTATGCGGGGGGCTCCGCCCCCCGAGCCCCCCTTTCTTTACGGCCCGTCACGTGGTAAACCCTATCAAAACTCTTTTTCTCCCATCTTGAATGTTTAACCTAACAATTTTTGGTATACTTAGCAATAGTGCGGGGTGTTTTTTCTTTATGCGGGGGGCTCCGCCCCCCGAGCCCCCCTTGTTTACCGCCTATTCCGTGGTAAGCCCTATCAAAACTCTTTTTCTCCCATCTTAAATGATTAACCTAACAATTTTTGGTATAATTAGCAATACTACGGTGTTTTTTCTTTATGCCCGAGCCCCCCTTTAATTGCGGCCCGTCACGTGATACACCCTGTCAAAACTCTTTTTCTCCCATCTTGATTGTTTAACCTAACAGTTCTTGGTATACTTAGCAATAGTACAGTGAATTTTTTCTTTATGCGGGGGGCTCCGCCCCCCGAGCCCCCCTTTATTTGCCGCCCGTCACGTGCTGAACCCTATCAAAACTCTTTTTCTCCCATCTTGAATGTTTAACCTAACAATTCTTGCTATACTTAGCAATAGTACGGAGTATTTTTTCTTTAACGCCCCCCGAGCCCCCCTTTCTTTGCCGCCTGTCACGTGCTAAACCCTATCAAAACTCTTTTTCTCCCATTTTTAATGTTTAACCTTACAATTCTTGCTATAATTAGCAATAGTACGGTGTGTTTTTTTATGCGGGGGGCTCCGCCCCCCGAGCCCCCCTTTGTTTACGCCCCGGCACGTGATATACCCTGTCAAAACTCTTTTTCTCCCATCTTGCATGTTTAACCTAACAATTTTTGGTACAATTAGCAATAGTCCGGTGTGTTTTTTTTCCTTTTTCGCGGGGTGCTCCCCGACCCCCTCCCCCTTTTATCAACCACCTCGTGGAAAATTCTCCCATCTTGAACATTCAAACATTTTTGGTAACAATAGCAATAATAGTGTGTTTTTCTTTATGCGAGTCCCCTTTAACCATCTATTACGTAAATTCTATCAAAACTGATTTTTCTTCCGTCTTTAACATTCAACTTAACAGTTTGTTGAATTTTGTAATTCTAATGTATTTTTTCCCCTTGCATAGGCTTATATTGGCCCTATGGTTGACGACTGGTAGAGAATACAATTTGGTATTATACTTACTCGCCATTTCGTGCAATATCATCAGTGTTTTCAACAGCTCTGTTGATGAGATAGGCGTTGCTAAGCAACCGCGTGCTAGCGCGCCAGGCCTCATATTCCTTTCCCATACAAAGTTTAAACCCCCCTTTAACCCCCTTAAATCCAAAATGTTCGTATTTTTTATAGCCTATGTCCTGACCAGAGGTCTGTTGAACCTGCTAGTCAAGTTTTTATCGAAATCGGTTCAGGCGTTTTGACGCCAACTCTCCCCATCCAAACAGACAAACAGACAAACAGACAAAAATTCTAAAAATCGTCGAAACGTGTTCTGTTATCGATTCTAAGAGCTACTAACTAATTTCTTTACTAATATCTCCAATGTACAGATTTTTTACCCTCTTCACCTTTATTATATGTATAGATAATTGTAAAACTTAGGCAAAAGTTACGTTTTGTACCAATTCAGGCATATTACGATGTGCTTTTTCTCATTGGTTTGCTATAAACAGTATATATTTTTATGATCTATTTTATTTATTTGTTCACTAATGACTCTAGAATAGGATTGAAATACAAATTTGGGCGTCTGCCATATATTAAAAAGTTTTTTTCCGAAAAACATAATTTACGAGTACTTTTTAGACTTCAGAAAAAGTGTTTAGGAGTATAATTGACGAACGTTAAAATCATGTCGGATGCAAAAGGCATTGCTTTCTTCAAACAAAAAATTAAAAATGAAAAAAAAAGATGTTGAAATTTTATTTAAAAAAATATATTTATTTTTACACTTAATCGCTGGTAGAGGGCTCAAAGTATATTGCTAGATTTTTTAAATTATTTTTCTCGTTATCTACATAAAATTACGCATCTTTTAAGTGGTATTACATTGCTAATTTCCAATATTTACTCAAACGGCCCACCCTATAGTCTGTATCTTTAGGTATTTAAATAAAAGTAAACAAACAATTTGTACATTCTCGGGTAGTTATAACATTTATTGGTTAACCAACCAAAAAGAGTATGACATAACCAAATACAAAAGCGCCTAGATCTGTCACTGAACGAACGACCTGACTTTAACCTACATTATTTGATCATGTAATGTTTTCATCTATCTTCAACTGGCTTAAGGAGCCATTGGAGGGTAGATTTTGTTTACTTTTATTTAAATACCTAAAAATACAGACTATAGCTGCTGCCGCCGTCCGGGCTGCTGAGGGCATGATTTTTCCGTCCGATGCTTGGCGGTGAAAGAGTTATACACGTACTCGTAGCAAATTACAGAGTTCTAGTTACTGAAATAAGTATTGGACAGACGCCGGGCGTGGCGATACTAAAAGGTTCCTGGTAGACCATGAAACTCTAAAAAAGGGAATTACATTAGTTTCTTCGTTTCTTTTATTAAAATTACTTAACATTTATGGTATGACATTTGAAAAAAATCTCAAAATTAATTTTTGTTTTCTAAATAAAAAATTTTTTTTGAAGATTTTCGTACATTGCGTACATTATAAATACCTAGTACATACCATACCATATCTTTATTTTTTCTCACTAATACATCTAGTATAATAAGACATCTTGTTCCTCACAGTATCCTCAGCACAGCGCGCGGCACGGCACCCCCAGGCCCGACACGACACGTCGAGGTAAACCAACGCATTTACCTGCCTTATATCTGAGCAGAAATCGGTGGCTCCAAGACATTTCGTTACAAAAATACCTATCATTGGATCGCCTTGAAACGGGTTCTACAAAATACGAAGTTACGTATCGTCTGATTTTATTTAAAGCTATAGAAAAGGATGGGTACATAATTCTCTTTTTTGTGAGAATCCGCAGTTTTGTTTGAATTAGTATGGGGTGTAAAGATATATGAGTTGAAAAGAAACTAAATATAAAGTGATCCTGTCTCATTCACTCATGGCCATCATAACTGGAAACAGTGATGGACGATTTTGGCATTTAAACATTAAAAATCAGACTAAAAATTCGAGTCATACGGATGATAAGAAATTGTCTAAATTGAATCAATCAAAATGTACCTTAATTAAGACATAAGTAGTCTCTTTTTCATATTCCTAGATCACGTGAATACTTATATCGTTCCTCCAATACTTTTTAAGAACACAACTAGTTGCCACTAATATAACTTTTAAATACCAATATAACCTCAAGCATTGGTACCAGTGATCGTATTTAGGGTGCAACACGTGTTTTTTCACCTCTAAAATTATGCTAAAATGGATAATCTTCGGGATTTTCGGACACACGTTGTTTATTTTAGTTACAACAAATATATTTCAAATTTCAATACAGTTTTAACGACTCGCAAAATAAGTGTATGATTTATGCCGTGTCGCACCCTAAAATCCGATCACTGACAATTTACCAAGGATCGTAAACTGCGAGCGAAATCCATTGAAATGTTGAAATGACATATGAGTCAAATCGACCGTTCGGTCGACCGGTCGATTGATCGTATGAGTGAGTATGTGTGAGTGTGTGAGTTCAATGGATTTCGCTCGCAGTTTACGATCCTTGATTATTACCCAGAAAGCGACTGAAAATATCACTACTAGATATAAGACATGTTGCATAGTTGTTAAATAATAATCTCCTATTTGTGGTGCACAATGAATAATAAAAAACAGTTTGGGTTATAACGTGATAAGTAGTACAAATTCATTGTCAAATAAATAGATACTGGATAGATCATTAATAAATCGATTTAAATCATTTTGAAGGTTATAAAAGTATAAGTTTTAGTAGTGGCAACACTTAATCGTGCAAACAATAACTCATAGTATATTGAGTATTTGTCGATCCATTTGTCCAATGCAAGGAAATGTTATACCGATAGCTCGTGATTTCTCACTCATTTTCAGCACTGGTTTGACGTGAGCGCCATTTTTTTTAAACTTATTTATGTTAAAGCTATACAGACATTTAACATTTTTGTAGATTGTAACATTGCTAACAATAGTAATAATGTTACAATAATCAACTTACGCCCCGTCCAACCCAAGCAAACTAACGGCTAACGAATGTTAACTGCGTCCACGTTCAGTTTGTAGTCGTTATTTTGCTTGTTGTGGACGCACCACCAGGTCAGTGGCGTATTTTATGTTTCAAATTGCATTTCTATTTATTTCCGTTCTAAGTACCAATTATGTAGAGTTATGTTTTAACATTGATAATGATCCCTCGAAATGTTTTCCTTAGCTCTCATTAGGGATGTAGTATATAATCACTGGCCATTTTTAAACACTGTTTTTGTCTCGTCATTGTGTATTTTTCGTGGATGTATTCAAGTAGTTTCCGAAAGAACTCTCAATGTAATAGTTTCAATCAATATTATTAATTGTTACAAATTGTATAATATTGTATGGACGTAGTTAAGTATGTTGTATGATTTCGAAAAGCCAGTTGTGTTGGCAGTTTTTAAAATATAGTATAAATTAATTGAAAGTTTTAGATAAGTTGACTGAAATGAAACTGAGTGAGATTACGAATTATTTTGTAGCCATGCTCCACACAATAGCCATTACAGGCTAAGTAAAAGGGACTTTTTGAGTGTTAAATTGTCTAGATACCTAACACATCTATCTTCATAAATGATTTATAGGATCAAGAGAGGCTTGTGAGGTATTTCAGATACATCTCCTCAAAAAGCTTTTTTTAGATATAATACAGCAATCTATTGCCCGCTGTAACTATATCTAGAAACTTAGGCCAGCATCGGATTCATTCTCACAAGGCAGCAATGTACATAATAGTAAAATTGAGTAAATATCACGTTTAGTAATTGTGAGAGTGTCGCCCGTCGCCCTTGTACAGTCGCAGTTTTAACTGGTTTACTGGAAATAAAGAATCAGCCTTTGTATACTTTCAACCGTTGTTTTCTTAAACATATCCCTCTGTATCAGGCCGTGGGGCGGATAATCCAGGACAAGGGTCCTGGTCAAGACCGCACCAGACTTGCTTCACTACACTGGAATGCTCATACTTAGCTTGAGCTTCCAGCATGATCAGCAACCTGAAGTTTTTATTGGGCTAAGAATCTCGTACTGCCATTTGTGTAGGAAGTAGGTACGTCTTAGCAGGAGAGAAGGTGAATAAATATACAGGTGAGTGTTTTCAACAAGTAACCATACTGTGCGAGGCAATTAGTTAGGCCATACTGAACAACATTTTCTAGGGGACCAACTTAGAAATCACAAAATTAACTGCTTACCAATGGCGGTGGGTTAAAAAATTTTTTAGGCAAGCCGGATTTTGCTTAACATGTCTACATAAGCTGTAAGAAAACTACTCAGGTGCCCGAGAACTAGGTAAGCCGGCGGGAATCGGGTTTTATGGACGCGCCGCCACTGCTGCTTACTGAAAAATCATTTTAGCCGATCAGATGGCGACGTTCTCTATGGGGAGGCTAATTTTTTTTATGATTTTGGTGTTGGTCCCATAGGAAAAGTTAAAATAACCTCGTACAAAATGGCGAATTGTTGATAAAATACCCAGTATACTGTAGAGTGCTAAATGCAAAAAGGTAATGAAACCACAATATTGTCTAGAAAATATATTTTAATACATCAAATTTCAACAGACACTTGTTATTTGAAATAAAAATAAATGATGAACCATTGATATTCGCTACCACAAATAATCTCGCACTGTATACCTAGTTACGTCTAGGAGTCGTAGGCTACCTTACTTTACGTACACTAGAGCTGTGAACACATGTCGGACTGTGGTACTGAACGAGAATGTGTAAAACCATACACGCTCCTCGTAAGGCCCAACGTGCAATACGATGTACCATCCCCCACACTGTTAACTGCCCAAGGGTGGGCCTTATGCCTTTTGTAATAAGGTCCATCGATGTACAGTTAAGAGTGTTGCTGTTTGTACATTTCATTTTAATAGTTTGAACAGCACAGTACACTGAATAAGTCGTTTTTCTTTTGATTCGTTATTTTCTTGCAAATAAATGTATAGGTAACAATGTTTAACTAGATTCAAGTCTCTTTGGCAAACAATGGATGGTGGGCATTACGAGGCTACATCTTTATTAGCTATGGATCAACTCTTACCTACCACACCACACCACAAACAATGAAGAGTTCATGACGTGTAGTGTCTTATGCATTCCCGTCAAACATGACCTTTAGCTACTTTAGTTAGGCCGTAGGTACTTTGTATTTACGCGCCTAGTCATCAAAAATATATTCAACAGTCAATATTTCTTTACAAATGAAAGGGCAGAAAACAATGTTTTAAACCGCGCTACGCCTGTATAAAAATCTAAATGAGACCATTAAATACAAACCAAAATGAGCCCTATAATTACACCGATAAGATCTATAGTACCACATGCCCACAGCCTAAAATCTGACACCCATCTAAGCTATGTAAATTACAGTAGTCTATGTACATTTGGCAACTTGCTTACGCTACGGTGTGATATGCTCGCGGCATAGGGATATTGAATCGTTCCCATTGATATTTCGTTTATATCCATCACAATGTTTCCAATGATATTCGTTCAGACAGCGTGGTAGGGTTATATCAAAGAGTTTCTATTTAAAAGAGGCGTGCAGTCTTTTTAAGGCTTCAATTCTGAAGTGCCATCTAATCAAGAGCAACCGAATGTTACCACATGATGTAAAGGAACCGTGCAGCGCCATCAGAACTAGTAGCGAGTAGCGTATAACGGTTCCTCTACCTACATTTTCGGTAACTTTGGGTTGCTCTCGTTCAAATGGCGCTTCAGACTCGGAGCCTCAAAAAGTTCTTAGACTGTGCGCCTCTATTAAATAGAGACTCTCTGGTTATAGTAAAGTATGTCTTAAACGGGAAATCTAAAATGAAAAACAATAAAGATATTCGCTTTTCATTCTAGTACTTTTATTTCCTGAACTTGTTTTGTGTAATAAAGTATTACTACAACTACTATTTTATTAACTTTCGTAAGTATTTCAACAAAAAATACGAGATGTTATGTTGCTCGTAAATATGTTGCATTGTAGTGTTCCTATTATTAATAATGCGTTAATGTTTTATTTATTGATTATTTTATTTGTTAACCACTACCACGCTGGCTCCTGTCCTTCTAGTACTAACATTTATCACAGGGTTTTGTGCTTCCATCTACGGTCCACGTCATTTCGTCTCAAACATATCATTCAAGTGCAGTACATTTTTTAACAAGTGAAAATTCTGACGATTTGATTCAATATTACTTACTATATATAAAAACAAATGCAACTGAACATAGCCCTTGTTTTGATATCAGTCATAATTGCACCAAACACATATCAGTGATAAATGTTAGCGAGATCTCACATCAGTCACTTCCATACATTCTAGGTGCTGTGTTGAGTATCTATTCTGATCAATACAGACTCTTAATTCTTGTCAAAATTGGGCTGAACTCTGCCTATTTAAATGCTGCTACAGTCGAAAAAAATAACGGACCCGTTCCACGAAATCTAATATCTTGTAAATCTTTGTAAATCTCTCCTGAAGGGACTTTTATTTTCAATAAAAGTTACAAGCTTTCAGGACACGAGCCCTAGGCCGTACAAGTTAGGCTTTAAAGTCACAAGTGACATTAAACAGGTATATCCCTTAACACATAAATAAAGCAGGAAATTATAAATATTATTATGCATGAGAATTAGTTGTGTGGGTAAGTGCAACATATGCACAAATTATGTTGCCCCAATGAGGGTATCCGGGAATCCAGATGGCCATCCATGGTTGCCATTTTATCACTTATCGCACTATGCGTCACTTTCACACTTACATACTTGTTAGAGCGTGACAGCTATGATGACAAGCGATAAAAACCCGACCATAGTAGGCTAGCGGTGGCGGCATTGCGACGAGAGGTGTTTTTGACAGCAGCTGTCAAAAACCACCAGTCAAAAAAATGTGATTAAACATGATTGGTGAATAGGGAAGATGCAGTTATAATATTTACCATTATTTTGTGATCAAAATGTTGAAAAAACATAAAATAATAGGTATTGTAACGTTTTTACTTTAGTTTATGCTAATTTCAAACAATAATTACAATTTGAAGTCACGTGAAACGGAACGTGTTTTAATCCACAACTCAGCGTCTGGTGACGTCACACCTGTATGCCAACTAATGGGGTTGGCAACTGTCGCCAGTTTTGTTCTATGGGATTTGAATTAAGGGCTAGCATCCAGGTAAAAAAAACTGAATTTGACACTTGGCAGCTTTGACACGGACAAACCAAGGACGAACAAATATGGCGAGTGACACACACATTAGTGACGTCACAGGAACTGTAGATCCGTTTAGGCGCGAAAATTTTAATTGTCAGTTTGTAACAGCATTTTTTGATTATAAATTATAGTATTTAAATTTTTTAACACACTCGTGGTCTATTCTACGTGCGATTCTTTTAAATGAAAACATTGCATCTTGCCTATTATGAAAGCTGGACCACTCGCCACGGTGCTACCACCTAGTGAAAAAATCGATTCAAGAAACCCTCATTAGAACTACTTAACACAAGCCATCTGCGTTAAGTGGTAGAGGTTGCTTGCTTTATCAAGTAGTAGAACTGATTTTAAAAATGAAAGTTCTTATTTTATAATTTATCTTACTGAGCGACTAGCTCAAATCTTAAATCTAATCAATTGCTTTATTTCATAGTTTGTGTGATGAGCAAAACTATCAAAAACGCACAAATAATGCCAGTCTTACCTACGGGATTCCCAAAATGTTTCATTTTTTTTTACGTAAATGGTACTGAATAGAATAGACTTTTATCTCTTGCTGTCTCATCTTCCTGCGGCCAAGAAAGCGAAGATTTTGTGATAGTGACCAACAATTTCCTACCTGGCAAGATATGTTTTTCTTAAAGGGAACCCCATTAACTAAAACTAAATGTGAGTCTACATCAAAAGGTACCGCATGCGGACAACGTTTTTACTTTTATTCCTCGAACCTGTCTGTACAACGTACGTCGTAAGCGCCTTCCGAGTACCTTTTCACGTAGACTGACACAAATAAACTTTAACATACGTATAAGAAAATATATAACTGTAAAAACTAAATTAGTATACAAAAAATATTTATCTAAGCTTCGACAAGTCATTAATATAAGCTGAAGTTAATAAAGCTTTAAATTAATTTAGCGTATCAGTGTAAATTACACTTTATGGCATCTTCATAGAGTCCAATACTGATTACACAGGAAGACTTGCCATCCGGCCCAAACACACCCAAGGATTTCAGAAAATCAAAAGATGGCTATCAACTATATTTTTTGTTTGTAAACTGCCCAGTGGACAACAACCTTGAGCCCATAACTAAACACTATAAAAATCCAATGATACGTAACCATGGCAACAGGTCACAATAAAATATACAGTCCGTGAGCTTTAAGAAGAACCTTCGGGAATCGGCGATGACACACGAAGGTAATATTGCTGTTCTGCTTTTTTCATGTGTCACTGTTGATTGATACCCGACGTCTCTTTCTAAAACCCGAAGATTTTTTTGAGAGCTCACGGGCTGTACATCTACTTTATAATACCGAATACCAAATGAACAATCCTGTGTAATCAGTATCGACTTGTCTTACAATAATAGCTCTGGCTGTACTGTAACTTACAAGTAACATCATTGGCCTATTTAGTAAAACTACAAGTGACATTACAGGCGTCAGTCTCTTTCGAACCCTATGTGTTAGAAAGAGACTACCGCTTGTAAATCGTCACTTGTAATTTTATAAAATAAGTTACACGCCTGTTGCGGCGTCAAAAAATAAGTGAGATTTGGACTAGTAATCTCTTTTTACCTAGTCTCGTAAGGCCTAATGTACACAATTCGCTTTTGGCAGTTTGGAACAAATTGTAATGAGGTCGGAATAAACTAATGTTATATTTCTCACGCAAAAGTGCTTGAACTTGATATGTACATTCTATTGCACATGTACACAGGCCTCACGAGAGCATACTTGGTTTCTGACCTTATACGTAAGTTCCTACCTTACCTTATTCATACCTCGGAGACACAGTTGCCCCGATATTGGCAAATGATCGTTAACCTTTTGACCGCCGTCGTCTGATATATGAGAGAAAGTGACAACGTTAATGACACCTTCATAAATTATGACAGAGTCCAAAATTGAAAGTTCAATTTTTGACGTATGGCGGTCAAAAGGTTAAGGACAAATAGTGGTAACTAAGCTCATGTTTATCTCGTGGGGGTACTTGCTCATAGTTACCTAAAGGCGGAATTAGACATTGGAGGACACACGAATCAGATTTTTTTTACAGAAATGTCAAATTTGACAAACCTCTAAGGCTTGTGTTTAAGTTAAAGAAAGATGAAACCGTCTTTTAGGTTGTTACCGTCTCACGTACAGTCTAACAAGAAAGTGGTCTACCAGTTTTGACAAAAGTTTCTGCGAGATCTAACGATCGCAAAGGTTGACATTTCTAACGGAGTTTAAAACATGCACGACCTTGCTGTCTCATGACGTTCAAACGAACCTCAACCGTAGGGTGGTAGACCATATTTTTGGTCGACTGTACCTGGCCCGACCGCGACACGATAATTTAATTTAATGATTGCACAGATTCATATTTTTTTGGTGCTATTTAGTGGTAGTTTGTGCCGCATAGTTTTCAAGTTATCGCAGTACCGTTGTGGTCGTGGGGTACAGGGTGCTGGCCCGACCACACCACTCCAACGAGAATTGGCGAATGCGTAGTTTCATTGTTTTAGAAGCTATTTAGTGTCTCCGATTTCATGGATATTGCGAATGTGGTGTGTCGTACCTTAAGTCCTTACGATTACAAGTAATTATCACTAGATGTCGCTAATTTGATATTTTGATGTATCGTTATAAATGTTATATGCACGTAAATCCAATAGCGTCATCTGGTGGCATTTGATCTTGATGGAGAATTAGGTATTTTTTTATGTCAATAGCCGTGTCTACACTTGGCGCACCGCCTCGCGAGGAAATTGCCGCGCGCGGCAGCTCGGCTAGTGTGGACGTGGCTCGGTCGAGGCAAACGAACGCGTGGCCGGAATGCCTCGGGCGAGGCACGTTCACACTAGCCGAGCTGCCGCGCGCGGCAATTTCCTCGCGAGGCGGTGCGTCTGGTGGAGACACGGCTATTCTCCATCAAGTTGCTGCCTCTAACTGTACAAGGGGTATTATCGATATTATAGTGTTTTAATTGCATCATCTTAGTCATATTATAATGTGATAATAATCAATCATCAAACCACACACTATAGTATTATAATTTCTCTACACAAGGATATTCACTAAACGACAACCAAAACGGGTTACCGTGTACAGAAATGTCTATACCAAGTGACCAGTTTTAATAGTCCTAGGGTATATTAAAAAAATACTTTAATTGATAGTCAATCTGTTACTTTACACATAATATACATTCCATGAATGATAATCGTATTTTGTATCCGCCTCTATTTCAGTAACTGTGGTTATTTGATTTTGTACCTTACGATCGTTACTTAAGAATCAGTTTTAAACGTAACAGCAATTCCATTTGTGGATAACTGATAACTAAAGGGCGGATGACGGATGCAAAATGCTGACGAAAGCATACGATGCATAAGACTTTTATTAAATTTGGAGTATAAATATTAAAAAAAATGGTTTAATGTGTTAAAATATACTCCGTTTTTATTGTAACCCTCCTAACACACACAGTGGTGAAATATCATTGAAAAAAACGTTCCTCTTACGTCTGAAGATGTTGAGAGGTAATTTTCCCTATATAAGTGGATACTGAACTAAAAACGAATGGACTGCACTAACTTAAAATATGACCATTGACTTACAATAATAAAATTCATAAAATTGTATGTTTTTTGCAACGATGTTTTCTTTTATTTAATAAATTGTAGTCATATCCATATTACGGATATCGTTTGACGTTATTTTGACGGAAATTGCATCCGCCAGCCGCCCACTGCTGATAACTCAAGCCTAATTTTTTTTAAACAAATTATTGAATTTCTATCAAAAGGAAAACATTAGTTTTAATCAAAAACTACTAAAGTTTTAGCACGCAACTATTGCACAAACATTAGCATTGTGAGTCAGAAAAAATATTAAGAAATAACTCACATTTGAGAATTTAAGACTGCGTTTTCACCCGAAATGAGGGAGGATGCATTGGGATGAATGTGTTTGTGCAATAGTTGCGTGCTAAAACTTTAGTAGTTTTTGATTATTTTGACTGTGCGAGGATAAGTAAACGAAGTGATTCTATTGGTGCTTGACAGACACATTACTCGCAAGTCGCAACGCATCATCGCTCATCTCTGGTAGAAACGCATCCTTATGACTTATTTTGATTTTATAACGTACGCATCCGTTCGTCACATGAGTCAACTTTTCCTTGTTATTCTACAAGGAGCAAGGATAAAGTAATTAGTAGGAAAAAATGCATATTTGGTGAATTAAGATTCTATGAAATTATAGTTTTCAAGAGCAACTCAGGAAACAACCGACGAATGACAAAAAAAAGTTGATCCACCCAATGATGACCTACAAACAAGTAATATGACACTTGCAACCAGAAACTGACATGAATCACAAACAGATGTATTTTATAATTACGTCATTTTATATTTATTTGATATTGAATCAGGGAAGTCACTTTAGTTCTAACAAACCCTATAGGCCAATAATATCAGTACCTCTTTTTGGCCTATTAGTTGAAAAATATAGACACATTCAATTGAATTTGAATTCATCCCTTAAAATGTTGAAAACGCATTTTTATAACACTACAAGCAATGATGTTAAGACGTTTAATTAATCTTTCAAATGTTAAAACCATTCATATTTTTCAATATTAGCGGTGTCTCATATTTTTCACTATTTGCACATATTAAACGTCAAAATCATTTACACATTTCTTACAAGAAAAAAAGCTTAATATGCCACAATAAAAAGTGAAATAAATAGATTATATTTTTGTTTTAATAGAGTTAAATATGTAACTGATATTGAAACTGATTTAAATATCATACAAGTTAGTACTATAGGTGGGACTGTGGGCATTATGAGGTTATTAGAGTAATCAAACGTATAGATATTTTTGACGTCAACTCTATAACTTTTAGACATATAGAAAGTCTCTTAGACATAGGTTTTGAACCTGTAGGACCAACACTGCTACCACATTTCACGCACTACACATTCAAAAAGTCAAAATTCTTCTAGGGATACTGTACATTCGTTTCATATTATAACACTTCACGGATTCATGTGACGTTTTCAGATAAAAGGCACCAATTTTAATTGCATTTTGATGTCGCTCCGATACTGATGTGCCAACGAAAATTCTCCAACATTGCGGAAAATTTCACATAAAGAAAACCTAAACTTGACACAATTTGGTACAAGGCTTGTAAATTTCCCGTAATTTTCGAAAATGTCTCCTTATCTGAAACTTTACGCAACTTGCACATCTGAATCGTTAGAAATTGGTGCTTTTTCCTAAAAACACGTCTTTATATCTCCGCGCGTCCCAGAATAGGCTTCGCAATGTCTTTCCCCACTGGTGTCCACTAGTTCACAGTACTCACAGAATTAGAAGTGTATGAGCGGCGTGTGTCAGCAGGCCAGGTCGTGGATGAGTAGGGGGGTGTCGGAGGCGGCCTGGCGCTGCGCCCCCACGCGCTCGAGCACGCACGACGCCGACAGCCGCGCCTCGGCGTCGTGGTCCCAGCACTCTTCCATGGTGTCGCATAGGACGTTGAGGCCCTGAAGAATTATTATTGGATTGTGTGGCAAGGGAGTAATGCATTTAATTTTTAGGTAGAGATTAACATTAATTTCCAAGCTAAAAATGACTAATTCAAGAATAAAATGCCCTGACTGTATAGATTATGGAGGCAAATTATTATATATTTTGAGCATACTGGGTGAGACTATGTAGCAAGAAATTCATGTGCCTTACGGCAAATTACAAAATATGTAAGTTGAGGTAACTTACGGGATGCTCTCTCCATCTCGGCGGGATGGCGGGACGCAGCTTGCGCTGGACCACCGCCTCCTGCATCTCCTCGAGCCCGGGGTGAGGCCCGACCTCCTCTTCCAGAGGTAGTCGGTATTGGGCTGTGGGCTCCACGCCGCCTTCGTCACATCTGGAATGTTATACCACATTATAGGTGCTAACCTTAACTACTTGTAGAAATAATAAAATTTGATGAAACAATCTAATTCACATTTTCAAGTAAATAATCATATAGGCTGACATTCTACATTCTAAAAGGACATTCTTGGATTTGAAGTCACGTGGGCAACAGCACTGTCACACGGCATTCCTTTGGGTAAAAACCTGTGCGTAGGAATTGGCTTTAGGCTACCAAATTGGAGCCCAGACTTCTTTAGAATGCAAAAAAGGAATGCTATATGAGAAAGAAATAAGAAAAAATCCAACTCACCTAGAGGCGATCTCCCAAAGCACAAGCGCGCAAGCGTACATATCTATTCTCAAGAACGCGTCTTTCGTGAAATTGATCGCTCCGTCCAATACCTCCGGTGCCATGTACCGTCTCGTCCCCACCTGCCCATGCGCATCTCCACAACCATGACCGGCCACAAACACTAGAGCCAGGCCGAAGTCAGCGATGCAGGCAGACAAGTCGGACTTTAACAGGACGTTCTTGGACTTAAAGTCGCGGTGGGCGACGGCGGGCTTCCCGGCGCCCTCCTCGTGCAGGTGCGCGAGGCCGCGCGCCACGCAGGCCGCGATGCGCCACGCGTCCGTCCAGCTCAGGGTGTGCGCTTTTAGGTAGTCGCAGAGGGAGCCCTATGGGAGAAGTTTTACTTTTATTTTAAAGGTTTGTTTGTGTACTGGTGGATGGTAATTGAGGTTTTACAGTTATAAAACGTTTTAGAGTAAGGCAGCGTAATTTTGTTACGTAAGCGTAAGTTACCCAGTGAAAACAAAAGGAAATAATGAATAGGTAATGTCATGCGTCAGTGTATCACTTATTTTTTGTCATTGTTTACTTGGTTATGTTTTGCTTAAATTTTACTTAGTACCAAAAATCTGAAGGACATACAAACCTTCTCATGATATGCCGTAATAAGCCAATATTCCGCTTGCAGATTATCCCCCTTCTTGTCCACTCCAATGTAATGCAGGATATCCGGATGGTCCATTCTCGGGAGCCTGTAGATCTCCTGCTCGGCCAGCCAGGATTGCTTATCCTGCAGAGGGAACACCTTTACAGCCACATCCTTTTGACCAAGCTGCGCGCGCCAGACGGCCCCGAAACGCCCCCTAGCCCTCACTTCACATAAGGTCACAAGGCCAACCAAGTCCACAGGCTCACTGTCCATTCCCACCCCCATAGACGGAGGCCGAGATAGAGATCCTTCGGCATTGGCCAGTTCAGCAAACGTGCTGCCTTTGCGCCGTCTATACAGCAAATAGCAGCCAACGAGTGCGATGAAAAGTATGAACAGTGGTGTCAGAGTATAAACTATTATGGCTTTAGTGTCGTCATCAGATTCAGGTATCTTTTGTTTTGGTATTTCCTCATCCGGAGGACTGGTAAGTTCTGGAGGTGGTAAGCCTGGGAACGTATCATTAGTGTTACACATGTCGCCTTCACAGCAGCAGTGTAGGAGTGGTAGTTTTGCACTGTGTATTCGGCAGGGTGACGGTTTATCATTGCAGGAGACGGTGTCGAGGAAGCAGCCTTTCATGTGGAGTATTGAAGAGTTTGTGGTACTGTTGTAGTACCACAGTTGGTAGCAGTGGTTGCTTTTGTCATTTTCCACAGGTTGGCAGTCCTCCTTCTGGTCAGTGGGTTTACAGGAGGTGTCGTTAGGCTGGCAGGTTGATGTGGCGATGTTGTAGTTGGCGCAATAGCGGGTTATGACGCCGCCGCCTTTCGGGCGGGGCGGCAAATGCTCATCTTGGGGTGGTAGGCTCAAAGCTGAATGGAAACCTAAACAAAAAATCATTATGATTAAATATTATATTATGCATTAAATTTGAAGCATTTTTGGGGTTACATACCCCTTTCGTTTTTGGGTTTGGGGGAGTAATAGGTAAAAAACGAAACCCAGTCTATCAGAAGGCTATATTTTAAGAACCGTATGAGGAAGACCGTTAATATTAAAAAAAACTAAGAGGCCATTCATTTAGAGGGGAAGTAAAATCACAGAAATGAACTTGACCCGTATATCAAATCTTGTAAGTTAAATTTCAACCACTTCCTGGTAGACACCAATCAAACGGTTGAGCTGAAATTTGCTATGCTTTCGTAGTTACATGACAATGCTATCTACTAGGTACAGTCAGCAATAAAAGTGTGTACCAAAAAATATTTTTGGGAGTTACTTATTTAAAACGTGACTCATGTGCAGTATGCGTAGCACCTTACCATAAAATAAAAAAAGATTTAATTAATAGTGAAAAATAACCTTAAGTCATTTACTTAAAATATGTCAGATTTAAAAATTAAAAAAAGGTATCCAGGAAAATCCCTTAAGAGATTGTCTTATCAAAGAAATACTAAACGGGGTTACGGACCTCCAATACCTACTAAAAAATATTCATGATGGGGCAGTCTATCCATGGTCAAAAATTCAACTTTGTCCTGTAAATGAAGGCTATTTTATTTGTTTTTATTTTATTTATTAGGATAGTTAGGGGGAGAGGGTCACAAAAATTGTCCTAAGTAAGATGAAATTAAAATGAAGCTTAACTTGTCGTAAGATAATAAATTAAATGTTTGAAATTAACCCAACTTAGAGTAAGTTGAATATTAATTATTTTTATTAAGTGTTGTAATTTATGTACAGTCAACGCTTAAAATATGTGTACACTTTTGCACTTTACTCCATTGTACTAAGGTTCAAAAGTGTATACATATTTTAGGCGTTGACTGTACGTTAGTATTATATAATTTATATGTAGGAATATAGAAATAGATTTGCACTATTTTAATGTGTGTTTTGACATCTGGTTTGTTAGAAGTTAGAATCACTGACTACAATTTTTCTTCTTGTGTATAAGGTTGACTGATAGAGAATTCCATACTGTATTCAGTTAACCTCTTTGTTTTGCAATAAATATTAAATAAATACATATTATTCAATAAATAATTATCTCCGGCATACACTTTAAACAAAATTATAACATGTGTAGTTGATGTTGTTATGGAGAATATCCTTCTTAGGGTTCCATAGCCAAAATGGATAAACATAACCCTTATAGTTTCGTCATGTTCATGTCTGTCCGTATATCACAGGCATTTTACTCTTTAAACTAAAAAGCAAAATATTGATGAAAATTTAACAATAGGTGTGTTTTCGATATTAATAAAAAAATTATTGGTATTGAAATATTTTTATTATTATACATACTTAGATCTATTTTAGTAATGAACCCTAACAAATATCCTTACTCATTGGTCTAAAACTTTACTTTATCAATTCAATAGTAATCTATATAAAGTTTTATTAATGGCTAGTAAACTCATATTCCTTAAACGAATCCAGCCGCCCCGTATCCTTCGCGGGGTCTGGATTTTCAAAACATAGAAAAAAAAAAGGAAACTCATATCTTAAACTTAAGATACATTCTAACCTAACCCAATACAAACAATACAGTACAAATGGGTCGCCCACTATTTTGCATAAATGATGCAAATTCAAACATTGCTACTGAAACCCCAGAGTAAAAATAGATGAACTGCTAGTGTATGAAGTATATAGATAATATGCAGAAAGTTATACTTGCCCTACACCTGAAATAATATGCAACAGCAAACATAATGTACAACCTTATCCCAGGGACTAATAACTACAATATTTTGAGATTTATCTTCACTAACAAAGTAAACATATCTCGCGATCACTGCAGATAACGTGAGTTATGTATTAATCTATTCACATTTGGTCCAATTTCCAAATATAGAACCTTGATTCTGCGGCTAGCAGTCACAATTGTTTACTCAAAACGTTACTCACCGAGAATAAACAACGTTGCAAAACATATCTTCGCCGCCATCGTGAATAACGCGGCCAGGATCAGGCTCCGCCACTCACTGACCCGTCGACGCAAACCGATGTTATTTTTATTCTATCCCCCGACATAGAAGTCTATTTAGGAATTCCGAGCCATAAGTATATGACAGACAAACAACGCACATAAGATTCCTCTCGATTACGGATCACTGAACACCAGAGTCCCACAGAATATTAGGTCCGAGAAGTTCAAAGGGCAACAAACAACATAATAAATCTACGCAATCACGCTAATTGAGTCAATTTTAATTTTATTTCCGAAAATAAAGTGGATGCACGGAAACTACGGAAAGCTTCCCTTTTTGACATTTGCAATAATAATGTTACCAGTAAAAAAAATATATGCAAATGCATCAAAATCACGTTTGAGACATAGTTTTAAAAGCTTAAAATTTTTGAACCTTGTGACTCCATTTTGCTAAATTAATGTAATGAATGACACTATCAGTGACAATGACAGCTAGGGCTAGAGCGTAAGCGTTTGTTGAATAGCGTAAATTTCGTAAATTAATGTTTAAATTACACCAAATGCTTAAATTATTTCAAGATTAAAGTATAAGTGAAAAAGTAAATAGTTTAAGGAAGCCAATTTAGGGACCAGTTTATTGGCGTCATGCCTTCTATAGACATGATGGGTCCTCCGGGGCAGCCGCTAGACGCGGCGCCGGAGGAGCCTCAGGCGCCCCCGCCGCCGGTCATCGGGATTATTTATCCACCACCTGAAGTCAGGAGTATCCTTTTCACCACCAACTGTCTAATTTCGCCGTGTAGGTTAGGTTTTTCAGTTTTCGTAAAATAACCTAATTTTCTGCAACGCTCACGATTTGTTTGCACAAATCCTCGGTAGTGTTGCTTTTTTCCTAATTCAACTAATGAAGACTGATTAGTAGCTCTTACTTTGGAAAAGTTCGTAATTAATTTTGTTAAAACTAAATGTAAAACAAACAAACTCATGAAAATATTCTTATTACGCCATGTTCAAAACGACAACAAGCTGCAAAATGAAGAAATAGGTACTAGAACTAGAATAACTGGAGATTAAACGTCACACTTTTGAACGCCATCAGCGCCAGCCCGCGCGAAGTTAGTGCTGCATACAAATTGTGCTTTCTAATTCTAATGGAGCAGAAGGATTGAACTATTACAGTTCTCCAATTTATGTGTTTATTTTTGTATTAATTTAAGTTTCAGTATAAACAAGATCCTTAACCACTTTCCAAAGATATTGTGGACAAGACAGCAAGTTTCGTGGCCCGTAATGGGCCAGAGTTTGAGGCGCGTATCCGGCAAAACGAGCTTGGCAACCCTAAGTTCAACTTCCTCAACTCCGGGGACCCGTACCATGCCTACTACCAGCACAAGGTCAAGGAGATCAGGGAAGGGAAAGGTATTGTATAAAAGACGTTTTGTTCTATTTCTGAAGGCATGTGTTTTTCTATAGGATGAATTGGAGATGAAATCGTTAAACAATAAATTAGTTATCAAATATTTTTTTAACCTCCCAGACCTCTTTCTATCAAAATATCGCTATTTTAGGGTTCTATACCCAAAGGGTAAAACGCGACCTTATTACTGAGGCTCCACTGTCCGTCTGTCTGTCTGTCACCAGGCTGTATCTTATGAACCATGATAGTTAGACAGGTGAAAATTTCACAGATAATGTATCTATGTTGCCACTATAACAACAAACAATATTTATGGGGGCTCCCATACAACGGACATGATTTTTTGCAGTTTATATAGATAATGGTCTGAATGGTGCGGGACAGGGTTGATTTGTGTAAGATAGTCCCATTATATTTATTTCTATATTTAATGATACGGAACCTTACGTGCGCGAGTCCGACTCGCAGTTGCCCACTTTTTTATTGAAATTTAATGTTTTAACCCCATTTAATGTGTAAGACAAAGTGACTGTGTAAATGAAGCAACATCTATAATTTTTTTTAAATGTTATCAACAAAAACATGGAGGTTTTTTCAAATTAACTCAAATTGGCTTCTAATTTCACTGACAACTATGTATATAGATAAGGTGATTATCGACCGTAAGCCAGTAACAAATTTTGTGACCAATTGTTCCTTAACCCACCAACGAAGAGGCAGCTGACCTGCATGGGGCTTCATTACACATTGTCCTTAGCCACTTAACAATGTCGCTGGGGATGCGATGACTAACGAAATTTGTTTTTAGCTTATGCTCTATTAGAGAACACAACTCTCCTACTATAGCAACTGACTAACTTATTCACTAATAGTAACATACCCTCAACAATTAATTTGTTATTTTTGCTTGTATCACAATAATGTATTTGTCCTTCGCTGCCTGAAACACAGGGAATCATAGTTCCGGCATTTCTAAACTACCTGTCGTTAAAAATCTTAGCCTGTACTATACTTTTCTCAATAAATTATTTGTATTGAATTGATCATAAACACAAACCTGTGAGCAATTCTTCACCTTCGTAGACACTGGCCCGCCACCATCCGCGGGCGGGCCGCCCGGCATCCGCGGCGCACTTGCCCCCGCGCAAGCAGCCCGCCAGCAGGAGCTCCTCAAGGCCGCCGCTCCCGCCGAGCCCCCGCCGCCCCGCGACCCTCCCCCGGACTTCGAGTTCCTCGCCGATGCACCCTCTATTTCAGCTCTAGAGTTAGACATAGTGAAGCTTACAGCACAGTTTGTGGCGCGTAATGGGAGGCAGTTCTTGACGGACTTGATGAAGAAAGAAGAACGGAATCATCAGTTTGACTTCCTTCGCCCGCAGCATTCTCTGTTCCAGTACTTTACCAGGTAAGTTATACAAATTATTGATGTCAGTTCCTTATTTAACATTGTTGTTGAATTGTTGACGCTTTATTTATTCCACAATTTAACAATTTAAATATATTATTTGACATAAATTATAGTTTTATATGGACCCCGTTTGGGTAAAAGCCTCCTCCAACCCATGCCATTTTTCTCGGTCTGGCTGACTCCACCCAGCTTGCACCTGCGACCATATGAATATCGTCTGCCCAACGCCTTCGTGGCTTGCCTGGTTTCCTTTTTCCTAGTGCTATAGGCCCTGACCATGTTGTTGTTTTAACTTTGAAGTGTCCATCTTTTATCATTAAATCTAGCAATGTGGCCTGCCGATTTCCATTTTAGTCTCAGTGCATGTTGAAGGGAATCTGTGAGTTTGGTTCTTTTTCTTATATCTTCGCTTCTTACTTTGTTATGTATGTATGTTATGTAACATCAGGAATAAAATCACAATATAATTAATTGATACGAAATATACCCAAGTATATTCCAATCATATATTATATAGACTAATTATTACACACTTCATTTTCCTCCAGATTACTGGAGCAATACACAAAAGTGTTACTCCCACCAAAGGAGCTAACATCCAAGCTGGGCCAAGAAATCCGAGTCGGAGCCCTGGACGCAGCCCGCGGCCGCGCCGCCTGGCTCGCGCACCAGGCCCGCCGCCGTGCCCAGGACGAAGCCCGAGTCGAGCGGGAGCGCCTCGCCTACGCCTGCGTCGACTGGCACGACTTCGTAGTTGTCGAAACTGTGGATTACCCCGCTGGGGAACCTGGGGACTTCCCTCCACCGACTACACCACTAGAAGTTGGCGCGAGAGTGCTAGCGCAGGAACGCGGCGTCACCGCACCGATAGATGACGACACAGAAATGCAGCTCGAGTCTGAATCAGAATCCGAAAGTGATGAGGAACTGTCTACTATGGAAGACCGCACGCAACAACAAAGACCTGACGATACCCGCGTCCAGGACATGGAGGAAGACAGCTCATCAAGTGAGGATGAGCACGCACCCGCGCCTCCGCCGCCGCGCCGCCCTGTCCGCGATGAGGCACCATTACCACCTCGTCTAGACCGTGTCGTTGTCAAGCAATACGACCCCAAGCAGCCGCGACCAGCGCCAGCCCCGCCAGGCGACGAATGGCTGGTCTCCCCCATCACTGGAGAAAAGATCCCTGCGAGCAAAGTGGCCGATCACGTCCGCATTGGTCTGCTAGACCCTCGCTGGTTAGAGCAAAGAGACCGCGCGGCGGCTGAACGCTCAGACCGCGACGAGGCACTCGCTCCAGGCGCAGCCATCGAAGCCAGCCTTAAACAGCTCGCGGAACGTCGTACCGATATCTTCGGTGTCGGCGATGAAGAAACAGCCATCGGTAAAAAGATTGGAGAGGAAGAGAAACGACGCGATGACAGGGTTACTTGGGACGGGCATACTTCTAGTGTGGAAGCGGCTACGCGCGCCGCTCGCGCCCATATTACGCTTGAAGACCAGATCCAACAGATCCACAAAGTAAAAGGGCTTTTGCCTGACGAGGAAAAGGAAAAGATTGGTCCAAAGCCTGTGATAGCGCCTCCGCCGCCCCGTATGGTGCCCCCGCGCCCCGCGCCTCCCCCCGCGCCGCCGCGGCCCGTGGCGCCGGCCCCCGTGCTCCTGCAGCCGCTCCCGTCCCTCATGGTGCTGCCTCCGATGGCGCCCCGGCCGCCGCTGATCGCGACGCCGGTGGCCGGGTACTACGCCCCGCCGGTGGAGGAGGAGGAGCCGGCGGCGAAGCGCCCGAGGACCGAAGACACGCTTGAGCCGGAGTCCACGTGGTTGGGTGAGTTTCTTGTGCATATTTGTTTAATGTCTCGCTATTCAAAGCCTCAAAATCTCTTTCTATTGTTGCACTTCTACGTAGGTCCCCCTCAGTTAGTGAATGTGTTAATGCATTTCTGTTCAACAAACGCGTGATTGAAACTTACAGAACAGCCCTTGTATTTGCCAGATATGGACTCAAGTCAAGACCAAGTTAAAAAACCTTAAAGAACGAGGAAAGAAACCCATAGACCGTGCTGCTGGTGCCAACTGCCTTTTGATTTGTGGCACCCTAAAATAATCAACAAGATGTGTCATTTACAATTTTATTGTAGCTCCATCTACACGCAATGTTTTGCGTTTTTTCCTCATTGTTATAGTATGTATTTTTGTTTCAGCACGTCACGGAGGCGGCAACGTGGGCGTGAGCGTGATACTGCCGGCGCTCCCGGAGCGCGCAGAGTGGCGGCTGGACGGGCGCGCGCTGCCGCTGTCCGTGTCGCTGGGCGCCTCCGTCGCCGACCTCAAGACCATGCTGCAGCGCGCCACCAACATGCCGTCCGCCAAGCAGAAGCTGCAGTACGAGGTATGTGACGTGGCGTCACGCGTGACACTACCGGCGCTACCGGGGCGCTGACACTAGGGGCGTTGTTTAGTTATTTGTGACCACCTTGGCCGCTCCGATATAGCTGAAATGAAATGAAATGTTTATTTGTATAACACATCAGGTGGTACAAGTAGGGTCTTTTTTGCCTATTGGCATACAAAATTATATTATCTTAACTAACTTATATTTTGTTAGTACTTAATTAATTAAACAGAGATTATTAAATTATAAAGATTATATACAAAAAACTAAGTCAACATCATATTATAATTATTATAAATCATCGCTGATGGCGACTGTACATAGCAAGACCTTATAGCTTCCAGTGAGGATACCACAAACATGGAAATTCAAAGTTGTTATGCATCTCTTTCGTCCAAGCACCTTAATTATATGCTTGGAGCACTGCTCTATAGCAGACTTCAAATTACAAACACCAAGAACAAAACGTAATTTGAGGCCGTACAGTCACCGGCAACAGTATCTTCCTACACGAAGGTCGCAAAGATATGTGACACGCTTTTAAAGCCATACAAATAAGAGCGTGACACGTATTTTTGCGGCCTTCATGTTGGAAGATACTATTACCGGTGACTGTACTTGTTTTAAAGTGAAATTGAACTTTGTCTTTGCCCACAGGGTCTGTTCTTCAAGGACAGCAACACGCTGGCGTACTACAACGTGCCGCCCGGCGCGGTCATTCAGCTGCAAGTCAAGGAGAGAGGAGGACGCAAGAAGTAATAGGTGTGCCTGAACCATCTGGGATCTGCTATAAAGCCCGCTGTACACATTGGGCCAATTTTGGCCCAACTAAAGAACGCAGCTACGCGTTAGAGGAAGCAAGAGATATCGCGATCTCGTTCTGCCGTATAACTGCGTCCCTTAGATTGGCCGACGTTGGCCCAATGTGTACAGCGGGCTTAAGATAATTATAATGAAGTGTACACTCTTGTGTGTAATAGCCTTTATTTTGAATCGATGAAAGGATAGATGTTTTCTTGAAATAAAATGTGTTTATGCTAGTAACGGAATAAAACACGTAATTTTAATATAAGACAGTTTTTTTTTTTTTTTCTTATGGACTTTAGGCGGTATTGTATAAAAAGGCGGGAAATAAGAGCTTGTAAGATTCAGTCTTTAGGTACAATGCATGGTACAATGTCTTCAATCGATAAGTATTTTGTTTAATCAAATAAGTTTTAGGCAACGTTGTTCGGTAGAAGTGGCATAAGCCTTGTTAGTTGCTATTTGTAGAGTGATAGCTCCCTACATAATTTTAAACAAAAAAAGAACCGACTTCACTTAGGATCCGCTATTCCAAGAGGAAGTGGCCGAGTTGCTGTAAAAAATAGTGAAATCACTATAGGTGTGCCTATAATAGTTGAAGAGTTCCCTCGATTTCTCCAGGATCCCATCATCAGATCCCGACTTGGTGACAATGGGACCATCTAGGGGTTATACCTGTTCGATTCAAAAAAAAATTTTGAAAATCGGTTCATGATTCACGGAGATATGGAGTAACATACATACAAAAAAAAAAAAAATATGATAAAAAAAAAAAAAAAAAAAATTCAGTCGAATTAAGAACCTCCTCCTTTTTTGAAGTCGGTTAAAAAGACTCGAGGAGGCTACAGGTTGTTCTGAACCAATCAATGGTTACACGCCTTTTAAGATTAATTCTTCATTATCCGCACACTTGTTCGTTAGATCACCGCACAATAAGCTATCTATATTACACACTGAACCACGAAAATGAACAAAAGACAAATAATTAATCCTAACGAGCTGCGACCATGATGAGCTCAACCCATAGACTCCTCCCAAGTAGCAAACAGGAATAGTGGCTAAACCTTATATATCTTAACTGCTTCTAAAATTAGAATTAGCTAAATTTAAAAAGACTTTCTTAAGTAATTTTAGTCTTAAAAACTAAATAGTGTTAAGGTACCCCTACTTTAGCAAATTAAGAATACCTAAAACCTACTTAAGTATTTTTAAAACTATTTAGTGTTAAGTCTGTCTACGATTAAGTCTAAAAATGTGTTTTTTACTCAACTCAGATTATTTCAAGGCTGACTTAAGACTCAATGGTATAATTCAAGTATCGGTTTAGAATCGCAAAGTAAAAACTGATTTTGATGAATAAACTTAAGATGATTGTAACACCAAGTTGCATAAATTGGTTTACTAAAGACTAATTGTATTCTTTTTTCACTAAATTTACTCAAGTTTAAGAAAATATAAGTTTAACGGGACGTTTTTCAACAAACTAGAACCAAATAGATGGATGAAATAAAAAGTTTATTTATGTTTTTGTGGTTTCGCTCTCCACGGGTATAAAATTCGTTTAGAAAATATCACGTCTGAATCATTAAATATTAAAGGAATATCTGGGTCATTGGCCCGATATTCGTATTAGCGAATATTAGCGGCAAATATTCGTATTCGCATTAATTTTCAAAACACAACATGGCTGGTAATTATTACTTTGTGCCTTTTGCGTGTGAGACGACTATTGAAGCGGACCAATATCGAAATATAGGAATTCCTGTATTGGACATTTTTCGTCAAATTTTATTTAAAATTGATGAAATGAACGGGTAAAACTACAAATTTGCAGCTATTTAGTCTAAATTTTGGTAATATTTTACTTAGTCGGTCTTTAAGTTCTGCCACAAGAGTTTTGACTGATAAAACAAAATACAAAACTTTTATTCAAAAAATATATACATAAAGAAAGCTTATTTCATACAGATTAAAATATACTATGATTAATTTAAAATCACGATCGCGTATTTTATAGATCCTTGTAAACTTGGTGATTGTTGTCTGACAAAAACACGCCGATGATTTGTGAAAAGTATACTTCACACAAGTTGGTGAAGATCATGCTTTAGTTGTCCAGGAGTTACAAATTGTTATTTTTAGGAAAGTAGAAGATTAAATCAGATTCCGAAACCTATATTTAGTTGACTTACAAGTCTATACTTCAGATATTCTCCTCCTGAACCTTACCGTATTTTTCAGTTATGACCAAAACGCTTAGATTTTGCTGCTATACATCAAGGTAGTCTAACAAAATTGTGTATACCAGTCTTCTTGTCGGTCAGACCCATGTTAATTATATATTTCAAGGAAGGTAAAAGACCAAGCTAATGCAGCCTGCAAGATTTTAGTCTCTTATGAATTGAATAAACATAATTAGGGTCTAAAATAACTCAAATAGGGCGCGTGTTTTTAACGTTATTTCTTTATTGCGCTTTTTAAAATGTTACAAGGAATTGTGTAAAACTGCCACAAGTATTTGCATTACATAATATCTTAAATTGATCACTGTTAAATAGGCTTTCTAACCATAAATGAAAATAGTAAGGATTTGCTAACAGTTCCTATTTTACTGATTTAAACTCACACGATTTTCACTCATTATTTTGACAAAACACGGGACTTAATCGCGTACACTTACTTTTAATTTTCCTGACGTTTCGAGCGTGTCATAACGCTCGTGGTCGCAGGCAGACTGACGAGGAATCGTATCAGCATCTCCTAGCCGCGCGGGTTTTTCGAACTACCCGCACTTGGTCTTGATTATTCACATTTACGCTAGGGTTGTCACTTTGCCTACACACGACACTCACAACATCCGATGGTTTGGAAATGCACGTATTTCGACGCTTACATTTGCTGATCACTGGATTCCACGAAGAAGAAATCCCCTGCCCCTCGTTCTGGTTGAAGTTTTTATACTTTCTAATTTCAATTGCTTCTCGTAGTTTCCTGCTATAACGACGAGGTTCCGTGGAGAGCACTTTTGGATTATGGAGCTCAATCCAGTGGTTTGGTCCAGATTCTAACAAATGTTCAGCCACCGCAGATTTGTTAACTTGCCGATTTTTGACTGCTGTGATATGTTCCTTGACCCTTTCCGCTATTGTGCGTTTGGTTTCCCCAATATAGGAACTACCACAGCTACAATCAATCTTATAAACGCCCGGTGTTTGATAAGGGATAACATCCTTTGCTGACCTTAAATGCCCAGACACCTTGGATAACGGCATATACACGGTTTGTATTGAGTACTTCCCTAGTACTGTACCTACTTTGTCCGTCACTCCTTTGACATAAGCGTCGAAATACGTGCATTTCCAAACCATCGGATGTTGTAAGTGTCGTATGTAGGCAAAGTGACAACCCTAGCGTAAATGTGAATAATCAAGACCAAGTGCGGGTAGTTCCAAAAACCCGCGCGGCTAGGAGATGCTGATACGATTCCTCGCCAGTCTGCCTGCGACCACGAGCGTTATGACACGCTCGAAACGTCAGGAAAATTAAAAGTAAGTGTACGCCATTAAGTCCCGTGTTTTGTCAAAATAATGAGTTCCTATTTTACCAACCAGAACCCGAGTGACAGAACTTATGAACCGACTAAGTATATTATTTTATCTTTGGTTCTTAAGTTTAAGTTAAGGATATTTATAGAGCCTATTACATATATCCCTTTGGTCGGATCCGATTTCAGGACTCTGGGTAGGGTCACCAGGAGTTGAGCAATTACATTTATCCGATGACCGAACAATGTTGCCAAGGTGATGAACTAGTTATAAAAACATTTGGTTATTTCGGCCTCATTCGCAAGAGCGATTTGTTAAAACGAAGAGCCTATTTCCTATATTTTATTAATATTTTAATAAATAATATTGTTTTGTGTTTCTTTTAGATGGCTGTAACAGTTTTAAAAATATTTCTCATTTATAATAAAAATATGAAAGGGACGTATTTTATGTCATCCTAAAATCTTATTCATAATTATTTTTTTTTGTTATTTGTTATGACTTAAAATTTTATAAAGAAGTAAATTGGTTGGTAATACAGGTGTCAAAGTCGGCTAGATCGTCTGATGCCTTTTCTATCATCCTTTCCTATATCGGATTCCACAAAACGGATATAAATTTTCACGGTTGGGGTGAGGAAGTTTTAACTAAGTAGCTAGAGGGCCCTGCAATTCCGGTATTGTTTGTATGGCTGATTCCGATTTAATTGTAACCGTACCAGAGGCCCTTATGGCTCAATAGTAGCGCCGTTGATTAATTACAAATTGAGCCTCATAATAAGGTTTATTTTGATTTCGATTGATTGACGATTTTTATGAAATGGACATAAGACATTTTATTAAGAGTCGCCAGGACGCTCGCGTGAACTCGCTTCCCCGTATAAACGTAGTTCAGCTCTCATTTTAAAACAACATGCTTTGGAACCACGAAATTTGGCATGGGTATTCTAGTAGTACAGATCTAGGTCTGAAATTCGTTTACGTTGCAAAAAATTGTAATACAAAGAAAATATATATTATATATTATATTTTCTGTTTGTAATTTGTGTATATTCTGTTTCTTTAATTTGAGGTGTGCAATAAAGAATATTTATGTTATGTTATAGCAAAAATAAGTTTTGTATGTAAATCTGTAACTGGTTGTATTTTCTTTGTATTACAATTTTTAGCAACGAAAACGAATTACCGACCTAGATCTGTACGACTAGAATGCCCATGCCAAATTTCGTGGTTCTAAAGCAAGTCGTTTTAAAATGAGAGCTGAACTACGCTTATATGGAAACGCGAGCGTCCTGGCGACTCTTAAGGAATTTAAATAACTAAGACGCGTAAAATAAGAAAATCCGTCAATAAAATTTTAGAGAATTGCTTTTCACGAAAAGAAATATATCGTTTTTCGCAGAGAAATCTTCTACACAGTGTATTGGTAATGGGTTCTCTGCCTTTTTGCCGAAAATTGTATTGCCGAATTTCATTTGCCAACCAACTTTTCGCAGAAGTTTCATTTGGCCGAATAACTTTTACCAAATAATTATTTCGCAACCATTTCATTTCCCAACCCCATAGTTGGGAAATGAAAATTGCCTACTAGGTTGGGTGGGATCCTGCCATTTGACCAAAATATTTTTGACCAAATTTCATTTCCCAACCAAACTTTCCCAACCGCACATTTGTCAACCCAATCTTTCCCATATAGTGGGGTGGCCAAGTTGAAGCGGAGAATTCTTCGTAGGACTGAAAAGGTTTATACCAACAAGTGGTATCGTTGGAATCAGCATGAGCTACTGATTATTAAACTATCTCTTGTCACTTCATAAAGTGGTGGAATGAGTTTTTATGACGTCACAAAGATGGCGCGCGACTTAGGGTTAGATTTTGTCGATTATTTCAAAAACTATTTAGTCAATTTAAGCAAACAAGGTGTCATATGATTGATATTTTCATGCTTAATAAAATATGTAACTCTACCTTCAACCAAAAAGTTAAATAATAGCCAAATTTATTTTTATTTAAATTTCTAACACGCATTAATTTACATTATTAATTATGTTAAACTTTATTGCACAATAATAAAAAATAAGTCCAAAAGGCGCACTTAATGCTTTAAGGCATTCTATTCCAGTCAACCATAGGGCAAAACAGAATTTTGCTATGGTGTGTGCAGTGAGATAAAAGGATTGTGTAATTATTAGTCTCATATTTAAGTCCTAATTTCTAACTCTACACATTGTAAAGAAATATTTGTAGCTAATATATATGTCAATGTAGTATATGTGTACCTATATGTAATAATCTTTACCTTTATTTAACCTTATCATTATACATTTTATCATTAAGTAGTGTATTTTACAGTGTTTTTAACATGCTATTTACGCTGTTGGGGCAGCTCTTGTAAAACAGTTATCATCGAGGCCGAAAGAGCACAGCGTGCTGTCCTTAAAACAATGTTAAAGAAACCCTTCCGCTATTCCACACTTTTACTATGTATATAAAAAGTCCGAAGTGTTGACGGTTCGTCAATTTACCTACTCAAAATTGTTGTTGATAAGCACAAACAAATACTTGAAACGAAGAGTGTACCGAACACAGGTTCCGTCCGTGAATACTGCCCTTGCAAAGCGATTTGAACCGTATATATCTAGTTTTGTTTATAATTCCGTGACTAGACACTTACACATTAAAGATAAACCCGTTTTTAAAGCCAAACAAGTCATTACAAAAGCAAAAGCAATGGCTAGCCAGCTTAACCTATGAATATACTGAAGATATTATCCAAATCAGAAAAAGTTAGACCTTCGTGACACTCAAAATAAGCTTAGAGTTAATTTGATGCACTTTTACTTAAGTATAGTTATAATAAATTAGCTTAAGTAATATATATACTTATGTATTGTGTTGGTTGTAGACAACATCATACTTTAAAAAATAGATCTTTAATTTGTCAACCGGTTATAGCATACCGGGTGTTTCCTGTAATAGGAGCAATAAATTAAAACGTAGATTCTACTCTTCAAACCAGATAACGGTTGTTCAGCGAATTCTAAAAATAACTTATGGTTTGATTTTTAGGACATTTTAAAGTTTTTCCGAACACGCAATGTATTCCGAAATTGATTATGTCTGTAGGGTGACAAGCAATGTCAAATAGACGGATTTTAACGTACATTGAAAATACTATTTAGTTTGTATGAAAAAGAGGCAATCTACAAAATATATATTTTTAATAAGTTGTTGAATAAAAGTGTTGTTGTTTGAGGAGTAGAATCTACGTTTTAATTTATTGCTCGTGTTACAGGAAACACTCTGTATATTGTCATAACATGTGATATTGGTCTCCGCGATATAGGCATGCCTAGTGCGGTTATCAAGGTGCGAGTAGAACTTACATACAAACTGAAAATGTAACTTTGCAGTTCTTTATATGGGATTGCAATGTACTTGTAAGGTTTGTAAAACTAGGCAACCCGGCTGACATTGCAGTATGTTACGATTTTCAGAGGCTTTATAGCTCTAATACTAGATGTATTCAAAATTTTGGAGCTTGTGGATTAGCTAGAGTTAGAAATTCGTATGATCTGTCATATAATAGTCAGTCAGTAACAAAACTAAGGAACTTTGACTTGCAATAATTCTTAAATTTTCGAGAATATGTTTTCCTTGTGTTATGACTTCTTTTTCACTGAAAACTCAGACTTCTAGCTACCACCAAACACCAGAATACTAGAATTAGAGGGCGTCGAAAATAGCGTGAATGGCTACGGGAAAAGGATAGTACGGCCGTGAGAGAGACTAATAATTTCACAATCCTTTTATGTCACTGCACACACCATAGCAAATTTCTGTTTTGCCCTATGGTTGACTGGAACAGAATGCCTTAAATCATTAAGTGCGCCTTTTGGACTTATTTTTTTATTATTGTGTAATAAAGTTTAACATAATTAATAATGTAAATTAATGCGTGTTAGAAATTTAAATAAAAATAAATTTGGCTTTTATTTAACTTTTTGGTTGAAGGTAGAATTACATATTTTATTAAGCATGAAAATATCAATCATATGACACCTTGTTTGCTTAAATCGACTAAATAGTTTTTGAAATAATCGACAAAATCTAACCCTAAGTCGCGACTCGCGCGCCATCTTTGTGACGTCATAAAAACTCATTCCACCACTTTATGAAGTGACAAGAGATAGTTTAATAATCAGTAGCTCATGCTGATTCCAACGATACCACTTGTTGGTATAAACCTTTTGGGTCCTACGAACATCGAAAATAAGATAGCTCCTACGAATTGGCCTTTCCTCTAATATACTTATTTGTCAATTTAAAGTTTCGACAAATGATCATTTCCCAAATTATTACTCAAGCAACTTTCAATAGACCAACTGATGTTTTGCCAAATGTTTCACTTGGACAAAAAATGTTTCACAATTTTAATTTTGTCAAATAGATGCTTACACAAATGATTTTTATCCAAATAAATGTTTAGACAAAAAATGTTTCCTCAACCCTCATTTTGTCAAATAAATCAGTGGACAAATGAAATATATCCAAAGCATAGCTTAGTAAAATATTGTTTGTTAAATGTTTTAATTGGACATAAAATATTTACTCAACTTTTATTTTATCAAATAAATTACTGGACAAATGGTTTAAATCCAAAGCAATGTTTAGTCCAATAGCTTACTGGACATGGATTTGTCTGCGTATGCATCTGAAATCTGAATAGCGCCATACATGGACGGATTTGTCCGCCGAGCATATTTACCAGAAAAATCCAGCGTTAAAAACCAGAAAAGTAGGTTAGGCTAGGTTAGACCCGCGACCCCCACGGAAACAAACCTCTGCCAGAAAAGTAGGTTAGGTTAGATAAGAACTGTGACCTCCCATCGAAACGAACTTCTGCCAGAAGAAGTAGGTTAGGTTAGGATAGAACCGCGACCCCACGGAAATGAACTTCTGTAAGAAAAATAGGTTAGGTTAGGTTAGAACTGCGATCCCACGGAAATGAACTTCTGTCAGAAAAGTAGGTTAGGTTAGAACTGCGACCCCACGGAAACGAACTTCTATCAGAAAAGTAGGTCAGGTTAGGTTAGAACCGCAAACCCCACGGAAATTAATTTCTGTCACAAAAGTAGGTTAGGTTAGGTTAGAACTGCGACCCCACGGAAACGAACTTTTGTCAGAAAAGTAGGTTAGATTAGAACCGCGACCCCACGGAAATTAATTTCTGTCATAAATCCTAGTAAACGGTAACATTAACAGTCTTATTATTTGCCATCATTTGTTTGTTGATGCCATAATTTGGGATATGATTATAAATTGAACGAATTTTTGTAAAATGCAAAAACTATACCAAACGGATTTTTGTTTAAAAGACAATTTGCCTGATTACGATTTGGGATAAATTAGTTTGCTGAATGATGATTTGGAATATGAAATTTTGTGAAATAAAAAATTACCAAACGGGTCATTTGCTAAAAAAATATTTGCTGAATGAAACGTTTGCCATGACTTGTTTTGCGCTTCGTATGTTTTGGCAACTAATGCATTCGACTAATTAAAAATTGGTGAAGTGAAAATTGTCAAAATAAGGAATTGCCGAAAATTTATTTGCATATTGTTGAGTTGCCAAAAAAATGTTGGCGTATTATTTAGTTGGGAAATGATTATTTGGTATTTATGTTTTTAGGAAACATTATTTGGGAAGTGAAAATCTGGCAAATAATTTTTGGTAATACATCAGTAATCCAGGTTGGGTTAGGTTAGGTTGGAACCGAGAAAACGGTTCTCTGCCTTTTCGCCGAAAATCATGTTGCCAAATCTCACTTGCCAACCAACTTTTCGCAGAAGTTTCATTTGGCCGAATTTCATTTCCCAACTTTACATAATCCAACCTAACCTTTTTTTTTTGTTTAGGGGGGGGGGGGGGGGGAATGCGTTACGCATACCACTCGAGTGCCCAGAGGGTGGCCCGAGTGGTTATATGTGGGTGTACTGCCTTTTTGCCGAATTATGTTTCGTCAAATTTCATTTAGCAACCAACTTTTCGCCGAAGTTTAATTTCGCAAACCAATCCTTGGCATAATTTTACTTCGTAATTTTTTATTTCGCAAAATTTTTATATTGCAAAATTTTATTACGTCAAATTTTATGTGGTAAATAATTGTTTAGCAAATGATTTGTTAAGGCAAATAACATATTGTCAAAGTTTATGTGGTAAATAATTGTGTAGCAAAAAACGAAACTGCTCCCAGAGATAGGTAGGTTAGATTTTTTTATGACCCTAAAAACGAAACTGCTCCCAGAGATAGGTAGGTTAGGGTTATTTTTTATGACCCTAATAACAAAACTACTCCCAGAGATAGGTAGGTTAGGGGATTTTTTTATGACCCTAAAAACGAAACTACTCCCAGAGATAGGTAGGTTAGGGTTATTTTTTTTATGACCCTAAAAACAAAACTGCTCCCAGAGGGCAGAGATAGGTAGGTTAGGGTAATTTTTTTTATAACCCTAAAAACGAAACTGCTCCTAGAGATAGGTAGGTTAGGGTTATTTTTTTTATGACCCTAAAAACAAAACTGCTACCAGAGATAGGTAGGTTAGGGTTATTTTTTTTATGACCCTAAAAACGAAACTGCTCCTAGAGATAGGTAGGTTAGGGTTATTTTTTTTTATTACCCTAAAAACGAAACTGCTCCCAGAGATAGGTAGGTTAGGGTTATTTTTTTTATGACCGTAAAAACGAAACTGCTCCCAGAGATAGGTAGGTTAGATTTTTTTTATGACCCTAAAAACGGAACTGCTCCCAGAGATAGGTAGGTTAGGGTTATTTTTTATGACCCTAATAACAAAACTACTCCCAGAGATAGGTAGGTTAGGGTTATTTTTTTTATGACCGTAAAAACGAAACTGCTCCCAGAGATAGGTAGGTTAGATTTTTTTATGACCCTAAAAACAAAACTGCTCCCAGAGGGCAGAGATAGGTAGGTTAGGGTAATTTTTTTATAACCCTAAAAACGAAACTGCTCCTAGAGATAGGTAGGTTAGGGTTATTTTTTTTTATGACCCTAAAAACAAAACTGCTACCAGAGATAGGTAGGTTAGGGTTATTTTTTTTATGACCCTAAAAACGAAACTGCTCCTAGAGATAGGTAGGTTAGGGTTATTTTTTTTATGACCCTAAAAACGAAACTGCTCCCAGAGATAGGTAGGTTAGGGTTATTTTTTTTATGACCCTAAAAACAAAACTCCTCCCAGAGGGCAGAGATAGGTAGGTTAGGGTAATTTTTTTATGACCCTAAAAACGAAACTGCTCCTAGAGATAGGTAGGTTAGGGTTATTTTTTATGACCCTATAAACTAAACTGCTCCCAGAGATAGGTAGTTTAGGGTTATTTTGTATGGCCCTCAAAACGAAACTGCTCCCAGATGACTTAATACTTTCGTTACGTATCACTTTAACACACATAAACTGAATTATTGAAATTGTGGGATGTAGTAAACAAAAGTACTACCATTGAACTGCACAGTGCGAAAAACTACTTACATAACGAAATATAATGCTTATGTAACTTTGCACCATAAGTACTACAAGATTAGGGTATATTAGTATTATGCATCATAATATTATGAGAAAAATTACTTACGCCAATCAATACATTCGACAAAACATTAAAAGAGATTTTGAAACATGATCAAGTAAATATTTTGCCAAATAATAATATTCTAAATAATCATTTGCGATATGTTATATATGCCAAAAATTGGTTTGCCATCTGATGATTCTGCCAAATGAAACTATGGGAAAAATAGTTTGGGAAGTGATAATATGCCATAAAGTTTTCGGCGACATATTAGTAATCCGGTTATGTGGGACTCCCGTCCAGGCTAATGAGGCCCACGGTGTACCCACTAAAAACCCCCCCACTTGCCGCCTCGCCGCCTTGTTAGTGGGGTTACAGGAACGCTTACGCATACATCCGCGACCCCACCGGCGGCAGCCACTCGCAAGCGGCTCCTCCGCAGTTGCCCGAAGGCCCACCACGATAGGCGTGTCAGATGGATGGGCACGCCTTCCTCCACGGCCTTCATCCTGTAATGTGACGGACCCCCCCCCCCCCCCCCGAGCCCGCCACGTGGAAGCCATGGGTGCCAGTAGATGATTTACCGGCACCCAGCGGCGGATCAGGTCTATAGTTCCGCCGCCAACCACAAATCGGCTGCAGAAGATAGGAAGAACGGCGCACCTTATCACCGGCACTTCTCTTCTTCTGCAGCCCCACCGATACCGTTTCAGCGGAACGGCCCCGCCAAGTTCGCAGGGGGTAGGGAGAGTTGCGCACCGTAATACCATCACGCCTCTCCCCCTGCAATCCCACCTCGGCCGCAGAGGATAGGGAGAACGGCTCACCGCAATACCGGCACTCCTCTTCCTCTGCGGACCACCTCCAACGCGTCACAAGCGGGCTCAACGAGCCCACTTGGAGCTCCCTCCTCGGGCCAGCCCCAGCCGGCGCCCCAAACTGCCCGGTCCTGGGTGCCTCTTCACTTCACCGTGGGTGACCAAGCCACGGTTACTAAGCCCCTCCACCACAACAAGGTGGGCACCCGGCGGGGGGAACATTTTTTTTTTGACGCAGGGAAAATGCATTTATGCATCCCCCCCGGGCCCGGGGAAGGCCCATAGTGGGGGGTATGTCCCCGCCCCTCCAGAAGGGAGAGAAATACCCACTAAAAACCCTGCGGCGTTACCCCTCTCTGCCGTTGTAGGGGAGCATCATGGGGTCACTAATATTCTACCACAATGCTCCCCCGGCCGTCCCGGTCGTTGGGAAATGAAATGGTTGCGAAATAATTATTTGGTAAAAGTTATTCGGCCAAATGAAACTTTTGCGAAAAGTTGGTTGGCAAATGAGATTCGGCAATAAAATTTTCGGCGAAAAGGCTGGATACCATGTTTCTCTGCCTTTTCGCCGAAAATCATATTGCTAAATTTCACTTGCCTACTAACTTTTCGCAGAAGTTTCATTTGGCCGAATTTCATTTCCCAACTTTACATAATCCAACCTAACCTAACCCAACCTAGTAGGCAAATTTTATCTCCAAACTATGAGGTTGGGAAATGAAATGGTTGCGAAATAATTATTTGGAAAAAGTTATTCGGCCAAATGAAACTTCTGCGAAAAGTTGGTTGGCAAATGAAATTCGGCAATACAATTTTCGGCGAAAAGGCTGGATACCATGTTTCTCTGCCTTTTCGCCGAAAATCATATTGCCAAATTTCACTTGCCAACCAACTTTTTGCAGAAGTTTCATTTGGCCGAATTTCATTTCCCAACTTTACATAATCCAACCTAACCTAACCCAACCTAGTAGGCAATTTTCATTTCCCAACTATGGGGTTGGGAAATGAAATGGTTGCGAAATAATTATTTGGTAAAAGTTATTCGGCCAAATGAAACTTCTGCCAAAAGTTGGTTGGCAAATGAAATTCGGCAATACAATTTTCGGCGAAAAGGCAGAGAACCATTATTTCATTGTAGGGAAAGAAAAAAAATGGATTTGGAAAATGTATAATAGATATTTGTACAACGAGAGAAGAAAGTTAATATTTGCTTCGAGTGCTAATTTTGAGTCCTGAGCAAGCGAAAGATTCTATAATAGAATCTTGAGCGTAGAGAAGGACTCAAAAGCACAAGATGTAAATAACTTTATTCTCATGTTGAACACACTATTTTTCATCTCAGCGGAGAGAGCATGGAAAAATACAACCTGAGAGATGCTTAATCCTTCTTCGTCAATTTATTCGCTCGTTTTTTCTTATAATTTTCTTACACTTGAGCTTAAAAACCTCAATAATTCGTTAATAACACAATCATCGAAACATGTTAATAAAATTATTTTATAAATATCTACGACCATTATGACATTTGCCAACTTTTTTTATTTGCGTTCGGTTACTCTTCTTCCTTCCCTTAGTATATTTCACACGTTAATCTTGTAATTTTTCCACTTATACTTATTTATTTTGATATAAAGAAGAAGAACATAAATTATTTTAAGTTTAGTATGGTTAAACATTTAAAAAATTATTAAATTATATTTACAAATTAGTTACTTGTGCGCGTTTCCTAACGTTTCTTTCTGGCTTTGTGTCAGGGTTTGCTATCGAAAATTTAGAATACGAATTAAAATTAAGTAATTAGATTGAATGACATTTAAAATATTTCTGTCTCTCTCTATTTACTAACGACGTGAAAAAGACAACGCGAACAGACTCTTAGTGTTTCGAATTTGTATTAGATCTAGCCCACGTAATTGACATTTTAATTCCAACGTCAGTTCAAGGTCATTTTGTCTCACTCAGTGAGCAAAATCGTATTTTGCTCACTGAATTTAGGCAGCAAAGAACCCTCGTTCGAACTGCTGAGGTGAAAATTAACTTTTTTAATCAGTTTCTAAGCACTTTCCAAATGAATTAAGTAAAAAAAATCCGAGTAAGTGCTAGAAATGGACAGCCAGCAAAAATAATGTTTTTTTTTGTAATAGGTACAAATCGGCTCAGATTTATGAATTGTACATTTCATTGTGTAGGCAAGGGAAGAAAAAATCTGGAAAGCAGAAGTTCATTTGCCACACAAGTTTAATTAATTATTTAATTAATTTAGTAGCACTTCTCTAGTCAGTTGTGGTATATTTTTAGAATTGCCCCAAAAACCCTTTCATTTAATAACACACACAATAGGTTTCTGAAAAAAAATCCCATACAAAAAAATGATGATTAAGCACTCCCCTGAAATAAAACAACTTTAAACGGATTATATCGCGTATACTAAATTTAAATTACATCCCGACGTTTCGAACACTTTACAGCGATCGTGGTCACGGGTTGACTGAGGAAAAATATATTTACCCCTATCTAAAATACAATGTACAGAAAAACTACCCACATGTAAAATATTAAATACAAACAAAAAAGGTGAGTGTAGTGTACATGCCAGAAGGGCCGATAAAGCTAGTTATAAAATACCTAATTAATCTAATTATTGATTTACTACTATTACACAGAGAGTCAACTTAGATAAAATTAAGTTTTAATCCCTATGTAATATTTTATTGCTCTATGTTTTTTATTTTAGTTTTTTCAATGTTGTGTCGCACGCACTCCGTGCCTTCACTCACTTACTCACGTAAAGTCCGGAAGACCTGCGTTAACCCAACCAGGCCAGCATCATACTGAGTCGTGACCGTTTCGTGGCTTAGATGTGATAGGTATGTCATGTTAGATTAGTAGGTATCCTGCCTTTTCGCTGAAAATTGTATTGCCAACTTTCACTTGCCAACCAACTTTTCGCAGATGTTTCGTTTGGCCGAATAACTTTTACTAAATAATTATTTCGCAACCATTTTATTGCCCAACCCCATAGTTGGGAAATGAAAATTACCTACTAGGTTGGGTTAGGTTAGGTTGGATTATGTAGGGGTGTGGGACAGGAAACCTCCTCGAGTGCCAGGTCCCTTCTCATTCCTCTTGATCAGGTGGATCCGGGGGAATAGGGAAGGGTTCCTGGACGGTGCACCCTGGGGGCCGCGGTAGGTAATATCGGTTGGTATTGCCTACCGTTGCTGCCAATATCCTGTCAGTCCCTCCACGAGCTCTCTGGTAACAGAGTAGATTAGTGGGGTGGGCGCTGGGGAGGAGGGAGGCTGAGGACGGCCTTATGTACTGCAGTTCCCGAACCAGGTACAGTGGTGGAAGAGGGCGGGGCGCCTCTTCGGAGGTGTGCCATGGCCTGGACTCGCGAAAAAGAGCAGTATTTAAGGCTGGGGCCATGGGTTGGTACTATGGGGTGCCAACTCATCGCAAAAACTCAGTCACGTGGCGGAGGGTGGTTGAAGTATCCTAGATGTTGCAGATAGCTATCATTGTCTTGGTTTGCACTCTTAGGTACCCGTCTCGCCTAGACCAGACTTTGTTTGTTATGGGCAGCATTTGGGTGGGCATTGGTTAGCTTACTAACCTTTGCTCCCACTTTTGGAGTGGCCGATGAAGGGACGCGGATAGGCAGGTGGCCGGTGACCCGCTCTTGGAGGCTAGCCCAACCACCCGGAGACCCATCAGCGTGACTCTGCCTAGGCAGATTCCACGTCTGATTGGGGGCGGAGTGTAGTGGTGGTATGGCTGGAAGGGACGTTTTCCTTGAAGGCATCCCCACTACACGGGTGCCGGGGTAGGGGCGTTTGTCCTCCTGGTGCTGTGCGGGTGGGACCGGAATACCGGTCCCGGCTTCTCCGGGGTTAAGAGAGGCCAGTTGGCGGAGAGCACGCTGGTCATGCTACAGCGTGCTCTATTTGCGGAGTGGGTTCGCCCTAGGGCGACAGTGCTGGTGGTGTCGCGGTTGCAGTTTCGATCCCGTTGCACCACCATTAAGGCACGGAGATGGCAGCATCCCAGAGTTTTAGTGGGTAGGCCGGTCCAGACCGGAGAGTCCCACATAACTTATGCGTAATATTTGGCTCCACCCCGGGGGCCTAATGTTACGTATAGGTATGCGTAAAGCATTTCTCTGGGACAAAAAAAAAAAAAAAAAAAAGGTTGGATTATGTAAAGTTGGGAAATAAAATTTGGCTAAATGAAACTTCTGCGAAAAGTTGGTTGGCAAGTGAAATTCGGCAATACAATTTTCAGCGAAAAAGCAGAGAATCATTTGTCGTTAGATTGTTTTTTTTTTCTTTCTCATATTCCTTACCTGTTTTTTTTATGTGTGAATACCATGTAACCGTTCGCCACGAATAATTATTTATATTTCTATTTAATGGTTTATGTTGCATAAAGAATACCGTCAATGGACGGCAACTTGCATTCACTAAATCAAACTAAAGATTCTGTAAAGTCCCATTAAGTATTAAGTAGAACTACACTAATTCAGTTTTAAGTATTAGTTAAGTATAATATCTCTAAACCAGTACTACTCTAAATCAAAATTTTCTATACTTTATCTAAAGTAACCTTACAAAATCAGTATCGTCTTAAGTCATAGTTCGTTAAGAATAATAAGACTTAACGCCATTTTATACTTTTGGTAAAAAAGAAATTGAAAAATTCCGACGCTAAATCATACAAAATTTAAGCACATTGAAGTTAGATTTTTGTTATAGTGATAATAATTGCATTTATATCTCGAACATTTACAGAAAAGTAGTATTCCGCTCTGTATGTAAGCAAATTTTTCATTTAGCATCATATTATTCCTAATATTTATTGCTATTTTTCCAGTATTTTGTAGGCCCGTCTATTTTATAGCCCTTTCGATCAATTTTACACGATAAACAATCATGCGTTATAGTTTTTAAATGCCAATAGTGACATAAAACGGTATTTCGTAAACGTAAAGAAAATAGTTAATCGCCATTTTGATAATCCTTCAATGAATTCTTGTTATAGTTTATAAAAGTTCGCCATGTTTTCTAAAATACAACTCCATGAGTAAAAAAAGTTTTAAAATTTTCTTTGTTAAGAGGGGATCGAATTTGTGCAACTCAGTGTTAATAGTTTAAAGTAAGTCTTGTAGATATCTTTAAGTTTATTTCTTGGTATTAAGTCAACCTTCGAGATATCTTGAAACCAAAGTTTAGAGATCTGTTAAACCCCCATTCTTAAGTAGGGTTTAAGTTTGTCTAAGCAATAGTATTAACTCTTTCTTGATATTGACTATAAGTTTGTGCCCACTTTTTCTAAACTGTATCTAAAGTATATCTTCAAGGGATATTCAGGGACATAATGGTCTTAACCAAGACAACAGCAAAAATTTGTCTAATTGTCTTCAAGATATCCACAAACCCTTTTTAAGACATTCCATTGCTACTTGGGCTATAAGACAGTTTGATTGAATGCCCTTTACTAACAGGATTGTAATAATATTTAAAAAAAAACTCAGTGTAGAATGCAAAATATCGAGTCCGGACATTTTGTGGCGTTCGCTCTAGCGCTGAGTGAAACAGAATTTCAAGAAGTGTTACGATATTGTAGTAAATCCTGTATTGTCACTTCGTACGCTCCATGCTGGCCTATAACCTTAGAATATTCAACCAGCCATGTCTGTCATTTTCTACACAAAAAAAGTCTGCCGATTTTTGCGGGGGAGGGGAACGCCAAATGTATACCTAACGTCAAAATAGCCACGTCAGATAAACGTCAGTCCATACAATAAGTATGACCACCGGTCAATGTCATATATTTTCGGTAGAGGGGCAAGCCTATCAATGGCCGCTCCGGTTGGTTAAATGCTCTAAGCCTATAACCGCAAACCACTTCGTTCATCGAATCGTCTATTTGCATCACTCTTTCGTATATGCAAGAGCGATAAAGACGGGACCAACGTTTTCTCGATTTTCGAACTTAGGCCCTCTGATATCTGGTTTCAGGCTGTTTTAGACGGAGCACTAGGAAAAAATTAAAGACAGGTACTTCGATGATTATTTTTTTATTAAAACGCATAAAATATAAGCTTAGAAAATCTTCACCGTTCCTTGTAACACTTGTTCCAGATATGTAATATAATATTAAAATATACAAATAAATATTGCACTGCAAAGCACCATTACATAGTGATGTGCTTATGATGTGATGTAGATTTATATAAATAAATAAAAGTGTAAATAGCTTCTAAAAATCTTCATATTAAACTTAACAATAGTATTGTTAGATATGTAGGTAATTACATGGAATGTCAGATTCTTAGATCACATATACCTCGCGGCACGTAACTCTAGCGCTGACCGTTATTTCTGCGCATGTTCTTCCATAGCCCTTCACCCCCCGTATCCCCCGCGCGACCTATTTTCGACTTCTGCGCAATAACGGTCATCGCTAGAGTTACGTTCCGCGGCCTGTACTAAAAATTAGTCAACATATAAAAAAACGGAACACATCGTAAAGGCACAATTATATTCAATGGAATGTTAAGTTACTTAAATGTGGAGACCAAACACTGTACTTAACCGTTTGACTCATTTGACTGTCCGGTGAAAAATATATGACACTCATCACACATTGTTATTCCTGTAAACTATAATGGCAATCACAAGTCGCATCAAGGATAGTTAAAGTATAAATATTTCTGAGCCGTGTGATACTAAACGTCCTCGCTTCCCTCGACCGTTCACATCACGCTCAGTCGACAATTTGCCGGTATATGTACTCATAAGGTCATTTACATGTACAACCGCGACCGGATTGTTGAGCCACTTGCGATTGTTCGTAATATAGCCGTGTAATTTGCAATGGTGTTAAATATCCCGGTACTTAGGAATGCTTCGTTATTTTTTCACCGACAGATTTTATCACGAAATAACTGCTTGCTTAAGTATAAAGTGCATGTTAGCTATTTTGAGCATTATGTTAACATTCCGAATTGGCCTACAAATTGCATTCTTCATTCATATATATCATTTTACACTTCACACTTACATTCAATAAAGGAACTTAGACCAAATATTCATTCCAAAATTTGATAGCTAACAACAATAAAGTGCAAAAAGTGCATAAAAATATACTCATATTATAATTGTGTGTCTTTGACACGTTATAATAGTGCTGTTTAAGAAAAACGACTTCAGTAAATGCTAAAATTGGTATATAAAATTTAGCTTTAAAGCACAGAGTTAAAGTTCTTTTTTAGCCGTCCTGTCGGCAACACCCTAAATCGGTTCAATTAATATGAAATAACAAATATTACAAAAAAGTTTAGTATTGCGTTACATTTGGCAATCAAAACTATCAATATTGTCCAAAATATTGGAATAAAATAATTAACGTCTGTATATAGTTTCAAGGCATAAACCATGTTTTCCTTTCACTTTGGCTGAATTCTAGTGTTAATTTAGCTCAGTTAAGTAATGTTTTCCTGTGGTAAGTAGCGACCGACATTTAGGGTGCACATTTTCACCGCGTGGGGGGTTCTTATTGTTTTGTGAATAGCTGTAGGTAGTTAGTGTAGTTTGGGAATGTCTTCGAGCATCTTCCGGTAGCGCGCCAGCATGGGCGAGTAGATTTTCTCTGCGTCCGGGTATGGGGTGGCCACGGGAGCTACTGTGGGTTCAGAGCCTGTGAAAAAGCGCATAGTATTTGGATTTCACGTTCAAATTAGACTGTACGCTCAGTAAAACTGACTAGTTTACATTTTACATTTGGAATATATTCTGGGATTTTTCGAAAATCTGGATAGATACGGCTTGGTAAACATTTAGAAGTTAAGCCTTTGTAAGGCGGAGGAAATATGTTCCCGAACTTTATTTGAATTTTATTTCAAGGGTTCAATTTCGCGTAATTTCTGACACCCTAATAACTTCTAAAGAGTTGACGGGACGTACTCGTACCAGCGAGAGAGACTCCCGTGTTCGCGCTCCACACTTCGGCGGCGCGGGTGGCGGCGCCCAGCAGAGCTGCGTTCGCGTGCTGCTCCTGTGTTCAAACAAAAAAAACACTGAACTGAACAATACCGTGCAAATAGTTCGTTATTTAAATGAGGCTTTAGCTGAACGAATTAAAGAAGTTAAGTTGTGTCAGGCAGAGACAAATAGTCGGAAGGAGCACATAATCGGAAGTCGGCAAGAGAAGCCTCTGCCCAGCAGTGAGACACTATAATATGCTAAGGAAATAAAAGTTACATATTATTAATAATCAATCAATCCTATTCGCTATGTGCGAAGTGCATGGTGGGGGTAACGAGAACGATTGCAGTGCACAATGTGACAAGAAATGAAACTGCAAAAGCCCCTGCTAGCAGTCAAAACGGCGAAACAGCCAGTGACATTTCATATAAGCAAGGAATACAACCTATTTATAAAAAAGAAAGAAAGAGATTGAATACCTGCCCAAGAGATAGAGCCATAATCATGCACACAGCGAATTGCTGTATGTACCCCTGAATGGGTTCTAGCAGGTGTATTACATAGCATATAAGACCGAGATGTAAAGGCCCGTGGAATTGTAAAGGAGAATGAAGTGGTTTTACCTGAACGTAGACGGGCGTGTTGAACACGTCGGCGAAGATCTGCAGCAGCTCCTTGTTCACGCTCGCGCCCCCCGTGGCGACCAACCGGGAGTTCGCGTCTGTAACAAATAACAAACATCAAGTGATACAACACTTCAAAACTAGAGTACAATTATATTATGATTTAGAACGATCTTTTTTATCGATTAAACGCCTGTATGGACCAAACAGAACCCTCCACCAACCAACGGCCAGGCGCACACCGCGGGACGATCTCCACCACGTCGCAGTAGAAACCTGAGATAGATACTGACCCAGATGGAAGCCCATGTCCTCGGCATGAGCTCGCCGCGCCAACGCCTGTCCTTTTAGAAGAGTCGCCGGCGCAGACACCGCGCATCCTGAGGCCTCCGCCAGCCAACGGCCAGGTGCACAACGCGGGATGACCTCTGGCGTGACGCAGTAAGTAGTTATCTGAGATAGATACTGACCCAGATGGAAGCCCATATCCTCGGCATGAGCTCGCCGCGCCACCGCCTGTCCTTCTAGAAGAGCGCGCGCTTCAAACTGAGGCGCCGGCGCAGACACCGCGCGCCCCGAGGCCTCCACCAGCCACCGGCCAGGTGCACAACGCGGAACTATCTCCGCTGTGTCGTAGTAGATGCCTGCACGGAAAATAGTTCGTTAAACTTTTGTGACGGATATTTGGATAGATAATTGTAAATTTGGGCCCACCCCAACCAGCCAGCGGAGCTCCAGAACCAGCGGGTGGGTATCCCTATACCCTGCCATTGAGGAAGTTACACGCGTTGGACTCCAGGGTTCCTTTAAGGAGGCAAGGAATCGGTCAGGATGGAGAGCAGTACAACATAGAATAGAGCGACTTATGGTGGTCACGACCCTCAGACATGGGAATTCTACTTTGAAGAGAAGAATGGTAAATTTACCAAGTGCGGCCAAGCATATATCCCCACTTTTCTCTAACTGCAGCTCTCAGCATGTCATTAAAGGTGTCCCAGCCAGGGCCAAGCTAGCCTATCTCTATGGTTCTATCCAGTCAGTGACCCAGTAGCAAAGCACAGTAAAGCACAATTCATTATTCTGTGGTAAAGCCATATTCGGGGAATGAGCTATTGATGATGACTCACCCATATATCCCATGTTTCCTCTGACGGTAGCTCGCAATAAGTCATTGAAGGCGTCCCAACTGGGTCCAGCCAGCCTGTCCCTATGGTTCTGCCTAGTCAGTGAGCCATTAGCGAAGCATAGTAGTGCCATGTATGGGGCCTCCGAGGGCCCCACGAGCACGTGTCCCGCGGGAGGAGCCCGGGCTTGGTGGAGGCCCAGCAGCAGCGTGTCCGACGTGCCCAGGCTCAGCCCCACCCAGCCCGGCCGGAGCCGGAGACCTGGAGGGAAAACCAAGATTTAATTGTAGACTAGTAGTCTGCTCCGAACTGAGAACTCGCGATTTACTTGCAAACGAGTTGACCAATATAACAAGACCCATTACGAAGATTTTTTTTTCGGCTTCTACAACCCGGTTGACACAACCCCTTGATCGATCCAGCTCATAAACGAACTGGTAAATTGTATGTATGTCTGCTACAACCCCAACAAATTTCATAAAGATCAGAAACACGTTACTATTCGCTATTAAAGTTATCGCCAAACAAACTCTCAAAATAAAAAAGCCATCGAAATGCCGAGACGTCCCAGAAGCCAGAAGTTGTTTGTAAGAACTCGCTCCGCTCGTTCGATTATCTGATCTGCTCCTGAAGTCGCAGACTCGATGAACGTGATCAACAGCGCGGCGTACGGCCACTGCTGTCGCCCAAATCAAGTTTCATATGGTATCAAATTGTGGGCATTCATTTCTGTATTTCAGGACTTTCGTAAAGAGAAAAGTCAAATCAGAACCTAAGTGCCCGCCTACCTGTCCTAAAATACTTATATTAGGTATGTTGTAGGTAATTGTGGATACCGTAGAAAGGTAGTAGTAGTAGTAAGTAGAGATATGCGCCGTAATTCGCCATGTATTTTTTTTATAAACTCTGAAATTAAACTGTAGGTACGTAATGTTATCGATATAATTAAACGTTAACGATAAGTTATCAATTATAAAGTGCTCCCAGACCGTCAGTGGTATTATTTGCTAAATATTATCTATATCACTTCTCACCGTTTATCTAAGACACATAATGCTTTCTTATCCCGACCACGATCCCGACACTTGAGATAGCACTGAATTTGTTTATGATGAGACAGATTAAACTTCAAACACTCCACTTTGATAAACAATTTAGAGTTATCTAACTGAAAACTACTTGCTTAATAACTTAGAGCATTCAACTAACCGGAGCGACCACTGATATGCGTTCGCCTCTGCCGAAAACATATGACCAGCGGTCATATTTATTGTATGGACTTGACGTTCCCCTCCCTCGCAAAAATCGGCAGACTTTTTATATAGAAAATGGCAGACATGGCTGCTCCGGTTGCTTAAATGCTCTAAGCTTAATAATGATAGAGATGCAGTAAAAAGGGATTAGTTTGAGCTTGGATATCCATGTGGGACAGTTTGGCAAACGCGCTGCCAACTGAGCTACCTAAGCTTATCCGAATCCATACCATTTTCTATTTATATTTTTCCATTAAAATTTTTAACAAATCTTACCCTATTTTACCCAGTTTAGTTACTAATATAGTAGCTAATTAGCCGTGTCTCCATTAGACGCACCGCCTCGCGAGGCTATTGCCGCGCGGTAGACACGGCTATTAACAAATCTTACTCTATAGTACCCAATTTAGTTACTAAACAAGTAACTAATTAACAAATCTTACCCTATCAATCTTTGCATTGTTCATGAATAAATACTATGAAACTATAGTACCAAATTTAGTTACTAATCTCACCCGCGAGGGCAGAGTTGTTATCGCCCGTGAACGCGACAACTTGGCACTCTGGCTTGAAGCCGTATCGCTCCACGAAGTACGGCGCGATGGTGCCCAGCACGCTCGCCGTGGGTACAGGGGTACCCAGCTTTTCTGCTAGTGTTTCGTCACCACAAGCCTAAAAATATTATATGATATAGTAGCCTTGAAATACATGTTAAATCCTCTGCATAATGTCGCCTAGGAGTTAACTGTGAGCTTTGAAAGATACAATAAATGTCATCACATCATATTACATTACAGCAACTACTATTTATTACTTACATTATATAGGTACCTAGTCTTAGTTGTATCCTACTTGATACAGAGCCTGGTTATATTAGTACATTACGCACCTAGGGCGGTAAAATAAAGAACGGCTCAGATCGCGGGTATTTGTGGCCCGAACCGAAGGTAAGGGCCATAAACAAGCGATCTGAGGCCTTCTTTATTACCGCCCGTGGTGCGTACACAATTTTACGTCTTCTCCTGGGTGTGAAGTGAGATTTGCCGCTGCGCCCGTGGGCGGCAAATCTCACTTACCGCCCAGTGACGTAAAAACTTTTAAGCAGCTAAAAAATCTAGAATACCTAACAATAAAAATAAAAAAATAAGTCTACCTTCAAGCACTCTTCACTCCAACTCTTGGTATGCACGTCAAGGAGATTCATCCCGGAGCCATCAGACAAATCAATCTCTGCTACCCGACCCAGGAACAGGCTGCAGGCAAACGAGGACACCAGCGATATCCTGGAGGCCGCCTGGTACACCCTGGGCTTGGTGCGGAACGTTTTGCGGATCTGGTGGCCTGTGAAACGCTCGTAGGCGGTTGACCCGGTGATTTTGGCGAGCGCCTGCAAGGGAAAATAAGCTTTACGGAATTGGCAATAGTGAAAAGAGTTGCTTATAGGTTAATTTTGTTTGAACCTTACTTATAGTCCGGCTGGCCAATAAGCGCAGTAACAGTGGAAGTAATAAGCTATACTTATGCCTTTTTAAGTCGCGAGGGTACTAGCGTAAGAAAGAGACGGCATGATTTTCTGCCTATGCTTGAAGTAAAACAAACCCTTGCCAAACTGTATTTTTCATTCTTTAAATCTAATCATACTTTAATCAATAGTAAATTATAGACACAGACAGAGGCAATAAAGTTAAGATGGCTATTATAGTACAATGGTTATGATCAACTGTGATATTAAGAATTATATTAACTTTTTGCAACTTATTTTTGCACAACGAGTTTACATTTAACTATCGCCAGAGTGCTACCATAAGACCGTAGACTCAACGCAGACGCACCGTTGACATCAAAAACAGGTTTATTCGAGTCTATACATTTTGTTAGAATCATGCAAAGAAACATGCATCGGTGATCGCGTGTGTCGGTTTAACGACTAACCGTGCCGCCGGCGGCTCGCGGCGCGTAGGTATTAGACCGGGGCCGCGCTGGAGTTTCATAGGCCTGACGAAGGCACCGGCTGGGTTCAGGAACTCTTCAAGAGACAGGCTTCTAAAATGCCTAACTCTGAGCCTCCAACCTCCTCCTCCAGAGCTCTGCAGTCTGCTGTGGTACTAGAGTCCATCCACACTGGAAAGTCGGCCACGAAGGCGGTGGCGAGCTGTGTGTGCAGGAACTCTTCAGGGCAGGGACTGCATAACCGGAATATAAAGGTACCTTTATAAAACGGTATGACGTCATACCGCATGTTTCGGTATGATTTCGATAGCGCAACCGATATATTTCTGTACAGAAATATAACGGTACCGCTATTTTTTTCGATACTTCAACCGTTATCATAAAGGTATGGATTGAGGTATATGAGGGTGAGGATGCCCCGCCGACTGACCGGCGACAACCAATCAGCGTTAGTTATTGAGCGCTTGCCCTAAGCACCTATTTTGTTTGATTTCGTTCAGTGCGGCACATTTTTGAGTTATTCGCTGTTAGCTTCTTGTCGTTAGTTGCGCTTTATTCGCATATGTTTTGTTGATTTTAGGATTTCATAAGTAGTACAAGACACCTTTAACAAAACATTTTCAGTTATAAAAATTAAATAAAAATGTAATAAAAATTAAATAAAAAAATAAATAAAAATTTAATAAAAATAAAGTAAAAAAAAAATAAAAATAAAAATAAAATAAAAATAAAAATAAAATAAAAATAAAATAAAAATAAAACACTGAAATCAAAAGTATTAAAGGAAAACAAATAAAATAATAAAGAATTTTTATTAAAAATATATTTACCTAACATTCAACTTCATATCTGCACTGATATAATTATTAATATCAATTATCTATTTAATGAAGCTACACTAAAAACTTTTCACCAATTTTCAATGTTGAAAAAGACTAAACATTAATTATTTCCAATTATTAGTTATTTGTAACAGATTGATGAGTCAATTGATTTTAATTCTAATTGAAATCAATTTGCATTGAACTGTTAGTGTTCAATTGTCTCAGAGTACAAAAACAATCTTCTCCAATGTGCTCGGAAATGTTCACCTTACTGTAGCAAAATTAGTACGTGAAGTTCTTCATTTTTTACCACAACGAACTTAAAAAAATACTAGTAGTCCGCCTCGAACTGAGAACTCGCGATTTACTTGCAAACGAGTTGACCAATATAACAAGACTCCAAGGAGGATTTGTTTTCTCTTTCTAGCTCCATAGCGACTTGATCGATCCCGCTCATATACGAACTTACAAATTTTATGTATCTCTGCTACAGCCCCAAGAAATGTCATAAAGATCAGATAAACGTAACTAAAGTTATCGTCAGACAAACTATCGAAACCAAAAAGCCATCCAAATGCCGAGACGTCCCAGTAGCCAGGTGACAGTTCGGTTCGGTCTGGAGTTGTTTGTAAGAACTCACTTCGCATACGCTCCGCGAGTTCGAAAGATCAATATTGTCCTGTCTTAGCGGACGAGAAGTTGCTTGTCAACGCCATAAATAAGTGTATACTTTTGCACCTTACTCCATTGTAATAAGGTTCAAAAGTGTATACATATTTTAAGCGTTGACTACTAAAATCCATTACTGTATTGTTTTTGCTCTCACTTAACTTCACAAACAGTAGGAACACATGGTACTTAACAGGTAAAACCCAAAGCTACTTGAAGGTAATCATTATCAATGGCCCGCAAACTATTGTTTGTTATCTTTATCTGCACGTGCAACTATTTCTTAGTGTTTTCACCGAAGAAAGACGGTTGTCCAGCCAGTAATAATATTTATGAATAACAAAGTAGGTATATTATTATTTCACTTAAAATACTTTTAAATTGTTGCATTGGTCTACCTGTAGCATTTCTTACTAGGGAGTAAATATTAATTAGAGATATTAATATATTTATTTGGATGAACTTTCATATTCACCGACATCGACAAGTAGGTACCTAGTACCTAGTGTACCTACCTGAGGTGCGATTTTTGATTCTCATCGGGTGGCTTATTTCGTACTAAGTAGTCATCAGCTGCATACAAAAAAAGGCACCGGTGAAATTCAAAAATCACACCAATCCCACCTCTGGTTTTTTTGTACAAACTCATATAATGGCTGGTTATAAGAGAACAGAATAATACCAATATGTAATTACTTAAAAAAACATCTGGAATCAAATCAATGCAAAGACCACGAGTATAACACATAATGCGAAGGGTTCGTTCGACACAAGCTCTCTTTCAACAACCGAGCGGAGCGGAGCCGAGCGGAGCCGAAGTCGAGATTCGCGGGAACACTATATCAAGATAGCTACGGTTCCGCGTGTAACACGTATATCACAAGCCATAGTTCAAACCCCCTACGGAGTTTTTCGGAACTTACGGAATATCAATTGATATTTATATCAATATTATTTATTATTCATCAATTCATGTCATTATTTACCAATTGATTTAATTTTTATTTTATTTTTTTTATTTTTTTTTATTTTTTTTATATTTTATTTATATTTTATTTATATTTTATTTATATTTTATTTATATTTTATATATTTTATTTTTATTTTATTTTAATTTTATTTTAATTTTATTTTAATTTTATTTTTATTTTATTTTTATTTTATTTTTATTTTTATTTTATTTTTATTTTATTTTTATTTTATTTTTATTTTATTTTTATCTTATTTTTATTTTATTTTTATTTTATTTTTATTTTATATTTATTTTATTTTTATTTTATTTTTATTTTATTTTTATTTTATTTTTATTTTATTTTTATTTTATTTTTATTTTATTTTTATTTTATTTTTATTTTATTTTTATTTTATTTTTATTTTATTTTTATTTTATTTTTATTTCATTTTTATTTCATTTTTATTTCATTTTTATTTCATTTTTATTTCATTTTTATTTCATTTTTATTTCATTTTTATTTCATTTTTATTTCATTTTTATTTCATTTTTATTTCATTTTTATTTCATTTTTATTTCATTTTTATTTCATTTTTATTTCATTTTTATTTCATTTATATTTCATTTATATTTCATTTTTATTTCATTTTTATTTCATTTTTATTTCATTTTTATTTCATTTTTATTTCATTTTTATTTCATTTTTATTTCATTTTTATTTCATTTTTATTTCATTTTTATTTCATTTTTATTTCATTTTTATTTCATTTTTATTTCATTTTTATTTCATTTTTATTTCATTTTTATTTTATTTTTATTTTATTTTTATTTTATTTTTATTTTATTTTTATTTTATTTTTATTTTATTTTTATTTTATTTTTATTTTATTTTTATTTTATTTTTATTTTATTTTTATTTTATTTTTATTTTATTTTTATTTTATTTTTATTTTATTTTTATTTTATTTTTATTTTATTTTTATTTTATTTTTATTTTATTTTTATTTTATTTTTATTTTATTTTTATTTTATTTTTATTTTATTTTTATTTTATTTTTATTTTATTTTTATTTCATTTTTATTTCATTTATATTTCATTTATATTTCATTTTTATTTCATTTTTATTTTTTATTTTATTTTTATTTTATTTTTATTTTATTTTTATTTTATTTTTATTTTATTTTTAATTTAGTTTTATTTTATTTTTATTTTATTTTTATTTTTATTCTATTTTTATTTATTAGTCGCGCAATACTATACCAAATTACTGTATACATAAAAAAAATCAGTTCCATATCCGCATCGAGTTAATATCAATGATCGATTCAATGTACCTACACTATAAACTCTTTCACGAAATTTCAACTGAGGAAGACTAAAATGAATTCACTACAATTATCGCCGAGCGCGCCTCCGTGACCTTGAGCAAGTAGATACTTGCCGGCTACCTGCCCCGCGCCCCGCACCCCGCACCCTTGGTCAGTTGCTTTACCGCCGCAAACAAGTACCTACCTCGTAAATTCTGCGATGAAAATAACGATACCGAAATCATAACGGTATAGGTATCGCTATATTAAGGTATAAGTACCGTAACGAAAAAATTGCGATATCGTAATTTTATTTCGGTACCGTACCGCAATATTTCAACCGCTATAGCTCTACCTTTAAAACATTGCGGTATCGTAATTCTATACCAGTACCGTAACGCTTCTACCGTAACGAAATCAGTCCCTGCTTCAGGGCTCGTAAAATGCCTACCTCTGAGCCTCCAACCGCCTCCTCTAGGGCTCTGCAGTCTTCTGTGGTACTAGAGTCCATCCACACTGGAGAGTCAGCCACGAAGGCGGTGGCGAGCTGTGTGTGCAGGAACTCGTCAGAAGACAACTTCGAGAGACGGGCTTCTCCATCTTTGGACCACCACACTGAGCCGTGTTGCTGCAATATATTAACTGTTAAATTATTTATGGTATGAGAAAAAAAATTTAGGTGGAACTAAAGTTAACTTTGTTAGGTACAGTTAAAGAAACCTTATGCAATTTAACTTTTATCATGTACACTTAACAATTAATAGAGGGTCACTTTGTATATGAAATTTCTTTATGACACTTTATATTTACATTGTTTGTCATAATTTTTTTCAGAATACTTTTAATTGATGAAAACATGGGAATGCTGAACAAGAGACTGTATTTTGCGATCTTCTCTCTTATTTGAAAATTTCTACTTTTGTGGAATTCAACAAAGTTACATAAATAACAAACCTGTGCCGCACCAGACAGTGCCTCTACCGTGGAGAAGTCTACTCCGGCAACCACAAGTCGGTCCATGACCATGTCGAGGGCCTTGACCCATAATAGAGGTGGGGCGGTCACCTCACCCCGCTCCCCGCGCCGCACCCCACCGGCTGTCCTGAAATTGAATTACTTGCCATTTACATCTTAAATCTCTGTTGCTTTTCTATGTACAGTCTCCTTCAAATATATCTGAGTGGCTAGTTATTAAAAAATATCGGAACATGAACTTTATCGCATTGTCAATAGAGACATTGTTCAGATATTTTGGAGTACCCTGGCCGCTCCAATGTATTTTATGACTACTGTACTACCATTACAATGTTTGAACCCGAGACCTCCAGATTCAAAGTCTGATGTCTTATTGCCAGGCCACCAACAATTCTAATTTCCTATACATATGTATGTAGAATAAAATTAATAGTGTTTTCATAAAAACCATCAGTTAACTTTTTTTGTTTTTCTACCAACCTGAACTCTGGAAGATCCACATCAAATTCAACATCTGCTTCTTGAAGTATTCCATAGTCCTCATCAATCACCAGTGCTTTTAGCTGCAACAAATACGATATAAATTAAAATCGCGTGTTAACACTTATATACTTATGCCCTTATTCATAAACGGCCACTAAAGTTAAGAGATCGCTGATAATCGTTTGTCCCTTTCCCTCGTATTCGTTGGACGGAAAGGGACAAACGATTATCAGAGGCCTCTTAACTTTAGTGGGCGTTTATGAATAAGGGGGTTATTGTTTACAAAATTGCAATGTATAGTATGACTTAATTATTTTCAAACCTAAAAGTTTGTAAACAATTTGTGGTGGTATTTAAAAAATGGTTAATGTTAAACACCTACTTACTTTTATCTTTTACGTTATAAACACTAGCATTGTGCCTGCAACAACTATCAATTGTCCAATCAGTTTAGTTTAGATGTATATAACCCAGCTTCCACAGAGGCTATCTCTCTACATATAAGTTCAATGTCAAACAACTTAATGTTTTCGTTGCTGATATTGACGAAACTTTACATGAAAAGATGTATTAATTACACTTCAACAAGGCACTATGTATCGCACAAACACTAATTAATAAAGTACTCTAATTAAGACTATTAAGAGGTAAGTAATTAAGTTATACTGTCGCTATTATTTTGACGAACTTTTGCAAGGAATAAAACAAATGAACATTGGTACCGCGGCAGGTAATCATGGTTTTTTTTACAACTCACCCTCTGTGTACTAAAATCAAATCCCAAAAAAGTTTTCTTTCGTGTGACTTCGGTCATTTTTTGACAGCCAATGACTAGGTGCGTTCGGGAACGGGTGTGTTCACCACTTCGCACCGCTCTCGTGACTGAATGCGGTTAACAAATATTCGACACTAACACCGCGGTTTCACGCTATCATATTAAAACTATTATTTTAATGCTCCAAGCCAAGAATTATTTAATCAATCTCGTAAAGTCTGACATAATTTGATAAGGAGTCAGCGTCGTAATCGCGCGTCTAACAAGCCTACACACTTACACAGAACGTATTTACATCCCATCAAAAATATTACATGTAAAAAAACACAAGTCTCGTAACGCAGTTCTTCGACCGCAAAAAGCATTGAGATATAAATGAAAAACTCAAACCCCACTGGAGTTTACTAAGAACGACCGCTTCAATTAGATGTCCATATTTTTATAGTAAATAGTATGACCCGGCCATCGCACGGCTAAAAATATGTACCTAGGTATCCTAGGTATAGCGCTAGCCGGCCTATCGTTGGGTAAATTACATATTATAATCTGATATAGGCCTTTGCCCAGCAGTGGGACACTACTTTAGGCTAATAAAAAAAATCTGATATCGTTAGATAGATTTTTTTCTAGAAAATAAAACTGAAACGATAGCGATGCGGTGCGCGTGGTGCAGCCCATTCCTGGTACCTAATTAAGTAATTATATTATACAGAGCGTTCTTTCAACATACTGTACAAACTTTTGTATGAGACCAACTCCAAAATCACAATTAAAATTCGTACCTATAGCACTGCTTGTCTATAAAAGGGTGTGAAGCCTATGGACTTACACGTACATGTGTGTCGTAACAGCCGCGCTGCCTAAATAGGTTATAGCGGGGCGGCAAGTTCACTGACCTATTAAAAGATGGTCGGTGTAAAGTTTACAGCTTATTACTTTTTACACATAGATACTTAGTTCTAGATATCGACCTAAATATCATGGGCACCGGCAGCAGGGTGCAAGGGGGTGCATTACCCTGTCGGGAGAGGTGATGTACAGTCAGCAGCAGAAGTAGCTTAGCGGGTAGGGTGTTCAAAATGACCTACACACGCTCTTTTTCTCCTAACAATAAAGTCGTACCCAGCTCGTTTTGAACACCCTACCCACTTAGCTACTTTTGCTGCTGAATGTACATAGAAAAAAAACTTGTCTATTAAGTGTAGGTACTGTGTAGTTGCAGATGCACCTCGCTGAATTTAGTTAGGCGGCGCACATGCTACATATAGGTATGTGTTCATCCTGGCGGTGAGTTAAGGTCACCAGAACGCTTAAACAGGAATAAGAGATGCATTATGTTGACGACGCAGGATCATCTTCTCCCTTTAAACCTCAACACAGTCCCCAAAACCCCTCCTCCTACTTTATATTAGAAGGGTTGGCAACACGCATGTGACACCTCTGGAAGTGCAGGTTTCCATAGGCTACGGTATTTGCTCAGACGGGCCGTATGCCTGTACACCACCGTCGTGGTATACAAACCTTGGGCTACAACTTTATTTCAAGGAATAGTTTATTAGACAGTTAGATGTTGTCCCTAATTAGTGGCAATGGCAAGTCCGTGAAAATAATCCCGGGACTTTATAACGAAGGGGGACTTAATTTTACACAGACGACGACACGGGCAGAAGCTAGATTTGTTTAACATTTAACGGAGCAACGTTTGGTTTGGATTGGATACCTACTGTTAGTCCAAATTCCACATTCGTCATAAAATAACGGTATCTACTGTTGCAAAGAAATAAAAGAAAGCGCTGCATCCGCGTGGCGTACGACAGGCGTGCACTCAAATCCAATTTTGAATGAGTAATTCAAGTAATAAGTTTTTTACTTTTTTTTCAAGTGGTGAGGTACAGTCACCGGCAATAGTATCTTCCTAAGTGAAGGCTGCAAAAATATGTGAGGCTGGCTCTACATGATGGGCCATCATAGGGACATTAGGGACGCAGCTATATGACGGAACGAGATGGCAATATCGTTAGCTCCCTCTAACGCATAGCTGCGTCCCTATGATGGCCCATCATGTAGAGGCGCCATGACACGCTCTTATGGCCCTACAAATAAGAGCGTGGCACATATATTTGCGGCCTTCGTATAGGAAGATACTATTGCCGGTGACTGTACACTGTACATACTCGGTATCTATCTAGACAAATATAGTTATATGATCATTCCTTGTGTTACCTGCGTGTTTATCTAGTTACTAGACCCACCTAACACTTATCGGGACTTTATACCTAAAGTCAAAGCCAAAAATATATATCTGGTATACTGGAATCCTAGAACCAGAAGTACGCTAGCTAGGTGAGGTGAGGTGAGCCCTTTTATTATTTTCCCGTTTGGTAGGTGAAATGTGCAGTTAGTAGTATTTACCGTCAGCAAAAGCCGTGCTTCCGCCAACACTTGGGTTTAGGTTGCCAGGGGATTCGATGCTCCTATAGGTTGCAACCAGGACATCGCTAAGAGCGCGAATACCACTAAGGAGGCTAGGACAGGCAACACGCAGTTTTAAACAAAAGATACTCTACACTAAAAATTTCAATGGGTTTAATTAGCGCCTACATGTATTAAAATATAAGGAACGTCACATCAAGTTCCGAAAATATAGTCTTTGCTATTACTGACTTGCAGGCGCTTATTTTATAAATATAATTCAATGATCTCTCGTCATCTTATTGGTTAAGGTATAAACAACATTTAAAACACTGCTTATTGGGTAATTAATTAAGTTTAGTGCAGTTGACCCCAGTTTACTTTGGGGTCCCTATTGACCTCACAACATAAGGCACGTTTTCAAATACATTGCGGCATTTGATCTATCGATTGATTTCGTTGCACCTACCTAGAAGGCAACGCATCGACGTTGCATGCGATTTTTACGTCGATATTGCGTCATATTTTTTGAGAACAGTAGCAGAAAGCTAACATAAGATTAGGATAAAAATGCGTAAAATATAAGTGTTTCGAAGAAGTAAATCAGCAAAGTAGATTAACGAACAGAATTAATATATTTACTATCCTAATTTAGTAACTACACAACACTACAATTGCCATAGTGTCAAATTGTGTTGTAATAATTCGTGGTTGTAATATAATGGTGAGGTTGTAACACCAGTAGACATGATGGTCGCAGCCCCTCGCGGTGGGATCTAATCACTCGGAAGCACACGGCTCGCGGCGCTACTGATATAGCTCGCACAGACCAACACAGTGCCGTCACTCATCCTCATCAAGTCAAATTGTGTTGTAATATACCGGTGAAGTTGTAACACGGTAGGTATATGGTCGAGCCCTCGCGGTGGGACCTAGGTAGTCACAGATCATAATTGCTTACCATCAGGCGATTCGTCTGCTCGTTTGCCTTTTTAAAAGACCAACACAGTGCCGTCACTTATCCTAGCGTTGCCGCGGCTTCATGCTTGAAAGAAAAAATATGGGTAAGTATAACTAGTTTGTCCGACGGCTAAGCATAAATACATATATACAAATTTTTACGTTAGTAGGTAGTAAGGCGCTTGGTAGTAGGATTATTCACTTTCAAACTGGAGGTTCAAACCCCGTACCTTTCACTGAGATTTTCAAAACTTATGTACGAAATTTCATTTGATATTTTCCACTCGTCCACCAAACGCTTTTTGGTGTAGGAAAATCTTTGTTTGAAAGTTCAGATGGCAGTCATTTTTGTGAAAACTAGTGCCTAAGCTAAGCCAATTCAAGATAATATATTGCCTAGCGGACCCTAGGCTGAAATTGATTGAGTTGTGGAAAAAAGCCGAGAGTCTCTCCTAATAGATGGAAAACTAGACATTATCTATTGTAAAGACAGTTACAGTCCGTGAGCTCTCAGAACCTTCGAGTTTTAGAAAGAGACGTCGGGTGTATCAATCAACAGTGACACATGAAAAAACAGAGCAGCAATATTACCTTCGTGTCTCATCACCGATTCCCGAAGGTTCTTCTAAGGAGATTATCACACTGTCGACGGATCCGCATGCGGCGCCGGTGCGCGAGCGAGACAGCGCTATACACATGCAGAGCGCTATCTCGCTCGCTCACCGGCGCCGCATGCGGATCCGTTGCCAGTGTGATAATCGCCTAAAAGTTCACAGACTGTATTGAAAGTTGAGTTGTAAAGTTAAGAAGCTTAAGATTATGCTTCCAGTCCCAGGCTTCGAATATGAAGTAACTAAAACTACAAATTTATTGTTTGTACCTAGCTATTGCCCGCGACTTCGTCTGCGTGGAATTAGTAATCCCCCGTTAAGATATGAATTCTGGATATCAAATATTCTATATCCTTCCCCAGAGCTCAAAACTGTCCCCAGCATTCAACGGTTATCGATTCCCCATACAAACTTCCAACCCCCTTTTCAGCCCCTCTAGGGTTGATTTTCGGGATGAAAACTATCCTATATCGTTTCTCGGGACTCAAATTATCTCCATACTAATTTTCATCTAAATTTGCTTAGTGGTTAAAAATTCTTCATACAAACTTTCAACCCCCTTTTCACTCCCTCCAGGGTTGATTTTCGGAATGAAAACTATCCTATGTCCTTTCCCGGGACTTAAAATATCTCTACACAAAATTTCATCAAAATCCGTTTAGCCGTTTTCACGTGATGCGCGGTCAAATAAACAGACAAACAGACAAAAATTCTAAAAACTGTTGGAACGTGTTCTGTTATCGATTCTAAGTATCCCCAGCCAACTTTTTTTCGAATATCTTCCATGTACAGACTTTCGAGTTTCGACCTTCTTCAGCTTTATTATATATATAGATAGATAGATAGATTAGGTGGGTTAAAGTAATCTTATGGCTCCGCTGTTTAGTGGTTTGCGCGTGTATCGACGGGGAAAGTCGGGCTCATTACGTTCGGGACGGTAATCCGCGCCTTTGACACTAAAATAGGCGTTTTTACCTGCTCAGGAAAGGTCGCAGGCCTAAATATGCTATTTTGAAGCCTGACACACTTGTTATAACACTAGGGCATATTTGAAGTATGAGTAAATTTCACTAAAGTTACAACATGCTCAATAATTGCCAAAGCTGGATTTCCGTCCGAGACGCAGGGTAGTGCGGACGTCTTGGGATTAGTTTTTTTGTATTTTGCTCATTTTAGTAGTTCAGTGTGTAATATTGATAGCTTATTGTGCGGTGATCTATAAACAAATGTCCAGCTTATGAAGAATTAGTCTCATAACGTGTGTAGCCACTCTTTAGTTAGAAGGACAGTTATCCTGGCTGGCCACCACGTGTTTGTAAAGAATAGCTATCACTTTACAAATAACAAGGCTTCTACCGAACAACGTTGCCTATTTTTTTATTAAAAGTAATAAAAGTGAGATTTACGTATATACTCGACATTGGCAAAATTCCCATTGCTTTAGACAAAGGGAGAAAGCATAAAGCTCTATACCTGGAGGAGCCATCGCCTCATCTTTCCAAACAAAAAAGTCTGCCAAAATCTGAGGGGGGCGAGGAAGCATACGTATGGCGTTTTCAATTTAAAGGTACATCATTGTCCGTTGTTAATAAAGTTTATTTCTAAATGAATTTTTATAGCAACATCGCCTTATTGGTAAAGGACAATGATGTACCTTTCACTTGAAAATATCACGCATATTTGACAGTAAGTCACGACACTAAATGGAGCAACAAATAGTTGATTTTACATATGTTGAAATATGGTTCATTATTGGATGCAGTCTTTGCAAATGTCAAACAAAAAAGCCAAGGATCATTTTTGCTTGTATTTTCAAACAAAATATAGAAGGCAGTAATCCTTAGGGGCGTTAAATACGCATAAGTGTCAAACGTCAAAATAGTTACTGCCCGTCAGAAAATAAACGATTATCTTTGAATCGATTCAGTAAACGACGCTGGATTTTCGATATGGATTAATTTTTTAATCATAATAGTAATGATAAAAAAAGTAAAACTATAATTACATGTGAAATTATATTTCATATTTTTGTAAACTAGACATAATAGAACATTTTTTACACCTAAAAACAATACATAAAGGCATTTTCACGGAGCTCTTTACTCACTGAAAACGATGAACTGAATGCGTGTAATCGATTTTTGAAATAGTTTTTATAAACCTATTAGATTTTCCTGCTAATAACGTTGATAGAGGGGAAATGTACCTAAGCTTACTCCAGGTATAGAGCTTTATGGGAGAAAGCCATTATATAAAAAAAAATGCTAAAGCTAAGCTTTGTGAGTCTGCATTTTTGGTGACTCCCCTTAAGGCGGCCACCGACTATCAGTCCGCCTGCAGTCCGCCTGACGATCTCGGCCTGTCAGAACAAAAATTAGCTTACACCGAACAACAGACAGACATATCGTCAGGCGGACTGCAGGCAGACTGATAGTCGGTGGCCGCCCTTAGCCGTGGTCTGTGGTGGACGCCGCGCCGGAAGCAGTGCAAAGGAGAAAGGTATGGTCTTTTAGACTGGGTGTGTACTCTGGCAAAGCCTTACGTTGTACCAGAGACTATAGAGATAGTCTCTGGTTGTACGGTAAGACAGCTTTCACACTGCTGCGATTTCCGTATGCGGCGCCGCTGCGCGAGCGAGATAGTGGTCTGCATGTCTATAGCGCTGTAACGCACATACATGGACAATGGTCGAAATCCAACCTAGACCTTTCGCCTCGCCTCTACAACTACAACGTAGCGCTACGCGCGTAGCATGGCGATGGCGGTGAGTAAGTAAGCAGAATCTTAACAAGTTTTAACAGGAATAGTAATCTATTTCAATTAATATAAACTATCTATACAAATATATTGGATTGCTCTGGGTGAAGATTTGACTGAAATAGGTACGATTATTACATATTAAAAATATAATATTTACTAAAAAAATTAAATATTACATTACTAAACTAAACTGAGATATTTAGGCACGAGTTTCCCAGAAAAACCGCAGAATTGGGGGTTAAACAATTTCTAACAATAATGTTATGCCATTTTGATCCGTAGAATACATACATAGTTTTTTTTTAATCAAACCAATAATATTTATTTATAGAGGGGTTAGTTAGTTACATACATAGTTAAGTAGTACCTACAATGGGGTTGGCAACTGTCAACGGTTTGGCCAGATGGCGCCAGCATAGCTGGGTCCCTTTCTAAAGTATTGTTGTATGGGATTTGGTTTAAAGGCTAACCCATCCAGGTCAAAAAAAAATTAAAAAAAAAAACAAGATTTTGACACTATTTGTAGGACTGACAGGTACCAGCTATGCTGGCGCTATCTGTAAATACTTTCGACCGGCCAACCCCATTGTGACATTTTCAAGCCAAAGGTACACCATTGGCGGTTGTTATTATTATTATTATATTAGCCTATTTGAGTGTCCCACTGCTGGGCAAAGGCCTCTCCCCTGGATCTCCATATCTCCCGATTTTGCGCCTCTTCCGCCCAGTTGTTAAGGAAGGTATCTAAATCATCCCGCCATCTCCGTTTGGGCCTACCGCGCCCGCGCCCCCCTACCAGCACCCACTTGGTGGCTATGTTAGCCCATCTCTCCGGATGCATGCGTTGGACGTGGCCGGCCCAATCCCATTTGAGCCTAGCGGTTTTTTTGCCTACGTCAGCAATACGCGTTTTAGAGCGCAGCATACTAGTTCTGATGCGGTCTGTCTTTTTAACACCAAGAATGCTGCGCTCCATAGCGCGTTAGCGCGCGTATTGGCGGTTGTTAATAAAGTTTATTTCTAAATGATTTTTTATGGCAGTGCCTTGTTGACAACTGACAATGTTGTTCAGAATATCACATTTATTTTGTAGTTAGTAGCACTAGCAAGTATGTACTACATTGGCTATTATTATATTTCAAATATTGTAAAGCCTCCAGGTTATTTTGAATTTGTAATCTGAGTGTAGGCGGTGTAAAATCTGTTGTATAATTTGTCTTTCTGTCGGCCGTCCGCCCCCACACAATATCATATTTTCAAAACATGGTGCTTTGCAGGTCGAATACCTTTACAATCTGCTTAGCTTTCCTAAGCTCAATGCAGATGGCGCTACTGTAAACTATAGCAAACATCTATATACATATAATAAAGCTGAAGAGGGTCGAAAGTCTGTACATGGAAGATATTCGAAAAAAAGTTGGCTGGGGATACTTAGAATCGATAACAGAACACGTTCCAACAGTTTTTAGAATTTTTGTCTGTTTTTCTGTTTATCTGTTTGTCTGTTTATTTGACCGCGCATCACGTGAAAACGGCTGAACGGATTTTGATGAATTTTTGTATATAAGTAGTTTGAATCCCAGAAAAGGACATAGGATAGTTTTTATCACGAAAATCAACCCTGGAAGGGGTGAAAGTGGGGTTGAAAGTTTGTATGGAGAATTTTTAACCGCTGAACCGACGATTAAGATGAAACTTGGTACATAAATAGTTTGAGCCCCGGGAAATAATAAATGATAGTTTATATCCCGAAAATCAACCCTTTAGGGGGTAAAAACGGGGTTGAAAGTTTGTATGGGGAATCAAATCAATATTAACCGTTGAATGCTGGAGATAGTTTGAGCTCTGGGGAAGGATATAGAATAGTTGATATTAATTAATTAACGGGGGATTACTAATTCTACGCAGACGAAGTCGCGGGCAAAAGCTAGTAATGTATAAATACTTAGAGGACTTTTCTTTATTTAAAATTGTGACATTTTGGGATTGATATATGGGATTTTTAAAAGATGTTATTTTAATTATTGTTATTTCAATAATTGTGATTATGTGTTTTCTGTTAATCTTTCGTATTTTTTCTTAATGTGTATATTTTTATCTTTGACATGTGTTTTTACGATATTAAATGATTTGATTTGTTTCTATTTAATTTAGGAGCAGAGTCTAAGAACTTTTTGAAGCTCCAAGTTTGATAGCTTTACTAGATGGTGCTGTAAAGCCCTATATACTATGCGGTAACTCTGGTTCAGATGGCGCTTTAGACCGCTTCGTCCGGTTATATTCACAAAACCAATGTATATATATATCGCGACTAATCGTCTAGTATAACTTGACGTCCTTACCTGACCATTAAACAAGACACCCGTTTTAGGATAGATACGTTCGAGATGTGGTGCTGGCGCAGAATGCTCCGGATCTCTTGGACTGAACGCCGCACAAACGTGTCTATCCTCAACGAGCTCAAGATCACCACGAGGCTCTCTACTATCTGCACCCAACGTGTACTAAGTTTCTTCGGCATCTGAGTAGATCCGGGCCAGAGAGTCTGGAAGCATATAATGACTGGACGCATGTCAAGGGCGAGAAGTAAAGGCTGTATGGCTACACATTGGGCAGACAGAATAACATCCATCACTAAAGCCACACCCACACTACAGTCAAGCATGCGTCAGGCCCTGGATCGAGCGGCTTGGAGAGTGTTGGTGAAAAGTGTCCACAATCGTCACGTCCCTCAGCCATGAAGATACGACAAAGAAGAAGAAGAGAACTTGGCGTTAATATTCGTAGCATTCAAGCTAGTCTTACTTGCGCTGGACTAATTTTAACTCATTCATTGCCACCTATGCTACGACCTACGTTCGTAGTCCGTAGCCGCGTTTTCGTCGCATGTAGCTCGTAGTAGCTACGAACAGAGAACCCGACAGTCGGGTACTGTGTGTTAAACTGGAAAAAAGGGCCTACGGCTGTTTACGGCAAAAGTCGACCTGCGTGACGCCGTTTTCCTCGCCACTCTTTCTGTTCTGATTGTGTTTCCGTAGATTCTGGAAAAAAAAATGAATATGTACTTGACCGTGGCACTATGCGTGAACATTTTGCAACTATGAGGTGACCGAAATCCAATAGCGGTGTAGCACTAGAACCGCGGGTCATTTTAAATTAGCCAGATCCTAACCGTTCGGATTAGTTATATTATTTAAGAGTACGCCTCGATTAACATAGAAATAAAAGTCCCCACATTTTTGGGAGTAACCTAATCTACCGTACGAAAATGGGTCGGCATGAAAAATCTTAAGTAGTCTTATGGTTGTTCTACAGGATGGGCCATCATAGGGACGCACTATACGAAGCAATATCGTTAGCTCCCTCTAACGCATAGCTACATCCCTATGATGGTCCATCATGTAGAGCAACAATTACGGTTTATTTAGTGTTGCTGGCTGTAAAAGCCGTACATCTTTAACATTAATAAATCTGACTTTGGAACGTTTTTTATGGTGAAGAAACAAATGAATTGTGTATGGCCAGTGAAGACGGTAGCATCTCATAAAATAACCGACAAAACTAATTTTGAATTCAGAACTTTTTTTTATATATTTGGAATGGAGCAAAAGGAGAATGCATATGTTCCGGCCAGTGATAAGGCGGTGGCGGTTCTGTGAGAGCGGAGCGGGATGTTGCGCTCCTTAATATTGTAAACAAGAGCTTTTTCGATTGGTGGGAGGCACCGCGCACGCGCCGCGCGCAATGACTTTGTACGGAGGTCGGGAGCTTTGTTAATATAATACCGACTAGCGCCTATTTGCACCTATAAAGTATAAATCTATAAAATGATGATATTGATGATAGAAAGAAAGGTTCCTTTTAGGACCTATTTAGGATATTTTATAAAATCGGTCGTTTTAGAGTTTTACAAATGTCTGCCACAAAGAAGGAAGAGAAATATTGAGAACGAGAGACTAAGGGCCGGTTGCACCAAACTGTCTGTGAACGTAAACGTAATCGTAAAAAAAACTTGTATGAAAAGTTTGACAGTTTTCTATGGGATGACAGCTCCGTCGCCATATTTAACGTTGATGAGTCTGTTAATTGTGCGTGGTGCAACCCACCTTAAGTAGATGCCCGAGAGCGAAGCCAAGGGCTTTTATGTCTCGATGTTTATAATATTGTTACCCTTCAAATTACACACACCTTTTTCTTCACGAAAAAAAAAAGTTTTAAATTAAAAAAAAAAATTAAACAAGGTAGGTACTATAAAGTTCAAAACTAGGGAGTTTTACAAATAATAAAAAAATATTAAACAAGGTAGGTACTATAAAGTCCAAAACTAGGGAGTTTTGGACTTTATAGTACCTTGTTTAATATTTTTTCAAATATAAAACTTTTTTTTTCGTACCTAGGGAGGTAAAAAGATATTACCATAACTTCTGCTACGCCTGCATGTAATGGAACACGGAGAGAAAATTTTACTAGAAACAAGTAAAAAAATAGTAATTCCCAGGACAAGTAAGCGTTTACTAAAAACAAGTAAACCCTTTCCTTTCAGTAAAGTTTACTTGTTTTTAGTAAAGTTTACTTAGTTTTAGTAAAAATTTACTTGTTTTTAGTAAAAATTTACTTGTTTTTAGTAAACGTTTACTTGTTTTTAGTAAACGTTTACTTGTTTTTAGTAAACGTCTGAAGTTGTTTGTAAGAACTTCACGCCATGCCGGTAATACCTACATTACCGAATCAAGCTTTTATAGATACTTAGAGATGGCATGGCGTGAAGTTCTTACAAACAACTTCAGACACAACTGTCATCTGGCTACTGGGGTGTCTCGGCATTTCGATAGCTTTTTGATTTTGAGAGTTTGTTCCGCGATAAGTTTAGTACCTAAAGTTTTTCTGATCTTTATAAAATTCGTTAGGGTTGTAGCAGAGATACATAAAATTTGATAGTTCGTAAGTATATGATATGAGCAGCATTGATTAAGGGGTTGTGGATCTAGAAGGCGAAAAATAATCTTCATAAGGGTCTTGTTATATTGATCAACTTGTTACCAAGTAAATCGCGAGTTTTCAGTGAGAGGCGGCTACTACTTAAGCAATTGTGTGTCACATAAATAAAATAATTCAGTCTAAAGAAATCAGTAGATATAAAGGTAATAGGCGCTCTTACATGCATATTTATGCCATACCTACTCCTAAATACCGAAAGAATACTGGAAGAAAAAATAAAATCGTGTTCATTTCAGCATTTTCAACGTATACGACCGTGCCACACTACAAGCTCGCTCGGTCGGTCTGTGCAGGGCGGGCCGTGCGCGCGCCGGCGGGCGCGGGGCGCCGGGCGGCGGGGGCGCCGGGCGGCGGGGGCGGCGGGCGGCCGGGCGCTGGCGGGCGCAGACGCGCCGCGATGGTGGGCCGCGACAGCCGCTCTGTGAGCGCGGCGCGCCCCTGGGCGCCGCGGAATGAGTAGCGCCCGCCCGGCCGGCCCGTGCGCCCGCCATGGCGCAGGCCGCGCCCGCGCCCCACCGCACGCACTCCTTCGCCAAGAAGACCTTCCACAAGCCCACCTACTGCCACCACTGCTCGGATCTCCTATGGGGCCTCATCGGCCAGGGCTACGGCTGCGAAGGTACGCGCATGCGCGCCCGGCGCGTCGATACCGGCCACGATCAGGGTTATGCAACCCGGGGCACGACCACCTGTCCGCGCCCTCGACCTTCCTACCCTTAACCCTCGCGTGCCGTACGCCGCACGACCGAACCTGAGAGACCGGATCGACGAGCCCCTGTGTGATATCTTCCACGGTCCCAGTTTCATTGCTAGTGTAAATATATGTGGTGTTTCTGATCAGGAGATGATGGGCGGCGAGTGGACGCAGCATATCGATCGATCTGTTTTGTAAGAGGTTTTTTCCTACGGCGGCGGCGCGCGGCGCGCGGGGTGCGGTTGGTACCTCCTAAGCTAGTCGTGGCCGTGCCGATGTACTCCAGGTCTGTACCAGTAACTCCTCTATCCTTCTCCAAAAGTAAGACGTTAGATAGAGACGGGTGCGTTTCTCGTCCTGACAGTAATCGTCACTGCCACGTCTGGCTACTGCGCAGCAATATTTGAACAGCTTTTATCCTATCCTAATTGTCTTCGTCTTCAAGAACCCATCTTGTTTTTCTCTTTATGTGCACATAATGTATTATTCTAGGTGACAGAAGTACGTATCAAGATCAATTTTACTTATACTTATGTGTATGAAATTTTTCGTAAAACCGTGTGGGAGAGTAGCACTGTAGATTATACTAGGTTTGAGTTTCAAAATAGTATATTACATCTACCTTCTTAAATGAGTTAAATGTAGTATTGACTTGAATGCCTTTACGATTTTTTACGTCAACAATATACGTAAGTACGATCATGTCAGAAAATATGGATACAGTAAATGTGACAAAAACATGTACCTATCCAAGATTTTACACTTGTTAATAGAGTCACCGTGTCGTGGCTACATATTTATGTCACACTAAATGTATCCATATTTTCAGACGTGACTGTACGAACAGTCGCCATCAGATATATCCGAGCGGCGAATGTGGTTACAAATATCTGAACAACGACTCTATATATTTTCAAGGCGATAAAGAGCATGTTCAGATATTTTTGAGTGCCTTGACCGCTCCGATATATTTGATGGCGACTGTACCTACTTATATAAAATTAAGCGTGACGCATTTGTAATACTCACACATTCAGCGGAACTTTCCTACACTTCTATTAGTATCGGTAACCACAGACGCAAAAAAGAAAAAAAGACCGTCAAGTTAAACCATATTTTCACCTTAGACTACTAATTATTCTAATTACTATTTTTATTTTATTTTATTTCATTATCTTCTCGCAATCGAAGTGAAAAATAGTATGTATGACTGTGGTCTAAAAGCCATATTATCAATATATAAAATAAACACCTCGTGTTGATATGCCTTACTTTAAACCCTTGTCAAACAATCTACTATTTATGCAACATCACAAAATGCCAATTTTAATGAACCCAAATAAATAAATAAAAACATATGCCATTACTCCATTTATTATTTTTTGCTCTGATTGCATCTGGTTGACTTCCAGCGGTCCAAAAATGAAATAGGTCCACCTTAACTTTACACCTAGGTACCAAATAAGATGCAACATTACTTTTATCAACAACATTTTACATGGAAATACTGGTCACCGATGACATCGCTACCTATATCTAATATTAAGTAAATATATATAAAAAATACGTTACGTGGTGTTATTTTAAAATGTACATGCACTCTTGTTTTGTTATTTTAGCTTCACATGTTAAATTGATGAAAATTATTTACGCTAACACATTATTTATATTATAAACCGCTTCCAAATGTTGAATCAAATCAGCTTTAAACGATAACATCGTTTTTCTTGTGTTATCGCGGATACGCGCTTTGTGTTGGGATTTTTTACGCCATTATAAATATTATGTAAATTAGGTGACGATTATTCCATAACCATACAATAAAATAAAATAAACACAAATACACCGCGTGGTATATGAAAATCAGCAATAAAATCACACCTGAAACGACATCTCGCAAAAAAATTGTAAGCAAGTACAGCCTCCATAAGTATCGGTCGGAAGCGACTTGCATCCAGCGTCTTCTGGCGACCTTTATAAGGAGGTCCAAAAGGGAGGCCTATGTTCAGCAGTGGACGTCCTATGGATGAGATGATGAGGATGATGATGAAGTACAACCAACGCCATAAATATGTATACACTTTTGCACATTACTCCATTGTAATAACTAATAAGGTTCAAAAGTGTGTATATATTTTAGGCGTTACCTGTACAACGCACTTGAATAAAATTGCTCTTGATGAATATTTGATACGTTAGTATGTATTTTATTTCAATAGGTACTTAATTTATTTAATAAATACTTACACAAATCATCCTAGTCCCATACTAAGCAAAGGTATGGGTACTAGGCGACGGTATACATTCTTTTTAAAATAAATACATACTTAGATACCAAAAAAAACCCATAATCCAGGAATAAATATTCGTGATAAACACACCAATAAATGCCGTTCGGGACCTCCTTCTTCGTAGGTTAGGAGGATCTGTTAGGAGGCCGTTATTTAGTTTTTATTTCGAAAAAAAACGACAAACAATAATTTTCAGATGGCATACGGCTTCTGTTTTCAATGCGTAGCAGCATTCTGATTTTAAAATGTGTTCTTGAGTTGATATTAACACAACTCGATGCGGCACGAGGCAATGTCAAGTTCAATCATATCGACCACGTGAAGGCCTATTCTTAATTTGAAATTTAAAATCGATGCACCAATAAGCCTGAGTCAGTATAGATTTCGAGTAATTTCGTATCAAATTAATAATAAAATACCAAGGGAGCTTATGTGAAGTCAATAATGCCTTACAATAAGTGCCTGCTCAATAATGTAACTTTTCAGAATACTTTGCTTTATATTTACAACCAAATGATGAGTATTATGACTATTACAGTCCAAATATAAAGTTCGTACTTAAGAAATGTACATGGAAAAAATTGGGGTAGTTATCATCCATATTATCTATTAATCGAATATAAAACTATAAGAGTATCAAAGCCAGTTGTACAGTCGCCATCAGATATATCGGAGCGGCCAAGGTGGTCACAAAACAAATATCTGAACAACGCCTCGATAAAGTGCATGTTCAGATATTTTGAGTACCGTGGCTGCTCAGATATATTTGATGGCGACTGTACCTTCACATTGACGGATATAGCCGTTTAACGAACCGTTTTAACTTAACGTTGACGGTTTGATGCAAAAGACCCTAGCAATTGCAATTTATTTTGAGAAAACACGGTTTTTCTGAAACAGATATAAAATACTAGATAAAAAAATAAGACCTAAAAAGAGAACGTGGTAGAATACGACACTGTTGCTAATTTCAAATGTCCTAAAGAATATTTGTCATAAGTCCACTTGAAATTAGTATTTTTTATTCAATCTTAATAATATTTATAAAAATATCTTGTATTAAAGAAGTTAATAAGACAATTGCTTTAATCGTAACTTGATGTTTATAAAATGTAATACTCAGGGATGAAATGTCATGCATTACATTACTTACTACAAATGGTTTAAGTAAATACCGTGAAACGGGGTGACTTTAAAAAGTTTAGAATACAGTGGCGACTTTGAAAAATCTACTTAATCGCCATCGTATGGATTTTTAATCTCTAGACGTCTAGTAAAATGTAAAAATGTATAATATTCTAGCCATTTATCAATATAGATTAAGAAAATTGTAAATAACGCCGCTTTTATGACCATTTGAAATCTATCCAAGTAGCCCCAAAATTTCCTAAAGTCACCCCATTTCACGGTAATGTTTGTTTTCCTGGACGACAATTTAGTAAGCTGAGAATACTAAAAATTCTAACGATTTTTAATATTTCCAATTTCGAAGTCTTAATAATAATAATTGGAAATCTCTGCATCATTACTTATTTATTAGTTAGTCTCGCAGCTCGAACGGAAAAAAGGTACCTATTGACCTATTTTTCCGAAAGCACTGGACTTATTAGGGTTAAGGGCAAGTTGCACTACCCATAAATAATGAACTAATTAACGTACAGGATATAGCCGTAGCTGTCATCCCATAGAAAATTGTCAAAATATTCATACAAGATTTTTTTTATGATAAAAATAAACTTAACAAAAGGTTTGGTGTAACCGGCCCTAAGTTGATTATGTATTCTATTTTTAATAAATATATTAAGAAACATTTGAAGCCTTAAGGCGATTATCACATTAGCGCCGCAACTAGCTACTAGCGCTGTCTCGCTCGCGCACCGGCGCCCCATGCGGAAACCGCAGCAGTGTGAAAGACCCCGTAGGGCGATTATCACACTGACGACGGATCCGCATGCGGCGCCGGTGTGCGAGCGAGATAGCGCTATACACATGCAGAGCGCTATCTCGCTCGCGCACCGGTGCCGCATGCGGATCCGCGCCAGTGTGATAACCGCCTAAGTGCCTAAGTCGGGCCGTAGCCGCCTACGCCTGCTACGCCGTAGCGCGTAAGGTCTGCGTCGCTGCGTAGAGTTTACCATCGCGTCGTGCAGCCGGCGCCATTAATATCTATACATTCGCATAGCCGAGTAAAGCGTTCTACGGACTGCGCCATATATATCTACACAATCTTCCATTTTATGAAAGTTTAGTTAGATGTAGGTACAGTCGACGTCAAAAATATGTTTACACTTTTACACCTTATTACAATGGAGTAAGGTGCAAAACTATAAACATATCTTTGACGTCGACTGTACGTACTTGTAATATCAATTTTTAATAGAAAGAAAAATGTAAAATTCACCACGTCGAGCAAGACTCGAATTTGCGACCTTTGGGAAAAAAAAAGAAAAAAAAAACATAAAAGATATATTCTTCAATTTAGGCACATTACAAATATTACAATGCACTTATGAACGTCAGAGAGCAAAAGAAACTACCACCGGTTCTAACCCTACACCTCTGACCCGAGAAGTATTACTTATTACCGGCAAGAAACTCGGCGGGACTTATTTTTTCAAAACAGTAATACTAATACATTAACTTTGCTCTAATTTAATTTTATATTTTTTTCCTGTAGGTACTGGTTTTGTTTTTGAGGTGTTCAATAAAGAGTATTTGTATTGTATTGTATTGTACATTAAAGATACTATATACAATAATGCGTAGTTCTTCAAGAAGGCATAACAAAACAGCTTGAGAGACAGACATGTACCTGCCTATTGTGTAATTAAAATGAAAAATAAAAATAAAATCCAAATCTGACTGCTTCGCAATACGTTAGATATTCTTCCCCGAACACCGGTTGTTCTGCCCAACCGAAATATTGAGGCTTACTTGACCTTCAGTGAATCTTTCCATCAGTTCCTTCATTGCTTACGTCACAATGAGACGTGTAGCGACATCTGCCATTAGTGTAGATACGCATTAACGGCATCGGCATCGAAGTTCCAAGTCATATTTGAATGACATACTAAATTAACTTAATTTAGAGCAATCGGACCGGTGTTCCGGAAGGTCGCAAGTTCGAATCTTACACGAACCGGTGATTTTTTTGTTATTTCGCTTGCAGACGTTTCTGCTTAATACACCATTAATTTACTCAATATTGTACACTATTGTACCAACTGTATGACAAAGTTAGGAGACACGTTCAGATAAAAAAAATCCTGAGGGCATTGTGTTCAAACTGAATGACACACACTTTAATTCTCTAAAAAATAAAGTCCTGCAAGACGGTCATTTGTAGTAGGAAACCATCTCAAAGTGAGACTGTGACAAAAGCAAATGATAAATAATAGAGCTTTATCTGCCACACCACACCCACCTATTGAAAGTTCCATAAAACCATCCCGCTCAGCCTTGGTATTATTATTACCTTGTCCCGTCTATGCTTTCTATGTATGCATCCAATTTTCCCTCGCACCGTTCTCTTCAGGCCTGCCAACACAACAATAACATTATTTCATTATACAGACACTATCGCGCGCCACAGACAACCACATTGTGGTACAGACAGCACATTGTGGCATAGACAATAGGCATTGTGCCAGATAGCATGTGAAGGCGGGAAATGGACAAGTTGTGTTGTTTAGTTAAGTTTGAGTTGAATGGTTGTCTGTGGTGGGTAGGATGTCCGTTGCTTGTCTGTGGTGCTGTTTCAGGTCATATATGAGTGATATGTTTAGTTTCCGGGGTACCAGATCAGGAATCTGGAGGACGTCAAGATTTTGGATCTGATACGGACTCAATGAAAATGGGTTATCTTGTATAGAGAATACCCTTTTGTATTGAGTACATATTAATTGCGCACCAGGTTTGAAAGCAGAAGCCTGCCACGATACGACATTTATATTCGCTGGGTGCGAAGCAGGAGGTGGGGGAACCAAGAATCGATCGCAGCGCGCACCGTGGCCAAAAAAGGAACTTTCGGCAGACCGACTGTCACTTTTTACTAGCGAAATTTACGTATCCGTGCATTTATGGTGAATTTTAAGTAAAAATAAATAAATATGCGTCACGAAACCTGCTGCGTAGTTAACTGCAAGAACAACGGCAAAAACAGTGATCACAAATTCTATAAATTTCCACAAGCAAGTTGGAAACGAGTTGGTTTTCGAGAAGCTTTCTTCATGGTTGATGTAATATATCAGAGCCGCAATATGCTTACATCTGCCACTCTGATTGTAAACACAATCACACTTTCCACTCGTAACATAACGACTAGAATCAATCTGTAAAAAATAAATTATTTATTTACTTTCTATTACATTATTACATTAAAAGGCATCATAGTATGTATGTAACTACATCAAAGATTGCAAAAACAGAAAAAAAAGCTTACATTCAAGGATGTTGTGTATGGCGTCGATGTCACAGAAGTTTGACGAATTACACGAGCTCCGATGGTGTGGTTCATTTGATCTTCACATTTGACTTCTTTTACATCTTGCACATGTTGAGCCAAGACTAATTGTTTTCCTTTTATTGTTGTTTGTGGTTGGAAAGCGATGTCGTGAGTGATTGCTCGAAATCCAGTTTTTATAATTAATTTGGCCATGTTTAACTGAAAATACACAAAAAGTATGCATTATTAACGACACTACAATCATTAATGATCGTCTGCAATATATATGATATGCGTTATTCGATTAAATTTGTTTATTTCTTCACTTACTTCTCGTGAAGTCCGCCATGAGAAAGTCCGTGTGTGCTACCTGAAATTTATTGATTGTGCCATTTTAGACGGGAAATAAAAAAAGTCAACCAACGTTATTATCGACACTATAGATGTCAATGATCGAATAGAATATATGTAAATTACGATATTTCATTGAAATTATTTGATTGTTTACTTACTCTTTGTAATGACATTCAGCCATTTGACATTTCAAAGTCCGCCGTAATCGTAACCGCTAGTTGGCGCTGTCATCGCGCACCCAGCGAATAATTTAAAATAATAAGCAAATCGAAATATTTATTAAACTGCTTTGATTTGACTTAGGCAGTGGATTTTTCTATTTCTCCTTGATTTCTAAACATTGTGGTATCGTCAGCAGATGTTCTGCTTAATACAAAAATACATTGATTTGCTCTCTAGTAACAAATAAATAAGTATTATGGGATAATCTTACACAAATCTGTTGATTTGTGTTGTAATATTCTTTCGAATACATTTTTAGTCGCTGTAAAATGTTTACAACTTCACATTTCTTTTGATACTGATAACTTGATAAGTAGATAAATGGGTAGAGAAGTACGGTGGGGTGGGAACGACAAACATTTTCGTACGAATCCTATTTTTAGGGAAGAGCAAAACAGTAATATTCCTCTGAAGGAGAAGAGCCCTCTTCAACCTTCAACCCGAAGGCTATAAATAGAATGTAGCCTTCTGATTCGACGTCTATGTGTATTACCCACTTCCAAACAACAAGGAGGTACTCAATCCCAATATTTTTATAGAACTGTTGCTATAGAAATTAGTTTTTTTAATGCCAATATTTTTGTTTTAAATTATATAAAATACCTGTTGATTGGCATTTTTTTCTTGAGCTTATCTAAATTAAAGAAATATACCTTAGTAATTTCCCTAAACTATACTTGACGAAAAAACACTAATTCACAGTGACTATTCCTTCTATAAATAACCATCGAATTTCGTATTTGACCAATTCATTGTATCCATAATCACTGATAGCCAGCTGTTGGAGTCTCGCCCTTCTGCCCCGGTGATAAGGTGGAAAGTGCGAAGGCTGCAGGCAGGGCTACGCCCGGTGTATGTAGGGCAACCGTGACGTCACTGGTGGTGACCCAGATCCACAGTCATTGAGAGATGCGCGTCAATGGTCCCCCCTGCACGGACCCCCTTTTCGTAGGCGTGGCAAGTAATACAAGTATTTTTGGATACAAAATTGTGATGTCACAAAGAAAATTTGGATTTTTTGCAGTAGAAAATTTTGTTTAAAATTAGGTCAAAAGAAATTTTGCAGCAGAGATGCATTTTTGGCAGTCTTCTACAGAATAATTTGTTTCATTCTAAGTTATAAATGAATGTAAGTTATAATATATTTAGCAGTATTGTATTGTAGTATTAGAGTAAACTAACGTACACAAATGCAGTCATTTTAAAATCGTGAATATGCAAGTAGAAAAGTCAATAAATAGCTTTACTAAAACTTGATGCACGGCGGCGCGGCGTTTAATTGATGAAGGTAACGTGTTTGCAAACAAAGATTAGGGCTTAAACTGACCTACTATTTTACTTATATTTTAGGACCATAATTTTTCACTTAAATGATTGACTACAGTATCATTTAAAATAGTATTCGTTTTAGTATGTCTATTGTAATTCATTGATCGTTGTTATTTTTAAGCTAAGTATTCTTTGATACTACCCTAGGTCAGTACCTACTGTACCTGGTGTGTAATTTTCAACTCGTGTTTTGGATTAAATAGATATCTTAGAAAATAAACGAAGGTAGTTAAACATGTGCTTATAAAATTATATTAAGTTATATAAAAACCAAACCCCACATCATGAAAGAAACCATAAATTCTGAAGCAGTTACTCGACTCTATATAACAATATCCAACAATGGCGTCATACCTGACTTCTTTTCTCGTCTTAACCCGGCACAAAGACTGCAGTTGCATTCATCGCCGCATATAATATTTATCAATGCTGGAGCCCGTACCGCTGAAGCAGGTGCTCAATGGCGCGGCAAAGCTTTGTATTGTACACTTTGTTCTGCAACGCTTTGTCGCTTTAACTTTGTACGGAAATAGGTTTTACAAAGTTGTAAAGACAATCTTCTAGAAATAGCACAGAGCGTATAGGTACTTTGTAGTGAGATTATTTGTTTGGTTAATGTTTCTAATTTATACTTCGTCGATTGCATGAAAACGGCTGGAATTTGAAAAATTGTTCGTTCATATTTTTGTGAAAACCGTAGTTAACAGCTTGTGTGCAATAAATAATAATGATTGCATCACAGTGGTTATTTTGTTATATTATGTGTATTTGAAATCAATTGATGCTGTTGTCGTTATTATTATTTTCTGTACAATTGTACTTTTTGACGTTCATAGGTGCATTATATTAATGCCTAAATTAAAGAATAAATAAATAAGAATAAGTGGTCGATTGAAACTGCATAGGGGAAGATGGGGAGGCTTCGTACACTTTTTTTTCGGAGCCTTGTAAAACAAAATGTAACAGATATTTTACAATGAAACGAATGCTATGTTATTGTCCATTTATCTGCCTATAATAATAGCGCATTTCTGGCTTGATATAAAGCAACTTGGCCAAGCTATAACGATTTTTCCAAAAAATGGGAACTGTACGAATTCACCCCACCACGCGGGGTAGCTCCGTACACTATTCGTTTCTCCCCGGGATTCATGATTTTACCAGCTATTTCGCCAGTTTCAATCACTTTTTAAACATATCTTACTGACCTGTTTTTGCAATTATGTTATTCTTGATTTTAACTTACATGGGGTGCATTCGTACAGTATGAAATTACATACATTTTTAGTGTACGAAGGTACCCCAATCCAACGAACCAGAAAAAAATCAAAATAAAAAAAATGTCGTTAATATAATCCCAAAAGTATTGTTTAAATAACAATATTTAGCATATATTTACAAACAATACTAAAGCATTTTTTCTAAGTCCATCCAAACTTTTTGGAAACAAAAGCATTCAAAGGAGAGCTCAAAATTACTTGCGAGTGGCGAAAACACATATCAGCTCTTTCTGGCGAAATCTTGTACCGCACTGTCATTACTTTTGGAAGGTAGCCTATGCATGTAAGTAGCCGTGTTGCATACAAATATGAACGCTTCAGCGTGTTGGATAGCCGAGATATGACCACTGTACGAAGGCTCCCAGTGTACGAATCTACCCTGTCTTCCCCTACCCCTCTTCACCGAAAGAGAGGGATGGACGCTAAGTTATTATATAATCATAACATAACATAAATATTCTTTATTACACACCTCAAATCATCATCATATGTGTCATAGGAACCTAGACCAGACGTGTATGTGTGAATGCCCTCAAGGCGAGAATTATCTTCCACTAGCTAGAGCGTATACAGGTTGTATGTAATCAATAGACCTGATCTGCCGACAGCACCTTAAGCCAGTCCTGGAAATCTATCTTCGGAATTAGTTTTGTTTTAGTAAAAATTGCATTGTATTTGGGCTTTTTTGATTTTGGGCACTTAATTATTCTAAATTTGTTTTTAGATATTTCGTTATTCTATTAAAAATGTATTTTTTATAACTATCTTGTTATACCTATTGTAGCTAATAAACTTACATAAAATAATTCATTTTAATGATATATTGTAAGTAATTGATATATTTTGTACATAAGACTCGTAAAGGTACGGTTTTATTTCAATAATATAATGTATGCCATGAACAGTGATTTAAGAGGCCTTATTCCCTATACGCGCATATTTTGCGAAAACCTCAATTTTCTTTTGAGGATATCGCAAAAATACTTAGTGCTTTTAACTTAATTCTTTATGTATATGATAGTCCGTACCTTTATCTAGACGGCCATCGGAAAAAAAATAACATTTTTGAGCAAGAATTATGAAAAACATGGCTTCTCTTGGAAGGCCTTTCCGGAATTTGCAGATATACATGTCGTTTTGTTTTAGGATAACTCAAACATAGAGAACATTTCTTATAAAATTTGAATACAATTTTATTCAGCACAAAATTTTTAAGACGGCCACCGCAAAAAAAATTAAAATTTCATCTTGGATAATAGAGAAAATACCTTCTGAATACTTGAAAATTTTTGATCAAAACACGGTTACATAAAAAAAAATTCACGGATGTCCTATTATTATTCTGCCCTAAAAATATAAACATAGCAAAGTTCAACTATGCAGCTACCATGAAAAAAAAAATCATTACTGTATCCCTAAATTTACTTATGGTAGAATTTTTTAAAGATGACTCTAAATCCCCTCAAAACTTGACAAAACACACCGCGCCGCCGTCTCTGGCTCAGTATGGAACGGGAGCTCGTAGACGACGGACCTGTGTTAAATCGTCCCGCGCGCATTACGTAAGTTTGCCACATAGCTACACTCAGAGGTCACCTAAATCGGGTAACCTTCTATGGTATTGACAACACGTAGTGACCTGTTTCCATTGCCCTATAGTTGCGAGAAGTATGCAGCACTGCGAATGAATTACCAAGATCCTTACTTTCTTTATTTTAATTTTATAATTGAAAGGATATTTGGATTTCTTTATTTTATTATTACTTTATTTATTGATGTTTAGTTGACTTTCTTATTATTACTTTGAGCCCAGATTTAGTCCAGGGTCTGAGGATAGAAGTTGGTTACCGAAACTCCTTATCTACTAGGCATAATTACTCATCCCAACGTGTTTGGGGTCGTTAGACTTAGCTTGACGAGCACTCCAACTTTAGATGAGGTTCAGGGTCTCATGATGGAGCCAGGAGTTGGTCACCGGAACTGCCTATATACTCATCACAACTCCATCGTGTTTGGGCTCGTTAGACTTAGCTTGACGAGCATTCCCACTTGAGATGAGGTCCAGGGTCTCATGATGGAGTCAGGAGTTTGTCACCGGAACTGCCTATTTACTCATCACAACTCCATCGTGTTTGGGCTCGTTAGACTTAGCTTGACGAGCACTCCCACTTTAGATGAGGTTCAGGGTCTCATGATGGAGCCAGGAGTTGGTCACCGGAACTGCCTATCTACTCATCACAACTCCATCGTGTTTGGGCTCGTTAGACTTAGCTTGACGAGCGCTCCCACTTGAGATGAGGTTCAGGGTCTCATGATGGAGTCAGGAGTTGGTCACCGGAACTGCCTATCTACTTATCACAACTCCATCGTGTTTGGGCTCGTTAGACTTAGCTTGACGAGCACTCCCACTTTAGATGAGGTTCAGGGTCTCATGATGGAGCCAGGAGTTGGTCACCGGAACTGCCTATGTACTCATCACAACTCCATCGTGTTTGGGCTCGTTAGACTTAGCTTGACGAGCACTCCCACTTGAGATGAGGTCCAGGGTCTCATGATGGAGTCAGGAGTTGGTCACCGGAACTCCCTATCTACTCATAACAACTCCATCGTGTTTGGGCTCGTTAGACTTAGCTTGACGAGCATTCCCACTTGAGATGAGGTCCAGGGTCTCATGATGGAGTCAGGAGTTTGTCACCGGAACTGCCTATTTACTCATCACAACTCCATCGTGTTTGGGCTCGTTAGACTTAGCTTGACGAGCACTCCCACTTTAGATGAGGTTCAGGGTCTCATGATGGAGCCAGGAGTTTGTCACCGGAACTGCCTATTTACTCATCACAACTCCATCGTGTTTGGGCTCGTTAGACTTAGCTTGACGAGCACTCCCACTTGAGATGAGGTCCAGGGTCTCATGATGGAGTCAGGAGTTGGTCACCGGAACTGCCTATCTACTCATCACAACTCCATCATGTTTGGGCTCGTTAGACTTAGCTTGACGAGCACTCCCACTTGAGATGAGGTCCAGGGTCTCATGATGGAGTCAGGAGTTGGTCACCGGAACTGCCTATCTACTCATCACAACTCCATCGTGTTTGGGCTCGTTAGACTTAGCTTGACGAGCGCTCCCACTTGAGATGAGGTCCAGGGTCTCATGATGGAGTCAGGAGTTGGTCACCGGAACTGCCTATCTACTCATCACAACTCCATCGTGTTTGGGCTCATTAGCCTTAGCTTGACGAGCACTTTCGCTTGAGATCGGGTCCAGGGTCTCATGATGGAGTCAGGGTTTGGTCACTAGAACTGCCTATATACTCATCACAACTCCATCGTGTTTGGGCTCATTAGACTTCTCTTGACGAGCACTTCCGCTTGAGATGAAGTCCAAGGTCTCATGGTGGAGTCAGGAGTTGGTCACCAGAACTGCCTAAATACCCATCACAACTCCATCGTGTTTGGACTCATCAGCCTTAGCTTGACGAGCACTTTCGCTTGAGATGAGGTCCAGGGTCTCATGATGGAGTCAGGAGTTGGTCACTAGAACTGCCTATCTACTCATCACAACTCCATCGTGTTTGGGCTCATTAGACTTAGCTTGACGAGTACTTCCGCTTGAGATGAGGTCCAGGGTCTCATGATGGAGTCAGGAGTTGGTCACTAGAACTGCCTATCTACTCATCACAACTCCATCGTGTTTGGTCTCATTAGCCTTAGCTTGACGAGCACTTTCGCTTGAGATCGGGTCCAGGGTCTCATGATGGAGTCAGGGTTTGGTCACTAGAAATACCTACGTGTGTATAGTCAAAATTATGTCTATGTGTCCATCCGTCCAGTCATCTGTATATCCGTTCATCCGTCCACTTTATTTCACATTGAGGGTACGGAACCCTGTAGTATGTATCCTACTCACACTTAGGTTTTTCTTTTTACTATTTGGTTGTAGTATCTATTTGTGTAACGTGTAAAATGTATGGTATCTACAACTTGATCTCATATTTGTAGCATTCATGCTCATACTGGTAGTCTTACTTAAGCTGATCTTATTTTAACGAAGCACTTAGTCGGTCCTTTTGTGACTAGCAATGTCTTCGGTATAAGGCGTCGTTTAGCAGAAAAGAGCCCCTAATTAGCCGAAAACGACTACCATGATGATTTTTTCCAAAACTGTATGACCGCCATCTTGGATTTGAAAACAGACATTATTTTCGAAATCTGCACCCATCAATTAGCAGAAAATGACTACCATGACGATTTTTCACAAAAAGTGTATGACCGCCATCTTGTATTTGAAAACAGACATTATTTTTGAAATCTGCACCCATCAATTAGCAGAAAATGACTACCATGACGATTTTTCACAAAAAGTGTATGACTGCCATCTTTGATTTTGAAACAGACATAATTTTTGAAATCTAGAGCCCCTAATTAGCCGAAAACGACTACCATGACGATTTTTCACAAAAAGTGTATGACCGCCATCTTGGATTTGAAAACAGACATTATTTTTGAAATCTGCACCCATCAATTAGCAGAAAATGACTACCATGACGATTTTTCACAAAAAGTGTATGACCTATGACCGCCATCTTGGATTTGAAAACAGACATTATTTTTGAAATCTGCACCCATCAATTAGCAGAAAATGACTACCATGACGATTTTTCACAAAAACTGTATGACCGCCATCTTGGATTTGAAAACAGACATTATGTTCGAAATCTGCATCCATCAATTAGCAGAAAATGACTAGCATGACGATTTTTCACAAAAAGTGTATGACCGCCATCTTGGATTTGAAAACAGACATTATTTTCGAAATCTGCACCCATCAATTAGCAGAAAATGAGTACCATGACGATTTTTCACAAAAAGTGTATGACCGCCATCTTGGATTTGAAAACAGACATTATTTTTGAAATCTGCACCCATCAATTAGCAGAAAATGACTACCATGACGATTTTTCACAAAAAGTGTATGACCTATGACCGCCATCTTGGATTTGAAAACAGACATTATTTTTGAAATCTGCACCCATCAATTAGCAGAAAATGACTACCATGACGATTTTTCACAAAAACTGTATGACCGCCATCTTGGATTTGAAAACCGACATTATTTTCGAAATCTGCACCCATCAATTAGCAGAAAATGAGTACCATGACAATTTTTCACAAAAAGTGTATGACCGCCATCTTGGATTTGAAAACAGACATTATTTTCGAAATCTGCACCCATCAATTAGCAGAAAATGACTACCATGACGATTTTTCACAAAAACTGTATGACCGCCATCTTGGATTTGAAAACCGACATTATTTTCGAAATCTGCACCCATCAATTAGCAGAAAATGAGTACCATGACAATTTTTCACAAAAAGTGTATGACCGCCATCTTGGATTTGAAAACAGACATTATTTTCGAAATCTGCACCCATCAATTAGCAGAAAACGACTACCATGACGATTTTTCACAAAAAGTGTATTACCGCCATCTTGGATTTTAAAACAGACATCATTTTTAAAATTCACACCCTCAAATTAGCCGAAAACAACTACCAGTCCCTACCCTCACCTCTTACCATAAGGCAGGCCGTGCGCTAGTTTTCCACCATATATTTAAAAAAAACGACTCCAGATATAATGGCGAACTTAAATAAAATGCACATGACTGGTCGGGCCGCTCAATCATATCTGATGGTGACAGTACAGTCGCCATCAGATATATCGGAGCGGCCAAGGTGGTCAGAAATATCTGAACAACGCCTCTATTATCAGGGCGATAAACTGCATGTTCAGATATTTTTGAGTACCCTGGCCGCTCCGATATATTTGATGGCGACTGTACATGCACACGATGGTGACAGTACGGAGCAGCCAAGGTACTCAAAAATATCTGAACGTGCACTTTATCGCCTTGACAATAGAGGCGTTGTTCAGATATTTTTGAGTACAGTCGCCATCAAATATATCGGAGCGGCCACGGTACTCAAAAATATCTGAACAAGCACCTTATCGCCTTGATAATAAAGGCGTTGTTCAGATATTTGTGACCACCTTGGCCGCTCCGATATATTTGATGGCGACTGTACCTTGACCGTTCCGATCTATCTGATGGCGACTGTAATATATCGGAGCGGCCAGGGTACTCAAAAATACCTGAACATGCACTTTATCGACTTGACAATAGAGGCGTTGTTCAGATATTTGTGACCACCTTGGTCGCTCCGATATATCTGATGGCGACTGTACCTCTAACAGGCCTATTGATTTTAGTTGCGTATAATTCTCTCTTCCATGTAAAAGAAAATAAAAAGTCTGTAAAACTTATGCGTAAAAATAATTTTGCTTGTATTTGAAGTTGAAAACGATCAAGACTATTGAAGCGTGCGTATCGTCCTTGTTATTGCCAGCGGCCGTGTACTGAGCGCTAACGCCATCTATCGAGTAAGAAATCGTGGAATTGAGGAACGTTCACGGGACTAAGGCCTCTTAATAATTGTATTTCATAATGTACAAGCAATGTCAAGAAAAGCGAAGCGGTTTTCCTGGCTAACACAAACGAATGAGAGAGCGGCTAACACGATCGCCGACTCTTTTGTTACAATGCTAAATCTAGCGTGGCGTGAGGTAATCCCCGCCTAAAAGCCTCTCCTAACTCTGCATCCTAATGAGTAAGTTGCATCACTCATTAGCGTTAAGGGCGGCGCACACGGCACGATAATTAGGGCGGTGTCCCGCGGGACGCGTTCTAAACTGACTTATGGTTCTTTGCTCTTATTACTATTATTACACGTATTACGTTGGTTCGAGGGGCCTTTGTGTTATGAATGTTATGATGGTTGAGTCGTGCTTTTAAATTGCTTATGATTATGATAGTCGTGTTTTAAAATGTCGTTTGTTAAGTTTGTATCAGTAGATTAACGTTTAGTAATAGGCAGTAGAAATAGCAATTATATTGTGGTTCACAAGATCGTCAGGGTGTGTAAAAGAGGCTGAATCGAACGGTTCTTCGAGAAAGGAGGGTACATGTTCTTAATTCTTAGGGTTGGCAACGTGCATGTGAATCCTGTGGGTTTCGGGCATCCTTATACTACAATAATTGCTTACCATCGGGCGGGCCATATGCTTGTTTGTCACCGTAGTTGTATTTAAAAAATGTGCTATCTCGCTAGACGGAAGTGCACGCAAAATATTAAACGTCAAACCATACAGAACGCATCCTTTCTATCAAACTTAGTTGTCAACATGTAACTAGCACGTCGAACTACCCGTCCATTATATCCAACTTTCCACACTGCCTGCACCTTTCAAACCGAATTACACTTGTAAACAAAGTTGCCATAGAGAACGTAGAACAATAGCTGCACAACTTTGCCACTTCCTTTGCTGTATGCCCGTGGGCGAGGCGATATACTATACAGAGTATAACTACAGCCAGCAATCCGTTTCTATTCTGTATTTAATAAATGACAATGAATTCGGCTACTATCAGTCGGCCTGACGATGTTGGCCTGTCAGTTGTTCGGAGCTGTCAAATTTTTGTTGTAACTGACAGGCCGATATCGTCAGGCGGACTGATAGTCGGTGGGCCCCCTAATGGCTCCTCTACATAATGGGCCATCATAGGGACGCAGCTATGCGTTAGAGGGAGCTAACGACATTGCGATCTCGATTCTGTTGTATAGCTGCGTCCCTACGATGGCCCATCATGTAGAGGCAGCCTAACGCGCATTATGAACATGCAATCGTTTAAAAATAAACATCTATTAGGATATTTAGAGCTTAAAGTGACCATTTTGACCATTTAGCCGGTCAACACAGTGAACACTCCTTTATATTAAAGGGCCAGAAACGCTCATGTGACACCTCTGGTTCTGGACTTGCAGACGTAGCATGTTTATAAAAATCAAACTCGTACCAGACAGAGAAGTCTGCAAACTTGTAGAACCCTTTACTGTTTTATTTTTGAGCTTTTGCTCTCGGAAAGCACAATTTAGTTAGGAATGGAATACCATCACATATATTAACTAATAAGTTTTATTTTCATGGCACAATTTTTCTGATTACCACTTTAACATTCTCTAAAAAACAGAATCTCACAGCATACGAGTGAACTCCAGCATTAATTATGGACGCGGTATGCGCTAACTGCATGCGAACCTCTCGGTGCCTAATGAGTTCCTTAGTCTTTGACTGCAGACACGGAATAAATAATAGTACTTCATACAGGTTCCTTGCGTACCTAATAAGCCCGCCTGTATGCATGGCAAATGTGCTGAAGTGGCTTTCCTCTCGCATTACAACTGTATACATATTTTGGCCTGGATTTTTAACAAACGGGCCAGGAAAGGTTACAGCGAACATTTTATGGCTCCTCTACATGATGGGCCATTATAGGGACGCAGCTATGCGTTAGAGGGAGCTAACGATATAGCCATCTCGTTCCATTGTATAGCTGCGTACCTATGATGGCCCATCATGTAGAGCCAGCCTTAATAGTTTCAAGATATCATGACTAATGGGACCCACTATCAGTTGGCCTGACGATATTGGCCTGTCAGTTCGGAGCTGTCCAATTTTTGTTCTAGCTGACAGGCCGATATCATCAGGCGGGCTGATAGGCTGTGGGCCCCCTGAAGCCTCGTTTTGAGAACGTGACATCAGACTTCCAGTTTAAACCATTATTTTTTGCTTACATGTTTACTGATATGGTTATCGAAGTAGGGTTTCTCGAAAATATGAAACATTGCCAATTACGAGCCGCTGGCATATCAGCATACTGTACCTACTGCGCTGTTCGTGATTCAGATGTCAACTTCTTCTTCTTCTTCTTAGTCGTTGTACTCTTTGCAGTCGTGGTCAATTAGCAGTATCAGGTACAGATGTTGTTTGTTGTACAATTCTTCGCCATTCTGGCCGGTTTGTCATTCTAACAAACTTGTTCAAGGGTCCTGCCATAGCGGATTTAATCTGGTCAGTCCATCGCATTAGTGGTCTTTGGCGCGGTCTTTCTCAATGTCAACCTACCTCATATTCATATTTAATTAATAGAACAACCTGCTGTTAAAAAGATTACGAAAAAAGCAATAGTCAATCCACAGTCCACATTGTTTTTTTTTTCGAACTACATTTTATAACATATTTGGTAAGTAGTAAGATGGTCAATAAAATTTGGCAATGACTACAATGTGGGTCACCACACAACGCGGCTCTATTTATACCGGGTGCTAAAATACCCGCCGTATTCCTGGCGCGGCCGAAATAGCGCAGGCAGCTTGCCCACACTCACGTTTGTATGTATGTAAACATTGTTTACATACAATATTGAAATGCCCTTTCGAAAACGTAAACTAGATGTGTGGAGATGAAAAAGCATAGAGTTCATCATCATTAGTTCAAGATCAGGTTCCTCCATAGGCTTCTATCCCTCGCTAAGCGCTTGGCTTCTTGCAGTTTTAATTGCATGGGTGCAGCATAAAGTGGAGTTGTTGAGTTGAGTTGTGGCTGATGAGACCGATGTGGCGTCGTGACCTGAAAAAAGGCGTGGAGGAACACGATGAGAATTGGCTGGACAATCTCAGGCAGAAACGGATCCGCAATACCAGACCTCCACCTAAGGACTCATGTCATGTCTGCGACCGCTGCGGAAGAAAGTGTCGTTCCGCAATCGGTCTTCATAGTCATCGGAGACGCTGTGGGCAGCCTGTCTGAGGCATTCTATAATTTCGATTGATATAGACGCTGCAACAATCATCTGTGAAGATGCTGTGGCCAATATATATAGCATAAAGTTAATGAATTGTAATTTGCGGCAGTTATTGTACCTAGATATGGCACTCATTATGCGGTGACCAAAATATCTACTGTTTAGAAAAACTAATTGGATGCGGTTAGCGACCAAATAATACTAGGTACTTACTTAAAAGTGACATACTTTTCCTATTATAAAATTTCTTGACGCGGGTTGAGTTAATTGGTTTGCTTCGTGTCTCATTCGCGCGTGGTATAAAGATACTTAGGTATCTGTGGAATAAATTGTTATACGCTTTATTTTCTCGGTTGTAAATACTGAAAAATAATAATTTCATAGAAACTTCATCAAATTTTGATTATTTGCGTATTTTGGGTTTGGTCTTTTTGCAGCAAATTTTGACGGTGTGTATATACAACACGACAAAAACATTTGTCTGTCAGCCGGTCTCCATGGCGGTCTTACGTCGGTCCGACCTAGTTCCGCGCCGCACGTGGTCGCGAAGTTCCTTACGCTACGGCTGTCCAGCTGGTCTACAGCGAATTTCATTATATCGTCCCTCTTTATCGTACTTGCATATACGAGTGAAAGAGACGTAGATAATGAAATTTCGATTTTTGACGTTGATGGTACGCCCTAAGAGCCGGCAGTGCGGTACTTCTGGACGCCAATGACGCCATTGGCGAAAAGGTAAAATGTGACGTCCCACGGGTGAAAGTACCTTATGGCGGTTGGCGCTTACGTTGCGAAGCATCGCATTAGTATTGCAGCGTCGTTAGAAATAGCGTAAGTCTCAACCGCCATAAGGTACCTTTTCTCGTGGAATGTCACAAATAATGTTTGTCAAAAAAAATATTTTTTAATCCTAGCTGTTAACTGACTTTACCTTTCTTGTAAAAGCCATCTATTGCTCACAGAAGTGATTCTAATAAACCCAAGCATATGAGCTTTCAGTGTTTTATCGCAGAGTTCTCAATGCCACCTTCGTTCTTATCCTCAGACTAGCTCGATAGTACCAACATATTGTATTGTGATCTGCAAGTTACGCAGGTACCTATGTGTTTCAGCTTATTCGGCGGACATTATTAACTGGTTCAAATCTGGCTTCCAACTTAACTTTAACTTTTAAACTAATTAGGTAACTAATGAGTTGAATAAAAACTTGAACAGTTTCCTACCAGTTTTTGTCAACAAGCACCTTTGACGTTCACGATATCAAAAGTTCAACCCGTCCTTCCGACAAACCGAAAAGGTCATATGTATTCCGAACGTAATGAAATCTAACAGACCAGTGTACTGTACAAACCCGTATATAGGTATAGTTCGTAACTGATGGTTCGCGGATCACTTTTGGGCCCCGAATTTTACACATAATAACCGTTCAATTTTTAGTAAAATAATTTGATTTGTTCTTCTTACAGAAAACTTGGTGGTCATTATAAAAAAATGTCGAGTCCCATACCACTGAGAGCACTGCTATTATATTACTATCGATCCTATAAACTTTTGAGGTAATATATTTATGCTTGTTATTAGAAATTGTATTTACATTCCTAGTACAGAAACCTAATTATCCAAAGGTAGGTATAATTTCTATTCCCTGCCAGAAATTAGAAAATCCTTGTTTGCGTGGGACATTTAAAGCAAAATATGGACACTCGTCGGGTTAGTTACCAAAAACTGGGGAGTACACTAACCTACCTAAATAAGTAACAAATAAGTACATTCAAATACTCATTTCATAGCATAATTTAATAAAATAGAAACAGAAATTCCCTGGATAATAATAATCTGTGCAGCGCGCGCACTTCCGAACGGCGCTGACGTCACGGGTGACACAGTTGCTGCGACCCGGTTTCGGAACGGGCCACGCTGGCCGGCGAGTTTACTCGAACATCTCGAAAAACGGACAGTTTTTGTTTTGATTTTGAAGTATATGTACTAGATTCACATTGTAATCGGTCGGTCTTTACTATTCCTATAAAAATGTTTTACAGCAGTCGAATGCTTTGCCCCCTCGTACGCCGCGCTGTCGGACCCACGTGTCCATAAAGAAAAAAAAGTTAATTTTTATTTGATTGAAGTTTTTTAACGATTTTTATATAGTTTTTCTGGCCGGCAAGAGTTTACGGCTCCTGCTGATATGTAATAAATAAATGTAAAAAGGCTGGTTTCCTACTGGGTTAGCTACTGGGAAAACGGTGTTAAAACGAGTCATTTTGCCTCTGACATGTCCTGCGGTAGTTTCATAAAAAATCCCGGATATGGCAGAATACATTAAGAATAGGTACATACGTACATGGGCGTTCATCATCATCTATTTAAGAGCTTTGCTCTTGTCGGTGGAGTAACCGCCACTCATCTCGCCTCTCCGCAATTGTTTTAAGCTCCCGATAAGACACTACATTAGCTTTTTCCTTAGCCTGAGTTATAAACGCCCGTCTAGGCCTCCCACGGCGCCTTCTTCCTTTTATTTTCCCTTCTATTATGGTTTTAATGTAATCGTCGTGTCGTATTAGGTGCCCTAACATATTGCCTCTCCTGTTCTCAATCGTCTTCATAAGAAATCTTTTCTCTCCTACCAAATCTAGAACTTCTTTATTCGTCCGTCGTTCAGTCCAGCTGATGCCTTCCATTCTTCCAACATGGGCGTTATCGACAGTTATTTTTCTAATCCTACAATATTTTTAGACAAAAAAGAACCGACTTCACTTAGCCTTCAATTGTCCAAAAGCAAATGCTCGGGCTGCTATAGGTGTGCTTATATGTTGAAGAGTTCCCTCAATTTCTCCAGGACCCCAACAGATCCTTAACTGATGACAACATTAAGAAAAACTGCGAAGTATACTCTTTCTAATAAAAAAGAATTTTCCAAATCGGTCCAGCCTTCTTCGAATAATCGGCGAACATACATAAAAAAAACAAAGATCCCGACGAATTGATACCTCCTCCTTCGAAATCTTGAAGTCGGTTGAAAATAGCATCAAAGATCCCGACTGCTTGAGAACCTCCTCATTCGAAATCTTGAAGTCGGTTGAAAATAGCATCAAAGATCCCGACTGCTTGAGAACCTCCTCATTCGAAATCTTGAAGTCGGTTGAAAATAGCATCAAAGATCCCGACTGCTTGAGAACCTCCTCATTCGAAATCTTGAAGTCGGTTGAAAATAGCATCAAAGATCCCCACTGCTTGAGAACCTCCTCATTCGAAATCTTGAAGTCGGTTGAAAATAGCATCAAAGATCCCGACTGCTTGAGAACCTCCTCATTCGAAATCTTGAAGTCGGTTGAAAACGAGGTAATAGAAAATACAGTCTTCTTTTGGTTTAAAAACTAGCCGATGAAAACTTTTTATTTCGAAAACTGCTTTGCATTTGTTTCGAATTTGACATAGGTAGGTTAGCCAACACAGGCATTCAACCTACCGTCAAATCATTAAGTGGAGAGGTTTGATCCGTAGGCAGCTGGGAGAATTCCCAGCTAAATCGGGCATGCTATCGGAAACCGGGCCGACAATATCCATTGAGGATTACCTGTACAAAAAATAGGTAGGGATGTCAACGACCGCTTATTAAATTTTTACCCGCCAAAGAACAATTAAATTCCATACGGCACCCCAGGGAGCCTACATTGTGTTTTAATTTAATACATAATCAATTAGAGTAAACTAATTGCATTTGTGGCAACTGGGTCAGCGGGTGTGACGTCACGGCACGCTATCCTATCCTAGTTCTAATTGCACTCCGTTTTACCAAGAGTCGGTGTGGCCAGTCGATTGATTTTACAATGTGCTTCGTATTTGACGTATGTCATGATGACAGAATTTCTGTTTTATTCTCCTATTCTAAACTGATTGTGTTCAGATTTTATACAAAAATAACAGTTGTATTAGAGGAATTAGTTATTAGATATTTTTTTATCAAGATATTCCATATTTGGCGCAATTCCGACGCTAAAATCGTATGCAACTTTGATACGTCGTGATCTAGGTATGTGTAGGTAACCCATCTACGAACAAATTAAAAATCACGTTCGCAATTCAAACTCCTGACGCAGGGATGTACCAAGCATGTTTCGCGCAACGGTAGCACCGCACACCCCTTATTTTATCATGTCTAATCATGTCTATTTCGGTCGCGTAACTCGCGTCGTCAGTTGTTTTTTGCTCGCGGCCCGCTCAGTGTTTTTGTTCGTAGTTGGACTACTCGTTGTGTCCTCTGCCCATACTCAACACCCTCTGTGATACGGTATTTCATAGTTGGGTCTTTAAAGCTCACAGAAATAAGTAAATATAGAGTGCTCACTTTTTATTATAATAAGCGATCTTTGCTAAAACCTAATAAAGAGCTTCAAAAATACTGTAAACAAGTTTGAAAGTTACCGAGGTAGTTGGTCTCATACTTAGGTATTTCAGACGCGTTTAAAAATAACCGATAGTTACCGTGACGTGTACTGGCGTCACGACAGGCCGTGAATTTGAGGGTTGTTCCGGCTAATTATATCTAGCGTACACTTTTTCGACGGCATCGGCAGTAGATGCAGACAATCTATAAACCATCTGTATAGTAAACAAGCTTTGGAGTCGTTGAATATAAACGGCCAGCAAGCCAGGTATCTTAATTGTTGATGTAGGGTAAATCGCAGTAACTTGGCCACCGTTCAGTAACTGGCCACCTCATACTAAAATGAACTCTATTTTCGTACAGACAGAATACATTTTAGAATAACTTGGCGTGTTGTTGAAAGGTGACAAGTAATTACCTTATACTAAAATGAATTATGTTTATAGGTACACAGAGTTCATAATTAGTATAAGGTGACCAGTTACTGAACGGTGGCCAGTTACTAGCGAGTTACCCTACTTCACCGTGGAGAACTGCAGCTGGCTTAGACTATTCAACCAACCGGACCGGCCATGCCTGTCATTTTCTATACAAAAAAAGTCTGCCGATTTTTGCGGGGGGAACGTCAAATGTATGCGAAACGTAAAAATAACCACGTCAGGTAAACGTCAGTCCATACGATGAGTATGTCATATATTTTATGCAGAGGAGAACGCCTGTCAATGGCCGCTCCGGTTGGTTAAGTGCTCTAAGGCAGCTGGATACCGACCGCTACAACAAAGCACACCAAAGTGTCTCTACGAAGTTGTTCACAAACGGTTTTATTTTACCGTCGATTAATTTGATTGATTGATTACGTACGAGTACACTGCTTATGCACTTTTGAAATAAATAAAATGTCACGTGCATACAGGGTGTAAAGATTGGAGTTGTTATAATGTGAGGAAACCCCCGGCGGCTGCCAAGCGGGCGGTCAATGGACACTTGGCACGGCGCCTCAATGAATAAGCGGTGCATTTTTTTAAAATACCAAGACGGTAGAAATAGGCCCGTCATATGGAAATAATAATGTTCACTATTTTTCCGCCAATACTATTATTTCGATTCGAAAAAAATTGATTGACCAATCACAACTTTTTTAATTGCGGGTAAGTGCGTGCGTATTCGGTCATATTCAAAGCCGGTGAATGAATGAAAGGGCAAATGCTGACAGGGAAATATTAGGGCCCATTTTCGAGAGCTCTGTTTGTAGCTGAGGACCTGGAGTATACCTGAACGTAACGTGGCAAATGGCAATGAAATGGCAGCTAGATCCGGATCAGTATATTTACGATTCAAGTGTTTATGCGCCGCGCAGGCGCAGGTGTCGCGTAGTTCCGGCTCTATTGAAGTTTGTTTACGGCAGATGGCTATAGACAACGGTACGGGTATTTTTAGATCAAAAAGACGGTTCAATCGGAACGTTTTTGGGATATGAGCGACGGATTTGGCGATTGGTAACGTGTCTAACTTATGTTTGTGATTATTAATGGAGGTATTTATAAGCCCCATTATTTTATGCGCCTTCTATATATTATTGCGCTTTCTTCACACATGCGTAAAGTCGTACCTACTTAATATATACATAATCCTACAAAATAAAAAAAAGGTGATTAAAATTACGGAATCGTAATAAAGAAAACAAATTATTGGTTGTATCGTAGTGTATTTAGATTTAGAAATGGACAGTTGCAAGTTTCATTTTAAGTTTCTTATAGGTACTAATAATGTCTGACATGACATGACACATTTATGACACATTTATATTTTTAAAATATATGTTAACGACACCAGCGCTGTGGATCGCGTAATAGTGACCACATTAAAGGAAAAACTGACTAACTGGGTTATTTTGTACAAAATATAGTGATAAAAGGAGAATATGTATTAAAAAAAACATGTAACTATAGTACTATCTTCATTATCATTAACAATTGTAATTAATCATAATCACCCATTAAACAAAATAGATCTCGCTTTCTCAGGTGTTTATAACCTACCAACTTTTTCTAAAGCATCAAACACGTGGCCATATTAATCCAGAAACTTATCATGTGGAACAATTAAAGCCAACAAAAGATCGCCCGAAAAATCGTGATTATTTTTCAGCGAGCGGCCTTCGGAGACGCACGGGAGAGGGGCGGGAGGTCGGCATTGACGTCACGCGAACCCGCCAATAGCGTGCTCTTGCTAGCATTCCCAACACTCAATCCCATAACGTCACATCTACATGCTACGCTAATCTAATATCAACTTTATTTAACGGTGTTAAGACTGCGTTTTGAATTGCGATATTTGTGTTCTTAGCTTATTGTAGTTGGGTTGCCGGCTTGCCCGTTTGGGCTTTGGTTTACGCTGTTAGTACTTATAAATTAGCTGCAGATAACAAAATAAAATACTACGTATGTTTAATTAAATTGGGGGACTGAGTTAATGAGCGCGGTGACATTGATGCTGGGTTCGTGGCAGTTAGCATTTAATATTTACAAGTATGTAAAAACTTTCTATTGAAAATCGATACAATTTTAAATAAATGTTTAATTATACAGAAGCACGTTTATTTTATTATATTTCGCAACTTTAATGGTTATCAATTGAAACATACGAGTACGAAATGAAAACACTTTTAGCCTTTTTAAGTAGTTGCCTACTAACCTGCCTGAATAACTCCTTCGTGAGTCTATTCGAAGTCTAAAATTTCAACATTGTTATTGACTTGATACGAATTTGACACCACTATCAAGTCAAGTGCATCGGACCGGATTCGTGCTTTTAACTCAAGATTATTAGATCCTTAAAAAAATGCATGATTACAACTGATAACGGAGTAGGAAAGGTAAATTGGTTTATATTAATTTTTTTAGCATTTCTATACGCTGCTGTAGGTATAGGTTATAGGTAATGCATAACAATGTCATATATCTACCACAAAGCCGTAAATACTAGGTTTTAGCTTAGCATTGGGCCCAAATTCATCACTAATAATGCTAAGGAAGGCACCCTGTATATCTTACAATACCTCATTGCAATAATGACATTATTAACTGATAACGTCAGAACCGCTTTAAATTGGCATCTTTTTTTAGTGTAATAAAATTAGGGAAGGGTCTGTCTATACAAAATTGCGTTCCTAATAGCGGTATTAGACATTGCAACCTGCAAGGCCCAATCTGTCAGGTTGGTAGGTGTAATTAAATGTAGGGCCTGTAGGGAGCTGAAGGAGGGGAAGGGAGAGGCAGGGTACACAACAGATTGGGCCCTGCAGGTTGCAATGTCTAATAGCCGTTTTAACTTTCATTCCATAAATTGTGCAATATCCGAGTCAGAACGCAGATGATGGATGCAACTAAGAAGATTTTTTTTTTCTGTGAAGATGTTACCTTACTGAGGCATAGACAGCGCTAACTTAATTATGCGAGTGCGATTTTATACAAAAATATCAATCCACTTAATATAAAACATTCAAGTTTACACGCAAATAAAATGTCGACAGAAAAATACATATTTTCAGTATTTTAAAACCGTAAGGGCTCGTAAAACTGTGACATTGCAACATGAATCACCTGTTGAAGCCCGCCTCGCGTGCACGATCGCCCTACGAGTATAGACTGTAGACCGCGCTACATAACTTATGCATAATGTGTACTGTGTAGAGTGTGGACAATTAGGGCACGTAGAGCACTGACACGCAGTGGTGAGGGCAAGCTGTCGGGTGTTCGACTTTATTTTTTAATATTTTGTTATGCCACGTCGATAGGATGGCAATGGTAACCGGACACAGTAGCCTATGGACGCTTGCGAGTACAGGAGTATTACATGCAGGCTGCTGAACCTTTAAAAAGTAACTATAACTACCAACTGACAGCACCGCGAGGAAACCTCGGCAAGGAGCTCATTCCTCATCCGTAGCGTTTTTAAGAGGAAATATCTCTACATTAATATTATAAGCACTCTTTTTATACTTAATATGATACCATATGAGCTTATTTAATTTCGGTATATAATATGATCGTAATAGTAAAGAATGTATATAATAAATATGTATTGACAGGTCGCCAACTTGCCACAAAGACGTATGTATATCTAATTTTATTTTAATCAAAGATGTATATGGTCGATATCTCACGACAATGCCATTAACTCTGTTGAATTTACTTCCGAAACAAACACGATGTTTTTTAAATTACTAGTAGAGTGCGAGAAAGCTAAGTCTTCATGAAAAGTGCTAAGTCAAGCGCTGCTATATATTACAGTGCCACTGTCAAGTTTGTGCAAATGCAAACTTAATACACCCCGCAAGGTGGCCATCACATACAGTAAATTAGTTAAAACTACCCCCAAATTTTAATGTGACGATACCTTTACCAGAGACTATAGAGATATAGACCACCACAACCTAAGAACTTTTTGAAGCTCCTGTCAATTACGCCATCTATGTAAAAGACCCCTAAAGATACCGAAAATGTAAAAGAAATGTCACCTACACTGCTACTCCACCTAGTAACAAATAGCGTACTAGTAGTACACTAGTAGCTACTAGGTAGAGTAGCAGTGCAGCTGACATTTCTCTTAAATTTTCGGTATCTTTAGGGGTCTTTTACATAGATGGCGTAATTGACAGGAGCTTCAAAAAGTTCTTAGGCTGTGGTGGTCTATATCTCTATAGTCTCTGCCTTTACCTACCTACTTATATATATGTATATAGTTATCTTCCACCATGGTTACCATCTAAATTTTAAATTTTAAGATGGCCGTCGGGATTCTAGTTAGGCTATTGCTCCCGCTATTCCGGAGCCACTGTTTACTTTGGCATATTAACGGCTTCGCTTTTGTAAATGAAAACAGTTATCAAACTCTATAATCTATGGTCTGCAATAACTGCCGATAAGAATATGAAAATGACATAAAGTTCGATGCTGATCGATCACATTAAATATGAAAACTTATATGTTAGCTTAATAATAACTTCAATTGTTATCTTCAACATATCATTTTTACCCACAAATCTTATGGGGATTGTGTAAAATAAGAGTCAATAACATATCAATACCTAGATATTTTAGTATTTAAGCGCAACGCATACTTACGTTTATGAAAATTAGGTATAAGTTTATTCGGTATTTGCGAAAGCCAAAAAGTGGCGGATAATTCTGATAATGGACTCTTATCACTCAGGAATAAGACTGTTTTTTAAATGATTTACGAAAATATCTGAATCGCGGACTTATCCGAATACACCATACCTACATCCCTTGAGTTTTTTTTTCTTAATTAGGTTCAATTGTATTTAAACCAACTTAAAAAAAAGGAAGAGATCGTGGGGATCTTTTTTCTCGTTTCGGAGCCATACTATAGTCTATGGTATAGTTTGGCCAGGGACTATCTCACTACAAGCATAGACACAGGGAACTTTTTTTTTTTACGTTAATACCCTCGCCACTAGGTAAAAAGGGATGAGTTAAGCTTATTACTTCTACTGCTACTGCGGTTTTTCATTAGCCGGACTATATATTATATTCCGATCTATTAATTCCCTTTCCATTCGTTCATAAACATGATATCACTTTTTTTACTCTGAAACTCTGTAGCTCGTACCTACACGGGTAGTCAAAAATATCTGAACACGCAGTTTATTATTACGATATTTGTGACGACCTTGGCCGCTCCAATATATCTGATCGTGACTGTACCTGCTGCTCACTTTGATTATTAAACCAACCAGATGCGAGACGCGCTCTCATTTCTATAGGAAAAAGTCTGCCATTTTTTGCTCGGGAGGGGAACGTCAAATGTATGCGAAACGTCAAAATAGCCACGTCAAATAAACGTCAGTTCATACAATGAGTATGACCACTGGTCATACATTTTCGGCAGAGGGGAACGCCTCTCAATGGCCACTCTTCTTGGTTTAAAGCTCTAAGGCTGCTCATGTACGCGTTAGACTGATACCTGTAAACTTTTAAATGTTTGACAAGTAGAATTCACTGATTCCTTGGAAAATAACCAGTATAACGAGTTAGTGGCTGACGGTAATAATAGTGTTCGGATAGATATTTTTGACCCCCACTTTGCTAGGTTTAGGAAGGGCTTGGCCGACATCCTTTTCCCTCGTTTCTCTCAATCCTCCTCCTCCTCTTCAGTGGTTGAATGTTAAAAGCTGAAATATATTTCGTTTAGTTATTACCTTAATATGAGTTCGTGTTGTATTTATTCTATGAATGCAAATGTTGCTTTAGTTAGTTAGTTTTTTCTTCAAAAACATGTTTTATTACTCAATGATCGCTCTTAGATATTGTACCTGTAAAATTCTGCGCGCTTACTTGTAAAACATGCTGTGTATACTTGCTTTGGATATCGTGCTAGTTATAACACATTTAACGCCTACTATATTGTTATTGGAGTTTGTATGATATCTGTTTAGTGTACCTAATAAAATAAAATAAAATATAATCTGCATAGTGGCTTCTAATTTTCTCTTGGGGGAACTCTTCAAAAAAAGCTTTGTATTTTTGTCTTCGTGTTGTTTTCATACGGCAATCAGTGACACCAGCCTGCCAGTCAGTCAGCCCAGCTCCGCTAGCAACGTACCTAACTAAATTTTATTTGACCACATTTCCCACAGATCATTTCCTATAATTTAATTATTTATTTACGCTAATATATATTTTATTTGTAAATGGATGGCGGACGCCGCGCGGGCTACATCGTCTATTCGCGGCCCCGCCTCGAGGTTATTTAAACACGCAGTGACGTATGCCACGTCAGTACTACCAACCAAACCAGTATAACTTCTCCTTGATCCGTGCCCTTCGATAAAGAACCTCGTCTTTATTGACAAGCGCGCGTAAAAATAACCCATAGACAAGATATTGGTTTTATGTGCGTGAAATCAAAAGCGCGGGAAAATTTATTGCGTTCTGTGCCGATTATTAGGTGTGATGATTTGTTTTAAGGAGTTGGATTGGTGATTCAGAAATAGCTGTTATTAAATAATACTTGTTAAATAATACTTCGATAAATATTATGATTTGACTTTAGTAAGTCCCATTAGGGGTTGGTAACTTGGTACCGATTCCATCAGTTTCATTTGTGAGAATTTCATGGGTTTATGATTAGATTAACCTGAGTATGGTAGGTACCACTATGCTTTTATAGTCTTTTTTCATGCTCAGGGCTTAGGTTTTTTCCGTTACGATTTTATTAAAATTGGTTTAGCGGTTTAACTGTGAATGGGCAAGGCGGCTTTCACACTGTTGCGTGTATACTGTGTATAGCGCTGTCACGCTTGTACACCGTCGCCGTACTATACGGTGACCGCAATCGGTGATAATCGCCTAACAGACTGACAAAGTTATATTGTAAGTATATGCATGTGGGCAGAAAGGTTTTCGAAGTGACCTCGAGCCGAAAAACACAGCGTGGGCAGATGGGGAAAACCCTAATACTTATCCCAACAAGATGGACTGCAAATTTGTTTAGATTTTAGATGACATATGTACATGAAACGGGTTGTTGTGGATTACCCTGGGAAAACATTTTAAACGTTGCGCTTGTCTTTTTTTATGTCAATGTCATCGTTGTCCAGGTTAAGCAGTCACAAGGACTTCCGTTCGAGACGCAGGGTAGCGTGGACGTCTTGGGATAAAATTTTTGTGCATTTTAGGCGGTTATCACACTGCTGCGGATCCGCATGCGGCGCCGGTGCGCGAGCGAGACAGCGCTCTGCATGTGTATAGCGCTATCTCGCTCGCGCACCGGCGCCCGATGCGGATCCGTCGCCAGTAGGGTTTGCTCCCGGGAAATACCGGAACCGAAAGTACCGGGAATTCCCGGGATTTCGAGTCGTCTAAAGAACCGGGACTGGAAAATAAAAATCCCGGTACTTTCGGGATTTTCGGGAAAAACATTTTATATCTTTTTTGGATTCATTTATTCTTTGAAGTTCAAGTATTGCACCGTGTAATGTTTTAAATAAATGCGGGCTGTCCAACCGGCGGCCGTGGTCGCGGCGGTCGCCCGCCAGGCGTTAAGCTACCTGGCGCTGAGGGCAGCTACCGGATCCCGTGCTGCTACGCGAAAGTGGCCTTAGAAGACCTTTCCCTCGATTTCAAATTTATGAAGATTTGCGTTAACAGATTTTGGAAAAAAACATTCAGGGTGCGAGAAATGGGTCATTTTTGACAAACTTACTTTACTTACTTACTTTACTTTTATTAAATAAACAAAATGAATAAATAACTTTTTTTTGTAGCCATTGGATCCCATTCCTATCCAGGATCAAAAGCTTGTATGGGACAAAAAAAAATTCCGGCTAGAGGAGCCACAAATCGAGGAATTTTTTCCCATACATTTTGTATCAAAATGAAAACTTTAATTTTTCAAGTGTTGTTTTTTATGCCAATCGATTCCATTCCTATCCATTATCAATAGTTTCCTAGGAGCCAACTAACGGTAATGTACTAAAAAGCCACAAATTAAAGATTTTTTTTTTTCATACATTTACTATAGAGAAAAAGTGAAATTATATTTTTTCTGTCACGCAGACACACACGTTTAAGGACCATAATACTGTATGACATAATTACAGTAAAAGCATTTAAAATATCAAACAGGGATTTTAAAGCAATAAATGTATGTAAAACTGTTCTTCAATTTGTGGCTTTTTGGTACATTACCGTAAGTTGATCCTATAGAAACTATTGATACTGAACAGAAATGGGAACTATTGACATAAAAAATAGCATGTGAAAAATTAAAGTTTTTTTTTCATACCAAATGTACGGGGAAAGCTTTCCTCGATTTGTGGCATTTCTAACCGGATTTTTTTTGGTTCCATACAATGGGATCAAAAGGCATAAAAAAAAGTTTGTCAAAAATTATCTTTTTCTCGCACCCTGTATGTTTTTTCTAAAATCTGTAAACGCCAATCTTCATAAATTTGAAATCGAGGGAAGGTCTTCTAAGGCCATAATCGCGTAGCTGAAGGCAGCACGGGATCCGGTAGCTGCCCTCAGCGCCAGGTAGCTTGACGCCTGGCGGGCGACCGCCGTGACCACGGCCGCCGGTTGGACGGCCCGCGTTTATTTAAAACATTACGCGATGACATTTGTACTACCTAAATCAGCGTCAGAGGTTTTAGAAGATTTTTCCCGAAAGTACCGAAATTACCGGGAAATCCCGGTTCCATTATTGGCTAGTACCGAAAATCCCGGTTCTACGAAACAGTACCGGTACTGCATTCCCTAGTCGCCAGTGTGATAATCGCCTTAGTAGTTCAGTGTGTAATGTAGCTTATTGTGCGGTGATCTATAAACATGTGTGCAACTAATGAACAATTAGGCAGTCTATGGAACAAAGTTGCCTATATATTTTTTTTTTAATATTCCAATTGCTGGCAATATTTCCATTGCGGTGTACAAAGGGCGAATGCCCTTTTATTTAAAAAAGCTGTCACAATCAGATTACATATACGTACCTCCTATTAGCCATAAAGATACAGTTTAGCCCATCACCAGACCATTAAAAAACAGGCCAACATACCATTAGGCTACGCCACCGTAACAGGTTTCCACCAGACGATCTAAGTTTATGAGTGCAATAAACGATTTCCAGTCCTTAATCATGTCTAGAGCCATCCAGTTTAAACAGTTGCAAACAGCGTGCAATCTATAATAAGGCCATCATAAAAAATAGCTAGGCGCATAGGTAGTCCTTAAAAGTACATTTAGAATTTTCAACTAATGAACACATAATCATCCCGTCTTTCTAAGGCGAACCGTTGCTTGCCCCATAAAAAACCCTTTAGTCTATGTGTAGAGCCGAGCCGTCAAGCATAAGCAGTAAGCCGTCGCAATCAGCGTGCATTCTGCAAGGTTCAAGTAGGCCGTTATATCGGGCGGGTTGCGCGCGCAGCAATCGATCGCCGGAGATGTCTCTCCAGCGGGAACAACACGTTGTCTGTGGACAGATGGAATGCTGATACTTTAGGTTTTTTTTAGCTGCTTTTTTGTAGGAGCATGGGTCTGATGTAATGTACCATGGTTTTATAGAGGTGTAGCAACAAAATAGGAAATGAAAAACCTACATTAGATCGTTCACATTTTCTGAGTTGGAGCACTATAAAGGATTGCAGGATATAAGTCCTGTTTACCTACTTGCAGCTCCTTTTTGGCATAAAATATTACAACTACATATTAAGTATTCAAAAAAACTCAACACCCGAAACAGCTGGCTGATCACTTGCCAGAAAAACTGCATTTTATAAAAAAAAATCGGTTTACACGTTTGAGTGCTACGATACCACATACAGATAAACAGACAGACACGCACAACAATCAAACTAATAACACCCCTATTTTTGCGTAGGGGGGTTAAAAAAATTGTAATATAATATAATAGAGGTTTTTATATTCAAACTCTAAAGTAGGGACATACGAGTAAATACGTACTTATGTTATTTATCCCTGGAATGTAACACATTTTATAAGCCCAAACTAATAGTAGACTGATGACGTAACAAACATTGTAACATTGTCGACACAACGTCAGAATAAGCTAGCTGGCCATTCCTAAACCTTATTCTTAACAAGATAAAATCTGCCATCTGTCAGTCAACTTTGCAGTTTATTAACAGTCTACGTCAGTTGTATGACATAACATAACACTTGTACACCTTATTACAAAGGAGTAAAGTGCAAATTTGTAAACACGTTTTTGACGTCGACTACGCAAGCACGGACGCGGACGCCCACTCCGCGTGGGCTGTGGGCACGTGTCCGAATACGGCCTCCATCAGCCGCGAAAAGGGATGTCGACGAAAAAGTCTAATCGGCTTCTTGAATCAAAATCTAAATTAGGAGTCTTTTGAAACTTATTCATAGACTCCTAATTTAGATTTTGACGAACAAGTTTCAAAAGTCAGCACTTAAATAATTGATGATGATGATGAACAAAAGTTATGAAAGTTTTTAAACACTTGCCTGTGACGTCATGGTCACAGCTTTGTGAATTCCTTTCCAATATATTAAGTATAAATTGTATTCGAATATAAATATATTATTTAATGTAAACACTTCTCGATTTTCTGTCAATATCTATTTTTCTAAGACTTTATTTTATTAACAATTTACTGAGTAACTATAGTTTAGCCAGGATCTGTTTTACTTCAGGCATAGACAGAGTTAATCATACTGTCTCTTTTTTACGCTAGTACCCTCGCTGCTAAAAAAGGGATGAGTAGGTAAAGCTTATTACTTCCACCAGAGAATATCTAGTCTTCGCTTCCACCGTTACTGCACTTTTTGGCCAGCCAGACTATACTTACGAGTATGTACAGTTTGTGATGTTATTTTTTTACGGGTCAACCTTTTTTTTTGGAGAACCAAATGACGTTTTTAACCTATCTGGTAATGTTTGTGCGGAAAGATAAGTGTCGTAGGTAGTTTTTATAGGACTGAATAGGTGATCACGCTGATGACGTGTCAGGTATTACTTTCGCACTTAGTTCTTACAACCCTCCTTTGAAATAGTCAACCATGGTGACAGTAGATAAAACTTCGACAATCTTGGGCTATCAGAACTCGTCCCTGATCCAATCTCAATACCACATTTAAGAGTCGCCAGGACGCTCACGTTTCCATACAAACGTAGTTTAGCTGTCATTTTAAAACAACATGCTTTAGAACCACGAAATTTGGCATGGGTATTCTAGTAGTACAGATCTATGTCGGTAATTCGTTTTCGTTGCTAAAAAATTGTAATACAAAGAAAATACAGCCAGATACAGATTTACATAAAAAACTTATTTTTGCTATATTTTCTTTGTATTACAATTTTTAGCAATGAAAACGAATTACCTACATATATCTGTACTGCTAGAATGCCCATGCCAAATTTCGTGGTTCTAAAGCCTGTCGTTTTAAAACGAGAGCTGAACTACGTTTGTATGGGGACGCGAGTTCACGCGAGCGTCCTGGCGACTCTTAAGAGTCAATAGCACATTTAAAAGTAGACTCAATACTCCCGGATGTGCCCCGATATTATATATTTATATAAGCAGTTTTTGAATCGCCATACGATCGGTGACTCATTGATTCTAATTTTTCCCCAAACACTACCGGATAGAATCGATCAAGTTCACGGAAATGCTAAATCTGATTTCAATCGCATGTAACACGGGTATGTTTGATATAAATATATTGTGACGTAAAATTGATAGAACGGAGCAATATGACTGTCCATTTAGTAGCTACTAGTGTACTACTAGTACGCTATTTGTTACTATGAAATGCAAGAGCAATATCACCTGCACTGCTACTCCACCTAGTAGCTACTAGTGTACTACTAGTACGCTATTTGTTACTATGAAATGCAAGAGCAATATGTCACCTGCACTGCTACTCCACCTAGTAGCTACTAGTGTAGTACACTAGTAGCGGTAGTAAAGTACTAGTAGTAACTAGTACGCTATTTGTTACGAAAATGAAAATGAAATGAAAATGAAAATTTTATTGGTAACAGTTGTTACAGGTCGTTAGAAACCAACATTGGTTGTTTGTACTTTACAGTACATTATACATCAATAATGTGTTATAATTAGATAGTTTACAATATTATTAATAGTGGTTTTATTTATGTGTATAATTATATGTTTTATTAAATTATTATACTATTTATTCACATTTATATACAATTTTATTCTATAAGGTAAGTGGCAAGTCAAAAAATTCGTTATAATTGTAAAACATGTTTTTAACTAACCACCTTTTTAGCTTTGTTTTAAATGCGGCGATGGAAGTTGCATTTCTAATGACACCCGGTAAGCGATTATACACAGAGGGACCGAGGCAGTAGACCGACTTCTCTGACTTCGCTAAGCTGTGCTCCTCCGGCACCATTCGGTGTGCATGTTTGTTACTCCTTAATGGGTAATTTAAGTTTATACCCCTGCGTTTAAATTGCTCATTATTTACATACGTAAAAATTGCTACCTGCTGTATAAGAATGCAGGGGAGGGGCAGGATTTGGAACTCGATGAAGAGCTCTCGCGCTGGAGCGTCGATTGGCATTCTGGCCATTCGGCGAAGAGCTCGCTTTTGCAGGGAAAAGACGCGGTACCAGTCTGCGGCGCGAGCCCACAGTTCCACTCCGTATGTTAGTGCGGAGTGGACCGTTGCGAAATAACATTCACGCACCGCAGCCCTCCCCGCGGTGCGAGCTAACCGGCCCAGTGCAAAACATGCACTGCCCAGACGACTGCACAGCTCGTCTATGTGCTTCTCCCACGTTAACGCACTGTCGAGGTGGAATCCAAGTAAGCGCGTGCAGGACACGTGCTGTATAGGGGCGTCATCTGCACACACTGACAGGCTCTCGCAGGGGTGGCCGTTTAGTATGACCGTCATAAAACAGGTCTTATCCTTGTTAAGCGCTAGACCGTTAGACTTGAACCACTCATTCAGCTGTTGGATCACGCTGTTAGATGCCGATTCAAGTTGAATCTTGTTTGGCGTACTTACTACGGCCGTCACATCGTCGGCGTACATGAAAAGGTCGGCACCCCTTATTGCTTGCGGTAGGTCGTTCAGGAGGATGCTGAAAAGCGTATTTGACAGGCAGGATCCCTGTGGTACTCCCATCAAGTTATGGCGTTCTGAGGATGTTACGCTACCTTGATTACCGACCACCACTTGGGCCCTACCACTCATGAACGACAAGATAAGTTCCAGGGCTGGGCCACGCACCCCGTAGTGCTCTAGTTTGTCTGCGATGAGCGCATGGTCGGCGGTGTCGAAAGCGCGCGAGAGGTCGCAGCAGATTATGGCTACATAACGCCCCGCTTCGCGAGCGCGAAGCACAGCGTGTACCACCTCTCGCACAAGGTCGGTTACTAGGTGGAGTAGCAGTGCAGGTGACATTTCTCTTGCAAATTCGGTATCTTTAGGCGGCTTTCGGACAGAGGGCGCAATTTACTTGAGCTTCAAAAAGTTCTTAGGCTGTGGTCGTCTATATCTCTATAGTCTCTGCTGCTGCTAACGATGCCTAATCTTACGATCTGTTCGATACATGGGCCATATCCTAACTCCAATAAAACGAACGCCTATACGTCTGAAATAGAATTTACTTGGTAATTATTCCGATGCAAAATCATCATTGGCCTGTAACACTGTAACGTCTATGGCAGACGATTAGACGCAATGTCCAAAATCAACTTAGACACTTCCTTTGGTGACTGTACAAAATACGGGAGTGGCAAGCGCGCCCACGTTTTGCACAGTTAGGTAAATATTGCAACTGATGTGTTGGTGTTACAACCCTGCCGTCTCGCCCTCTGATCGGCTAGTTTGTCGAACCAGAGGGCCTACCACGAAGTTCGAAAATCGACAAAACGATGGTCCCATCTCTATCGCTCCTGCATATATGAAAGAGAGTGATGGAAATAGACGATTCGATGAACGAAGTGCTTCGCGGTTATAGGCCAGATCCCATCATGCAGTTTCTGGCCTTCCTTGATTGATTTTTTTTAGTGTGTTGGAGTTGTGTTGGGGATAGGTTGTGTTTTAATGTATTGTTTAAGGCCTCTACAAACGTAAGCGACTAGTCACCTGCGATTTTTAATACATCGCGGTTTTCGATCCATTGATTGATTCCGTTGCACCTACCTACTGTACCTAGACGGCAATGTCTCGAAATCGCGCACGAGTTTTGTGTCAAAATTGCGCCGATTGTAGAGGCCATTATGTGTTTTCAAGTTATAGTACGGCACCTCTCTTTTGTCAATCAAAAAATGTGTTCAAGTGAGCATACTTGTTGTTGTCCTAAGGCACCCCAGAGGTGCAGAGGGCCTTCACTAACTCGCGCCACGCCTTCCTATCCTCAGCGACCCTTCTAGCCTCCACCCAGCTCAGTCCCGCCGCTCGCAATTCACTCTCGACTGAGCGACGCCATGTGTGAACTGGGCGCCCAGAACCGCGCTTCTTATTTGGCGGTTTCCAACCGAAAGCGATGCTTGCCATATTCGCTTGTAAGCATACTAACGATACCTATTTGTTATTGTTTCAGTGTGCAACTTCATAGTGCACGAGCGATGCGTGGGGCAGGTGGTGACGCCGTGCTGCGGGGTGGCGCCGAGCCTCATCAAAGTGAGTCCTTTATCAGATATATCGGAGTCGCCAAGCGGTCACAAATATCTGAACAACGCCTCTATTGTCAAGGCGATAAAGTTCATATTCAGATATTTTTGAGTACCCTGGCCGCTCCGATATATTTGATGGCAACTGTAAAACAAATCTATATACATTAAATAATGTTTGGTTTCATCAAACTGAGCAGTTGTGATTCTGTATAATAAGAACGAGCGAATCAATTACGAGTAAATCAAAATAAGATCAAAATGATATCAAAATGGGACTTTTGAATAGGCCTCTTAGAATTAGGTGAAATTGTTATCTAAGTTAGAAATCCTGGGCGTTTTAACGCAATTCGAAATTCTATTTATAAACATCTCTGTAGACTAAGGGTCATATGTATTTGATTTTACAAATCTATTTAGCTGTCATCTGTATTCAAAAAGTCAAAATTAATTATGTTTAACGTTCGATTATATACAATTTAAGGTGATTAATAACAAAATTATATCATTTCGACATCAAATTTTAAGTTCGAATATACCTCTAAGGCTCTTCAAAACATAAGCAGTTCCACTGCTACGAGGTGCTACGCCGTAGACATGTATTTCTACGACCGTAGCAGTTAGCAAGATTAACACATTCACTGCTATGCTACGCGCGTAGCGCTACGCCGTAGCCGATAACATGGGTTTCCCGCTATGTAGCGCTATGTAGAGCCGTGACGACAACGTGTCGTCATTAGCAGTGAATGTGTTAATACATACTTATACTTAAATTTTATTAATTATCGCTTTATTATTATTTTTTCAGTTATTTGTACTACAAGAGTACTGGCACCTATTTATACAATTTAGAGTTCCGATCAAGCGAAAGAACCTTGAGCTTAGTGAGGCTAGCGAGTTACTTAAAAGGCACGAGATACAAACATTTAGATTTCGAAACGTCATAAATAAACATTATCGTTTGTTTCAGAACCCAGTGGCCCACTGTTGGTCCGAGCCGGCACACCACAAGCGGAAGTTCTGCACGGTGTGTCGGAAGCGGCTCGATGAACTGCCGGCTTTACACTGTATGAGTAAGTACCCGAGTGTCCACACTAAGCACGTTGTAAACATGACTGGTATTAGAACCCAGTGGCCCACTGTTGGTCCGAGCCGGCACACCACAAGCGGAAGTTCTGCACGGTGTGTCGGAAGCGGCTCGATGAACTGCCGGCTTTACACTGTATGAGTAAGTACCCGAGTGTCCACACTAAGCACGTTGTAAACATGATTGGTATTAGAACCCAGTGGCCCACTGTTGGTCCGAGCCGGCACACCACAAGCGGAAGTTGTGCACGGTGTGTCGGAAGCGGCTCGATGAACTGCCGGCTTTACACTGTATGAGTAAGTACCCGAGTGTCCACACTAAGCACGTTGTAAACATGATTGGTATTAGAACCCAGTGGCCCACTGTTGGTCCGAGCCGGCACACTACAAGCGGAAGTTCTGCACGGTGTGTCGGAAGCGGCTCGATGAACTGCCGGCTTTACACTGTATGAGTAAGTACCCGAGTGTCCACACTAAGCACGTTGTAAACATGATTGGTATTAGAACCCAGTGGCCCACTGTTGGTCCGAGCCGGCGCACCACAAGCGGAAGTTCTGCACGGTGTGTCGGAAGCGGCTCGATGAACTGCCAGCTTTACACTGTATGAGTAAGTACACGAGTGTCCACACTAAGCACGTTGTAAACATGATTGGTATTAGAACCCAGTGGCCCACTGTTGGTCCGAGCCGGCACACCACAAGCGGAAGTTCTGCACGGTGTGTCGGAAGCGGCTCGATGAACTGCCGGCTTTACACTGTTTGAGTAAGTACCCGAGTGTCGACCTAAGCACGTTGTAAACATGATTGGTATTAGAACCCAGTGGCCCACTGTTGGTCCGAGCCGGCACACCACAAGCGGAAGTTCTGCACGGTGTGTCGGAAGCGGCTCGATGAACTGCCGGCTTTACACTGTATGAGTAAGTACTCGAGTGTAAGCACGTTGATCTGAACGGTATTAACGAAGTGAAACATGTACAATCTCTACAGAGTATATTCCTCGACTAAAAAGCTCAGAGCTATTCTGTCCACTTTATGTAGAAATAAGTCCTTAGCAAAACTTTGGAGAAACTGTAGGATCTGTCCGGAAAGAGAAGTCTCGTAGAATGTATGCGTTCCAATATAAACTACGAGAAACCCCGAGTTACTCCGAATAATGAGTTAGTGAGTTACTCCCTGATAATGGCGCATGCAACTGTGCCGAAATATCGGAAGCTCATAATAAAAAACTCACATGGTAAATATCCAGTTTTAAATAGTTTTTGTAATAAACTACGAGACTATTCTATCCGGGCATACTATATTCTTGATGTACCAACGCCAAGGATAATATAAGTACCTACACTGAATCATTACACAGATAGAAATAATATCTTAATTCAAAACGCAAAACTCTCTTGCACGCGGTTTCTTAAAGAGAGTAATAAATACCTTAGACCAATAAACATGACTAGAGTTAAAAAATATCATGATTTTTAAAAGAAGATTTAAAATTATTTAGCTTTAACTTTACCTATTTTTAAAGCGAATAGTAATGATTTGAGTTAAGATAATAATTATTTACGGCAAAAAAGCACCAACATTTTCCTTTAAGAGTTTTATGTGTTTACGTAAGATCGATTAGTTTTTGGTTTGATGTTTTCAATCTACAGCTAAGAGCCAAAGCTAATTTAAAGAAGTAGCACCAAAAGTTAGATTTGAGATTTTTAAGTTTTTAGGCAAGAGAGATTAATTTTTGCTTTGATGTTTTCAACTTACAATCAAGAGCCACAGCTATTCCAAAGAAGAAGCACATAATTTTTGCTTTGAAACATTTAAATCTTGGACGTTAGTTACCCTGCGCATCAATAGATGTCTCTGCGTGTAGGTTAGAACACGCGAACGTTTGTTCAACGTAACTTCATGACCCTCGCCGCTTTACCCGGGCTTATTTGAGATTCACAATAGCAATCTCAGCTCTAGTTAATACGATTATAAATTGTGAGTATATAAATAATCATAATTTATATTTGTATTATCTACTTTTAGTTAAACTTCCTTTCTTGGGATTAGTCCCGAGAAACACAGTTTCTGCTACTAGGTTTTTAAGTAGTGCACTGAGACACTAAGGCGATTATCACACTGACGACGGATCCGCATGCGGCGCCGGTGTGCGAGCGAGATAGCGCTATACACATGCAGAGCGCTATCTCGCTCGCGCACCGGTGCCGCATGCGGATCCGCGCCAGTGTGATAACCGCCTTAGAAAATGTTATTGTTTGTTTCAAGTAATCGATTTCATACGCCAAGAAATTTTAGATCTTGGTGTGAAAATATCAAATTTTACATCAAGTAACACATGCTCTTGAACTAATGCGATTTCTTGTTTCCGTGGAGAAATTCAATTCTCAATTTAAACTATGAGTCTTCATCCAAGAAACAAAGTTTCTTGGCTTAAGTTCTTTATGTATTGCACTAAGACACATGAAGTTCAATTTAAAAATAATACAATACAAAAACAAAATTCAAACGCCCTTCGTGAGAATATTAAGCTATTTTAAAAAGAAGATTTTTATATCTCGGATAAAGTATTGAATTTATTAGGTTAAGTAATAAACTTTGAAACATTTTATATCTTAAAATAAAGAATTTTATTTTTTCCTTATATGGGAAACTGGATATCTCTTGATTCAAATAGGTTTCTTTGGTTGAAGAGATTTTTTCTATCTGTGTAAGATTTGGCAATCGTCATATCGTGAGAGTTTCTTTTTATCATTGCTGTGAAACTGGAAGATCAGCGCTGGCTTTCGGGTCAGCATTATGCTGAGGCGGGTCCATTTCGTGGTAAACTGGATCTGTTTTATGTTTAAAATATTTCTTCTTGTTATGTCTACTTTTGTATGTTCTAAGTTTGCTACGAATCAAATGTATGATTTTATTTTATTTTGAAACTTATTTCATGGTTTTATTTCTTTTCTTTATTCAGTTGACACATGAAGCGGTATCCAGAAAACTTCAGGGTTACTATATTATATTTATTAAGTAGCCGGTGCTAAAGTTTCATGTTTTTTTAGACGCTAACTATATTTACATGCTTTTTACATTGAATACTTAAATACCTACCCATGTTGTTCTTATTTGTATTTAGAACATTACATATAAATTACATATAGTATTATAATAAACATGTTAAATATGTTGATTGTTGTTGCAATATATAGAAACGAAGAGAAGGTAACAATTTACCTAGAGATTCATTAAATATTACTCGTGTAATGTAGGTTTTATTCATAAAACATTAGTTGATTGTAGGTATTTGAGCTAAAAGCACAAAACGCTAGAACACAAAAAGCAATCCAATAGTCCTGGTGACATTGCGAGTACTCTTCTTATTTTATTTCTAATTCTATGAAAACAGGCTAACATATTCAATACTATTCCAGTATGCGAGTACTATGTCCACGGAGAATGTGTGGACTTCGCGGCCGCGGACTGCAAGGAGAATGCCACCTACTGCGCGGGGTCGGAGCCGCGGCCCGCCCACCACTGGCGCGAGGGCAACCTGCCCGCCAACTCCAAGTGCACGGCTTGCCGGCGCGCCTGCTGCTCCGCGGAGTGCCTGACGGGCTACAGATGCGAGTGGTGCGGCAGCACGGTGAGTCAGTAGACGGTGGCAACCTGCCCGCCAACTCCAAGTGCACGGCTTGCCGGCGCGCCTGCTGCTCCGCGGAGTGCCTGACGGGCTACAGATGCGAGTGGTGCGGCAGCACGGTGAGTCAGTAGACGGTGGCAACCTGCCCGCCAACTCCAAGTGCGCGGCTTGCCGGCGCGCCTGCTGCTCCACGGAGTGCCTGACGGGGTACAGATGCGAGTGGTGCGGCAGCACGGTGAGTCAGTAGACCGTGGCAACCTGCCCTCCAACTCCAAGTGCGCGGCTTGCCTATCAATTAAGATGAATCATTATTACAACGGAGATCCTTTAAGTGTACTACTTGATACTTATAAGTATTGCACTACCGCTTCAGTGCCACTAAGAATTGCAACATTAAAAGTCCACCGCAACTTTTTACTAATCACAAGTGTTCAATTATTCCATCTAACTCCCACAGTGCCACGCGGGATGTCGGTCGCTGATACCGGAGGAATGCAACTTCGGGATGCTCCAGCCCATCTTCCTCCCGCCCTCGGCGGTCTCCATCCCGCGCACAGAAGTCCCCATGGAAGCCATCATCGGCGTCCACGTGCGGCCGCCACCATCGCAGCGGGACTTCGGCTGCCGTAAGTAAACTAACTAGGTGGTACCGCCCACCGCCGCTGCCAAACATGTGCCTCGCCATTCGCAGGCTTGGTAGCCGCTTGTAGACAGTCAGCTACGCTCGCGACCACGATCAGATGTTGGTGTTTCAAGCTATTCCCCAATAGCCCGGTCTCTTGTTTTAGTGGCGGAAAAACGGACGCGGCGGCGGTTAGAATTTGTATTGCTAGCAATTTTGATCCGGTTTTCAGAGTAGCGCGTGCGTTTTTCTAGCCTTATTAACATCCATCAAGACTCATTAAGCGTTCTTTGATACTAACTAATCAAAGACTTATCTCACTCCCTTGCCCAATGTAAGTTTCATCCCTCCAAATTGAGCCTGAATGTGATCGTGGTTGTCTCTCATCAAACATTGGCTATTAGAGAAGTGGGGTAGGGTAGTTGCGAATACCGCGGCACATGTGGAGAGAGGTAAAAGTGGTGGAGTGTGAGCGGTGTCTTTGGGCAGCGCGGGAGCGGTGGGGGCCGGCGCGGCTGGTGGTGTTGGCGCGGCGCCTGCTGCCGGCCGCCTGCAGTCCGCACGGAGGCGCTTCGCCGCCCTACTGCAGAGGTACGCATCATCATCGCTTGCACTGCCTCCTATCCATCGCTGTGTCCAACTCTACAAACCTTACTCAGTCTGAGAGCTTGGCTACGGATTGGTTAAATGTCTATAGAGGCGGATGGGTTTCATCAGGCTCGCGAAAATCACGACATTGCGCTTCATTTGTAGACCATAGAAAGATCTTATTCCGAATATTGGCACAACAGCCCAAATCCAGCTGACATTATAAATATTAGGTAGAACTTCGTTATACTTTAGTTGTCTTATTGTTAGGGGAATTGGTACAAAGAATATCAAGAGTGATAGTGCAAATCAACTTGGTTGTACCTGTTCCTTATACTAGTACTCCACTATCCTGCAACAAAAATGTTATGACATTTACAATGTGTGATCCAAGGACTCGAATCGAGTACTAAAATGTACACATGAAAGCAAATGTTTTATTTACCGACTGCTGATAACGAAATGGATTTACTTAATAAAGGTTTCCGTCACCGGAAAATTTCCTCGAATCAATACTACTTGAAGTGCCTATCTTGGTAATTGGGCTAGTTGACTAGTTCAACAAGACTTGCTAGCCGTTATTCGACAAGATCTTAATATCCAGATGCAGATTATCATTGCTTTTAAATTAGGACGCAGTGTGGGCTGAGGAGAGGACGTGATCATCAAAATACTCCTTAAATAATTAACAATACACATTAATTCACAAGAGCTGGCCATTTTGAAGTTCACGGTTCCATCTGGTTGGGTTCGCATGGTAGTGGTCAGGCGTGAGCATTATAACAGTCTTTAAATAAAAATAGTATATTATATTAAAAATAAAGACAAAATAGACATAATACCATCACGTGTCAGAAATGGTTATGTAGATTATAATGATTGTCGAGATTTTGTAAAGAAAAATCTTTGTGGCTTCTTGTCAATTTTTTGGAAGATGTATAAATAAAAAAGTAAGCTTGCGTCGTTCCCAAGTCATAATGGTTGGTTTGAAATTTAATAATACATGATAATCTAACTCACTAAACAAGCCGACAAATTAATGTATCATACTAGAATATCTGAAGTGGCAATGGGCAGGCCACATTGCACACAGAGCAGATGGCCGATGGGGTCGAAAAATGCTCGAGTGGAGACCACGGACTAGCAAGCGCAGCGTAGGATGTCCACTCACAAGATGGACAGTCGACCTTATAAAGGTCGCCGGAAGACGCTGGATGCAAGTCGCTTCCGACCGATACTTATGGAGGTCCAAAGGGGAGGCCTATGTTCAGCAGTGGACGTCTTATGGCTGAGATGATGATGATGATGATGACTAGAATATCTTAAGTCTTAATACCGTCCATCAACTGAATGTGTTAAAACTTCCAAAAAACCTGTTGTTATGCTCGCGCCAGATACCTACAGCTTTTGCTATGTGCTTCATTTAATTATCATTTATCTCCATCACTGTCCATTACAACTTCAAACTCAAAAGATCTATAACAAGGCTGTTCCCAATGTCCCTTCTAACTCTGCGCATGCCTAAACCGTGCCTTATTTTGAGGTTAGGTGAATGGTGAATGTTGAATGAACAAGTTAGCAATCAATGTTATCTTTTAACAGGGCTAATGTATCTGTATTACAGAAAAAAGTAAAAAATCATTGTTAAAATGAGCTAATTATATGAAAATAAGATTGGAAGAATATCGTAACGTAATACGTGACGATGTAACAGCGCATGCGTGCGTGCTGTCAAACCGGCCATTGTAAGATGAATCGAGAGAAGTCAATAAACACACTTCCTTTCAATTGGGCCGTGGACTCGGATATGATGTAACCCATACTAACATAATTACAAAAAATGGTGCGTGGAGTCCCTCCGCGCGGAAGAAGTGAAACTAGAATATAAAATCTAAATTCTAAAAACAGAAAGAAACCATGGAAAAAGATAATGTACGCTGGGATTCGAACCTCCGGCCTTCGGCTCCGCAGTCAAAGCAACCCCCACTGAGCCACAGGAGCTTATCTAATTGAACCAAATAGTCATATCTAGTATATTGGCAGGGTTAAACGTAACGTCAGCGTTTAACGCATTCTTGTTGGAAGTCGCATAAGAAGTTTCACTTCAAAAACAAAGGGTTTATTTTATGCCTTTCCCGTCAGTCGGCGGTCAATATTGGTAATGAAAATTTTTATCTAATACGTGCACAAATGAGTATGTTTTACGTTAGTGTATCCTTTTTTTATTGCTTATCAGCTAGCCATTCACCTAATCTACAAGATATAAAGCATCATAGCAAACTAACAACAACACGCAATCGACATTGGCACTTCACCTATTTATCTGACTACTTTCGAAATATCAATTTTGGACCTTGAATTGAATACATTTTACACTTTACGATTTGACTTGATATCACAGTTTTAAAATGTTGTTTTGAAAAGAGTAAACCAACGTTAAATTTGGCAATTGTTTTAGCAGCATTGTCATAAAAAATACTAAAAATAGTTTTGTAATTTTATTCATAATAACATTTTTAAATTCCTTTGTGTATCAGTACTTATCTATAGGACGTAACGACTCTTACTATAACCTAATAGATATATATGTACCCATATTATGGCCCTGCAAATAAGAGCGTATCACATATTTTTGCGGCCTTCGTGTAGGAAGATACTATTGCCGGTGACTGTACCTACACTGAGAGCAATAGGCTGTGTAAGCAATTAGCACTGAAGCGGTACCTATTTAGTTTGTGCCCCTATATATAGGTACCCATTGTAGGTCACCCGAAGCTACCCGACGCTACGGCGCAGCGCGTAGCGACATTTTCCGCTACGCAAGTCGTGCGTGCACCCGTGACGCGCAAAGGCTTGGCTTAATATGTAATTTGAGAGGGATGCTCCAAATTAGTAATAAATCGATATCATGCGTAAAATCTGAAAGCACTTCAAAATATACATACATTTTTTTTAAACAAATATTTTTTACGGACTCGACGCTACAATCGAACTAAACTAGCACCAAATAAAATGTAGAGATTTGAAACCGATTACCCCTTAGAGGATTAAAATAAACCGGAGTGGCCATGTCTGTCATTTTCTATACAAAAAAAGTCTGCCGATTTTTGCCGATTTTTGCGCGGGAGGGAAACGTCAAATGTATACGTCAACATAGCCACGTCAAATAAACGTCAGTCCATACTATAAGTATGACCACTGGTCATATATTTTCGGCAGAGAGTAACGCCTGTTAATGGCCGCTCTGATTAGTTGAATCCTCTAAACGATAACCCATAAGTATGAAACGCTGCTCGGTATTTTTTCAATATTAGTTCGAAATGAAACAAACATTAACAAATTATCAATATTCCAAGTAACCAATGACATAGTTTGTAATCTGGATATCATAGTTAAAATCTTAACACAATTCAGACCTAAAAGATATCAAGTCAAAATCCTACTCAGATTCCACTTCACCCCTCAAACTTTGAATCTTTGAAGCCCACCTCATTTTCGTTTCCGTATAATACAAAGAAGCCGACGCCTGAAGGATACTCGAGACGCGGTATTCCATCACCAGGTATGGTGGCGCTGACATGATATTTACACCGACATACATCAACATCTGATTGGCTTGCTAAGTATATCTGTAAATGTATGGGAATTCAATTGGGAAGGGCTAACATGGAACTATGTCAATGTCACTTGTAAGTTAGAAAATAAAAAAAGAACCAGACTTCTATAGATACTATTATTATTAAGCAGTACAGTCCGTGAGCTCTAAAAAGAACCTTAGGGTTTTAGAAAGAGACGTCGGATATCAATCAATAGTGACACATGAAAAAGCAGAACAGCAAGGTAACTTCGTGTGTCATCGCCGATTCCCGAAGGTTCTTCTTAAAGCTCACGGACTGTAGGTACTTTTTCTTATTTATCTTCTGAATTCAGATATAATTATGAATAAAGTTTTAATGTAGATTTTAGTATTGGTAAATTTGACATGGTTCCGTCGCGTTTAGCTAATCGGTGAAGGGAAAATGTTTAAATTAGACTAATAATTGTGAATAACAAAGCGATTATACTTAGCACGCAAACATAGGTCTCGCTTGGTAGATAAAATGACGATTAACAATCTACATCTTTTTTGCTCGAACCCTGATTTTAAGAGGTCAATTAGATTCGACTAGTTGTATCGTAAAACATTGTACAGTCGCCATCAGATATATCGGAGCAGCCAAGGTGGTCACAAAATATCTGAACAACGCCTCTATTGTAAAGGCGTTAAAGTGCATGTTCAGATATTTTTGAGTACCCTGGCCGCTCTGATATATTTGATGGCGACTGTACGAAGCGAATCGCGAGCCAAATGCACCTGGCTCAAACCTGAGGGCTACGGAAAAAATCTTCGAGCCATAACGCTCGACGCTCCCGCTAACTGCCCTACTAATGTATGATCGGCGGGCGCATGGACGGAAATCGCTAGGAGCGTTTTATCCGTAGTCGAAGCGTAATCTTAATGTTAACATCTGGAGGCACGTAACCAAACTCGGAAAACTGTTAAAATAGTCATTTTGTGTACAAATATGCGAGGACCCGGGACCGCTATTATGTTTGTTTCCTAGCTGGCTTGGTGTTGACTGGGATAAGTGTTAGAAGGTTGCACAGTGTGTTTAAAACTTACTTCTATATTTAAACCACATCGTGCATCCATTAGTTTAATGTTTAACCTATCTCGCATATCAAGTTGGAAACAATACTTGTTTTATCATTATCAGAAACGCTAGTAAAGGATTTTTTAGGTAAGCTTGATTTAAAAATTAAAATGACAACTTGATATGTGGGACAATGGTGATAAAAGTGATAACAAATTAGATGGATAAATTGTCGTAGTAACCCGCTAAATTAAACCATAAAAATATGATATGAAATGGATACAATTAACCTTATTCTGTAAGCTTTTTAAACCCTATAATAAAAACTTAAAATAATAACCTAATACCCTAATGATTGCTTATCTGCTATTTTTAAAAATGTAAGCCTCCCTGTATCATTACTGTTTAATTAACGAAATATACTTTCTACCATAATATTTTTTTATTGCGATTAGTTAGAGCGTTCGTTTAAACAATTGAAGAAAATATCTATCTATAGATATTCATTACAAATGATGCTTAATGATAACACAAATAAAGTAATAGCTGTTATTATATGTTTGTATTTCGGGGTTCCTGTTAAAAGTAAGATTTCCATTCCTTTGGGCAATACCTGACGGAAGTCACTTAGTAAAGAAATAACTAAATCTTTGATTAAAACGTCGTTTATTTGTGTTGTGAAAAAACTCGAGTTTGTATTCGACCCATACATTTAAACTATTAGCCAATTCACGCGGTAAAATACAGATTGAAAATATATTTGTTTAATCATTTACACATTCTCTTAGAAAACCAAAAAAAAACAATTAAAAGGGGCGAAGTTCAACAATCAAGGATTTTCACAACCTCTGGTATCCATATTGTATTATGCACGGGGTTGTGGGGGGCGTATGTGAGCGACATGGTGGTTACAGCGCGCAGCGTTAGCGAGGAGTTCTCCTCGGGCTGCGAGGGCCGCTCAGGCTCCGGCGGGGGCTCCACCGGCGCCCCGGCCGACCAGGACCACCGGCCGGATCACGGCAAGCAACACCGGGACCGGACGCCGGATGACAGAGATGAAGGTAATCCATTGAAAGATTTTTTTTAACAGCCTGTGAGCTGTTAAAATGTTTCGTGCCTCGGACATTCTTGGAAAACTAGGTATTGATAAAACTTTGTCGTATTCTTTTAGTTTCAAGCCTCTTACTCAGTTTTTAAAAGACATGTGAACATTAATTATCATATCATCAAGATACATGAAAGTCAAAAAGTATAGACGATCTAAAGGCTTTCTTTCCCAAAACTTCAGTCAAAATTAATGCTCCCTTCAATAAAAAATATTGAAAAGGAAACTAGATCCTCAATTTATGAATATACATACCTTTTTATCGACAAATATAAGCATAAGAATTAAGGATATTCTTGCATGTGAAAATAATAAATATACCCTATGCTTAACTCTAACTCTGGTACTCCCCCAACAGAGGTAGTGAAGGTATACGACGGAGAAGCAGCCTGGTCGCGCCGTCTGTACCGGCCCGTGGTGGTCGGACGCAACTGGAACGAGCGCGAGCTCATCTCCGCAGCCCTGCGCGCGTTCCACGTGGCGCGAGAGCCCGAGCAGTTCGAGCTGACCGACGCGCTGGCTGGCGACGAGCCCCCGCTCAAGGACCCGACGCCACTGGCGCGCGTGACAAGGCTGCCTAACAAGCGGCCGGCGCTGTTCCTCCGTTTTAAGTAAGTTGTTTTCAGCTTCTCTATCGAGGTTTCTTTCCTTTCAAATCGTATACAGTTCTGACGAACGAGCTAACTTAGTGAAGGCTCTGAAGGGAGCTCTCAGGCGCTCGTAACACGGTTGTCCAAAAAGTCATGGTGGACTTTGATAGGCCGCAGTGAACAGTTAACCGCTTGATTATACACATTTATCCAACATCTTTTCAATATAAAAATATCTTGCACGAGACGCTATACGCAGAAACTAACATATCCTCATGCCCACCAGGGAACCAGAAACCGGCGGCGGCGAGGTCCGCGTGTACCCGGGCCGGATCGCCGGCGCGGGCGAGACCTTTGTCACCGTGCCGTGCCGGGGCGAGCACACCGTCGCCGACCTGATGGCTTTGGCGCTGGAACACTTCGGGCTCGATCCGGCGCAGGCCACGCAGGACTACCGCTGCTCTGAGATCCTACTTGACCGTGGGGGTATGTTACAACCAGCTTCATCTGCTTTTCATCGATTGCTGAGGCCCAGGGTCGTAACAACCCTAGTCTCTCGAAACTAAACCTTTTGTCTAGTGCATTAAGATTGTTATCCGGATTCTTAATATTATCTTTATTACGCATAGTATCGGAGCGAGTGTTAGAAGAGGAAGAGCGACCATGGCGCATCGTGGTCCGATTAGCGCGGGAGTCGGTGCGGCGGATGGAGCTGGCTCGCTTCTACCTGCAGCCGCGCCGGGACCCGCACGGGCCCACGCTCGCGCTCTTCGTGGCGTCGCTGCCCCCGGGCCTGTCCGAGAGGAACTACGAGAACATCCTCGTGGAGATCCTCGGGGCCGGTGAGTTCAAGTTCCATTAGTTGTGAGGTACCTACCATACGTGTAATATTTTAGAACTGAGCTCTTTTATATATTTCGTTGCAGACAACAAGTTCACCTCGATTGGTCCCATCTACTATGAATACGGGTCAATGGTGATCACTTACGAGGATGCCAGCAAGGCGGTTCGCGCGCTCTACGCTCTCAGAGAGGCCAAATATGAAGATAAGCATTTATTAGGTAAGTCTGTCTATTTGTCAATTTTTACTTTAACAGTTACATGATTCTTCCCCATTTTGAAGAAAATTAAACAGCCTAGCATATTCATCATCATTCAATCAAAATTATAAAACTTTTTTCTATCAACATGAAATACGTTTGTGTTACGAGCATCCCGCTTTGACCAATCGATGATTGATTTTGGCAGCGCTATAAAGTTGTTATGTACCTAATAAAATGTTGTATCTCTATCGAAGTAACTCCACGATGTATTTTTACCATTGATTCTAAATGCACCGATCTTTTTAAGTTCTTCCGAATATCTGCCATGCTTGCTGGGTATCCTTTCACGAACCATTTTCGATGAGCGCTTTGTAGTACGATGTCAATGTGCGAGCCATTTGCAAGAAGCACGTGGTCTTCACCTATGTTAACATGCTCGTGTCTCCCAGTGATGCTGCTACCCAGCATCGAGCCGGCGCAGGTGCCGGCGGGGGTGAAGCCGCTCCTGGTGTTCGTGAACGTCAAGTCCGGCGGCTGCCAGGGGCTGGAGCTCATCAACTCCTTCCGCAAGCTCCTCAACCCCTACCAAGTCTTCGATTTAGAGAACGGCGGCCCGCTTCCTGGGTAAGTGAAACTCCCGTCCCAATAAGAATGAACTTTCACAGCTGATGTCGTGGTCGTCAAATCCATTCACCGTCAAAAAAATATCTATAGACGTTTTGTTAGTTCCAACATTTGAATTTGAAACAAAAAAATTATAACCTCATACTTATAATTTCTTCGCTCGAAATGGATAAAAAAATACTAGATCAATTTATGGGCCTAATTTCGATTTAATGTTAATTCCTGTTAATTAACAGAGGGTTCTTGACTTCTACCAAACATCCAGAAATTTTATCAAACTGTAGAAATGCCCAGGTACCTACATACTTCGTCAGTTTCTTTAACAAAGAAATGAGTTGTAGGCTTTAGGTATATGTTAAGAAAGAGTACCTACCCTACTTGCCTCTAGAGTTGGATTGTATTGTTGGTCGTAAGAGGAGACTAAGGGATAAGGGATAAAGGGACCTCTGATCCCTACTACTCGTGGGAACGCTGTGGGTGATTCATTTAATTAATAATCATCCGCATGGCGGCGATGCGGTTCGCATTACATCTCGTTCTTCACGGGGGCGAGAAGTAGCTCACGGAGAGCCGTTTTGCTATATTGATTGTAGCAAATGGAAATCCGTGATCTCTGCCTACCCCTTTTGGGAAATAGGCGTGATTGTATGTATGTATGTATGTATGTTGGATTGTATATTAACGTTTAATGTCCGTAACAGGCTGTACGTGTTTCGTCACATTCCCAACTACAAGATCCTGGTGTGCGGCGGCGACGGCACCATCGGCTGGGTGCTGCAGTGCCTCGACAACGTCGGCCAGGACTCGCAGTGTTCAAATCCCCCTTGCGCCATTGTACCCCTGGGCACAGGTCAGTTCTTCCATTAGAACACGTATATGGCAATTAGTTGGCATAAAGACTTCGTCAAAAGAGCTGAGGAATCCAAAGTAACAATGTAAATCCAATCACAAGTCTGTGCAATTTTTGACCACTTATTTATTTACCACCAGAGTCAATTCAATACCCACATTTTTATTATTTACCTGGTCACCAAATCTGCTGTGGCAACGGCAACTGTAGTTCACCACGCTCTGCGTGGAAATATACTATAAGCTAGTATCCAACAATAAGCAGTGTCACTGTTTTTCTTTGGAGATCGAGAAATAGGAGCGAGGAAATTGCTCAGTCCGCATAGTAACCAATTTCACATCGTTTCCCCAGGTAACGACCTAGCGCGCGTTCTGCGCTGGGGCTCAGGCTACACTGGCTGCGAGGACCCACTGTCCCTACTCCGGGACGTCATCGATGCGGAGGAGATCCGCCTCGACCGCTGGACCGTGGTCTTCCACCCTGAGGACAAGCAGGACGAGCCGAAGGAGCTCTCCAAACAGTTGCCCGGTGAGTACATTTCTCCTTCCACTCATAAAATATTAGTGATGTTCTCGGTTGATTCGAATACTTACTTGGTAAAAATGGGAAACAATCTTTCAGGAAAGTGTATGAAGCTATTAAAATACCGCTAGCTATTTTTATTTTTGGTGCAATAAAGAATATTGTATTGTATTGTATTGTGTACCGCTGGAGTGATTAAACCTTGTAAAATTTTGCCGGCCTCGGGATATTTAACTGACGCGAAGTAGCACAAGTGTCGGCCAAAATCTTCTTAACCTAATTAACCTCACTATCAACGCGTAGTTAGTCTGGTTTACGAGGAGAGTCGAGTATCATTTCTTCACACCGTTCTTAGGTACTCTATAAGCAAGTGCTAACTTAGCACCTTTTTTTATTGACTGGACTTGATGTCAATAGAGACTAACTGGTGACACTTTGCGTTGAATAGGGTCGCAGAGCGAGGACAACTCGCAGATCCTAGTGATGAACAACTACTTCGGGATCGGGATCGACGCGGACCTCTGCCTCGACTTCCATAACGCTCGGGAAGAGAATCCCAACAAATTCAACAGCAGGTAAAGAAAACTGATCACATTACATGAAATTGTCAATAAAATCTCATTTATATTGTTACTAGCCTGACTGTTTATGACATCACTTGGTAGTCTTTCTAAATTTAAAAGAAACCCTACATCGCTTGTTTCTTCAATTGTCTTTCCTCAGCTGTAGATTCAAAATCTGTACGACGCTTACGAATGACTTTACAGGCTCCGCAACAAGGGTGTGTACGTAAAGATGGGTCTACGCAAGATGGTGGGTCGCAAGATGTGCAAGGACCTGCACAAGGCGGTCCGGCTGGAGGTGGACGGGAAGCACGTGGAGCTGCCGGCCGTCGAGGGCATCATCATTCTCAATATACTCAGGTAAACAATTCTCCATTTCTAAGTCCAAAGAATTTCAGATTGCAACATCTCTACAAAAAATTGCAAGTAAAAAAAATACATAAAATGTACGTTCTGATTTGAAAAATCATAAAGCGAAAATAGTTTCGCTGTGGACATCCTCAGCAACATTATTTAAACTAAAAAAAGAAAACTATCTCCTAGAGCGATTTTCTTTTACTCTCACATACTCTGTACTGATGTTCCGTGAGACGTACAGAACAAATTTTGATTAACAGTGATCCACATGCTATGGTTGATGTTCATAATCTGTCAATGGTTCAAGTACCTACAATACGTATATCATTATCCAGTTGGGGCTCCGGCGCCAACCCTTGGGGCCCGGAGAAGGACGACCAGTTCAGCAAGCCCAACCACTGGGACGGCATGCTGGAGGTGGTGGGCGTCACCGGGGTGGTGCACCTCGGCCAGATCCAGTCGGGGATGCGCGGCGCCATGCGGATAGCGCAGGTAACAAACAGTCTGGTGTCAAACAATCTTGTTCTTCTATCTCATTGACCCCTTGGTACAGAGTACCATGAGCTCAGTACATGCGTCTTGATCCGTAGCAGCGAATCCTATAGCTCATTTGGCTGGCTCTCAGTTTTTCTCATCAGAGCGTCACCGATACAACATGCCCCAGGCGTTTACCGATTAACAGCAATAAAATCAGTTAATTTTTTCACAATAGTATTCGAACCCAGCTTCTTATCTATGAGTTCCTGTGAAGTCTGGGAACTTGTGAAATATTTTTTCGCCATTAGCCTTTGATTCTTGGGTAAGGGAGTTGCAGACGTCCGTAGGCTACGGTAGCTGCTTACCATCAGGGGAGTCGTGTACTTGTTTGCCACCATTATGGTATTAAAAAAAAAGGGAAAATACATTTTGCGAAGATTTAACTAGTTTAACTAAATAATCATTATCACACCTCTTAACTAACGCTAGCTTGGGAATTGGAGCCCAAAACCTTTTGTAGTTCAGCAGTGGGACTATACAAGCTGTGATTATAAGGCAGCAGTGTTCAGTAAAGAGTATTGTTCCAGGGTGGCCATATAAAGATCAACCTGAAGAGCGAGATCCCCGTGCAGGTCGACGGCGAGCCGTGGGTGGCTGCGCCTAGCGAGGTGGTGGTCCTTAAGTCGGCGCTTAAGGTACGTGTGCACTAGGATACGGGCGCTCATAGCATTGGTGTACTTGTGGGTTCATGATGATTCAAATAGGTGGTATCTCTCTCTGTCTTCTCCTAGCCATTAAATATTTGGAAACAGCTCTCTTAATAACTATTTGCCACGGTCGACAATAAATTGTAAGAGTAACTAAATATAGTCTAATTTTTGGGATAAAATTGTCGAGGGAATTCCAGTCTCCTTTAGTGAGCCGTGGCAAAATCCGGCACAAACACTAAAAGATTTAGGTAACTAATATTGAGAAGTACTGTAACGAAAACTAAATAATTAACGTACTCCGTGATTTGAAAACTCCGGGTTAAACTTTAGGATACTTAACGTTAAAAATTCTACAGTCTGAGCATTTCAAATAGGAATCATCACAAATAGGTTACTATTTTGAAATAAAACTTATCAAAGTAGATGACTGAAATGGCTCAAAGGGTTCTAATTCTTATTTTCGGACAAAAACACCAATGTCATTAGCGCTGTTTTCTAAATGTCATAAATCGTAGGCATTACACGATCAAACAATCGGAACGTAATTCCGACCTTCCCTCTATTAAGTTTTAAATGGCCGACGTGTATGCCTATTTCTGTGTACGCCTCAATATTTTATGTTTACTGCATTCTATTTCAATCGTTCTATTTTTACTGTAGCGTAGAATGCAGTAGGCATTACGTTTGCATGTGCTCGTTGTTGTGCCCTCGAGGTGGGATTTCAGTCTTTACAAATAATGAAACGTATTGATATGCTTACTTTTACTCTAAAATGGGTAAACCGTACACCTGATTTAGATATTACATTTGCGAGTGGTGTTTTCACTGCTGAAACTAGAATTATAATTGTTACCAATAATGTATTATGCACGTATATATTTTTGGGTAGGAACACTCGATACCTACTTAATTACAAATGTTCTTGATTTTCTCAAATTACCAAATCTGTAAATCAAAGAATTAGATTAAGACTTGATTCGAGTAGGTACGTAAGTTAACAAGAAGTCTCTTAACTACACAATGTTGGTTTATTCCTTCGTATTAAATATATTAGTAATAAATTAATCTAAAATATGATATTGATTTGGTATCATATTTTAAGTTCAGATTTTCAGAAAAATACGTTTCATAAAAAAATATTAGACGTGAAATCCCGCCTCATGTCCTACTTCCGTATCACAAAAAGTGTATGGAAAGTACCAATTGGAAATAAACTAAGCATTGTATTCAAAGAAATACTGACAAGATTATTGTTCACGACGTCACTATTCACTAGAGAAAATGTAAGACAGTACCTACAATAATGTTTTAGGGAGTATTTACTTACTGTATAATTTGAAAGTTCCTTTGAATTCGTAAAATCATTTTTATGATTATTTTTATTTTTACCTCTTACCTAAGTTAACGCCCATAGGCCATTGAACTTATACTTTCGGTAAACCAAAAGGCAACCGATACAACTCAAGTTGGTCTTTAAAAGTCAAAAACCCCGTTTTTCGATTAAAATGTAGTAACTCGCTAACTAAACGTAATCCTTTGATAATTTACTATTTGGATTAATGCGAACTGTTGGTACATTAACCTAGTCAGTATTTATTGAAGCTCAAAATTCCCCGAGTCGAGTAACGCCCGAGCACTCAAACTCACGCAGCACAAACCTTTACATAGGCGCGTGCGACCCAAGAAGAATACTTCTTGGGCCGTGCAGCCTCTCCTAAGCGATACCGCCCGTACCCAAGTAACTATGTTACGAGCCGAGCCACCGAAATATTTACCATCGATACAAATCTCTTACAAGCAAAGACTGCACCTACCAAAATCTACTACGTAACTCAGCAGGATATTAAGATACTTACATAAAGTACAATTTAGAGAATGAAATTAAGGTGAAAGACCGTTCGGTGCAACCGACCGAAACACTTAAAGAAAAGTAGTATTTTCGGTGGCTCTGCGGATAGAGGCGGGCTAGGGCGCGAGAGGGCGGGCGTCACTCGGCTCGCGTGACGCTTGGTGTGTGCAGGCGACGATGCTGAAGAAAACCAAGCGCGGAACCGGCTCCAGCGGCGCCTGCGGCGCGGCGGCGGGCCCGTGACGCGCGCCCCTTCTCACGCCGCCCCTCCCGCAGGCCTGCATGCTCAAGCAGCGCGGCAAGGTGCGCCGCCGCAACACCGAGCCGGCCATGCCGCCGCCGCCGCCCGCGCCGCCGCCGCCGCCGCCGCCGCCCGACGACACCTGAATCTGGCTCAGCGAGCGCCTCATCTAGCGCCTGCGCCTGCCTCGGGCTCAAGGCAAGCGCGCGCGCCGGCGCTCGCTGCGCACTCCGCGCACTCCGCGCACTCCTGCGCACCGCACGGGGGCCGGCCCCGGGTCGACTCGCACCCGCGCCCGGCCGAACCATTATTGTAAATAAATTATTAAAAACATATAAAAATATTAATTAAAAATTATATAATAATAATAAATTTATAATATAGTCTATAGTTTGTGTTTTATTTATTAGTCTTGTATTATTATTTGAAAATGTGTAAAATAAATATTAACTTATGTAAAATGTTTGTTTTATTTACAACCTCGGGGAAAGGTGATATAAATTGCTCAGGAACGTAAATCACAATCGTGATTTCACAAAAAAGTTAAAAATCACAGCACTTTCTCTTTTTAACACTTCAAGATTACATGCATATATTTGGGATACCATCCTTTTCCTGAAGCTATTCAGGCTATTTTCGACCCCCCTCTAACTCTGTTGTGGATGAAACTGAAAGTCTGAAATGACAGTGAATAAGAGAGCATAATACAAGGAAGATATATTCCCAAAATTATTTTATTTAAACTTATATTCTAATCCCATAAAGTTAAGAGACCGATGATAATCGTTTGTCCCTTTCCCTCATATAGGTTGGACGGAAAGGGACAAACTATTATCGGAGGCCTCTTAACTTTAGTAGACGTTAAAGACTGAGGTACTTCTAGCACACCCACAAGCTAAGCTTATCTTTGACACACACTGTACCTGTAACGAGAATCAGTGCGAACAGGGCACCTGCAGCTTCCACGAAAAAGTAAAAATCTAATAAATCGAGGTTACGTCCTAAACTGTTTCCTCCTTAACCGATGGAATTGAAGTTTTGGAAACTGAATGAGAAAGAATTAGGGTTTCCTGAACTCCAGGTGGCAGCACTGTGTGTGAAAAAATCGATTCAGGAAACCCCCATTATTCTGTGTCAGACTGTTATGCACTAATGCTTATTGCTATCAGATTTTAATACTAGTTAGGCCGTTTTAGACATTTATAAAGAGCTCGCTTAAAATAGTCCGACACAGATATCGATGATTACAATCTGTGTTTAAGAATAACAACAAAACACGCAGGAAACAGTCGACAACGTTATATGTAATAATTACCGCTGGTATGTCCTCTGAAGAGCACTGAGAACGGGTAGTTAAGTACAGAATTTCCATACGAAGTGACCTGTTTCCGTTGCTCTTGAATGTTTCATGGTTTGAAGATGTGATATAGGTAAGTATCACCTCTCAATTAACATCATAATTTAATATAGCATGCCCTAGCCACAGGATTTTTAAGACATTTAGTTTGTCAGTAAAAAACTCATAATTTTGTTATTAATTTTATTCAACATTCCCTTACACCTAAAATTTACAAGCAACAGCTGAAGAATGCCAACAAAATATAGGTATAACCTACAATTCATTGAACATCTCAACATTAGCACAAAAGTGTTTCACACTTTGAATATAAACCTAATATTAACAAGAAGTAACAAGTAAGAAAGTGATAGTGATAGTAAGAAAAACATTAAAAATAGACCACGCTAACTTTGCACGGACCACGAACGTAGCAAGCGGCAAAGAGTGGAAAAGCCAGCATTAATGTCACTGTCATATCAATAACTAAATAAAAAAAGAGCTGCTGGAAACTCACTGAATAAGTGTAGTTTTCTTATAAAAATAAATGGCATCTGTCCATAATGGGACAATTTTGCCAATGTCGAAGTAGTGTTAGTGGACAACTACCTATACTATAGTATAAGTAGCCACCTTATTATGAAACGTCACGACACTATTATGTGTGGCGAGGCAGTACCCATACTACTGTAGGCATTGAGTAACAGGACATGACATCCCTAAGAAATTGTTTGTTCCAAAAGTTGTAGTGAAAATTACTACAACCGCCAATCAATCAATCAATCCTTGAAGATAATGGCTTCCATCGATGTTGTCGATGGTTCCGCCAACGTCAAGGTTCAAAAAGGCACGCGCTTTGTGAAGACAGTTGGCCGGTGAATAACTCAGAAGAGACTCTACTCTACAACAGTCAACCGCCAAACATGGCGTGTCAGATCTAGTAGAATATATAATAAATCAATGCTTGTAGGTAGGTACAGTGTCACCAAAAAGAGTAGAAATTAAAAAGTGGCAACATCGTAGTGTCGTCCCTTTCAAATCAATCTAAAAAACGGGACGACACTACGATGAAGTACTTGACTTGGGAATTCAGTGCAAAATTATCGTAGAATGAAGTACGGAATATGAAAGTGCGAAAAGTGAATACTAGTAACAATCCCAAGATTTTACCTATAGTTAGTAGATTGTTTTTAGATTTTTACCTTTTTGGTCGGATCTAATCTCACTTTTGTACTGTTTCGGCACAAATTATTAACTACAAAAACAAATAAACATCATTTCACGAAGCACTTGTTTATTTATTTAAATAAAGAAACAAAAATAAAGTTCTTCAGAGATAGTTTACAGAAAGGCATAAGGTATACTCCGACCAAAAAGAGTAGAAATTAAAAAGTGGCAACAACGTAGTGTCGTACCTTTCAAATCAATCTAAAAAAAACGGGACGGCACTACGATGTTGCCACTTTTTAATTTCTACTCTTTTTGCTGGCACTGTAGGTAGACTAGATTTAATTGCATATCAAAATATTTATCAATAAATAAATCGTAATTGTTAAAATAAGAACAAAACAAAGGAAATTTAAAACTTAGTTTTATCTATACTATTTTTATAAGTACACTAAAATTACAATAAAAAATGGTGTCGAATAGTTGTTGAAATAAATGAAAGTTCATTCAACTGTTCAGATACATATCTACATATTAATGTACTTTAGCAAATTGTACAAATTCTGAGGTTGCGAACACCCCATTTTGGGAGAAATCGTGGTATTGATGACATGGTGACCTAAGCTTTTAACCACCACATATATTTGAGCCGAATTTACAATGTAAATTACACTTTTGTACATTATAATTTATAACAGAGCTCAAAATCGCGAGTTCATATGTTTAAAAATCATCACTTGTTGTGTGCTGTGCTGTCACTGAGTAGATTAAGTAATGAAGAAGTAAGTACTAATCCCCTCATTCATAAACGGCCACTAAAGTTAGGAGATCGCTGATAATCGTTTGTCCCTTTCCCTCAAATAGGTTGGACGGAAAGGGACAAACGATTATCAGAGGCCTCTTAACTTTAGTAGACGTTTACGAATAAGGGGGTTTTGATGTTAAAAACCCGGTGTGTAAATATAAATTATCTTTAACACTAACCGGCGCGCGGGTAGTGTCACTCCGACTCCGCACTCACAACCGGGATGCCGCTGTAGGGTTGAAGTTACCTACAGAAAAAGATCAACATCAATACACTGCCAACCAATTTTATTCCTACGCTACTTCACAACGTTGTCATAACATAACGGCAGTTACCTATGCACTATTAAAATGGTTATTATGACCAAGCACGTTCTATAGTAGCCTAGGAATCAAACTGGTTAACTGTTCGTTTCACATCAAGCCAAAGAATTTTAAACCTTTTTTTTTATAATTGCTACATTCCATGTTTAAATGACGGCAGCATTGGTCGCGAGCCGTCGCGAGCGGGCGACGCGGCACAACACTGTTATTTCAATAAGCAAAATAAAAGCTGTAAAGGTTTTAATTCCTTTGACTCTAGGAGAACGCTAGAACTATAATTTTAAGATTATTGAAGACAATTTTATAATCTGACAGAGTAAAATCGAACTGTGACCACAGCTGCCAGTTGTTGTATATAGTAGTACCTCACAGGGGCGCGTGTGACTCCGCGCTGTAAGCGCGCACTCTGCTGAACGCGAACGGCGGGAACTTGGACTATGACAGTTCGAACTGCGACCACAGCTGCCAGTTGTTGTATATAGTAGTACCTCACAGGGACGCGTGTGACTCCGCGCTGTAAGCGCGCACTCTGCTGAACGCGAACGGCGGGAACTTGGACTATGACAGTTCGAACTGCGACCACAGCTACCAGTTGTTGTATATAGTAGTACCTCACAGGGGCGCGTGTGACTCCGCGCTGTAAGCGCGCACTCTGCTGAACGCGAACGGCGAGAACTTGGACTATGACAGTTCGAACTGCGACCACAGCTGCCAGTTGTTGTATATAGTAGTACCTCACAGGGGCGCGTGTGACTCCGCGCTGTAAGCGCGCACTCTGCTGAACGCGAAAGGCGGGAACTTGGACTATGACAGTTCGAACTGCGACCACAGCTACCAGTTGTTGTATATAGTAGTACCTCACAGGGGCGCGTGTGACTCCGCGCTGTAAGCGCGCACTCTGCTGTACGCGAACGGCGGGAACTTGGACTATGACAGTTCGAACTGCGACCACAGCTACCAGTTGTTGTATATAGTAGTACCTCACAGGGGCGCGTGTGACTCCGCGCTGTAAGCGCGCACTCTGCTGAACGCGAACGGCGAGAACTTGGACTATGACAGTTCGAACTGCGACCACAGCTACCAGTTGTTGTATATAGTAGTACCTCACAGGGGCGCGTGTGACTCCGCGCTGTAAGCGCGCACTCTGCTGAACGCGAACGGCGGGAACTTGGACTATGACAGTTCGAACTGCGACCACAGCTGCCAGTTGTTGTATATAGTAGTACCTCACAGGGGCGCGTGTGACTCCGCGCTGTAAGCGCGCACTCTGCTGAACGCGAACGGCGAGAACTTGGACTATGACAGTTCGAACTGCGACCACAGCTGCCAGTTGTTGTATATAGTAGTACCTCACAGGGGCGCGTGTGACTCCGCGCTGTAAGCGCGCACTCTGCTGAACGCGAACGGCGGGAACTTGGACTGGGACAGCTCGAACTGCGACCACTGGTCGCGGCGCGTGGACACGCGGTAGCCGCGCCATTGCAGTTGCCAGTTGTTGCGGTTGCGAACTGAACGTAGTTGCAGCTCCTGAATAAATTATTCTTACATTTAGTAAGCACACTATTGCAATGTTATATTTAAGTCTCGCTAGGGATTTTCCTGTGTTTTCTTCATATTGTATATCGCAGTCGGTTCGCATAATCTGCCATATTACATTACGGTTAGCTGTTGTCAAAACACGGCTTTTTGAAATGCGGCGGTACAACGATTAGCCGGATTTAATGCAGCTGAATGAGAATCCGCCGGCGCCATACGTTTTTCAACACGGCTAGCCGTAATGTACACATTTCAAATCAGCCCTGTTTTTAATAACGGCTAGTCGTAATGTAATAAGGTGGATTATACTAACCGGCGTCAAAGGCCGGCTGGTTAAAGTAAAATCAACTCTATTTTCTAGTGATACATATCAAATTTCGCGAACTAAAAGGGTATATTTGTTTTACGGCAAAGTATTAATGAAATGGCAGCGCAGTTTTCGGAGTTTTCGGTATTCTAGAGAGCAAGTTTGATTTGATCAAGTACAGTCGCCATCAGATATATTAGAGCGGCCAAGGTGGTCACAAATATCTCAACGTCTCTATTGTCAAAGCTCTCTATTGCTAATATAAAGTGCATGATGTTCATATATTTTTGAGTACCATGGCCGCTCCCATATATTTGATGGCGACTGTACATAAGATAAATTCTTACCAAGGGGTTCCCAAAATGCGTGTGTTAGATGCATGCCGGCCAAAAAGTGCAATAACAGTGGAGTAAATAAGTAGGTAAAATAAATAAGTAACTATACTTGCTCATCCTTTTTTAAGAAGCGAGGGTACAGTCGGTCAAAAATGTGGTCTACCACCCTACGGTTGAGGTTCGTTTGAACGTCATGAGACAACAAGGTCGTGCATGTTTTAAACTCCGTTAGAAAAGTCAGCCTTAGCCATCGTTAGATCTCGCAGAAACTTTTGTCAGAACTGGTAGACCACTTTCTTGGACCACTGTACGTAAGAAAGAGATAGTATGATTTTCTCTGTCTATATTTGAAGTAAAACAGACTCTGGCCAAACTATATCTAGTAACTTGGAATCAAGCTGCTGTTTTTAAATTCTTTCTTAATTCGAAACTTTGGAAACGAAACTAACCGAGAGGGAAAGAGTCAGGTATACTAACCAGGTGGTATATTGTGTCGTGGTGTTCGTGAGTCTCCTTACGTCTGGAGCGGAAACGGGTGTTAGTGGTCGCGGGCTTCTTGTCGTTGCTCTTCTTCACTACGATAACCACCTGAGAGAGAAATAGTCTACTGTTAGATAATGCCAGAAAATAAAAAAGCACACACCAACACCTTTTCATCGGTAACAAGCAAGCACGCTTTCAGTGTCACGGCTGATATATAAGAACCGATGCTCATACCTTGTCTCCAACAAGCCTGTAGTGGCCCGGCAGCGCGCCGGGCGCCAGGCGCTGCCGGCTCTTCAACTGAGACACGCACGCCACTGGCTCGTCTGGGGTTGTCCACATTAGGACTACGCCGTCGGAGAAGAACCTGATACAAACACAATCATTTTATTTATTTATAGTTGAAAGAGGCTTTTATCCGAAGGACCGAAGAATAATTAAAAACCCTACTGTATATTTGAGTGTAAAATAAAATAATTTTAAACAAAAAAGAACCGACTTCACTTAGGATCCGCTATTCCAAGAGGAAGTGGCCGAGTTGCTGTAAAAAACAGTGAAATCACTGTAGGTGTGCCTATAATAGTTGAAGAGTTCCCTCGATTTCTCCAAGATCCCATCATCAGACCCCGACTTGGTGACAGTGGGACCATCTAGGGGTTATACCTGTTCGATTAAAAAAAAATTGAAAATCGGTTCACGATTCACGGAGGTATCGAGTAACATACATACAAAAAAATATATAAAAAAAATCGGTTAATAAAGCTATTTAAATAAATACCTCACCTAAGGTAGCGGTAGTAGTCGATGAGGTACCACGGGCGGTAGAACTGGTCCTGGAAGGAGTTCTCGCCGTGGCGCAGGTACGTGGTCTTGCTGATGTAGCACCCGTGTAGAAGGATCCTCGGCCGTTGTATGTACATGTGTCGCCAGGAGGAGCAGCCGTGTGCGCGCGGCGCGCCGCAGTCTATGCCCCAAGTTCTGCGCAAATTATTCATAAATAGTGATCAACACCAAGCCGAAGGTTTTATTCACAAAGTAATTTAGAGTTAGGCCTATACGATTTTTTTAAAATGACACATAAATTAAAAACTGGTAAATATAAATGGGTTGTTTCCTTAACGCCTAACATCTCATGGCGACCCTGGCATTGCAATTAAATATTCGAACATGGCTCACCAGATGTCAGGGTCACGTACTGCCATCGAAAACGCGTTCATCTTTGAGCCCACCCAAGATACTCGTATAATCAGCAGGATTACTTCATAAGGCAGTTAGGATAGGTACTTAACGCCCCACATCTTATGGCGACCCTGCCGTTTCAACTATTCACTTGGGTCTCGTGCTGCCACAAATAGCCCTCGATATCAAGCTATCATCCACTCCAAGAAAGACGCGTCCAATGCCGAGCTCACTAGCATATAATCAGCAGGATTATTTCATAAAGCAGTTGGGATAGGCACTTTACGCCCCACATCTAACGACGACCCTGCCATTTCAACTATTCACTTGGGTCTCGTACTACCACAAATGTTCTAGAGCCCTCGATATCAAGCTATCATCCACTCCATGAAAGCCGCGTCCAATGCCGAGCTCACTAGCATATAATCAGCAGGATTATTTCATAAAGCAGCTAGGATAGGCACTTTACGCATCACGTCTAACAGCGACTCTGCCATTTCAGCCACTCACTTGACGCACATCGCCCGCCAGATGTCGACGTCGCGGGATGCCACGAAGAGCCCTCGGCACGACGCCGCCAGCCGCTCCAGCGAGGCCGCGTCCAGCTCCGAGCCCACCACCCAGCGCATGATCAGCAGGAGTACTTCACAAGGCAGTTAGGATAGGAACGTTACGCCTCACATCTAACAGCGACTCTGCCATTTCAGCCACTCACTTGACACACATCGCCCGCCAGATGTCGACGTCGCGGGATGCTACGAAGAGCCCTCGGCACGACGCCGCCAGTCGCTCCAGCGAGGCCGCGTCCAGCTCCGAGCCTACCACCCAGCGCATGATCAGCAGGAGTACTTCACAAGGCGGTTAGGATAGGAACATTAAGCCTCACGTCTAATAGCGACTCTGCCATTTCAGCCACTCACTTGACGCACATCGCCCGCCAGATGTCGACGTCGCGGGATGCCACGAAGAGCCCTCGGCATGAAGCCGCCAGCCGCTCCAGCGAGGCCGCGTCCAGCTCCGAGCCCACCACCCATCGCATGATCAGCAGGAGTACTTCATAAGGCAGTTAGGATAGGAACGTTACGCCTCATATCTAACGGCGACCCTGTCATTTCAGCCACTCACTTGACACACATCGCCCGCCAGATGTCGACGTCGCGGGATGCCACGAAGAGCCCTCGGCATGAAGCCGCCAGCCGCTCCAGCGAGGCCGCGTCCAGCTCCGAGCCTACCACCCAGCGCATGATCAGCAGGAGTACTTCGTAAGGCAGCCAAGATACGTGCCCACCCTGTGTGACAATTATTATAATGTTATTGAGGTACTTGGAATCGTATTTGTTGATATATTTATCGTATATATACTTACTCGTATTTGTTGATATATTTATCGTATGGCTACACGTCACTGGATATAGAGAGGCCTTTCTTCTGTCAGGTGGTAATAGTAGTGGGAAAGTAGATGGTGAAGAAATTCCAGTGAATGCTGCGAGGTCCAGGTGGGACAATGCAGCTGCCAAGTTTGTAACTCTTTTAGCACCAACCAGGGATCACGTCTAGGATTTAGACAAGGTGTTTCCTACGGACGCAGAGTAACATTGATCTATTTGTTGATTAGTTTAAGAAATAATAATACGAAGCAAATTAAGGTTGAATCCATAATTCAGCAGAGTGTATTGACAGCACTCTACATAAATTTGACAACCGCTTTGTATGCGAAGTTTTCGAATCACTCCACTAAATTAATATGAATTAAACCTTATATAGATATTGTGAGTACGCGTAGTAGTGCTAATATATTAATATTTAATCAAAAAATACAGACAACGTCATTCTCTGCTCGGCACTTAAAGAAAAAAAACGGTTTGACGCTATACACTGAGTACATCGCGCCTCACTCGCCTCAGAGACCAATGCCTTATACTAGAGGTCTTCATCAACATCTCTTCAGGGTCCTTTCTACACGTGGGCCAAAACTGGTCCTCCGCTTCCATTTCGCACACTGAAATGTACGGAATTCAGCTCTTTGCTGCTGCGGCTGCAGCAGCTGACATAGACCAGGCTATACTCACCCTTATAGGAGTTTCAGGTTCGCACAGCACGCCCTTCCTCGCCTGCAGACGCTGGAATCTGGTCATCAGATCCTCGCCTTCTATGAAGTCTTCATCATCATCGAGTTCCGCCTCTACGCGGACCACCTCCTCCGTTTCTGACTCTTCTGAAAAATTATATTATTGTATGCACCATTCGCCCAAATCAGTTCAGCCCAAAAAATGGCACTACAATAGTATATTCCGACCAAAAGGTGTAGAAATTAATAATTTTAAACAAAAAAACAACCGACTTCACTTAGGATCCGCTATTCCAAGAGGAAGTGGCCGAGTTGCTGTAAAAAATAGTGAAATCACTATAGGTGTACCTATAATAGTTGAAGAGTTCCCTCGATTTCTCCAGGATCCCATCATCAGACCCCGACTTGGTGACAATGGGACCATCTAGGGGTTATACCCGTTCGATTAAAAAAAAATGAAAATCGGTTCACGATTCACGGAGATATCGAGTAACATACATACAAAAAAAATAAAAAATAAATAAATAAAAAAAATACAATCGAATTGAGAACCTCCTCCTTTTTTGAAGTCGGTTAAAAAGTGGTAATATCGTAGTGTCGTCCCTTTCAAATCAATCTAAGAAAACGGGACGAAACTACGATGTTGCCACTTTTTAATTTCTACACTTTTTGGTCGGAATATACCGGAAGAACGACTCGTGCGTTACTTTTTCTAACAGTCTTAATTTATTACGGTATAAGACTGGCCAGCAAATCTTCACGAGCCATATTTTCAGTAAATCTTGTTTGAGTCTGTCCTTTACATTGTTGCTCGAAGATTGTCAGCTATAATGTGGAGTGGATCAGGTATATTCAAGATGTTAGAAATGAGGGATTCCTGAATCGACTTTTTCACCAGATAGAAGCACCATGGCGAGAGGTCCACCTGTTACAATCCAGCCACCAATCATGATTACTATGATTTGTCCAATTTATTTTGATTGATGGATTTTGACAGCTGCTGTCAAAAAGACCTTTCGTCACAGTGCCGTCACCTGGATTTCAGGAAACACTCATAATTTTCATTTACGTATTATAACATACAATCTCGTCTCGACGTCGGGCAAGAACTGCATGGCACGCTTGTAGTGTTGTATGGCCTCATACAACTGTATGAGTTACCTTCCGGCATGTCGCGCGGCTCAGCGCTCTCATACAATCTCGTCTCGACGTCGGGCAGGATCTGCATGGCTCGCTTGTAGTGTTGTATGGCCTCATACAACTTCCCGCGGCGCTCGAGGTCCACTCCCTCACGGAACAGCTGCTTTGCCTGTGATGGAACGATAGTGTTTTGTTTTTGTATGCTGTGGTTCGTATAAGCAATGTTAGGCGTGCTCGGTTCCCCGGCTGCTTAGAGCAGGTTCGAAAATTGTCAGTAAAGGGTCGTCCATTATTTACGTTTGGGGAAAGAGTTCGAGCCAAATCACACCAAAATCACATGGAGGGCAAGGAGTCTAGGAAAATATGATTTTATACCACACGAAACACTGTAAAATTACTAGAAAATTTGAACTATTCGTTTTGGTACTTTTGTGGTAGAAACATATACATAGTAAGTAAGTATGTATACTTTCCAAGTGGAAAGATCTTGTAAAATTTCTTAAAATTTCTCTTGGAAATTGGCCACAGTAATTTTTTTTTATTAGTGTAAATATCTATTCCAACACTTGCCTTGCTAATTTAATCATCTTTAGCCACTGTCTTGTTTTCAGTAGTGCGTAGGTAATAAGAGTAACTGCTGGAAATTAGGGCAACAAAAGCAATTGAGTAGATAAGTAGGTACTGAAAGTGATGAAGGTACCTTGTCCTCCTCAGTGAGAGGCTCCGCAGGCTCCTGCCTGGCTTGCTCGCGCTGTGGAGACGGTGTGGCATCCAGCTCTCGCTGCCACTGTTGCCGGAAAGCTGCCAATTCATCCAAACCCTCCTTATTCTGACAGACAAATCGAAATAATAAGCAGTAAGTAATACATAGCCCAAATCAAGTGTAACAATAAGCATCTTACAGTCCGTGAGCTTTAAGAAGAACCTTCGGGAATCGGCGATGACACACGAAGGTAAGACGATTATCACACTGGCGATGGATCTGCATACGGCGCCGGTGCGCGAGCGAGATAGCGCTATACACATACAGAGCGCTATCTCGCTTGCGCACCGACGCCGCATGCGGATCCGTCGCCAGTGTGATAATCACCTAATATTGCTGTTCTGCTTCTTCATGTGTCACTGTTGATAGATACCCGATGTCTCTTTCTAAAAGCCGAAGGTTCTTTTTAGAGCTCACAGACTGTATTTTATTGGATTCAGGGGCCCATATGAATACATTTCAACCCAGAGGAATGTTTTGTGTAATTGCAATAAAACAATAATCATAGTACATGGTTTATTTAAGATCTATGCACACCGCGTTATTTTAATGCATCGTTTTTCATTCCATAGAGCAGTTTATTGGCGTTTTAGGGATAAAAACGCGCGGCGATAGTGCATCTATGGAATTAAGTGTGCAAAGGTCTATAAGCTATTTCTGACTCGCGTGCATTTCGTGTCTGTATCAATACAAATATGGTATGCATAGGCCCTTACAAATAATAGTTATCACACTGGCGCCACAACCAGATGGGTGAACAGGACAGTGCTATACACCTACAAAACGCTATCTCGCTGGCATACCATGGCCATTAAACTTTTTAATAGTTGTCAAGTTGTGAACTAAAAATATTGTGAAAATATTTAAATTAAAATCCTAATATTTATTGTGTTGTATAATGACTCAAAAACATTTAAGTAGAAGTAGTGTTTTTGGATTCTGCTATTGATCTACTTCCTCTATAAAAAAAACTTTAAAATGTTGTAACAAACCGAAGAGTCCTCATCATCATTGTCCAAGCTCAAGTCATCAAGAGCCTCAGCCGCCTCGAAGACCAGTGATGAAGAGGAGGGGTCCTCCTGCTCCTCACCATCGGAGTCAGCACTTGTGCCTGCACCAGCAGCTGATGAAGATGCCTACAAACAATATACTATGTGATTGGCCTGTCAAAAGTATTTATAGATGGCGCCAGCATAGGTTTTACCTGTCAGTCCTACTAGTAGTGTCAAATTCTTGTTTTTTTAGTTAGTTGCAACTAAATTTGACCAGGGGCCCATTTCTCAAAAGCTTATAACTTGTAATACAAGCGTAAGTCTCTTTTGTAGCAAAAGATGTCGAAAAGTGACATCTGCTTGTATTACAAGTTACAAGCTTTTGAGAAACAGGCCCCAGGTTGTTTATATAACATATTAATTAAATGAATACTGCAGTAAAAAATAAAAATAGCACTATTCTACTACTCACCAGGTAATAATTTCTTAGAAGTAAACATACAAAATAATCTTTTATACTAGTATTTAAATTACCTACTGTTCAAATTTTTCCGTTTTTTTACTGCTCTTGCAACCACAGGGACACTTCCAGGAGTAGGTTAGGTTAGAAAATTACATTAAACCTATGTAGTATACAAACATACAATACGTAGATCATATACCATAACATAAATAATTGAAAATGCGTAAATCCTTACCATTTCGCTGCCGTTCCAAGTAGTGATTGTATGTTAGAACACTAATATTTATTAACTGAGTGATATTATGAGCTAGCTAGATATCCAGCGCCATGGGCATAATAAATCGTATCAATTTGTTATCAATAACAGCCATAGCATGCAAAAATAGCAAGCGCAAATCCGTCGAATTGGGACTATTTTCCTTCGGGACACTTCCGGATCAAGTCATTGTCAAACATACATGACATTGACGTATATTATATTAGCCGTCAATCCTCTGTCAACAGGGATCCGTTCAAATACTAACAAATATTATCACAACTAGATGCATTTTTTATCCGACTACACCAAAACCAAAAGAAAGGTTATGATTTGAATGAATAAATAAATGCTTTATTGCACACCTTAAAAATTACAGCACAGTAGAAAATACATTATAATGAAAAAATTCAATACATTTGCATCAATATTTCAACGTTCTTTTGGATTCATTCACTATAGTCCTTTGATTATTAAACCAACCGGATGCGAGATGCGCTCTCATTTCTATCGGAAAAAGTCTGCCGTTTTTTGCGGGGGAGGGGAACGTCAAATGTACGCGAAACGTCAAAATAGCCACGTCAAATAAACGTTAGTCCATACAATGAGTATGACCACTGGTCATACACATTTGGCAGAGGGGAACGTCTGTCAATGGCTACTCCGCTTGGTTTAAAGCTCTAAGCTATAGTCTGTTCGGAAAGGATAGTGTCGTAGAATGTAATGAGCTCCCATATAAATCACGACACTTTTCTTCCCTGACAAACTCTACCATGTGTGGTGTCCCTTAGGTAGAGTTTGTGCCACAACTGACTGAATTAAGAAAATTCATAGACAAAATGCCTAAATTTGTCTATGAATATTCTTAATTCAGCTCATGTGTGTGGTGTCCCTAAGACAGTTAAAGATATGATAGACGGCCATAGTCTAAGAACTTTTTGAGGTTCCAAGTATTTAGCGCCATCTAGTTGAGAGCGACCTAAAAAGATAGCCAAAATGTAAGAGGAAATATCAGCTCCATCTAGTAACGACTTATACTTACTACTAGTAAGTACGCTATTAGTTACTAGATGGAGGTGACATTTCCTCTTACATTTTACACTAGTGTACTACTAGTACGCTATTCGTTACTAGATGGAGGTGACATTTCCTCATACATTTTGGGTATCTTTAAGTGGCTCTCGGATAGATGGCGTGATAGACTTAAGCTTCAAAAAGTTCTAAGGCTGTGCTGCTCTTATAAGTTACTCTATGGTATTAGTAATATTTTGGTGGTGTTTCCGGGTTTTATAGACTAGGAGCTAACTTCGAAAGAGTACTCAATTTTACTTGATAAAAGCCAGGAAGCTTAGACCTAGTAATAAAGATACAAATCATATAAAATGCTAACTAAAGTTAAACTAAACATCTACAAGTTTTTTCAAACATGTACGAAATATCATCTAGTATTACATAGTTTAGGTATCGTGGCTCTTCGGTTAAAGAAAACATTGTGAGTAAACCAGATAAACTCCTGAAAAATACTATGTTCATTCTTGCCTTGCGTAACATGTACCCAAGACGGACTGGATAGTTACGGGTCTATAGGATGTAACAAAAAAACTGGTGATCCGTTTAAGGGCATAATTGGTATCGTATTGCGAGTAGGAAAAAGTAGGAGAAAAATTTTTTGGCCGCGAAAAAAAAAATTTTTTTTGTATGGGGCCAGTCGTCCCAGCTGGCCAACCCTCCATACAAAACCAAAAATTTTTTTCGCGAAAAAATTATTTTTTCTTAGTTTTTCACAATAAGAATACGATACCAATTATGCCCTTAAACGGATCACCAGTTTTTTTGTTACACCTTGTATAACAGCAGGGGTCTCATCTCATGGCTGTGCCCAGACAGTGGACTTTAAGGGCGCACTGTACTAATTGTACACAGTCGCCATCAGATATATCGGAGCACCCACAGTGGTCACAAATATCTGAACAACGCCTCTATTGTCAAGGCGATGAAGTGCATGTTCAAATATTTTTGAGTACCCTGGCCGCTCCGATATATTTGATGGCGACTGTACTATAAGTATTGTTTTTCCCGACCACGGAACAATGGTGTCCCGGACCTTTGGGAGGCGTATGCGGAGCCGAAGCCAACGCGCAGAGGCCCTTTCGACAATTTAATGAAAAGTGAGGGGTACACTAAGCGGATGCTGCCCCTGCCTAATAAAACTGTACCCAATTTTATTTCCGGCAGACGGTGACTCGTCCTCCGCAAGATGGGCCCCATAAAAAACGACATCAAAGATGGCTCAAGGGCAACATCGGTGCGGGGGCTGGGGCTCTACCCCCAGGTGTCATGTCACTGGACTTTAAAAATATAGCCAACTCCACCACTTAGGTTTCCACATTTACCCTCGAGAACGCAGCTAAGTATTGTTACGAGTATAGTTATTGTAGTTCAATGGTGCGGGAATCTTAAGGGGCTACTTTGAAAAATTATAGGTTTTTTCAAACGCTCTAGTGACTAAACGGGAAAAGGGACTGAATTTATTTTCGAATATATATTATTAGACTATATACTCTAGGTTTTGGCACAAGCCGAATCACGATTGCTGAAAGTTGCCTCGAAAGAAAAAAAATCCAAGCTTGGGTCCTTTTCCCCCTTATTTTTCTTAGCTTACGTAAGAGATTAAGCAATATAACTAAGTAATAAACACGGTATTCTGGTTTATCTATACAGTCACAGAAGCAAAATTAGACAAAACTTTATAGATTCGCTTATTTATCGTAGTTTGGTCAGAAAGTCTGATCCTTAAGAGCTCTGCATCTCTTTCTTTCGTGCACGGGAGCCATAAACGTGTCTCTAACGGATGGGCGTGGCTTGTCCTAATCGAGGAATGGCCTTAAGGTAGGGGATCGCCCCACAATGCCTTTCTACGGTCTTCAAACTTTTTTATTTGAGGGCCACGGCGGGCCTCCGCTATCTTCGTAAGCCGGATTTTATAGAATTTTTAGCTCTTTTCTCTCCGACTTGATTGGCAGGCTCACGGGTCGGAACCAGCCCGTGGCCCATATAGTTTGGAGACCTTTGGTCTACAAGAAAGAAAACCCAATCAATTTATGAAAACAAGATTTATTGTTCGGTTAATTGGTTCAATAATATATGAGGTTACCAGACGATATTCTTTCAAGAGCATATTTTTGTCTGTGAACCACTATCAGAAAATACAACAACACAACTGAGTAGCACGCCCACAATATCATATTTGAAATACCAAAGGATATATATTTTGAATTCGCGGCCATCGCACTGATGAGCATAGCGAGACACAGGCTTGAAGCCACGTAGAACATCATTAAGGAAACAACAATATTAAACATGTTTTCATTTTCTCTCCTATACACATACCAAACATATAAAAGCGCATGACAAAAGAAAGCCATTAGAGCTAGTATGGCATAGGCCACGCTCATGGTTTCAGAGTCTTTCCAGCACATGCCATGCTTATTGAACATTTTAGTTCCGAGGGGTGTTGCGAGTAGAGCACATGCTAATGTCGGTATTACTCCTAATATTGCTATGAGCTTTATATCTATTCTTGCAGCTGAATTTTCACAACAAGTTTCTAACGAATCCTGGCTGTCTTTTTTTACTGAAGTACTTGTTTCCATTTTTTATTTTTTACGTTATTTTATATGGAAAAGTATTTTGTAAAATGACTTTGTCAGTGTGTCATGGCATTTTTTAAATTAAAGCGTAAATGATTTTATTCTTTATTCATCCATAATGGTCTCTATACATGACGCAAAAATCGCCGGCGATTTCGACATGTTGCCGTTGAGGTACGTAGGCACGATAAGAGCGAATAAAAAAAGCTACGAGGTTAAACTAGCAACACCGTGACCAAGCTGTCATGTCATACCTCTACTAAAATAAAATGACGTCAAGCGAACGAACAAGATTGCAATTTTAATTTCTGCATTTACTGTATAACTTTTTATTATAACAATAAGATTTATTGGGTAACATGCTGATATTATAATTTGTTGCTATTGTCTAGTCTACATTTCATAATTTTGTTGAACTTTACGCCAAACTAAATAAGATGGTAAGTATCCTTGCGTGAAAAGCTGACAAGATTGTGTTTAAGAATTTAAGGCTGGCTCTACATGATGGGCCATCATAAGGACGCAGCTATACAACGGAACGAGATCGCAATATCGTTAGCTCCCTCTAACGTATAGCTGCGTCCCTATGATGGCCCATGTAGAGGAGCCATCAAACATTTCTCGGTTATGTTCGACCAGGAGGTGCTGGAGAGAGCCTGGAACTAATTTATCAATATTTTCAGATGCAATTTATGCTGTTATTTAGCCGGCAAGGCAAGCTGCGCCTTCAGAAATGGTACGTGGCCCATCCCGATAAACTGAAGAAGAAGATAACCCGTGAATTGATTACCACGGTGTTAGCACGGAAGCCTAAAATGTGCTCCTTCCTCGAGTGGAAAGACGTCAAAGTGGTGTACAAGAGGTTAGTGGCTCCAAGCATGTACAGAAGTAGTGTTAGATAAATCAGTTGATGACGGTATTCAGGGATACTTGCTGAACTGAGCTACTACATAGAAAAAAAAGATATCTTAATCCAAGATATTCATTCTTGTATATAAGGAAAATCGATAATTTCTTGAACCAAGTATGATTTTGTTGATCCAAGATAGAACTTACTTGGTTCAGGATATTTTTTACTTGATTTAAGAAATTATCGATTTTCCTTATATACAAGAATGAATATCTTGGATTAAGATATCCTTTTATCTGTGTAGAGTTTTTATTTCCTTTTACTTTTATTGTACAGTATAATAAACAAAATAATGACAAAGAAGGTGAGACTGTTACAAAGGGGCCACACATTTTGGTTTTTATTTTGGCCCCCTATTGCTATACTCTGACCAAAAATATTCTAGGTCCAATTTATAATTCATCTTCAGGGCCCAATAACATCAAGTTTAAAAAAAAATTGTCCATACAAAACATGCTTGTTTTGATGTGTTCTGTATGATAATCAATGATCGGCCGGCGGTAGCATTTTATGTCATTTTGACTTCCAACGTAATAACTAATATGGATAAGCCTATGTTGTTCAAAATAAAATCACATGTTTTTATGGATTCACTGAATTTAATTTGTTATAGTAAATTATCAATCTCATCTCTTTTCAGCCGATCCCACGGAATATTACAACATAGAATCAAAAAATGTTATATATCAAAATTAAATTGTTCTTGGTCTATTTTTCTACGTTTTTCACCCAGATGGTGTTTTTGAGTATTTAATTGCGTTTAGCAAACAAATTTTTTTCACATTTTGTACAACATCTTAAACCTTTCGTTTTGTCGTATTTAAGATCCGGTTGATCTTGTAATCATTTACGAATGGTGAATTCGTTAGGCATATTTTACGTTAATGAAATAAACAATTCAGTTATTCCGTTTTACGTGTTCAATTGATGGATAAAATAATGATGGGAACGTCAATGAGACAAGTGCAAGACAGTTGACGCAGACACATTTGTTCGATAGATAATTTATAAGTGGCCTATACTTTATTCATAACAATAATAGAAATGTTAAAACCTCGATAATAAAACTGGATAAAAAAATTAATAGGGATATAAATTCAGTACAAAATTAAATAAAATCATATCCATGTAATACTTTCGTCGGAAAAATGCTACTGGTGTCCGATCATTGATGATAATAATACAAATTATATAGTATTGCTCTCTGCTACAACCCTGAGACATTTCATAATCTAAAGTTATTGCAGGTCTAAGTAGCCAGCTGACTGTTCCTTTGCGTTTGAAATTGTTTGTAAGAACTTCACCTTACTTATGCTCCGATCCTTCGATTATATTTTTGCAATTAATAGCCGTGTCTACATCTGACACACCGCCTCGCGAGGAAATTGTCGCGCGCGGCAGCTCGGTTAGGGTGGACGTGCCTCGGCCGAGACAAACGCGCTGGCGCCCGCAATACCTCGGCTGAGGCACGTCCACACTAGCCAAGCTGGCAATTTCCACGCGAGGCGGTGCGACTGGTGAGGACACGGCTAATGAGTTTTGGTTGCCACCTGACGAAATACCTAAACAAAACCCTATTCTCAGATATGCATCCCTGTATTTCTGCTGTGCCATGGAGCAGGAGGACAACGAGCTGCTGACCTTGGAGCTCATCCACCGCTACGTGGAGCTTCTCGACAAATACTTTGGCAGTGTAAGTTTAAACCAATTTAATGCAACAAAACATCTTGAATAGCTCTACCTACTTTTATATTTATATTGATTATTAGATCTAGGGGCCCTTTGCATAATAATGTGATCCTGGTCCGCAAATGCTCTCGCCCGACCCGAAAGCCAGTACTGATCTTTCGGGTCAGCATTATCTGAGGTGAGCAATTTTGCGGAAAACTCTGTTTTATGATTGTATGCTGTATTACTACGAGTCTTGATATTGGTTTTAGGTACCACAGGGTTGTCAGGGTTACCTACCCTTTTTTTTCGTACAGATGAACAGCAATCAGTAGTACAGCTATACAGTCACCATCAAATATATCGGAGTGGCCAGGGTACTCAAAAGTATCTGAACTTTATCACCTTGACATAAGAGTTGTTGTACAGATATATTTGACCACCTTGGCCGCTCGGATATATCTGATGGCGTGCATAATTTTAATTTGTGTGAATCCCTTGCTTCAGGTCTGTGAGCTGGACATAATCTTTAACTTCGAGAAAGCCTACTTCATCCTGGACGAGCTGGTGCTTGGCGGGGAGCTGCAGGAGACCAGCAAGAAGAACGTGCTGAAGGCCATCGCTGCTCAGGACCTGCTGCAGGAGGTTAGTAGTCAGGACAATGAGCTGGTGTGAAAGGGGCAAATACGGGGCCGTAGCTAGGGGGGCATTATGGGTAGGGCTGCCATCTCTAAATTCGCCGAACCCGGACAATCATTTAAAAAACCCAGACATTTGGCGTAAATCGCATTTTTTCCCCGGACGTGTCAATAATGACACTAAATAATTAAATTCAATGGGTTGCTACCTCACATTAAAAGTGTCCGGGTTTTCCCCGGACACTTATTGAAAACCCCCCCCCCGGACGCACCCCGGACGGCCTCCAAACTAGGACAAATCCAGGGAAACCCAGACGGATGGCAGCCCTAATTATGGGGAATGCCTGCCCTACTTGAAGAACTACTATCTACTATGGCAATAACGTAAATTACCACTGCCCTATCGTAATAGATCAAATGTAGGCGGTAGAGTCGCCTAAGGCCTACTCTTGGTCTATAACTTCAACTCTGGCAACGGTCCTGGGCAAATAATAAATGATAGTATTTTGAAATGAGGCAGTTTTCAGCTACGCGTTTTAAATATATCATATTTCGTTGTATCAGTCGCAACTGTCGACAGACAAAGGAATAAGGGAGAAACGTAGTGCAAAAAATTGCAAAGTGGATAAGGTTAACGTATAATGAAATGAAGCCTTGTGAAAGATAGCTTCTGCTCCTTTTGTAGGTTGAAGTAAAAAATAAATAAAATAAAACGTGAATGCTATAAATCTAATTGGCGATTAAAAAATTGCACTACACATCTTGTCTTAAATCTTAAATCAATAAATATTTTTAAGTGAATTCCTTTGTACTGCATTGTATAGTCCTTGTACAGTCTAAGTCAAAGATATGTCTACTCTTTTGAACCTTACTGCTCTGAAATAAGGTGCAAAAGTGTAAAGATATCTTTGACGTCGACTGTACTATAAAATCGACTAATGTGTCATTTCTGTACCTACTATCATTTATTATTGTTTTCATTGTGAAGAGATTATTTACTGCTGGTTGGTAATAACAGTATTTCTACTTGGTATTAATTTTTTTAAGGAAAACAAGTTATTTTGCATACATGTAATAACAAAAAAAAGCATAAGAAGTACTGAAATTGTTAACTACAATGCTCTATTAAGTTTGCTCATTTTTAGGTATTAGTATTAAATTAAGGTTGTTTTATTGACATATCTTTATGGGAGAACTAATAGCCGTGTTTACGCCTGGCGCACCGCCTCGCGAGGGAATTGCCGCGCGCGGCAGCTCGGCTAGTGTGAACGTGCCTCGCCCGAGGCATTCCGGCCACGCGTTCGTTTGCCTCGGCCGAGCCACGTCCACACTAGCCGAGCTGCCGCGCGCGGCAATTCCCTCGCGAGGCGGTGCGCCAGGTGTAGTCACGGCTAATGCCATTTATTACATAACAAATATTATACACACCTTTAATGCTAAGTTTACGGTGTCGGTTTAAGAAACTGTCTAAGTCAAGTATGCTCTGTATATCTTGCTGCATGCCCAAAAGGACTAGCCACATGTTAGAACGAAACAAAAAATATCTATATCTTGCTCTAACATGTTATTGAATGGCATAAGGATTACAGTGTACATTAAGCCTGATTAAAATCTAGGAATAAATATTTGAAGAATAGTGTTTTAAAATAGGCTCGGGTTTTTGCAATACCTATTAGAACAGTTAAATCAATGCTAATTAATATTCCTATTAAAATATATTATTCTACAAGAGTTGTATGGCAGTTTTTTCGTTAAGTTAACCTACGTATTGCATCATCTTAAGGCATTTGTACATCCAATTTGAATAAAGCTAGTTCGATTAAATAACACCTATTACAGAATGAGCCACATAAGACGGTAAATAAAAAAAATCAAAAGGTAAAAACAAGGTTTTAGTAATGAGCCTAATGACATCCGAATATTTCTAATATTGAACTGCCAAACAACTCTTCAGAAAGTAACAAATTTGTATCTAGTCCGTCTTGATAAATAACGAAATAGAATTAAAGTTAATTGTTTAAATTAGAGTATAAAATGGACCAGTAAATAGGACAGTGGCCTCAGTAGTGCCTTTCGTAGCTATTAATGTCACTTATATTTAGGTAGGAGCACTGCCTTTCTCTAGTACTTATACGACACGGTCAAACAGTCAATATAGTCCTTATATAGGCCTCTACAAACGTATGCGACTAGCCACCTGCGATTTTAAATACATTGCGGTTTTTGAACCACCGATTGATATCGTTGCACCTACCTAGACGGCGATCTCTCGAAATCGCGCGCGAGTTTTGTGTGAAAATTGCGCCGTTTGTAGAGGCCATTATTCTACACAAACACTTCCACCCCTATCTCTTACTCTAATGGACAAAGAGGAAAAGAGGAGTCCCAATTTTGATCAAATATTGCACACATATCATACAACTACTACATATCCAATATTTAAATAGTACGAATAATTCAAAGTCAAATGCTATAAAACTCTGCATATAATTTACGGAGCTCGAATATAGAATATTTGTCCATTAATAATAATAAAATAAGTTTAATAATGCTAGTTTAACGAAACGAATCATCTGAAAACTTACACATTTTTTTAAATTAAATTGTTATGAATATTACAGTACAATTGAGCAAAAAAACTATGCATGCTAACTTACCATAAACATGATATATGTAATCTTTGAAAATATCACGGATGTTTCCTACCACTTATTAGACTTCTTGATTCGTTATCACTTCAATAATCCTATGGCAATTTATAATTAAATGCTTCTATAGTGCCTAATAAACTAACTTTAACAATATTTAAATCGTACTAATTATTATACAGAGTGTTTCCTGTAATACGAGCAATAAATTAAAACGTAGATTCTACTACTCAAACAACAATATATATAAACTACGGTTTATCATCATTTGATAAACACCATTTCGCAAATAATCACTTAACAAACAACAATTCACAAACTATTTATTTCACAAACCTGTCATTGCTAAATATGTTCATTTTATAAATCATTAATAGATAAATATACATTTTGTAACTTGGACGCTTTATAAACATATTGAAAGACAAATTATTATTTAACAAATGTTCATTTCGCGAATAAATCGTTTTTAAAATCAGTTATTTTGCAAAATGTCAATGGATAAACTATTGTTTTTACTCAATTTAATAAGTAAAATGGATAATTTTACGGTCGCAGTTAACCTAACACGCTCCTTCTCGCTTCGCTCGTCGTCGCACCTATCTGGGCTCTCTCAAATAATAGTCTTCCGTGATATATTAAACAAAAACAAACTTAACTTTTAAACTACAAAATATCTATCAGTTTTAAAATGTAATACCTACTCGTAGTCCTCATAGATAAATGTCATTCATATTTGTAATTATTACAAATATGAATGACATACACACCATGATGATTTATTAAACGAAGTATTTACCAAGTAATGCATTTTACTAACGTTTTTTAGTATGCGTTATTTTGTTAATTGCCCTGAATAACAAATGAATAATTTGCCAAATAACGTTTTGTAATATAGTGTTTTTTCAAGCAAATAATTTGTCTCTTGAACTATTTGTAAAACAAAATTTTATACAATGTCTAATTTGGGAATCGTTAGTTTGCCTAACGTTGTTTGTGAAATGAACATTTATGAAATGTTGTTTGCCAAATGATTGGCTACCATAAACTACTGTTTATCTTCTCAGTATAGAAAAATAAATACCGAATTAATTAACGAATTATGTGCTAATTATACAATTTTATTAAATTTTACATTCTTTTGATTAGATATTTGCAGGAAATTAACACCTTTTTCTATTTCTATGTATACTTGTGAAATCTTTATTTATATTTATTTTATTGCTATATAACCTTTTAAGACATGCGCAAGTCACTTACGCCAGGAACATATCCAGTACCATAGCTAATAAATAACCAAAAATAACAACGTTACTAGGAAATACGAGGCCTGCATAAATATAACCTTTACACATTCTATGGTTATAAAACTAATGGGTCTATAAATTTGTACATGCATTTGTTTCATGGCGAGGTGACTTTCGGTTCTATCTTTGTCGGACCTACTCAAAATTAACCCACGTTTAAGCAAATCTAAGTTTTTCTTTCGACATTGTACGGGAAATCAATGACCATTCGGTTCGTTTTACAACCGCTTAACAAGTGTCACTGTAACGTCGGTCCGATAAAGAGCCGAGCCGTCCGCGCGACCCGCACTTAACCCTGTTTGGTGTACGTACGCATGCCAGGACCTGAACGATGGATTGTTGCACTGACCTGCGGGCCCCTCTGCGAACCCCTAAGTCTGTATTCCGTAGACCCACCATGCTTGCGTTGCTTTATTCCATTTCTTTTTTTAGAATCTTCTGACATTTGAAATTATTTGTGTTTCACCGTTCGTTGTTTCCCGTATTCTTTATTGGATCTCATCTCATCATAAGGATCTCATTAGTCCCTCGCCCCGCTTGTGTTTATTTTAAAAGTGATGAAATACTTGCCTCATCATTTTTTTTTCGTAAAGCAATTTCAATTGTGTCTTGTCACATTACATTAGTAACACGGGTTTTTGAGTGTCAGACGATTCTTGCATGCAACTTATTGTTATGTAAGTAGATTTCTTTTAATGTTTATTTCCTTATCTATACATTTACATTCAGTGGCATCATACACATTCATACAAGTATATTAGATAACATTAATATGTACTCATAGACAATATACCTTACCTAGATGAATATGGAATTTAGATCTTCATAATTGTTATAAATATTTTATTTGTGAGTCCCAGAATACATGGTAACATTTTCAAACTACTGTTCATGGTCTGACATGGCATTTCATATTAATTACCAGATAATTTTACATAAATAAATAAATTAAGATAGTTATCTACTAATTTCACCTTGTCTCATTTGTGATATATTTAAATTCGTAAATTTTCACCTATGACAGTTGTTTCAATTTTTTTACTATAATTTATCAAGCTGGAACTGAATTTGATGTTCCATGTTGTGTTCTGGACTGGGCCTGAAATATAAATAAATGTAATGTATCGAATAGAAGTAGGTACTTGTCAGTATGCTTTATATTTTGTGTAGTTTTGTTTAAGTGGTTGATATATTCGATGTATTATATGTAACTAGTACACTGTTCTACTGGGATAAAAGTTACGTATATAAAAAAGATTTACATGAATTTAAAAAATACAATAATGTTGTTTTAAATATTAATGCATCAAGCAGAAATTGAATCTGCAACGTTTTGCCTCTTGGGATAATGCATTATTTCCCTTGTTCAGTATAAAATCATTTTTTTAAATCTGAACAAGGTATATGCTTCATATCTTAGTTAAATATCTTTCAGTCGGTATCTATTCATATTACATATAATATATGAATATGACGTTCATAAACGGGTAACATTTTTTTCTAAAGTTCTTGACCATATTTTATTCTGTATGAGCTATAATTTCTACTTGTTTCTCTTTGTACTTGCTCGTAGTAAAGCAGTGTCCTAAATTCTCGCTGTTCATGCATTTGCTGTAATGGGATGTCTAAATACATTGGTTTTAACTAAAACTCTGTTTTCTTGCATGCACCTAACCTCGGCCGTAGCATGAGTTGAGTTGGGTAGGACCAGGAAAATGATTCATCTGACTGATGAGAGTGATGACAATTCCTCATTTTGTTCCAAAATGCAAACGTACACTTTTATATGTTATCATCTTTAAAGTTGAAGGTAAATGACTGCTAACCCCACACTAGCGTCTTCCGAGCGTCGTCGTCGCCCGAGCGCCAGCGCGACGTCGATGCCGCGTCGACGCGACGTCAACCCCACGCCCCCCGCAACCCCTCCCTCACCCCCTCTCAGCCGGGGTGTTGGTTGTCGTCGCGTCGACGTCGCGTTGCCTTCGCGTCGCCGCTGCGCGGGCGCTCGGGCGACGACTACGTTCGGAAGACGCTAGTGTGGCTAGCCTAATGACAGTGGTTTACCACAACCTGTACCTAATATCGCTCGAAATATACTGCAGTTTATACATACTTAACTCATGCTACGAACTCTCCTTCCCAGACCTGGTGATGGCTAACAAGTTATCTGAATCAGCTGATTTAACTTTAAAAAGATCATTAGATGTCGATAGAGGCTTAGTTCATTAATACAGGTCAGCTCAAACATCAAGTTCATCGCATTCGTCTCTTTCGCACTTGTACAGTAAGCACGTGTTAGAAGGGGAAGTAACTGTTTTGAACTTTGCTGTTGCTCTATCTTAAGAGCAATAGCAAAGAAATACTTAGAAAAAAATCTAGTGACATCTACTTTTCTTTTAACTTGCAGAAAGTGTTATGTATCAAACAAGCAAGCATGTGAATGATAATAATATCCTTTGAGTATTCATTATTTATGATTGGAATTGTTTATAAATATGCATTTTGGTGATGGTATACATATATATGCTTACAAAGTTTTCAGTCCTTTAAAGCCTATTGTCTGTTTATTATTTGTCTTCTAAATATTTATATTTTTTTCGCAAAAGGATATAAATATCATAAAAAATGTGTACAGTCGATACAGTGCAGTGATCGTGCAATACAGTGGTCGAATTATGACTCAAGACTCAAGGGTTTACTTTACTTGATAAATATAATAGGGGGTCGGCACGTTACAGTTTTTTAAACAGATTTTTACCAGGATTACCTTTATTAATAATAGTGTTTGTGAAGGCTATACTCAATGAAAAAAACTTTAAAAAGTGTTAGGTAGCGGCTAAATCTAAATCTATCACAATACTGCATAAACTAACGAAAACATCTAAAAAATAAGCATAAATGCTTGCGTCGCGTGGACATTTTCTGTCGTATATATTTAACTGCCCATTTTAATTGTATATCGAACACATAATGGTGCTTTGGAATCGTTGGATTCGCCCTTGCTTCATTGAGCGGCTTGTGCTAGGACGAGACGGTGGACGCGGCTCTGCGCGAGGTCGGACTACTCTGAGGCGGCTTCCAGAAACTTCCACATTCTTCTCACCATTGGATTGCCAAAGACAAGCTCCAAGCTGGTTGCTGCACGCATTGAAAGGATGGTCGATCGCTTTGTTTTGTCTAGCCCCTAAACGTCTCTCGGGCCACAATTAGTTAAATTATGTTTGGTCTGTCTCTAATAAACACAACTGTCAAAGTGACATAATAAGTGAGGGCAAAACATAAATTAACTAATTGAGGCCTGAGAGACGTTTATGAATGAGGGGCTAGTGAGTGGGCTAGTGTCTATCGGTTTGAGGATTAAACCTCACTGAACGCTGTTAACGTGGATACGGGCAGGCGCGGTCCCAGGGGGGGGGGGGGGGGGGGGTGACATGGGACATGACCCCCCCCCCCAAAATCCTACATTTCTAATAGAAAATTTTTTTTACAGACCGCCTCAAAAATTTGAAAAAAAAAACTAAATTTGTGCCCCCCCCCCCCCCCCCAAATTTTCGTCTGCGACCGCGCCTGGATACGGGACGAGTATATATTACAAACTTTTACATGTTCAAAGGCGATTGATCATCCTTTTAAAGTTATTTACACATACTTGGCCAGATAATTTGAGTTAATTATTAAAGATTTTTTCAGATAGAAAAATAGTTATTTGTTATACAAGGGGTGAAAGTTGTATTTTACGTGCGAGTGTTATTTGAAACACGAGCTAGCGAAAGGATTCTATTATTGACCACGAGCGAAGCGAGTGGTTCAAAAATAGAATCCTGAGCGTAGCGAGTGCTTTAATACACGAGACGTAAAATAACTTTCACTCGTGTATAACACAAAACTTTTCACCTCACTACAGCGAGGAAAATAAGAAAAAGGGTGCATTTTGCTCGGTTTCCCGTAATTCCTCAGGTGTTTAATACTTCTTCATCACTCGAATCACTAATTTTTAACAAAACAACCTAGAAAAACATGCGAATATTTAACGTTGATATGATGGATGAATTGAAATGAAAAGTTTTGACGTAAAAGGTTTTATTAAATGTCAGATGCGTTTTGTTCGTACGTAGACTTATTCGGCTGTCAGAACAATTTATCCGTTTTTACAAAAAGAATGAAGATTAATGTTGAATGCTGATATTTATGAATTAAAATAAAGTTGTAAGACTACATTAAGTGCTTTTACTCGATGCAATTCATTAATTGCGATGTTTAAAATTCTGCACTTTTAACGTTTTACGTTTTGTTAGCTGTCAAATGTCACTTAAGCCACTTGTCACTTATGTCAAAACTCTTTCACCACATGTGGATAAAAAGCGATTTTCACAATAGATATTAAACAAACAAAAAGGGCTTTCCGAGCTAGTGAGGTGAAAAATACCTAACATACTAAACAAAAACATGCCAGCCATGTATGACATGAAAAATAAAATAAGAGCATGTAATAAGTAATATATATTATAGACGACGTTTTAAGCGTGCAGCAATTACTAGCCAGCTAAAGTGAAAATGTTGATTATTTTTATCTTTACATATTTGGGTTACTGTTATTTTTTTTTTTTTCAAAATGTTTTTGATATTATACACCCAGTAAATTATAATAAGTTTATGAACGCTCCATGCAAAGCATGGTGATAGTGAATGTATGTATTTATGTACATGTACAGTCACCATCAGATATATCGGAGCGGCCAAGGTGGTCACAAATATCTGAACAACGCCTCTATTGACAAGGCGATAAAGTGCATGTTCAGATATTTTTGAGTACCCTGGCCGCTCCGATATTTTTGATGGCGACTGTACAAGTGGTGTAAAGTAAGATTTTTCTATGTCCAAATGCTACCTACTGAAGAGGTTATAGATATTTCTACTAATAGGACATCTTAAAAATAGTTTTTTTTTATTCAACCAATTAATTCCAAAATGTAGAGCGATGTAAAATAAACTTTAATACTAATACTAAATTGCAAGTTAAAACAGAACGAGTGTCCATGATAGATGTACTATCTCTCTTCTGATTGGTTTATTTACTTGTGGTATTCGTGGTTTTGAAGTTTCCATTCACCAATCAAAATCAGTTGTAAAAAAAAGAAAAGCTCGGAACATTCTGATCACTAAATTATGAATAGGTAATTACAAAATAAGTATCAGAAGATTTTTTTTGCTTATTATTATTATATTGCGTTGTAATAAGGTCCAAAAGTGGATACATCTCTTTGTAGTCGACTGTACATGTAAGACTATAATCTAAAATATATTGAAATTTCAACGTAGATAGCTAGATAGAAAGGAATGGACCAATAGTATTGTTTCCTAGTTTAATTTCCCAAAATGTTCATCAGTAATGATTCGTCTTTGATTATTAAACCAACCGGATGCGAGACGCGCTCTCATTTCTATCGGAAAAAGTCTGCCGTTTTTTGCGGGGGAGGGGAATGTCAAATGTATGCGAAACGTTAAAATAGCCACGTCAAATAAACGTCAGTCCATACAATGAGTATGACCTCTGGTCATACTGATTCGGCAGAGGGGAACGCCTGTCAATGGCTACTCCGATTGGTTTAAAGCTCTAAGTGATTCGTAGTCACTAACCAAACATGACTTATTTATATATTTTTTTTATTATTTTAATGTGTGTTTATTTTTGTTTTTCTTTATTGAAGATAATTTATTTTATGTTGACAATTTTTAATTAATATAGTTATAAAATGTTAGTTTAATGATGATTGATGAATGATTATACCGTAAATTAGGGACCGCAGCATAAGAAGAGGTCGAGCGCACATGTGACTGCGCCATTTCAAATTAAGGATTACTCCACATAGGGGCATTCCGCGAGCTGTACCGTCCAAACGAGTGTTTTATCTCTGTTTTTAGGGTTCCGTAGTCAACTGGGAACCCTTATAGTTTCGCTATGTCCGTCCGTCCGTCCGCGGTCTAGCTCAATGACCGTTAGCACTAGAAAGCTGAAATGTAAGCCGACAAAATGGTAGAATAATAACTGGAAAAATATATTTTGTTAGGGTACCTCCCCGTACACGTGAAGTGGGGGGGCGAAATTTTTTTTCGTTCGAACCCAGTTGTGTGGAGTATCGTTGGATAGGGCTTTTAATTTGGAGTTATCTTTGCAATTTTAATGGGAGATTATAATTCTAACCATATTTTGAATCTTTTCGCAGAAAAGGAAATTCCTAAAGCTACAAATATTCAGAAAATTGGCGTTTGTAGGGACCATGGTGGACTTTTCCGCGGAATGCTCCACTACCAATGCTTGTTATACCGACCACTATTTTATGATTAGTTCCATTCGCTTCTTCTTATATTGCGAGACCTAGAGCGGTGTGCCACAAGAAAGAGGAGATTAGTTAGGTAATAAAAGTGTCCACTTAGGTTTTAGGAAGCTAGGTTATAGGGGATCATCCATTAATTACGTCACACCAATATCATGATTTTTTGACCCCTCCCTCCCCCCATGTCGCACTTTATCACAATTAACTGCACCCTCCCCCCTTTAGTGTGACGTCACATTTAGATTTTTAGTTAGTATGGTAAAAATTACAACATCACTTTGAAACTAACTTTTTATGAGGATTGCCAGAAAAATAGTATCAAATTTATATTGAACGAAAATATTCAAACGAATCCGAGTATGTAGAAAATTAGTTTAGTACAATGTTTGCTAACAAATGATTTTTTTTAAAACTTAGATTTTGTAAAAAAATTGTATGTGAGGATTGTGAGGTCACAAACATGGAACTCCCCCCTTCCCCCTGTCACGATATGTCACATTTTGTGGACCCCCTCCCCTCCCCTTGAGGTGTGATGTAATTAATGGATGATCCCTAGTATCTCAAACCAGTCTTGAAATTAGATTATCAATTAAAGAAACCTGGATGTCCAAATTGTTTTTTTTTTTGTATCAATAGATGCAGCGTGGTATTGGATATTGAGTTTGGCATCGGTTTTTTAATACTAAATGTGCATAGCTATCCCTGACAGGTTCTAAATTTGTTTGTCACCTTATTTTACCGAATCTCTGTTTTTTCTTCAGGGCTACTAAAATGACAGTTCAATTGCACAACAGCTAGGAACTTGGTACCTATTCTGTACGAGAGTTTAAAAAAATGCTGGAGTATCAAATTAGATAACTGATATAGTTTTTTATGTATTAGAATGACAGTTTAGTATCTAAAGAAAGTTTTGGTTTTTGTCATTGAGTATCCCTAAGGTTTTTTGTCCCAAAAATTGTTGTGAAAATAACTACAAGCTATGTTAATTACTCTTTGACTCAGTTACAGCTGTCAACCGCCAAACATGGTGCACAAAATTTGTTCTAGATATCACATATAGTAGAATACCTACAAAATAAATCTATGGTTTTTGTTATATTTTATATCGAAAATGAGATTTTTCGACTAACAAAAACCTTAACGTGACCATTTTCTTTCCAATACTGAAAATGTCTGTCAATGGGATAGCTATGCCGACTCTGCTCTGATTTGTACAGCCACGTATATTAAAATGGAAGCCTTGATTTTATGATTAAATCCCACCGTGGCGGACTAGGTCTTGGTAATTAAAATTCTCCTGACCATAACAAAACAACTGGAGCTAATCCTGGTTCCGTGTTTTCCTTTCAGTTCTTATCAATTCTGGTGAGATTTCACCTGTATATTATATTTAAGGCGAGCCACATACCTGTTCTGAATGAGTATAAACGCACAATAATTTACGTCCATCTACGTAAATTATTGTGCGTATACGTCACAATCGCAAAGAAACAAACATCTCGTAGGTGGCGTTAAGATCTAGTCCGTTACTGTAGGGTGTGGTGTGGAGTAGCAGAACACAGTTTATCACAAATAAAATGCTGTCATTTTACCGGCCAGTCGGCTTGAATCACGTGTCTTGTGCTACATATAATCAAATGAATCAAACAGTTTTCCTCTACACTAGGTATCAAAATTTGTTTATCCTCTTTTATGACCATGGCCTACGCTATTAATTTAAGTAATTTAATGTGTAATGTAATGTATCCATTGAGGTAAGTATTAAAATTTTCAGCCCGAGTGGTTTTAAGTTTATTTTTATTCCAAATCAGACATCGATGGAACTTTTTTTATTTGTAATTGTCCAATAAATATATTACATGTAAGTACTAGGGGTTTTATTGTTAACGTTTCATTATAAGAAAATATAAAGGTAAGTATACACTCACTTGCTATTGTACGGTCTGGACTTTAATTGTTCCGCCCGGGCTTTACATTGGCCATTTCAGAGAGTAAGTATTAAATAAAAGAAGAGCGCTGGTAGCCTTGCGGTAAGACGTCCGACTTTCAATCCGGAGGTCTCGGGTTAAAACCACTGAGTTTTTCGGAACTTATGTACGGAATATCATTTGATATTTACCAGTCGCTTTTCGGTGAAGGAAAACATCGTAAGGAAACCGGATCTAATCTCAAAAAGGCCTAGCTTCCCCTCTGGGTTGGAAGGTCAGATGGCAGTCGCTTTCGTAAAAACTAGTGTCTACGCCAAATCATGGGATTAGGTTGTCAAGCGGACCCCAAACCGGGATAAACGCTAGGATGATGATGAAGTATTAAATAAAAGAAAATGGCAAGAACCGTAAATGGCTGAACAATCGTCCGCGACTGTACATTCGGCTTCAAAGATATGTTTACACTTTTGGACCTTATTAAATGGGAATAAGATATAAAAGTGTAAACGTACCTTTGACGTCGCCTTTAACCTTTTGAACGCCAAGAGCCATTAAAGTGGTCGAGTACTGTCGTGCCTACCATGCCAACGACCACTAAAGTGACTATGGCAGACGCTGTCAAAGCAATTTTACTGTCAACAGATAAGGTTTAAATTCGTTTCTCACTAGTTGAGATGTTGGCGTGTATGCCACATTTTGATGCGAAAGAGAAAGCGTACAAAAGGTTAAGAAATAATCATAGCAAAAGTTTATCAATCCCCGATAGTGTTGTGAGATGAGATAAGCCTCAGCATGTTTTCAAATACTTGGGGAAATTGGGTTTCTGTCTATTGCATAATCTTTTTAGACTTGAATAAGGCTTAACTCATTACATAATACTAGTCTATATAAAGTATTCTAGAGGCAAAGCTATAGTTATAGGTAGATTCCATAATTAGAATAACCAAGTTGTCCAAAATTAGGTTTGAGAAGTTTTCTGAAAGAAAAGCTACGCAGATAATAGTTTATAGGGTTCCATAGCCAAAATGGCAAAAACGGAACCCTTATCGTTTTGTCATGTCCATCTACCTGTTTGTCAACCGTCCGTTTGTCAAAGCCATTTTATTCGTTAACTTCAAAGATATTTATTAAATTTTATCAAGATGCGTTTTTTGAGTTATCTCAAAACACGGCTTACCTACATTTTAAAAATGATATAAGTAACGGGTAGATAGGCCTCTTCGCTCTCCTTTATTCCATTGAAGGCACAGAACCCTCCACTATGCGTGGTCTTTCACGCAATTCCCCGTTTTTTGTTTTCCATTTGATACATCAAGTACCTAATGGCGCTTAAAATCTGTCAATAACCTAGGGTACATTATATATTTTGTGTACGCCGAAAAGCGATGGCTTGGTCTAACACGACCACGAGCGACTTTGGCTCAGTGATGACCCTTGTTGCAGGAAGAGACTCCGCAAGGCTTCTTCGAGGATCATGGCCTGGGTTAAGAGGACTGCGAGGGATTCACGGAGGCTGCGTAGAACATCGCCAGGTTTTAGTCAGTAACGCTTAGGTATCTGTGTATGGTGTAATAAAATAAATAATACTTATTTCAATCTTAAATATGTCTGAGAATAGTTACAACTGTAATAACAACTGTAGTAATTTCGCTAGAGTCCGACCCCGCGAATTATATGTGGACTTTACAGTGCGATAATTGTTATTTTGACAAACATGTAATGAACTATTGTCGTAACATTCCTAATATAATAAGTAATGAACTCGCGAGTATCAGGATTTCACACAACTAAGTCGTATTTATTATAATAATACAGAGATCTAATATTGGAACGGTGACAATGAAATGTTGTATCCTGACTCGAGTGGGGATTGAGTTTTATGGACACCGGGTTGGTTTTACATTAGATCTCAATACTTGCGGTAAAAGACCTGCGTTGCGAGATTTTTTTACGTACAATATTTTTGACAGGGATATTCTTTTACGCTTTGACTATTAAACCAACCGGACCCGCCATGTCTATCATTTTCTATACAAAAAAAGTCTGCCGATTTTTGCGGGGGAGGGGAACGTCAAATGTATTGGAAACGTCAAAATAGCCACGTCAGATAAACGTCAGTCCATACAATGAGTATGACCACTGGTCATATATTTTCGGCAGAGGGGAACGTCTGTCAAATTGTCAATGGCCACTCCGGTTGGTTTAAAGCTCTACGCTTTTACGGGATTGTGGCCGGTAGCTACCGACCTGAACCAGTACCGGTAATAGTCCTATTATGAGTGTACGTTATAGCGCCATCTAGTGGACTTGCTATGTTAACAATCTTTTTTAAAGTTAACTTAAATATAACATAGCCACCTCTATGATATTTCCTTGATTTGTAAGTTATACAAAATACTATCGACCTCTACCTTGCCTTAACAGGATCACCGGATCTAGGAGACATTTTTTGTCTCAAAAGTTACCTTAGAGTTATTCTTTTCTCGTACATCAAATACAACACTGTTGAAATGATTTTGACCATGGCCTGGTTTTCCATCTAGTGTGTTCTACGTCTATCTAGGACCAGCAACTTCTGTGGCCTAAGAATATTGCAAAAGAGCAAAACATAATAAGAAAAATTTGTAACATTCCGGGGCCACTTCAGCTGCTGATGTTTTAATATCATATTTAATTATAAGCTTAGCTGATGTACGTAAATATTTAAGTTATGGGAGCTTGTTGCATTTAAAGCACTTAGTTTAGTAACAAAGCAGCATGTACTTAATTTTATTTAAGATATATATTGTTTAATTATGAAATGGCTATTATTTCACGTATTAATTTTATAAGAGTCCAAAAATATTTTTAATTCAGAAAGATATTGGGTTTGTTCATTGTTGCTTTTGCCGTTCGTTATAATTATAATTGTCAGCATATTGAGAGGCCTTCATTTCGTCATATATTTCTTGCAGCTAGAAAATATTGGGTAAAACACGTTCAGTACCTAAACCACGTGTCCAAAAATTCAACGATAAGCTGATGAATATGGACCTGCTCGTGACTACTCGAGGAAACAAAATAAAAAAATATATCTCATTTTATTATGGAATTACAAAAACCAAATTAAAATTGACACCCCATACATGGGGTATAAAAATTTTGGTAATAATGGTATAATACTCTAGGAAAACTTGGCACAAAATAAAATAAAATAAATCTAAACAAAAGCCGTTTTTTTTTGTAATTTCATAATAAATTGAGTTTTATTTTCGAGTTGTCATGAGCAGGTCCATATTCTGGTGCCAACTTATCGTTGAATTTTCGTTGTATACTTCCAATGCATTTGGTTATTTACTTATTTGTTCAAATATTATGTGGCCGTAATATTCCTATTGCTTTGCCGGGGGTGCCAAAACAAATGTATTTTCATAATCTTGTTCCAATTGTATTAATGCCCCAAAATTAGATATTTTGATCATTGTATATTGGCTCTAAGCGTTTAGAATGAGGCTGAATTAATTGTAGGTACTTTCTGATATGCGATTTAGAATAAGGAACTTCTTAAGAATAACACTTTTTTTACTCGGTGACTGTAATACTTGAATTGAGATGGTGTTGGAGGAACTACTAGCGCATACTTTTCGATAGAGCTTTTTGGTCGCATATTGTAGCATCCATAACAATGACAGAAAGGATTTCGATACAATATTGTGACACTGTTGCCGGGCCCCGCGTGTCGAGCGGGCGCCGTCGGCACAATCCACCGGGAGATCGAAGTTACTCCATTATATAGAAGCAGCAGGTTGTGCACGGCATTCTTCGAACTCAATTCTTACCGGCTTGCTTATGCACTCGTAGAAAAACTATTGTGTGCAACGGGTACATAATTAGGTCTTAAAATTCTCGGGTCTGTTTTTACAAAATTCGGCTTTACCTCATTTTGCAACTTCGACCCTCTCGAATCTTAAGAACCCTTATTATGTAACTGTTGCACAAAATACTATTTTGCTTAACCTTGGTAATAGCGTAAAATGTTTACATTGAGAAGTTCCTTATTGATGATCTGAGTACATTCCATATCAAGTCTCATATCTCTTAATCTATGTAATCGAGTCTTGGGCCTAAATACTGTATCTTAGACTACATTATCTAGTTTTAACCAAGTATTATACTGTAAAATAAAATAAAAAAACTTTATAAAATACAAATTGTTTTATTGTAAATACATTTCCAAATATTAAAAAGCATTACAATTCGAATATCATTATCAAAACGCTAGGCGGTGTATAATTATAGCAATTTTAATACAATTAAAATTATAAAATAGTGCTTTGCTTACAGCTAGAACCATGTCGATAAAACCGGTATATTGACATGTAGCAATCTTAAAAGTAACGTTTAGTTAGAAACGTTAGAATTGTTGGAATGGTTTTCAGATTTGCCTTCAGGGGTGGTTTTGACCTTGTTGGCGGTGGTGGGGGCAGTTGGGTGGTTCTCTGGGGGTGCTTCCGAGGTCTTGGGCTCGGCGGGGCTGGAGGATTTTTCCTCTTTGGCCACCTCTTTCTGGTGCTGTAGATTGGTCACGTTGGCGAGGTGCAGAGCGGCCAGTAAAGCTTTGAGGTAGCGGGTCACATCGAAGTCTATTCCTGTGGAAAAAGAAGTATTGTTACTGCCAATCGTAGACGCGATATTTGACGAGAAGCTAAATCCATCTATTGTTTATGTTATGGTATAATTTTCTTGAATCATGGATCATGGCTAGACCCCGGATTCTTGTCGCGATGACGTCACAATAGGGTAACTTGGGGAGTACATAGAAAGGAAGTAATTAATACGGATTCATTTAGATAAGATAAGATAAAAAATTGTCATGTGGTGTTAATTAATACAAAATTTGTTAGTTATTATTTTTTGGTATATTACTGCGAAATTCATGGCATCAAATCCGGTGCTAGTTCAAAACTCGTGATTGCCAAAATAGAATAGAGAGAATCGTTTATTATACAGAAGTCTCACTTTAACTCCCGCAGAGATGCGCTAAAATAGCCACGGAGTGAATGCCACAAGTCGGGCGACGTTAATAAATGGATGACCTAGATGCTTATCTCGACTGGCCGGGAACTGTCCCGGACCGAGGCTGGTGGAAATCGAGGAGGAAGTCTATCACCCAGCAGTCGCACTTTATTTAGGCTATTAATATAATATGGTACATACCCGACTGCCTGAGTTCGTTGACCTTGTAGGCCAGGTTGGCCCACACGCGGCGCGCCGCCACCGCGCTGAGCCGTCCCACCGTCTGGACCGTGTGGAGCGCTGGGTCATTCGTTGCCGCTACTATTTCAACTAGAACAAAAAGGAAAATTATTTGAAACTGTAATTCGACTATTTTTTTTTGGTATTTACTAAACTCAATAGTAAACCTTATTGGAATACATCAAAATTAGTTTTAAATTGTTTATGACGCTTGTCGCCTATCTCCGCCGAAAAGGGTAACACATGTTCAAGGATTTGCATTCGTCCAAAGCTGCGGTGTTAGCTTACCAACTGGCGGGTTGTATGCTTGTATGCCACCGACGTAGTATTAAACAATTTACAGTACTTTACAGTTCAGTACTTCCAGCTAATTAACAAACGTATTTCACAGTTTTCATGTGAACATGCTCTAACGGTGCCGCTACCAACAAATCTCAACTTCATTGAAATAAGGTTTATTATCGATCACTTCACCTCTATGCCGTTAAGTACAGTCAGCAGCAGAACTAGCTAAGCGGGTGGGGTGCTCAAAATGAGCTGGACTTTATTATCAAGAGAATATATATACAAGGTGGCCAAAAAAGAACTGAAATCCCGTTGGCTGTAAGCTTTTGGGACGCTAGCAATCCTCCCTAGATGGTTTTGAAACCTCTCAGATCGATTTGATTTTTGGACGCTTACAGCCAACGGGATTTCAGTTCTTTTTTGGCCACCTTGTATAAGTAGGTATATCGTCGCCTAGTACCCATAATACAAGCTTTGCTTAGTTTGGTTTGGGGCTTGGTTGATTTGTGTAAGATTGTCCCCAAATGTGTAAGTTATTTTGAACACCCTACTCGCTTAGCTACTTCTGCTGCCGATTGTACCTAATAAGTTAGACATGAATGTAAACTTATCATTGAGCCTTGTTAACTCTCGGCCGACTTTTGCAACGACTATTAAAAACAGTTTTCCCTGTTATCACTGTTATCAGCGACCTCCGGATGACATGGCACTGCTGCGTTGCTATCGTGCCGTTTGATAACGGCTTAGAGATTGTGACATTTCAAGCCTTTATTTAACGGTTTTAGGCAACATATCGTACGTAACGTAACTACACTATCTAAGCCAATGATCTACTTGTTTCTATTAAGCTTAAGAATCTTGGACCTAGAGTAGTTCCTTGAGATACTCACCAGATTCCTCCTGCGGTCCCACGGGCGGTAGACAGTAGTTCAACAACTGCATAGCGCAAATTGCTTCACAATACTTCAACTATCGCCTTCTATCTATAAGCTGAAGTAGCTTGGGCCTAGAGTAGATCCTTGAGACACTCACCAGATTCCTCATGAGGTCCCACGGGCGGTAGATAGTGGTCCAACAGCTGCATAGCGTAAGTGGCGCCGCTGTCGACTCCGATGAGCGCCTTCTGGCCGTAAGCTGTGTTGAGAAGAGAGTTGGCCTAGAGTAGATCCTCGAGACACTCACCAGATTCCTCCTGAGGTCCCACGGGCGGTAGATAGTGGTCCAACAGCTGCATAGCGTAAGTGGCGCCGCTGTCGACTCCGATGAGCGCCTTCTGGCCGCAAGCTGTGTTGAGAAGAGAGTTGGCCTAGAGTAGATCCTCGAGACACTCACCAGATTCCCCCTGAGGTCCCACGGGCGGTAGATAGTGGTCCAACAGCTGCATAGCGTAAGTGGCGCCGCTGTCGACTCCGATGAGCGCCTTCTGGCCGTAAGCTGTGTTGAGGAGAGAGTTGGCCTTGGCCCAGGATAACTCCTTGAGGGACTTCACGCGCTGTTCGGCGGCTACTCGGCATCCTATAACCTGGGGACAATATAAAAAGTTTTTAGTCACAAAACGTAAGATTCTGTCTATTAGATTACCGTACGAGAACTAAGGAAGAGAGATTGGAGAGAAGAATATTCTATTGGTCTAAACATTGAAGGTATTTGAGAAAACGTTACTCATGATAAACATAACAGTAGGAATAATTTAATTCTAAAATAATCCTAAAAAGTTCTTGACAGAAAATGATATTTATTCTATTGAGAGTACGAGTTTTGATTTGAGATTGAAGTTTACCTAATGAACCATCAGCATATGCATCTTTCATAGAATCGAGTTGATATGTGCTCCACCACTACTAATGGACAAATGCAAAGGATACATAGATACCTACTGTTTACATTTATTAGCAAGAATTATGAAATTTTTACGAAGCACTTTTTTCTAGCATGCGATCAATTATCATACAATAGACGCCAAACAGCGTGTTTTAAATAGCTAATTAATTAATAGTTATTTATTCTGTATCTACGTAAGAACGACACACAGCATTTTGTAAACCAACGAAACATGAATTGCTGAATAAATACATTTGATTACTTTGTTTAAGTGCCTACATACACGAATTTTATCTGTGGACGTCATCGCACAACAATACCTTTCTAAATGATGTCATGGCACGCTTTTAATAAAAACTGCTTACGTAAATAATAAATAATGTTTTTACTTAGTTTGTATTTTGTGTTTAATGTTTATGGTTAGGTGTGCAATAGTATTTCGTGCAACACTGCAATGACATAATAAGGGTCGGTAATTATACTAATTATGTACCGTTGCACACAATAGTTTTTCTACGAGTGCTTAAGCAAGCCGGTAAGAATTGAGTTGGACGAATGCCGTGCACAACCTGCTGCTTTTCTATATAATTGAGAACTTCGATCTCCCGGTGGATTGTGCCGACGGCGCCCGCCCGATACGCGGGGCGCGCAGCGCGGGGCCCGGCAACAGTGTCACAATATTGTATGGAAATACTTTCTGTCATTGTTATGGATGCTACAATATGCGACCATAAAAGCTCTATCGAAAAGTATGCGCTAGTAGTTCCGCCAACACAATCTCAATTCAAGTATTACAGTCGCAGAGAATTAAAAAAATCGTTTTGAACACCTAACCCACTAAGCTACTTATGCTGACTGTACCTACTCGTAAGCCAACTCTTCCTTGCCATATTATTCGCTATGTGCGAAGTGCATGGTGGGGGTAACGAGAACGATCGCAGTGCTCATAGTGACAAGAAATGAAACTGAAAATCCCCTGTCTGCTGTCAAAATAGTGAATCAGCCAGTTACATTTCATATAAGCAAGGAATACAACCTATTTATAAAAAAAGGAAAAAAAGAGATTGACCACCTGCCCAAGAGATGGCGCCACAATCATGCACACAGCGAATAGAATACCTTCGATAATTTAACGGTTACAGTATCCGACCGGTTACACGCTCATTATTCCCCATTTGTCAAGGCAATCAAGGGCCAGGTGCATGTTACCTACGCTTGGCAAGTCCAGTTTAGTCTGGACGACAGTTAACCTAGGTCCTAGTATCGGGGTGGGGTCTAAAATGGAATGAATTTGTATTTATAATTAGTTTTAGTGTTGTTGACTAAGCATGTTGTGGAAGTTATTGTGTTGGGAATCTGGACGAAGCCTGCGATGTAGATATTAATTATCAATGTAAATTTTTATTTTGACTCAATAAATTTTGGTCCTAGTAACATGCACCAAATTATACTTGGACTGACAATGCCTATACTACGAGTATCGCGTATCACCAAAATTCAGGTTGTATAAACCTCTGTGTATTAAGCCAATCCTCAAAGACGAAGTTCGGTATTAGGGGCAGCATCACCCTCTAACGAAAGTTATTTTGACAACGAGAAAGAACCGGACAAAATATATGGAATTGAGACCGTCACGCGATAGATGAGTTATATGATTCATAAGATAGGTAAGGTGCGTATCGTCCTTCGTAATATAGAACTAATGGACTTTATAATTTTTGTACCGGTTATTAGGTACCTTAGTACTTTGTGGTTTTGATGAGATCATTTTAAAGGGCAAAGTTCAGTACAATGTCTAATAGAAACACAACTTCCTATAAAAAACCTTCGCCTGGCTCTCCACAAACTGAGTGCTTCGATAAAAGGCGAGACCCAAAGACAAATCAAAGTCTACTGCGTCTCGTTATGAATTTCGATTACGGGAGTAATTACCTTATTAGATGACTTAATGCATTAGAGTTATTAGTTATTAAACATAATAATGCCAAAACTATAATAAATGTTGCAAGTGCGAGTGAGACACTGCCCCCTATTTTGATGCTCTCTTTCGGACCATTTTCTCTAGTCTCCTGAGTACTATCCGGATATCTGTAGGTCCGTGGCCTTACAATAACTAGTTAGAACGTTAGCCAGTCGCTTGCGTTTTCCTTCCGTATGCATTAAATTAAGACGCAATTTATTGTAGACGCATTACAACATTATCAAGAAGATTAATGATAGCAACGGCTTTCTGTAATTACTTACTACTTATACCGATAGGTAGATAAATTAAATTATCAGATGGTGCGGATCCGGTTTAGGGCATTATCGAGGAATGTGCATAATACCTACCATTTTATATACTATACAAAGATTACCTCCCGAGGTTCTAGAAAATATATATTTAGATATCAGAAGCGCAGCATTCGACCATATTCCGGTTACTACCGGTTTGCCTAATTTAAAGACTGGTGAGCAATTTTACTACATTTATCAGTAAATCATCATCATCATCTCAGCCATAAGACGTCTACTGCTGAACATAGGCCTCCCCTTTAAAGGGGGGGTTTGCCATACGCTCCACGCTTATCAGTAAATATAGAAGCCAAAATTGTTCTGGCTAACCTACGAATATTTTTGACGCGCCACCTCTTTGACGACAACGTTTTTTTACGATAAATCGGTATACTTATTTAAATTATCTCGTTTGCAAGTTACATTAAAGGAAACGAATTCTCTCGAAATCTAATTTAAAAAAAATTGTACTAAAGTATTTTTATTTATTGAATAAGTAATCTGTCAGCTCTTGCCCTACAAAGTGGCTTATAATGTATGGCGGGAGCTGTCCGATTACTGTACTGTACAGTCAGCAGCAGAAGTAGCTAAGCGGGTAAGGTGTTCAAAACGACCTACACACGCTCTTATTCTCTTAACAATAAAGTCGTGTCAATCTCATTTTGAACACCCAACCCGCTTAGCTACTTTCGCTGCTGACTGTACCCAATTAAAATACTACTTTAGCTGCCTTTGTTAGTAATAGGCCACCAGACACTGCCAGTAATAATGACACTATTTCTCTACTCATCCTTGTCATCCTTTATGTATATATGTCCTTTTCTATGTATATAGAAAAGGACGGGTATAGAAATAATGACATTATTACTGACAGTGTCTGGTGGCCTTACAGAATGTTCTAATTGTAATATCAGTTATAATTGGTAGCCGTTACCATTATCATTATCAAATTATTACGCCACCGTAGTCGTATCTTAATGAATGTTATTTGTTTTAAACTACAGTTGTCGGATCCGGATGTTGATATCGGCGGCCGTGGTCATTGTCCTCCAGACAATCAATGTAACGAACGAAAACCAAATATCGAGAATGAAAGTTTAACATTGATTTACAATGTAGGTGTGCCATCGGGTTCATAATTGCATGGTCAATTTGTCAATGAATTCAGTCATAAATTGCCCATGCATTTTTGAACCCGATGGTACAGTCAGCTGCAGAGAAAAGTTAGTATGACAATGTTGTAGGTACCTTTTAGTTGACATTTACTGACTCGGGTGAGACTTTTGGAATAACACCAATTCTATAAGGATAAAGGGGCTGTCCATAAAGTACGTCATCGAATTTTGACGATTTTTGACCCCCCCCCCCCCCCTATTTTGAAGTGACGTAATTTATGAATAGCCCCAAAGTACAAATTCACCTGATTTAGTTTGCACTACATCAGGCACTCTGATCATCTTCTAAAAATATTACTACAAACATACGCCAGACTCACAAAAAATTTAGTAGGTAAACAAACATAGAAAGATAGAACAGGTTTCACACGTGCAGTAGTCTACTCTACATTCATTAGAGACTGACAATTAACGGCTATCATAGCCTATAATTTTTTATAGTCTGGTACTCTGTACTGACCTGCCTATGAAGCTGGAGGATCTGGGGTTGGGTCACAAATATTTGTTCCCGAGTTATAGTTCTATTTTGTATATAAGCAGGTATTTATCTATCAATGTATCTATATTGTCAGCCAGCACCCATAGTACTCGTACACGTTTTACTTAGGCTAGATTGATCTGGGTAAGGTTATCCTATATAACGTAAATAAATAAATAAAATCTTAATACAAAGGCATAAAGAGTCAATAGCCGTGCTACACCTGACGCACCGCCTCGCGAGGAAATTGCCGAGCTGAGGCATTACAGCCTCGCGTACGTTTGCCTCGGCCGAGGCACGGCCACACTAGCCGAGCTGCCGCGCGCGGCAATTACGTCGCGAGGCGGTTCGCCAGGTGTAGCACGGCTAATTAAGAGTATTGCTTCTACTAGCTGGGTTACTCTTCAAAGGCAAATGTGGGTAAGTAGTTTGTGACTCTGCTCCACGAAAGTACTAGAAAAGCTTCAGTGCCAGAGGAATGCCAACGGATCTTAAAGCTTGCCACCGGCCCTGATTTGACGACCATGCCCAATTTGGCAAGAGTGTACTAAAGGCAACATCACTGACAACTCCTCAAATCCTTAATAGACAAGTATGTATTTTATAACTGCTCTACAAATATACAGTCAGCGCCAAATATATTGTAACAGCCAAAGTGATCAAATAGTTCGTCACACCATATATTTTGTATGGTGTGACGAACTATTTGGCTACTCTAGCTGTTACAATATATTTGACGCTGACTGTACAAGAAAAGCTTTCAATACAGGTTTTCAGCTTCATTGCATACTCATTTTGGCAAGAATGTGTTGACAAGGAAGAAGTTTTTGACTAACCTTGTTGACATGTGGTGAGATCTTGGACAGCACCACCTTCTTTGTGGTCTCCACAATAACCTGAGGCTGCTCGTTGACTAGGGGCACCTTCTTCTCAAGGGCATCAATGTAGCCGGCAACTTTGGCATCTCCAACTGCGAGGGGCGCTGATACGAATGGTGCTGCTGTGTGGGCTGCGAGGGTGACACCTGCTTCCGCTGTGGAGAGTGCCCATTCAAATAGGCTGTGTGCATCTGAGGACAAAGTTATTATTTATTTTATTTTGTTTGTCAAAGGAAAAAATTATTAAAGCACACACACACCCACAAACACACACACACACATTACAGAAGTACAATGTATATACAGTCACCATCAAATATATTGGAGCTACCAATATACAGTCAGCGTCAAATATACTATTGTAACAGCCAAAGTGATCAAATAGTTTGTCACACCATATATTTTGTATGGTGTGACAAACTACTTCGCTACTCTAGCTGTTACAATATATGTGACGCTGACTGTACCTACTCAAAGATATCTGAACATGCACTTAATCACCTTCATAATAGAGGCATTGTTCAGATACTTGTGACCACTTCGGCTGCTTCGAAATATCTGATGGTGACTGTACCTAGAGAAGACCAGAATACAGATATGGAACCAGAATAGACCAGAAATTTTAGATTATAATTTTAAGTCAAAATAAGCTAACAATGAAGAACAAACTCTTATAACTTAACAGTAACTCGTTATAATAAATGGTCAATATCAATTGTAGTAACTGCCTGCCTGCTTATTAATAGTTTTAAATAACAATAAAGTTCAGTAGTTAAATCATATCAATCAATTAATAGAATTTTGTTAGAATCATTAACAATGACCAGTTAATAGATGTTCTCTTACCCTTAACTCTGGTGTACAGCGCGCCAACCTGCCCAACGGCTGCCCCGACTGTTGGAATGGCCATGGCCTTCTGCACACTCTGCAGCTGCGGCAACGACATCGGGGCTGTGCTCACTTCTGTAGCCATCTGAAACACCACATACATTCAATTGGGGTAACTTGAGACAGGTGAGGTAACTAAGAACAACCGTTTTTAAAGAAAACTAATGTAAGTATGTAATTAGTTAATGAATGGGTGATTGTTCAGAATACAAACTTCACAATAATTGCTAATTCAGCACTCTTGAAAAGGACTTAATTTTTTTTTGTCTTTAGTTACACCGCGAGTCGGATTTTGCCCCATTTGACGTACAAAGTTAGCATTCACAACAACATTTTGTTGGAACTTTAATGATCTGATACCTTTAATAACCAGGGTGTCCACTATAAACCCCCAAAAAAATTCCCTGACTTTTCCCTGACTTTCCATGACCATTTTTTGAAATTTCCCTGACCAAAATGTCCATCTACAAAAACATTTTTACTATTTTTAGCTCAAGGTAGTCGAATTTCCATACGCAAGACTTTAGTATCGAATTTTTTTGTGTCTCCATTTCAGTGTTTAGGTAAATATTACTTAACGTAATATATGCGCATCCTTATTAGTCTGTCTGTTGAATTTTTACAAAATCGAATCAAGTTTCAGAACAAAAGTATGTAGGTATAGAGACCAATTTTGAATTGTTAGTTTTAAGTATATGGACACGCTACATTTTTTTGTACAACGGCGGTGGCAAACAAGCATACGGCCCACCTGATGGTAAGCCGCTACCGTAGCCTATGGACGCCTTCAACTCCAGAGGTGTCACATGCGCGTTGCCGACCCTTTAAAAACAGGAGGATTCACTGTGTTGACGGCTAACGGAACGAGAGGTCCCTCGTCGTCAACACACTGGGTACTCTTTGAGCTCTTTGGTTACTATACATATAAATTATAAACTTAAATATATGTATGTCATAAAAAGCGTCCGGTGTCCAGGAATGGGATCGAACAAGCGTCTTCTGCATCGCATCCGGGTCACAAACTCCTACTTAAAATAACCTGTTAGCCTAAGAGTTAGGACTCCTGCAGCGAATGCTAAAGACGCTGGTTTCATCGCAGCCCTAGGCACCAGAGACCTTGGTCACTTTTCCTTTGTAAGTATACGTTCCGTTGTAATTTTTCCAGAGTCACGCAATATTCCTAGCACAATATCAGCATGTTGTATTGATTCCGTATGTCTTACAGCGTGCAGCGTACGAATCAAAACGAATCGGCCTTTTTTTCAAATCTTAAATAATAGCTGAAGTTATTCATTGCATTTAATTATTTTTATTTATTTTATTTAATGCGTTAAGCTTCGAAACTCTTGTGATAGTGTTCTGTGACAAGTACATTTTCGGTGTTATTTAAATCGATGTTATAATATCTTCAGGAGACAAAGCGTCGAGATCTTTCGTCTTTACAAGTTCTCCATTAGATTTATTTATCAAGTCCATTATGGCAACATCTACGAATGACGCTAGAGGTTTGTTGCTTTGAAATAGCCATAAAATGGTTGGTAATCCCTTTTAATAAATACTACGTTTACACTTGTATGTTCGCATTTGAGTAGACGCTCGTCGAAACGTTCTAAGTACGAACCATTCGCGTACGAGTGCCAACGCGAATGTCCGTTCACATATTCGGCTCTGTGGGTATAACTCCCCGACGCGACATGTATAGACAGTCCACGCGCTATTCACCGGTTTATTCGCCTCGTCACTCCCACAAAGTATAAACGCGTTTCAGTCGCCATCAGATATATCGAAGTGGCAAAAGTGGTCACAAATATCTGAATAAACACTTTATTGCCTTAACGATAGAGGCGTTATTAAATTTAAACTTTCGTGAGACATATTAACATTATAAAATAACACGGTTACACTCACGGCCCGGCACTTTAGTCACATCTTGCGACATGTTTCGGAGAGCCTAGGTCTCCATCTTCAAGCACTAGTAGTGCTACTTGAACCGGCCCGTGGCGCACTGCTGCGCCTCGCGTCGCCGACTGCCGACCTGCGTCCGGCACGGCGCGCGGCGCGCAGCGCGCGCTCTGACACAATTTGTTGAGGATGATCTTGCGCCGGCGCTGCTAACGTGTTTTGCAGCGTATTTGGTTCATCCGACATGAGCGACGATAAACAAACCACACTCACTGTGTCACTAAACTATCACAGCACACACTGAAGTTCTGGCCACGGATTACAGGCTTCCATGCTGGCGGTACGCCCCAGCCCCCGTCCCGATTAAAATTAGGACGGCGCCCAATCTCGATCGCCTCGCGTATTTTGCGTGGCACGTAGCATTTTTCACGAACCAGCAGTTTAGCTTTATCAAAGCCAAGGAAATGTGACGCGCCCGCCTCACAAGCGTGCTCTGCTACGGCCGAATTGCTACAATCCATTTTCTTCACACTTCGTATATGCTCCGAGAGTCTCGTTGACACGTTACGTCCGGTTTCCCCTATGTAGGACTTCCCACAGTCGCAAGGTATCTCGTAAACGCCTGGGTTACCTAGCGGGTCACTATCCTTTGGAGACCTAGGCTCTCCGAAACATGTCGCAAGACGTGACTAAAGTGCCGTGAGTGTAACCGTGTTATTTTATAATGATAGAGGCGTTGTTCAGATATTTGTATATCCGCTCTGATATATCTGATGGCGAATGTACAATAGATCCTACGATTGCCAATGGAGCTTTTAGTAACGGATTTTTCATTACAGTAAGGTTTTTTGTTTTCGCTCATTAAAAGCAAATTCTCGAACCTGATGCTTTTATAGATCTGTCAAGGCATAGTCCATTTTCAAGCCACCTTATCAATATAAATTAAATCGCGAATTCTGTACATCCAGACATAGCATGTGTGCTATTCCGTGATTGGTCACATTACACGACTTTTGTCTTTCCCATAGAGTTGTTGAAAGCAATCTTGCTATCTGGGAACATTTTGTTACGCTGTATTTTAGTCCCGTCCCCCTCGCAAGAGTTTTGGCAGATTTTGTTCAGTTCAGGACTGCATTTAATGTTGGTACAAGTTATTCTAATGTTTAATTAGTGGTCAACTGATTTTAGTTTCAAGATTTTTGATATGATGTTTCGGACCTTTTCTATGTAACACTACGGCTCGCTCACTCATATTCCTCAATTTAAATATTTGGCAACATTGTCTAAAATTAAATACGCTGAATGCTGATATTATGATCGCCTACGACTTCAATATGCAAACTCTGGACTCACTCTTAGATTGAGTCATACTTTATTAAACGTACAATATTTTGAACTCAATCATTAGTCATATTCACTGTTTTATGAAACTCTAACACATCACTGTAAAAAAACTGTATGATTTTTATTATATTTCATATCCTAAAAGCAGAAATTTAATTATAGTACATTAAATCATAATGTTGTAGATCCTTGCTACACTGAAATACAATGCTATGAGTCTGGGTTACTAGTCAGCTTGAGCAAAGGCTTTCTCATTAGCAATCGCTGAGAGGGTTTAAGATTTTTTAAACCTTAAAAAAATATTCTAAATAGAGAAGGTATGACGCCATATGAGTAATTCTATGAATTCTTTGGATTCACCTATAACCAAGAGAACAAAACTTTTGTTTTCCATAATATTTTATATTCCTTAATTTTTTTCCAGGTCCATATTTTTCCCTGACCTCATTATAATTTCCCTGACTTTCCATGACTTTCCAGTGCCATTTCGAGCTTCCCTGACTTTTCACTGACTTTCCCTGACTTTCCAGAAAGTGGACACCCTGAATAACAAGAAACCTTAGGATAATTATTGTTATAATCTTTCAAAATATAACACTCACAACTTCCACAAGATTTCTACTTAAGAGTATAATGAACAAAAAGAGATTTAAATGGCTTAACACTTAACATCTAGTTTTTACATAAAGAAGGTAGAATTATTTTGAATAATATAGATTTCAGAACATGATTATCTAGTTGTAATGTTAAAAATCAGACATGTTATATGTTCTAAGTGTAGTTTGAGTGTAGTAGAAAGGATGCAAGGGTCACATTGAATTGATTTCACAACGCTACGTTCTAAATTGACCGTGTCCACTGTCCAACGAATAACTTGTTAACTAGAAGTTGGGGGTAAACAACCTACCTTAGAATTAGTAATTTTCTTCTTTAATAAGACACAATAAGAATAATTCGTTAACCGTTTGAAAATATCTTCTAGTAAGTATTACTTGAAATATTAAAAATTGTGCAAAAAATATTAACACAACTGTCTCTGAGCACTTCACAGAATGAATGACGCTCCGTTGCTGCCGGCGGTATTATAAATGAAGCAAAATCCTCATTCGACGATAGCGCGCGACGCGATGGACTTTGGTCGACCGATGACTGTGTGCAACGAGCCACGTAGTAGGCCCGAACAAAACACGTAATAGTCGCGAAATAAACAGAAATATTGGCCCAACTCGCTTCAGCTGATGGTGCAGACTTCACCGTTAGGTTACCTAAAGAGATATCCGATGTGAAGTTACACAACAAGAAACACTTTTGTTAACAATGGAGCCGAACAGCACATTTCATAAATTTCAATAAGAATGTATACCTATACAACCTAAAACATCTGTAATCAATCATCAGCAACACAAAATAAAATGAAAATCTTCAGTTTCGTCTCGTACAAATATTTTTGGTTGGCCGCCAAACGCCCGCTGCCAATGACGAACATCGATCGCATAATTTGTGGAACGAGGCCAACATAAACAAACATTGGATAAGCGAGTACGTGTGATTGGCTGTCGCCTCAGTCGTTCTCTCATCGAGGGTTCGTTTGGACGTATTTTATACTAAAATTTGTTTGTCTGTTAAAAGCATGTCGTGGTCAAACGAAGTAGTTTTGGAATTTTTGGACCTTTACCGAAGGGAACAACTTCTTTGGGATCCAAAACACCCACATCACAGAAACAGAAGTGAGGTTTCTGACGCTTGGCTTCGAATTCAGACGTCTTTGAGCATACATTGCTCGGTCACCGACCTCAAAAGGAAGAAAGAATCGCTTATGACGTCTTTCAGAATGCATTGGAACAAAAAGAAGAAGTCCCAAGACTCATACCACACGACGTGGTTCGCATATCCCATGATGGAAAGTTTTCTCGGCGGGAAATATGAATGCGATAGTACTCAAATGGAACAAGAGGTACCTATTCTTTTTTAATACTTTTATTAAAATATTTTCAACCATATCATTAAGATCTAATAACATAGACAGTAGGTTTTTATATCCGTTCCAAAGTAGGTAGATAATGCACAACTTTTCACTTGGCTTGGCACTGTATTGGCCAAATATATGTATGTCATTGGTTTTGGTCGTGTTGGGCCCAAACCTCTCGCTCGCCTTGTGCTGTGAGCCAAACATTTGATGAAGTTTCAGAATACAAACGAGTTTACTTACAGCAATAATATTTATAAAATGCATGAATCATTGGGTACGGTAGGAACGGTTTGCATACACTATACTATTGCAAAAACTGCTTACATTACGCAATGGTTAAATTTTATTGTACCTACCCTACTTATTGTATAAATAACTCGAGACAAAGTCAGATTTTCGAAATGTCTTTTTAAGTCATTTTATGCATGTTTCCAATCTTATCTTTTTCGGAATACGATCCTAGCGAGACGAGAGTAGACAAAACAATTTAAATCAATTTATTTAGGCCGAAGACCTCGGTCGCGATCTCGCATCCAATTTAATTTTACGAGGTCCCCAAGCTTGTTATCTTTTTAATAGATCCCAGAAGAAGGGTAATGTTTAAATCCTTGTTCAATAGATAATCCTAATTCGAAGGTTTTACTGGTTTTAGGCGCTTATCTACTGGTTCGATGTGTCCGGTTCCTTCTCAGTATCTGGGTATCTAATACGGGTGGCATGTTGGGTGAACTTTGAGACCGACGTGTACTGTGTACTATTGCGACATCTGATTCATAAGTCGATGGAAACGCCGGGTCTTGGATATCGAAATTATTGACATAGTTTACGAGCTTAGATAAATTTAAACGTGACGACAACAGATTGTGGAAAATCGGGAAGTCACTTTAGGCATTTGATTACTGTCTGCACATAGATATACCACCCATAGATCTGACACGGAACTAATAATACCAAGATAGAACGGGATGGTCTTATTACACTTTCAATAGATACGGCAGAGAGGTGCTATTATCGTTGGTCCTTGTCATAGTTTCTATTACCCTCCACGCGTTACTTCTAGCAGTGGAGGGTAACAAACAGATATAATGCGCGATTTCTTCAAGAATTTCTGTGATTGCTACGAGAAAAGCTGTTAGTTTTCCTAGAAAGTTGTGTCGGCTAAGGAAAAGATTGGTAAATTGTTCTGTTTTATGCTGTAGAAGTGATTATGGGCATCTATATATCTATCCCATACGGGGGTACACGTGTGCGGTCTCTAGTTAATGCTTGCTTTGAGTGTCTGCACCATCTGTTATTGCCTTGTAGCAGGGGGGTAACATTACGCACACATATATACTGATGAAAGAGATGTGCGCATACACAATCCTACGCGTGCAAATGAGATGCAATGACACATTTTCCGTCCCTCATCGCGTATGCGTTTTTTTTGCCTGCCATCGGGTGTCTGCCATCGAACTGTCACTGTCACTGGCCTAGTTTAGGGTAGCCAGTGCTTTTAAAGTGACTTTACCCATCAAGTTGGGAAATTATTGCGTTACGTAATATTGAAAGTTTAAACTTTAAGTGTGTGTGAAATTATTGAATTTCACGAAAACTCTGACAAACATTTAAATGAATATGTTTTACTAAAATAATTGTTATGTTAGGTAGTTTAGGTAGTAACTTAGACATATATCTAGCTTTTAATTACTTTGAAGGTCGGATTGGGCTGATTAAGTCGGATTGCCCAGATTGAGTTGTTATTTTAGTATCTGGAGAAAAAATAATAATATTAAAACTAGAATTATGGGAATATAATGGGGGATTTTCTTTACATGTGGTATCACAAATCTTAGCTGTCAAAATATAGCTGTCCCTGTCGGGTATACGCTGACCCTGGAAGAAAGACGTCGCTACAAGGCATAGACCTACCATAGAATAGACAGATTCTATGGTAGGTCTATGCCTTGTAGCGACGTCTTTCTTTCCCAAAGCGTGTTATGGTATGATGCGTATGGTATAAGCGTATGATGGTGCTTATGATATGCCTAATGCACTTGCTTGTACTGTACCTAAAAAAGGGATACGACGAAGAATATGACAGAATTTCGGTTGTTCTATAAAAAATACTTTATGCACATACTTAACTGCATCTTGTATCCATACATTGACAATAAATAAAGCCCTAATGGTCCTATTTGTCTTACGTGAGGATGCTGGACGGATTGTATCTTACATATTGTTAACAGTCTATAGAAGAACTCATATGTTTTTAAAAATTTTACCTTTCAGTTCTTCGTGAACACGGCATATACAAATACAACCCCTCAGGCAATACCAGACCAAACAACGCCTCGCACCCATACTACAATGGAGAGGATCCCCACCAACAGGCAGACGAGGCAGTCAGTCCAAACAAATCCCACGGACAAAACCACCGCCTTCGATACAGATATGTTCTACGCTAAGAAGCAAATGGACGAGGCCGTTACGTACTTAAAGAAAGCTACTACCGAGAAAAGAGATATGGATGAGTACGATCTCTATGGCCAGTTATTAGCTAAAAAGTTGAGAAAACTTGATGAGCATCAGAGAGACGTGGCTATGCATGAAATAGACAACATAATGTTTCGCGCGAAAATGCAGAGTGGGCCTTCGCAGTCTCGGAGTTACTCCTCGTCACCCTCTCCCGTTCCAAGGAAGATGAAGAGTCCAGTCTTCATCGTAACCCAACAGAACCACGCTCAGTATGAAGATGAGAATATACCTTATCAGGATCATATGACAGGACAACCGCCGCCGTAAATTTTATGATCGTTTGAATTGGGATGGTTAAAGATTTTAAAAGCTAGAATTGGCTAAAGAGATGGGCGGCTAACATGCGGACTTGGCCGATTGTCCGACTGACCAATTATAAGTATTTTAAATTGGAAATTTAATAGGGTTGTTCTGGACTGACCTTAGGTATAACTTCGTTCCTGGGCAGAACAAAATGGTACCTAATCAATATTTTACTAATATTTTCTATAATGCTTGGTTTGACATAAACTTTGGATTACTTATAACAATGTTTTTATTTTAAAATAACAAGCTTAAAATCCTGTCGCCGTTAAGGCTACTTAATAAATAATTATGTTAAGCGCTCTATGCCAAAGTCGTGTAAGAAAGGAAGAAGGTATTTTAGTTGGTAGGTAGTAGGTAGCATTCTGGGTACTGCCCGAGAGGCAAGTATCACGAGAAATAAGGCTTCTAATAATGGAATGGTCAATGGTCTGTCACACGATTATAGATATAAGTAATTGAAAAGTGTTACGTGTAGAAAGTATGAGCTCCCATAACATAATACAGGAGATAATATGCCTAAGATTTTTTTGCCCCAAAAATTTTAGTGAAAATCATCGGCATATCCTAGTGTGCAGGTCTACTGATTTCTCATGTTACCCGTACCGTCAGATCAATGTATTTTGCTTGCGCAAATAACAGTACCAACACCAATTACATGCACTATATAAGCATACTTGAGTATGCTGGTGTATGTAGTTTGAACACATTTTGAACAGGCTACCCGACTCATCTAAATGCATGGGTTACACGCGCCATGTGCAAAATGATTGTAAAGTATACTGGCAACATATTACTTTGCAAATGTCAAATTGAGTTCCGATTGACAGTAATGACAGTATGACAGTCGTTGACAGTTGAGCTCAGCTGGTGCTAGGTGTTGTTGTGTTATTTTGTAAATATTTAAGTAATGTGCTTTGGAAACAAAGAAGTGTTTTTGTAATTAGATCCTGAAGAATTCCAGCATAAAAAATGGCGACCATGATGAAGGAGAAGCCTCGTGCGGTAAGTTTTATGCTATTTATTGCACTCCATAGTTTAAAAAATAATGTGCGTAGTTACTTATTTGTATAACTTAACATGAACTTGCGTTTTCAGAAGAAGAAAGCCAAAGAGAAGCGCATTACGAGCTCTGAGATAAATGACGCAGTGCCTTCTTCAGAAAATTTGCTTGTAATTAAAGAGGCTTCCCCTTCTGTTCAAGATAGTATTGAGCATGAAGTCGAAACTATAGATTTACCTAGTACATCTACTAATGAACAGACTGTATTAAGTGTTAATGAAACCGCTCAAAATGAAACTTTAATAGAAACAGATAAGAGTTCGATTCCCATAGCTGCAAAATCTAAAACAGATAGCCAAACAGTTGTCTTAGAAAATCAAACTTTGCCACAGAGCCAGAGTTTAGATCAAACACAAAGTGCCTATCAAGACGTGTGCCATAGTCTAGATATTATGACATTCAAAGATGTTTCTCCATCACACTTGCCTATTGAAGAACTAGAATGCAGACTAGAGGCATCTGCATCAGCATATATAAGTCAAAACACTGACCAAATCCAGTCAACAACTCAAAATATATCTACTGGTGTGATAGAAACCACGGTACCATCTGCCCCTATGTTTGAAGAATCAATAACTACAGAAACAGCTGAACCTGAAAGGGTAAATGAAATAAGACTGGAAAAATTACAATGTATGCCCATAGAGGTGGCTATGCACATATGTGGTGGGAAAGAGATGGCGGAGGTGAGGGAGATGAGTGAGAGAGAGGAAGCTTTGGCGGAAGGTGGGAAGGCATTGAGGCCGGAACATCCATTGGTGGATTTGTTGTCAACTTACAGGTACCTATATGTGGAGAATGTTTAGCAATCAGAGAACTTCAATATTTCTTGCCATAATAATGGTAAAACAAGTATCTGTCTACTTTTTTTTGATTCACAGTTTTATTGCTGACTGCACCTTTTTAATAAGTTTTAATTTGTTGTGGTAGCATTATTTTCTCATCACAGCAGGTCTGTGTTTGTGTATACTGAATTATCAATTTATCATGTAAATTATGGGAATTATTTTCTTGAGGTGTTCAATAAAGAGTATTTGTATTGTACAACAGACACAACAACATTGTCAACAACAACACCAGCAACACAAGTTATTTCAATGATGCCTCTAAGGCAGACAAAGCTGTTTATGACCATTATAACTTTCAACTCTATTTTTCGTGTGTTAGAGTTCAAAATTCAATATTTTTTTTAATACATGTAATGGTTTTAACACACAACATGCTAAATTCCTGTTTCTTTCAGATGTTGCGCAATAGCATTAGAACAAGAAATTGAAAAAAGTGCAAAAGGATATGAGGAAGAGGAAAAAAAGCGAGCTGGTCTATGGAAAGTAGAGAAGAAGACAGTATCCGCTACACAGAAGTGTAGGAAGTGCGAACACAGTGTCAGTTACACAGGTACACATTGAATAGATGATGATGATTTCTGCCTGTTATCCCTCATTAGGGACATAGGGCTCGCAGAAGAGTTTTCCATTTGTCGCGATCTTGAGCGGCTACTTCCAGCTCTTTCCAGTCGAGACCAATTGACCCAGCCTCCGTCTCAACTGATCGCCTCCATGTAGTAAGGGGGCGTCCCGACCTTCTACTGCCAGTAGCTTGCCAGCGGAGACTCTGCTTGGGCAAGTGGTTGTCCGGTCTACGGAGTGCGTGTCCGATCCATCGCCATTTCCTCTCCAGGATTTCCTGCCTTATGGGCTTCTGGTCAGTCATCTCCCACAGCCTCACGTTTGAGATGGTTCGCGGCCAGTATATACCCAGGATACGCCGCAGGCACTTGTTGATAAACACCTGCAGCCGATTGGTGATATCTTGTCTTACTAGCCACGTCTCGCATCCGTACAGTAGGACTGACTTGACGTTGGAGTTGAACACTCTGATTTTTGTACGCCGCGTGATCACACTGGACGTCCAGACAGGTTTCAATTGCGCGTACGCTGCTCGTGCCTTGTTGATGCGCGCCTCTACATCGCTGTCTGCACCCCCTGTCGGATCGACCACACTTCCCACGTACGTGAATCGCTCGACTTGTTCGACTGCCTCCCCGTTGACATATATCGACGCCGTGTCCGAAGTGTTAAGACGCATGTCCTTCGTCTTCGAGCAATTTATGCGCAGGCCTTCTTCTGCAGCGAACTTAGAGAGGTCCTGCGTCTTGGACTGAAGTTGCTCGCGTGACGTTGCAAACAGACAGAGACATAGAATAGAATAGAATAAAATAAAATTTTATTCAGACAACACACCATAACAAAGCAAATTTACAAAAATCGTTACATAACAAAAAATTGTGAGGCTGAAATGGTCTCCACTCAGCAATGCAGTTGGCATGACTTAGCGATGTCAACGGTGCTAGTTTTCTGTGGAGCCAGTGAATTATTTACAGCCAATCATTTTCATAACGTTTGTTCCGGTCTTGCCATGGCTCAACTGAGCCTGAAGTCCGCTCGGCAACCTAATCCCAGGAATTGACGTAGGCAGTAGTTTTTACTGCGACTGCCATCTGACCTCCCAAAAGGGAAACCCAGTATATTGTTTGTAAACCACTTATTGTTACAAAAAAATCATAGACTGCACTTTTCTCGATAAATTATTTGTATAATTGTATTTATATTGTGATATGAACAAAAATGATTCGTGATTGAGACTTCCCCTGCGTGGGATGTGGTATGTGGTGGTGCTGGGGCGTGAGGGTATGACCACTAAAGGGGCTGAGGGAAGAGCAGGTGGCGCAAGTAGGTAGCCTAGCGGTATAATGCATGGCTTTCTATCCGAGGGCCGCAATTTCGAACGTCAGATTTCGTAGGAAATTTATGTAGGAAATACCATTTGATATTTACCAGTAGCACATTGATGAAGGAAAACTTCGTGAGGGAACCAGACTCAATCCCAATAAGAGCTAACTGCCGCTCTGGGTTGGACGGTCAGATGGTAGTCTTAAAAAACCGGCCAGTCGACTGCGTGTCGGACTCGCGCACGATGGGTTCCGTACCATTATCTATAAATACGGCGAAAAATCATGTCTGTTGTGTGGGAGCTCCTTTAAATATTTATTTTGTTCTGGTTTTTAGTATTTGTTCTTATAGCGGCAACAAAAATACATCATCTGTAAAAATTTCAATTGTCTAACTGTCACGGTTCATGAGGTACAGCCTGGTGACAGACAGACAGCGAAGTCTTAGTAATATGGTCATGTTTTTACCCTTTGGGTATAGAACTCTAAACTCTAGAGCGTATGCTAACTCTTAGGATTAGATTGCCAAGCGAGCACCAGCCTCCATTAAGCCGTATTGGAGTATTTTATGCAACATCAACTCCACATCACCAATCTATTCTAATTAACTTTATCTTATTAAAGGAACGTATGAGCACGCTACGTTGCTAAAAGAGAAGCTGCCTGCGGCGCAGCTGCGGCTGGAGGGTCTGCTGAAAGACGTTAACGAGTCTTATTGCACGTACCAGCACCAGGCACTGCTGGCTTACTATCAGGTGAGTTCTCATAACCCAACATATGGGGTGTAATCGTTAAGTGTAGCCAGGCGATATTCCGCAAAAAACAGGTATCAGAAAACTGTCGCAACTCAGCGTCCAACATGAAAGGACAATAGGGATATACGTATGTTCGAGTCGCAAACACGTCCACATTGCGCGCAGCTGCTGTGACCATACAGGCCGCCGTGCCTAATCTGGACTCTTATGAATACTCACAATTTCGATACAATTCATAACTACGTCGAAACCGGTTTGTAACAACACTATCAACCAAAGATTGGGCTCCTTATTTTTTTTTATAGAAGACTATTTTTGCCTTTCTGCATGTGGAAGACCCAGGTCCACATTAGGTCATTACACTTTGTCAATTGGACTGATTTAAAAAACGCATTAATATTTCATTACCATTAGGTAGCAAAGAAGCACTTGCATAGAAATCCAGTGCTTTTTCTGCAACCTGTGTGGACACACACTTTAATCGATTCCACTGTCTGTCTAAACTAAATCAATAAACAATTTCCAGATAGAAGAATTTATCTCCGAAACTGTCCAAGGCAACGTAGGAGCCGTCAGGGAAGCCCTAAGCCTCGTGCTGCAAGAGCTACGCGCGAGCAGCTCCATCACCTGCCTAAAGATGGAGTACTTCACCGACTCCTTGAAACGCTGGGCTCGTGCGTTGTGCGGCGCTTTACTAGCCAAGAGTGATGTGAGGCAGCTACTGTTCCTGCTACACCAGTTGTTCAGGTAATGTAACTTTCTTAGCGGGCGTAGAAGCCACTAGAGATGCCCTAAGCCTCGTGCTGCAAGAGCTGCGCGCGAACAGCTCCATCACCTGCCTAAAGATGGAGTACTTCACCGACTCCTTGAAACGCTGGGCTCGTGCGTTTTGCGGAGCTTTACTGGCCAAGAGCGATGTGAGGCAGCTACTGTTCTTGCTACACCAGTTGTTCAGGTAATGTAACTTTCTTAGCGGGCGTAGAAGCCACTAGAGATGCCCTAAGCCTCGTGCTGCAAGAGCTGCGCGCGAGCAACTCCATCACTCGCCTAAAGATGGAGTACTTCACCGACTCCTTGAAACGCTGGGCTCGTGCGTTGTGCGCAGCTTTACTGGCCAAGAGCGATGTGAGGCAGCTACTGTTCTTGCTACACCAGTTGTTCAGGTAATGTAACTTTCTTAGCGGGCGTAGAAGCCACTAGAGATGCCCTAAGCCTCGTGCTGCAAGAGCTGCGCGCGAACAGCTCCATCACCTGCCTAAAGATGGAGTACTTCACCGACTCCTTGAAACGCTGGGCTCGTGCGTTTTGCGGAGCTTTACTGGCCAAGAGCGATGTGAGGCAGCTACTGTTCCTGCTACACCAGTTGTTCAGGTAATGTAACTTTCTTAGGCAGCGTAGAAGTCACTAGAGATGCCCTAAGCCTCGTGCTGCACGAGCTGCGCGCAAGCAGCTCCATCACCTGCCTAAAGATGGAGTACTTCACCGACTCCTTGAAACGCTGGGCTCGTGCGTTGTGCGGAGCTTTACTGGCCAAGAGCGATGTGAGGCAGCTATTGTTCTTGCTACACCAGTTGTTCAGGTAATGTAACTTTCTTAGCGGGCGTAGAAGCCACTAGAGATGCCCTAAGCCTCGTGCTGCAAGAGCTGCGCGCGAGCAACTCCATCACTCGCCTAAAGATGGAGTACTTCACCGACTCCTTGAAACGCTGGGCTCGTGCGTTGTGCGGAGCTTTACTGGCCAAGAGCGATGTGAGGCAGCTACTGTTCCTGCTTCATCAATTGTTCAGGTAATCTGTAAGTTTTGTATGATATTTCCCTTCTAAAGATATTATTTCACTTAAAAACGATGAATGCATGCATTTTACAGCCCAGTAGTGCAATGCGACGAAGCTACTTCACCAGTTGTTTAGGTGGTCCGACAGTATTGAAATATCTGATATTTTCAAAGGCAACGTAGGAAACAGAGAAATCCTTGATCAAACCTTGTGCTTCAGAAGTACTCCAGGGTATTTTTTAGCGAGCTGTTTAATTTTAGCAGTTGAAGACGCGCTCCAGTTTTAAAAGCTATTCGGCAACATTGGTTGTATGTTTTAGACAAACGCACTCGGTGCGATGGGCGGCGCCTTTAATCCGACTCCCTATGTGTGACACCAGTGATGCGGCACGAGCTATGGCCATATTGGATCTCATGCTCTGTGCACCCGTCTTGGAGACGGCCAAGGAGTGTACTGAAGGTATGATAACATTGATAAAATAACGCTAAGTTGTACATCAGACACCTTCCCTAAGGCTGCCTTTCCACTGAGGCGGATAATGCTATTGGTTGATTCCGGCACGTCTTCTCTTATCTGTGCCTTGCCTTAGAGGAAAGGCAGGCTAACTCACCTAAAACATAGCACAGATCTTCGTTTGGGTCTCCAGGGTTGGTCGTCAATTGTTTCATATACGTCACCGGGCAAAATGGGTGCTGAAAAATAATAGGGTTGGTCGCAAGTCTTTACAGATGGCGCCAGCATAGCTTGTACCTGTCAGTCCTACAAATAGTGTAAAAACTTGTTTTTTTTTTTGAATTTTCTGGTCTGGATGGACTTGGACTCCATAAGCCAAATCCCATAGAACAATACTAGTGATAGGTACAAACTATATTGGCGCCATCTGGCCAAACCGTGGTCAGTTTCCAACCCAATGGGTGCCCCCAAATTCAGTTGAATTTGATGATATCCCAAGCAGCATGAGAATTAAACATATAAGCGAAGGTAATGTCACTGCCAAAAGGCTTACAGCTGATTCACTAGTCGAATTTAAGTTTCCTTTACTTTTTGTGTTTGTGCCGTCCACAATTTAGCTAAATATACGGACTGTAACCTTCTCAGCAGAGAACGAGGAGTTGTGGGAGGAGGTGGACCGGCACGGCGCCGCCGGGGCCGTCAGCGAAGGCGCCCTGCGGGAGCAGGACCTGCTCGCGCTGCTGAAGGCTTTCCCACTGCGAGCGCTCGTTGCCCGGCTAGTACTTTTACAGAGGACTGTAAGTACTCTTCTTGTACCTATAGATATGTGGATGTACAGTATTTTCGTGGTTTCAGTGTTAAGCAGTAGTTTAGTTGTGGTAGGAGGGAGTGGGGCTGGGGTCGATAGCAAAGTTGCCGTTTCGTGAACAAAACGCGTTAGCACTGTTGAAGGCTTTCCTGTAAACATTTTGACATGTTTGTTCAATTAGTTCTATTTCCTCATCATGCTTTTTTATTACTTACCGAAAAGATTTACCTGCAAACGAGTTGACCAATATAACAAGACCCCAAGGAGGATTTTTTTCCTCCTTCTAGCTCCATAAATTGTATGTATCTCTGCTACAGCCCCAAGAAATTTCATAAAGATCAGAAAAACGTTACTAAAGTTATCGTCGGACAAATGCCGAGACGTCCCAGTAGCCAGGTGACAGTTCGGTCTGGAGTTGTTTGTAAGAACTCACTTCGCTTACGCTCCGCAAGCTCGAAAATTCTCTAGAGTAGGCTATGTATGTACAGTCGGAACTGTAGAGGAATAAGTAAGCATGAAGTGGTCACTCCATACACTTGGTTATTACCTCGAAAGATGAAGGTTAGACGACTAAGCATTGAGGTTGGAGCAAGTATGGAGCATGCCCCTACCCGCTCCTCCCTTTGTCTCTTATATACGTCTAGCATATAGAGTGAGCTGAGCACTTATTTTTTTTTTTGGTCGGAATTGTTAGAACTATTTATAATGTATGGGTGCTTAAACTCTTTGTTCCAGGACATAACCCAAACCCGTCCATACGAGTGGGAGCAGCACTTGCGCGACGTGGTGCGCGCGTGCTGCGGCGTGCGCGCGCTGCTGGGCGTGCTGGCGCGCGCGGCGCGGGCGCACGCCGTGTACGCGCACCTGCGCGCCGAGCTGCGCGCGCTGGCCCAGCATGCCATGTGCGCTGTTGCTGAGTTGCACAACCATAACAGGTATTGTTGTCAGCAGGCTCTATGACAATACGATATATTCTCGGACGGAGGTGTACTATCTTGATGTAGGTAAACACAACATGCATATCAATATTAAAACTATGAAATATACTTAGGTACACCAATTTCACATAAAACCGTATTTAATTACTCCAAAGAGAAACAGATCTTAGAAAGAATTTAATCTAGATTTTCACACCACTTATTCGTATAGGTACGGGCTTTTTCTTCCCTGCCAGGAGGGAACAAAGTGGCACATTTCTGTTCTGGGACATTACTTTTTTCTGCCAGCTTGTCATTACAAACTAATTTCTTACTGATTTAATCGTTGCATTATAATTAGAAATCTTAAATATATAAAAGAAGAAACTGACTGACTGACTGACATATCAACGCACAGCCTAAACCGCTGGGTCTAGAGTTTCCAAATTTGGCATGTAGGTCCCTTATAAGGTCTAGGGGTGCACTAAGAAAGGATTTTTCAAAATTCACCCCGTAAGGGGGTGAAATGGGGGTCCAAAGTTTGTATGGGGAAACAAGATTTGTTAGACTGTTTTATTTGAAACTTCACAGGAGTATTCCTAACAATAAATATGTAAACACGTGTTCCAGGTTTTTTGAAAATTCAACCCCATAAAGGGGAAAATGGGGGTGAAAAAGTCTTAAAATCAACATGGGTATCTTTTCTATGGTTTATCGGGTCGCTGATTACGAAAACACCAATGATTTTATGATATAACGTGGTGGGCGTGAAATATCATCCCCCTGTTGGGGTGCGATAGGGTTGAAATTACTAAATATCAATCAATATGGGAGATGGGAGTCGATTTATGGTATTTTGGGACGTTAATTAAGTACGAAAATGGCATCAATATCGAAATTTTTGTTAAAGAAATAATTTTACCTCCGGGATTGGAAGGTTGTATAGAGAATTTTTTACCGTTGAACCGATTTAAATAAAACTTGATATAATAGATAGTTTGAATCCCGGGAAACGACTAAGGGTTATTTTCATTGAAAAAATTAACCCTTAAAGGGGTGAAAAGAGGGTTGGTAGTTTATATAGGATTTTTTCACAGCTGAACCGATTTAGATGAAACTTGGTATACAGCGTAGCTTGGGTAAGCGTTGGTAGCCTGACGGTAATGACGTCTGACTTTCAATCCGAAGGTCCCGGGTTCAAACCCCGGCTCGTACCAATGAGTTTTTCGGAACTTATGTACGAAATATAATTTGATATTTACCAATCGCTATACGGTGAAGGAAAACATCGTGAGGAAACCTGCATACATCCGCGGAGAAATTCAAAGGTGTATGTGAAGTTCCCAACCCGCTTTGGGCTAGCGTGGGGACTATAGCCTGATCCCTCTCGTGCATGAGAGGAGGCCTGTGCCCAGCAGTGGGACGTATAGAGGCTAACATATTATTATTATTATTGGTATACAGATAGTTTGAGGCCCGGGGAGGAAAAAAAATAGTAATTTTTCGCGAAAACTACCCTTAAAGGTAAAAAAGTTAAGGGTGAAACGGGGGTTGCAGGTTTTTATAGGGAATTTTAAACAGTTGAACCGATTTAGACGAAACTTGGTATATAGTAAGTGTGAATCCCTGTAAATGACTAAGGGTTGTTTTCGTTCCGAAAATCATCCCTTGAAGGAAAAAGGGATTGGAATTTTGATAAGGAAATTTTTAACACCTGGACCGATTTAGATGAAACTTAATGCTAATTAGCATACAGATAGTTTGAGTCCCGAGAAGGAACATAAAATTGTTTTTACCTCGAAAATCAGCCCATCAGAAATCAAAAATCAAAAAACAAATAACTTTATCGTGTGGCGTATCAAATAAAAGGGCCTTAATGTGAGGATCTCTAATTAGTATAATTTTAACATACATAACTTTGAAGTTATTAAAAAAAAGGTGTAAATTAATCAATATCGGAAACTGTTCGACAGAAAATTTTGCAAAAATTACAGATATAATAGTTATTTACGTATAAATTACAGGAAAACTAATAAGAGTGCAGCCAAGCACCAGTCCGACTTAAGACAAAAATAAATAAATCGGGGTACGTGTCCGATTCGCACTCAGCCGCCCTATTAATTCTCATGAAATCATGCTGAAAGCGTCTTTTTTCAAAAATGTAATAAAAAAGTTGTTCGTACGAAACCTTTGAGGCGCAAGTAAGACCCGTACTTGCGTGTTTTTTTTTTCCTAAAATCGTTACTTAAAGTGGTGAAATGGGGGGGTTAAACGTTTGTATGGGGCATTTTTAAATGTTGAACCGATTTAGATGAAACTTGGTATGGAGATAGTTTGGGTCCCGGGAAGGGGCAAAATTGTATTTATCCCGAAAAACAAAGCTTACGGGGGTGCATAGCAAAGGGGTTGGAAGTTTTATATAGAATTATTTTCAGTTGAACCGATTTAGATGAAACTTGATATAGAGAAAGTTTGAGTCTCGAAAAACGACATACGATAGTTTTATCCCGAAAATCAACCCTTTAAGAGATGAAAAGGGGGTTGAAAGTTTATATGGGGAATTGATAACCGCTGAACCTATTTAGATGATTTGGTATAGAGATAGTTTGAGTTCTGGGGATGGATACATAATAGTTATCCCAGAAGTCATTCCCTAAGAGGGTAAAAAGGGGGGTCAATTACTAATTCTACGCAAAGGAAGTCGCGGGGAAAAACTTTTATTCAAGAGTAGAAATCTGCATTAATCATAATGTACGCGGGCGAAGCCGCGGGCAACTGCTAGTTTAAAATAAATATGATTCATTAAATTTAAACTTTCGTGAGACATATTAACATTATAAAATAACACGGTTACACTCACGGCACTTTAGTCACGTCTCGCGACATGTGCTTGAAGATGGAGACCTAGGCTCTCCGAAACATGTCGCGAGACGTGACTAAAGTGCCGTGAGTGTAACCATGTTATTTTATAATATAAATATGATTCAACAATAAAAATAAATGCTCTAAGGTGGTGTGAAAAGCAGTATGCGTTACATAGGAGCTATTTTCACCTTGGGCGTTGTTGAGTAATTTGAGTAATACGAAATAGAATAATGAGGCGTTAATCCCTCACTACGCTCAGGAGTGTACTTTAGAAACCCTCGCTATTCTCGGGATTCTATTATATTCTCCGTTGCTTCGTTTAGGATTCAATGCACGCCCTAGCCGAAAATATAGCATTTTTCACTCTTGTAACACATTCTACTATTAATTGAATGTAAATAGATACAAAATAAAACTTGTGACCTAATCATCTTACCTTTATAACAGAGACTCTTACCCCAAAGAAGCGGCAGTTCAGATCGAGGCTGAGCTGGAAGCCATATTCCTCGGCGGCTGGGAGGTCCTCGACCCCACGCAGACCAGAGGAGCTACCGAGGCCCCGCCGGCGACGCTGCTGCGGCCTGCGGTCCGGACAGCCTACTGTGTGGCGCTGATGACGAACTTACATGGTTAGTTGACATTATAACAGAGACTCTTACCCCAAAGAAGTGGCAGTTCAGATCGAGGCTGAGCTGGAAGCCATATTCCTCGGCGGCTGGGAGCTCCTCGATCCCACGCAGACCAAAGGAGCTACCGAGGCCCCGCCGGCGACGCTGCTGCGGCCTGCGGTCCGGACAGCCTACTGTGTGGCGCTGATGACGAACTTACATGGTTAGTTGACATTATAACAGAGACTCTTACCCCAAAGAAGTGGCAGTTCAGATCGAGGCTGAGCTGGAAGCCATATTCCTCGGCGGCTGGGAGCTCCTCGATCCCACGCAGACCAAAGGAGCTACCGAGGCCCCGCCGGCGACGCTGCTGAACCTGCGGTCCGGACAGCCTACTGTGTGGCGCTGATGACGAACTTACATGGTTAGTTGACATTATAACAGAGACTCTTACCCCAAAGAAGTGGCAGTTCAGATCGAGGCTGAGCTGGAAGCCATATTCCTCGGCGGCTGGGAGCTCCTCGATCCCACGCAGACCAAAGGAGCTACCGAGGCCCCGCCGGCGACGCTGCTGCGGCCTGCGGTCCGGACAGCCTACTGTGTGGCGCTGATGACGAACTTACATGGTTAGTTGACATTATAACAGAGACTCTTACCCCAAAGAAGTGGCAGTTCAGATCGAGGCTGAGCTGGAAGCCATATTCCTCGGCGGCTGGGAGCTCCTCGATCCCACGCAGACCAGAGGAGCTACCGAGCCCCCGCCGGCGACGCTGCTGCGCCCTGCGGTCCGGACTGCCTACTGTGTGGCGCTGATGACGAACTTACATGGTTAGTTGACATTATAACAGAGACTCTTACCCCAAAGAAGTGGCAGTTCAGATCGAGGCTGAGCTGGAAGCCATATTCCTCGGCGGCTGGGAGCTCCTCGATCCCACGCAGACCAAAGGAGCTACCGAGGCCCCGCCGGCGACGCTGCTGCGGCCTGCGGTCCGGACAGCCTACTGTGTGGCGCTGATGACGAACTTACATGGTTAGTTGACATTATAACAGAGACTCTTACCCCAAAGAAGTGGCAGTTCAGATCGAGGCTGAGCTGGAAGCCATATTCCTCGGCGGCTGGGAGCTCCTCGATCCCACGCAGACCAGAGGAGCTACCGAGCCCCCGCCGGCGACGCTGCTGCGCCCTGCGGTCCGGACTGCCTACTGTGTGGCGCTGATGACGAACTTACATGGTTAGTTGACATTATAACAGAGACTCTTACCCCAAAGAAGTGGCAGTTCAGATCGAGGCTGAGCTGGAAGCCATATTCCTCGGCGGCTGGGAGCTCCTCGATCCCACGCAGACCAAAGGAGCTACCGAGGCCCCGCCGGCGACGTTGCTGCGGCCTGCGGTCCGGACTGCCTACTGTGTGGCGCTGATGACGAACTTACATGGTTAGTTGACATTATAACAGAGACTCTTACCCCAAAGAAGTGGCAGTTCAGATCGAGGCTGAGCTGGAAGCCATATTCCTCGGCGGCTGGGAGGTCCTCGACCCCACGCAGACCAGAGGAGCTACCGAGGCCCCGCCGGCGACGCTGCTGCGGCCTGCGGTCCGGACAGCCTACTGTGTGGCGCTGATGACGAACTTACATGGTTAGTTGACATTATAACAGAGACTCTTACCCCAAAGAAGTGGCAGTTCAGATCGAGGCTGAGCTGGAAGCCATATTCCTCGGCGGCTGGGAGCTCCTCGATCCCACGCAGACCAAAGGAGCTACCGAGGCCCCGCCGGCGACGCTGCTGCGGCCTGCGGTCCGGACAGCCTACTGTGTGGCGCTGATGACGAACTTACATGGTTAGTTGACATTATAACAGAGACTCTTACCCCAAAGAAGTGGCAGTTCAGATCGAGGCTGAGCTGGAAGCCATATTCCTCGGCGGCTGGGAGCTCCTCGATCCCACGCAGACCAAAGGAGCTACCGAGGCCCCGCCGGCGACGTTGCTGCGGCCTGCGGTCCGGACTGCCTGCTGTGTGGCGCTGATGACGAACTTACATGGTTAGTTGACATTATAACAGAGACTCTTACCCCAAAGAAGTGGCAGTTCAGATCGAGGCTGAGCTGGAAGCCATATTCCTCGGCGGCTGGGAGCTCCTCGATCCCACGCAGACCAGAGGAGCTACCGAGCCCCCGCCGGCGACGCTGCTGCGCCCTGCGGTCCGGACTGCCTACTGTGTGGCGCTGATGACGAACTTACATGGTTATAGTCATCATCTTTATAGCGTTTTACCGGCTTTTACCACGGTTGGGGTTCGTTTGGTAAAGTAAACCCATGAATTGGCGTAGGAACTAGTTTTTAAGAAAGCGTCTTCCAACTGACCTTTCAATCCAGATGGTAAACTAGGCCTTATTGGGATTAGCTCTGGGTTCCGCACTATGTTTTCTTCACTGAAAAGCGACTGCTAAATATTAAATGATATTTCGTACATAAGTTCCGAACAACTCAGTGGTACGGATTTAATCTTACCGTTGTAGTAGTTGTAGTGACAATGTAACGGCCACCTTCGTAATTTTGTAAATTATAATTTATAACAAAGTTCAAAAATTGCGTGTTAAGTTTTTAGGCGTACAGCGGTTTTGAAAAAATAGGCAATTGAAATTTTGTTTTTTTAATGTTTCGTGATTTAGCACAATTCTGAAATAATAAATAGTTATTAATGTTATTATAATTTATACTAAAATATGTTTTTTAATAAGTTCTGTGCAATAAGTACTGCACATTTTTCGTGAGCAATGAATAATGCAAGCTTATTTCAAAAACGAAATTTCTTAAATTACAGAAAAACAGCCTATTGTGGTAGACTGTCTGTCACTGTCGCTGTCTCTGTCTTGCGGGCAGTGCGTCCACGTTGTTTCACGAGCCGCGAGCTGCGACGACAACGCCGAAACCCCGGCCATGGTGGTCGACTTCCTCGTGCAGGTATGATTGGCTGGTGGAGGATGCCATTATACAGGGTGTCCTTAAAACTAATGTTTAGGCTTGAAGAGCTGGTAGAACAGCTGATGGGCAGATTAAGCAAATTTGGTGTATGAAAATGGCACAGTTTTCAAGGTATTGGCACTTTTATATCTTAATCTAAAGCTTCAAGTAGTCATTTTGCCAGTATTTCGAAAAAAAGCCTTTTTCATAAACTTAACTAACTTAATTGGTTGGTTGGTGGTTTTTTTTAGTGAAGTCAGCGGCAATAGTATCTTCCTACACGAAGGTCGCAAAAATATGTGATACGCTCTTATGGTCCTACAAATAAGAGCGTCTCACATATTTGTGCGGTCTTCTTGTAAGGAGATACTAAATTGCCGGTGACTGTACCATATCGATTGGCATCCAAAAAATTGGGAAAAATCGATTTGTTCACATATTGTATTTTGTTAATCTGTACATAGCTATTGACTAATATAAGCACAAAAGTGACATATGGTAGCTAAATCAAATCAAATCATCATACATTAGGTACTTTACTAGATAACGATACGTCGTGTGCGAACCTCATCACTGCATTTGTGGGACGATGGTTGAGGCTAACGGGCACCACGGCCTAAGCTGCATGCGGTGCGCAGGCCGAATACCGAGACACCACGCCATTAACGAGTTAATACGTCGCGCGATGGTATCGGCTAATGTGCCCTGCGTTCTAGAGCCGCAAGGCTTAAGCCGCACAGATGGCAAGAGACCGGACGGGCTTACGCTAATACCTTGGTCAAAAGGCCGCAGTCTAATTTGGGATGCCACTTGTGTGTGCACGTTTGCCCCCTCCCACATCACCCATACCACCAAAACATCAGGTGCAGCTGCCGAAAATGCTGCCAAACTCAAACGCAACAAATATTGCAACCTAATGCCAGCATATGACTTTGCCCCCGTCGCCATAGAAACGGCTGGGCCTTGGTGCGCGGAGGCTAAGACACTGGTCAGAGCTTTGGGGCGGCGTCTGAGAGATAGGGGCTGCGACCCACGCTCCGGATCCTACCTGGTCCAACAAATTTCACTCGCTGTGCAACGCGGCAATGCTGCCAGCATTTTTGGCACTTTCGGACCAGGTGGGAGCCGAAACTAGACACCATTGTGTTATAGAAATAAGTCTGACATGTAATTGAATATTACCAATAATAGTTATGCAATAAAGAATTGAGGTATTTTATTCGTAGTAAACTTAGAACATACAAAAAAAAAAAAGCATTTTAAACATAAAACAGAGTTTACCACGAAATCCGAAAGGAATATGGTTTCGAAAGCTAGCTACCCTCACTGAACCATTACGAAAATCGGTTTTATGTATATTCTATCAAATGTGTATGTCTGGCAGGTAGCATTAAAACCGAAAAGGCAATGCAACGGCTCGTGCATGGACGCGGCGCGCGAATGTCTTCCCAAACTACTGTCTGCCCACGACTACCTATACACCAGGGCGGTGCACAGCATAGCGTATGTTCACCAGTGTAAGTTTGTTTCTGATCATGCAAGGGCAACTAGTTGAGAAAGTTGTTTTAAGATGGCATTATGTGAATACAAGATGTTTCTTTATTTTACAGTGGATCCATTACAACCATCGGCCGCCATTTTGAAACCGTTCTGCCTTCAAAGATGGCGTCCGTCGACGGGCGAGATACGCGCGGTGCTCGACGACTGGTCGCAACGCAGTCCGCTACTCTTGCCGTGTCTATTGCAAGAACTCAGTTACACACCTTACGAGTGAGTTACAAGTATTAGTGAAACCACTACGGTGGCGGCCATTTTGAACGTCTGTTCTCAAAGATGGCGGCCGTCGTGTGAGATACGCGCTGTGCTCGCAACACAGTCCGCTTCTGCTGCGGTGCTTACTACAGGAGCTCAGTAATACACTTTACGAGTGATTTACAATATTAGTGAACCCACTACAGTTGGCGGCCATTTTGATGTTCTGCTTTCAAAGATGGCGGCCGTCGACGGGCGAGATACGCGCGGTGCTCGACGACTGGTCGCAACGCAGTCCGCTACTGTTGCCGTGTCTATTGCAGGAGCGCAGGTTATACAAACATCTTACGTGATACGTGATTTACGATATTAGTGAAACAACTACAATGGTGGCCTGGCGACCATTTTGAAGTTTTCAAAGATGGCGGCCGTCAAAAAGCGAGATTCAAAATGGCGCGTGGCGTGAACGTTCGCATGCGAGGCAGCTCAAGCATACGGACCTGAACACGTCCACTGGCTTATCAAGCTCATACATTCTACTCTTTGTCGTGCATAGCTTGAACATAATGAACATGCTTATGGTTTTATGAATAATTTCTTTAAAAAACACTTCATAACACGTTGTGCAATCCGTATATTTCCAGCGGTCTGTCTCTGGAGTCGCAGCTGACGATTGGTTCGTGGCTGTGCGCGCTGCCGGCGCCCGCGCCGGACTGGGCTTGGAGCGTGCTAGTGCGGCTGCGTGTGCACAGGTATAGTCTGACTGACCAAATTGTGCAGTAACAGTAGAAGTAATAAGCTATACTCTTCCATTTTTTGTGGTGAGGGTACGTGCGTAAGCGTACTTTTGCTATATAGGTTACATACAGGTTGATCAATTGTGGGTTATTTTCTTTTTTTAAACATTAACATAACATAAACTTGACTTACTCGTTATTGCATAACTCTTTTTTTTAACACGACGGTGCCAAACAAACATAGGACCCGCTTGATGCTATAAAGCAGTACCAAAGGCTATGGACGCCTGCAACTCCAGATGCGTCACGTGCGCGTTGCCGTCTCTTTAATATTGAGGAGGTTTCACTGTGTAGCTAAAGGGACAAAAAGGTCGCCCGTCATAAACACACTGCATCCTCTGAACTCAAAGAAAAACAGTTTAAGTAAAAAAAAAACATTATTTACTTACATCATTATCAAAAAGCTGAATTTCTTTATTTATCTATAAAATACCGATCAATGAAAACTGACATGTTCGGGTATTTGAATAGTTATAACGGTGATGTCTGTCAATATGCACTATGCAGGTCTAGCTGGCGCATGCCGCTGGACGCGCCGCCGCCTGAGAACACGCAAAACGTTTTCGCGGAGGCCTACGCGGTGCTGTCAAGTTCCTGGGGACATTCCTTGCCACTGGTAAGCATTGAAATAATATAATAATATATTATGGGACAATCTTACACAAATCAACCTAGTCCCACAGTAATCTCAATAAGGCTTGTGTTGTGGGTACTAGGCGACGATATATATAATAGATAGATAGAGATAAATACTTACTTAAATACATAATAAAACATCCGTAACCCAGGAACAAATATCCGTGATAGTAAGTAAGTAAGTAAGTAAGTTTATTGACATCAAAAGGATTACAACTATGTATACATGATAAACACACAAATAAATGCCCTGACCAGGATTCCAACTCGGGGCCTCCTGCTTCATAGGCAGGATCACTACCGACTAGGCTAGGAGGCTGTTATAATATCACATTTTAAAGTCTCCGAGTTGAAACGGAATAATTATTGACGAGACGACGAACGAGAGATGCGAATTATTCGAAGACGCCTGTACCAATTTGGATCAATATTTGATCATGGAGAAATCGAGGAAACGCTTCAAATATAGGCATACATATCGATTTGAGTATTCTCTACGGTAGCTCGGATAGGTGGAGTAGGCTAAGTGAAGTCTGCTCTGTTTTGTTTAATATTATAAAGTATTTGTTGGTATAGATCTGCGAGTACGGCGCGCCAGCCTTATGCCGCGTGGCGGCCGTGCGCGCGCCTGTCGCGGCGCACGCGCTGCCTCTCGTCATGGCCGCCATGATGCACTCGCCTGCATCCGTCTCGCTCACACCGCAGTAAGTTCAAAGCCCGTCTCGTTCACACGACAGTGTGTACATAGTGCGCGTACGTGGGTTGCCGGCAGAGTCATATAGACGGCCGAGCGTAACGAGGCCGGATAGTTACCAGGCTGGCAACCCCTTTTCACGCCGAGGTATGTATAGTGCTTTTCTCAAACATGCAATGAAATAAATATGAAAATTATCCATTTTTTTTCCGACATACGTAAGGCAAAAGTCTACTCGTAAACTTGTATCAATAATGTATATGGTGACTGAATAAAAAACAAAAAAAAAATTTCAAAAGAAAAACAAAAAAAATATGCTAAAAAAAGTAAAAAAAAAGAACAAACAAAAAAAAATAACAAAAAAATTTGCAAAAAATTAATTATGATTATTGTTTTTTTTTTAATATGCATAAGTAGTGGCAGAATGTCAAATGAACCAAAAAGTAAATATCGCTTATAACCTTAAATGGCTGAATGCCATGATCCTGTGCCACAAACATATGTATGTGGAATGGAAATTAAAAAAAATTACTTCCCGGCCTAGGCCTTCAATTTTATATGAAAATCGTTACCTGTTGTCTGGAGTTGATCCGCCCTAAACGTGATACTTTGAAGCCTATTATGACGCACATAACGAAGACATTTCATTGCATGTTTGAGAAACAGTACATTATTGCAGAGGACGGGAAAGGGAAATTCGTGGATGAGCGATTTTTTCGGACGAAGCGCAGCTGAGTCCGAAAAAATAAGACGAGTCCACGAATTTCTATTCCCGCCGAGGCATATATAGTGCTTTTCTCTAAATGTGCGAGGAAATAAAGTAAAGTAAATGAAATCAATTACAGATTTTGGTTACGTTATTAGCGTTCAATGTCATGAATTAGCTTCCCCTCTATAATTTTTTTTAAAGTATTAAGAACTATGTATACTGCCAATTTTCATTCAAATAATATTTAAAAAGAAATTTTCGTCAAAAGCTATTTCAGACAGTATTAAATATGCTCCTTTTATGCAACAGATACAAGATTAAACCTTAAAAATAGTTGTTTTGTCTATGATTGTATTAAGCCTCTTTCGCACGATCAGACGCGGTGCTATGACAAAGAACGAGACAACCAAGGTTTTTGATCTAACTATCTCGCTCTATCCTACAGTTTGAAGGGATTGCCGTTCAGACGGTGTATAGACGTCGCTTAAGTATTGGCTGTTTGAAATGATATTTCTTAGTCGGATGAAAAGTTTAAAAGGTAAAAAACAATACAGTAATGGATTTTACTAGTCAACGCCTAAAATATGTATACACTTTGAACCTTATTACAATGGAGTAAGGTGCAAAAGTGTATACATATTTATGACGTTGACAAATTACTTCACGGCCGCTAAAACAGGTAAATAATGATTTTTATTTTTTTAAATTCGTTTTGGTAAAAAATGAAGAACTTCACGTACTCATTTTGCTACAGTAAGCTGAAAATTTCCGAGCACATTGGAGAAAAAGTAATTAATTTAACATTCTTAACAGTGTTTACCGATCATTGACAGGTTCTCATCTCTGACGAGTACATTACTGGCGCCGCCACAATCCCTAGTGCAATGGGCGCGCGGAGAGAGAGCTGCCACTCCTGATATCCTGCTGAGGAGAATGCTGGCTCATGTTGAGAACCAACCGTGAGTGCTATTATTTATCCAATGTGTTGACAGTATAGTAAATATAATAATATGGCTGCTTTAACAGCTAGCTTTGGCAAGAGATATAGTTTTATTTGTGTGATGATCGCGGATATGCGGTTCTAAATGTGGATATTTTCTATGTATTTAACTATTATATTTTGTCCCTTTCTCTTTCATTTCGCTGTCTGGTATAGTTGGCGTCAAAGATATGTTTATACTTTTGCACCATAATATTTTTGACGTTGACGTACCCACAACGCAAGATTCACCAAGATTGGACTGGATTGATTTTTATTCACGAATGAAGTTAAAGCTGATAATTTTGAATTAATTGCGGAGATCGAAGCTAAAGAACCCATTTTTCCTGAATTAGGCTCGTACAGTCAGCAGCAGAAGTAGCTAAGCGGGTGAGGTGTCCAAAATAAATAATAAATAAATATTTGGGGACAATCTTACACAAATCAACCTAACCCCAAACTAAGCAAACCTTGTACTATGGGTGCTAGGCGACCATATACATACTTAGATATATAAATACATACTTATATACATAGAAAACATCCATAACTCAGGAACAAATATTTGAGATTAGCACACAAATAAATGCCCTTACCAGGATTCGAACCCGGGACCTCCAGCTTCGTAGGCAGGGTCACTACCAACTAGGCTATGGAGGCCGTTGATCTTGACACGCTCTTATTCTGATAACCATAAAGTCTTGTCAAGCTCATTTTAAACACCTCACCTGCTTAGCTACTTCTGCTGCTGATTATGTACCTGCCTTTTAACGGGAGATGTTGATAGAAAATCTATGAAGTACGTAAAAAGAGGGAATCAACAGGAATTATAGACGTGTGATAGTACATTACGCACCTATGGCAGTAAAACAAAGAAAGCCTCAGATCGCGGGTATTTGTGGCCCGAACAGAAGGTAAGGGCCATAAACAAGCGATCTGAGGCCTTCTTTATTACCGCCCGTGGTGCGTACACAATTTTACGTCTTCTCCTGGGTGTGAAGTGAGATTTGCCGCTGCGCCCGTGAGCGGCAAATCTCACTTACCGCCCAGAGTGACGTAAATAATGTGAATGACAGGTCCCCAGCGGACCGTGACGCGGCAGTGTCGACGTGGCTGCAGGCGCTGTGCCACGCGGGGCTGGCGGGGGCTCCGCTGGCGGCCGCGGACGCTCTGCTGCTGACCACACATACCTACAATATACAGGTATACTCATTAGACATGATGACATTTCTTAGTACACTGTGACGGAAGCTGTATAGTCTAGGAAATATGAATTGAACATTTACTTTTTCCACTAAAATCTTTTTGTAAATATCAAACAAAAGCTAGTTGTAAAAGTGCCACCGTTCTTCAAACAACACAATCAATATTTTTTCAATCCATGAGTAGTAGCCATTTCTGCACCCCAGTGTCGGAGCGACTCATAATTAAGCGTTTGTTTTCACTAGTCAAGGCTATACGACTTTGAAAATAAATAGTATAATCGCGTGTAAAAAAAATGCACTTTAGTCACTCCGGCTCCCAAGTAAGGATTAGTGCTGTTATGAACAATAGATATGGGTGCTCGACTTCTCATTGTCCGGTAAGTGTTTACGCCGAACAAAAGATCGCAAAGTAGATAAGAAGTTACCAATAGTTATTTGTGCAACAAGAGAGGAAAGTTGGTTTTTCTTGCGAGTGTTGATTTTGAGTCCCGAGTAAGCGAAAGGTTCTAAAATTGAATCACGAGCGATGCGAGTGCTTCTAAGTTTGAATCTTGAGCGTAGCGAGGGATCTCAAGAACACGAGATGTAAAAAACTTTCCTCTCGTGTGACACATACAACTTTTCACTTCAGTAGTGAGAACATATTAAAGTTAAAAAAAACACATTTATTTACATTACTGAATGAAAGGCAACATCATTATGACGAAAAGCTTCTAGAAACAAAATTTCACTCCCTGGAGTGAGGAAAGTGGCAACTTTCGTCACTCCCTGGAGTGATGAAAGTCGCGCTTTCGTCACTCCAGGGAGTGAGGAAAGTAGGCTTGTTCGAACTGCTGAGGTGAAAATTATATTTCTCGAACTATACAACTTCTGTGTTTTTACAAGAATTAACCATATTGTGCGAGGTGATTTGGTAGGCCATACTAAACGACTTTTACTATGAGACCAACTCCGAAATACGTCGACGTTTTCTATGGAGAGGCCAACATTTTTTTTTGAGATTTCGGGGTTGAATCCTTAAAAAAAAGTTCAGTACGACTTACCTCTCACAATATGGCTAGTTACTGAAAAAATCACCCTTTATAAAACCGCCGCTGTGGCCCGGGTAGCCTAGTGGTTAGGGCGTCTGCCGCGAATGCATAAGACGCTGGTTCAATCCCAGCCCTGGGCACCGGAGGCGTAGGTAGCTTATTCCTTTGTGTATAACATCCATATAAGTTTATATAATTTAATTTATTTATAAAGGAGGCGCCGAAACCGGAAGTGCTCAGTCACCTGGTCCGCAACGCCGCGCACGCGCCGCTGACGTGCGCGAGCGCGCTACTGGCGGCGCACGCGCACAACGAACTGCCGATCGTGTTCCCGAGACTGCTGATATTGCTCTCCGAGCAGCGCGCGAGCGGACAGAAGATACACGTCGACAATGCTCTGAAGGTGAGTCAAGTATAAGGGACGTGTGGGAACTGAAGAGGGCAGCACAGGACGCCCCAGCTTATTGGCGCGGAGTGCAAATGACACATTTAAGTTGTTAAATCAGTCCACTAGATGGCAGGCTACAACGTGCAAGAGGGCACTTTAGGTAAATGTTGGAGGCAGCACGTGGGCAGTACCTATTGGCTTGGAGTAGTAGAATGGATAGGATGGTTGCCATTTTATCGCCTATAACTCCGCTAATCTTCCAACAATTTGCAGCAAATCGGCTGCGGCATCAGCTCGGACGAGCTGGTGATACACCAGACGGCAGCGGCCCTGCTCGCGCCGGCGGGGCAGCCGTCGCTGCCGCTGTGGCGGCTCCTTATGCACTTATACCTACACTCCTCTAATATTTCGTAAGTTATACATTACAATTAGGTATTTCTACTCATATAATCAGAATTACAGTCGGCTATTGTTCGGCTGTCTTCGGCAAAAGCGGTTGTTTTATGACCCCATTTTCTGTCCATACTGACATGCTATAAAAGAGACATTCCAATCCTTTGTTGCTCTTGCGATATTTGGGTTTCATCTTTTTATGTTACTTGAAAATTTGATTTAAATAATTTGTCTCTATAAAAAAAATCGTAAACTTAACTCTAATTTTCCATTTACGAGCTAAAAGCCAAAACTATTTTATCTTATCTAGGGATATAGGGATTTCATACTTAATAAATAAGTATATGGGCTCAGTTTTGTTTCGATTAATATAACACATACAATACATGCAATCACGCCTATATCCCAAAAGGTGTAGGCAGAGATCACAGATTTCCATTTGCTACGATCAATGCAGCAAAACGGCTCTCCGTGAGCCACATCAGTCAGTAATATAAAATGTATCGGAAAATATGAGAAAAAAATGCTTGCGCGTGGAAAAAGCTGCAACTCTCCATTTTACAATCGTAAACTGACTGGGCCTTTAGACACATTGAAATCAAGACTAAATTCACCATGTTTCTGGTCAGCAAATAAAAAAATAATGTTTCGTTTACCTTACAGCTCGGACCCAGCACCAATCGGACCCCTATTCTTCTCCGGCCTCGTCAAATCCAGGACCCTATCACAACTGAAGAAACGTCTCCACGAAACCATTCTCCACCACCACAGCCAAGCAGAAACCTTCAAAACCCTCCTAAACACAAGACCTAAGCCTAAAGAGTCTAAATCTAAGTCGAACTCCCCTGAAACGTTTTTACCGAAGACTTCGATTAGTGATTTGACTGGGGAGAGTGGGAGTGAGACGGATAGTGAGGAGGTAGATGATGTGTCTGAGAGTGAGGAGAGAAGGAGGGTCAATGTGAATATGCTGGCGTATCATGAGGCTGCTGAAAAGTAAGTGGATATTATACATTTTCTCTTTTAGCTATTTGATTGCTATATATGTTTCAGTCGAGTTCTAAAATATGGATGCGATTAATTGTTGAATTTAAACACTAGACATATTAACACTATTATCACTGTATGCGGCTGTACTCACTTGTGTTTAGTTACTACGTGCGACATGTTTCGGAGAGCTTAGGCATCCTCAAGCACTAAGAGTACTAGGCGAACCGATTCACGACCCGTCGTTACGGCGCCGCGCTGCGCCATCGACTGCCGGAATTTTTGTCCATTAAATCGCATCTATATTTTAGAACTGGACTGTGATTAGGGTAACAGTTAAAAGCAAATTTAGGTACATTTCAGGCCACATAAAGGTCTAATCAATCCAATTTTAAACAAAATCCAGAACCTGAAACGCCTGTCACATGAAATGCCTTGCAAACTCGTTTTATTTATCATGCTCATTCGGTATTCTTATATTGTTTTCTTATAAAAAAACTATAGGTATATTAGTTTTTTATTGGACTTAAATGCTCTTGAGTCATAGATCTTCCTTTGTTAGGATGCTGCGCGAGTACAGCTGTTGGCTGGAGGCGGGCGAGAGATTACGCGCCACTCCGCATCATGCTGACATCGCACGCTTCATACCGTCTGGCGTAAGTATGGACTTTGTACTGAAAGTTTAGTATTTATACAGTAGCGTAGCGTTGGTAGCCTGGCGGTAAGGCGTCCGACTTTCGAACCGAAGGTCTTGGGTTCAAACCGAAGGTCTCGGGTTCAAACCTCGGATCGTACCAATGAGTTTTTTGAAACTTATATACGAAATAACATTTGATATTGACCAATTGCTACTCGGTGAAGGAGAACATCGTAAGGAAATTCAAAGGTGTATGTGAAGTCCACAACCCGCTTTGGGCCAGCGTGGGGACTATAGCCCGATCCCTCTCGTGCATCAGAGGAGGCCTGTGCCCAGCAGAGGGACGTTAATAGGCTAACATATTATATTATTATTTCGATAGAGTTTATTTAAGTTGATGAACTTCCTAACCTAACCTTAAACTGCAGGCCTTAAATACAGCGTGGGCGGAGCAGCTAAACTCCATCCGTCCCGCTCGCGCCAGCGAGGATGACGACTTGCGAGCCCCGAGACCACCCGAGGCGCCCGAGCCTCCTCTAACTCCACTTCAACGCGCCGTACAGCGGGTATTGAGGATAAGAGACCGCTCCGAAAAGAGGTAACCTTGCTGGCTTACTTTCTGCAATATTTTCTTTACCACCATGTGTATATTAACCCTTTGACCGCCAAAGCCGTCAAATCACCTGCACGGAAAGTCGTGCCCTCAGCGCCAGGACGTGATATCACGTCCAAAATATAACCAGTTTGCCTTGCGCGCTCGCGCGCGCTGTCGCTGAGGGCACGATTTTATCCGTCCGATGCTTGGCGTTCAAAAAGTTAAATAAAAGGTAAATGAGGGCAAATATCCAAAAATCCTTTTGTTTTTCGGCCCCCTAAATATGTTTAGACAATTTTACACCATAAACAGTATGAATTTAACATATCCAAAGAATAGCCAATAAGATTTTTAACAATTGCAGCGCCAAAGTTGTTATTTGTTTAATAAGATATGTATTGCCTACAGGTCCCATGTACCCACAATAACGTCGCCAGTGGGAGACGTCGACTTCGACAACCCGCGTCAGCTGTACATGTTGGTCGACAAGCATCTGGCCGACGTGGAAACATTTGCCAGGTAACACATATATATAACCATCCTGTCACGAGAAAAAAAACCAATTCGATGTACAGTCGGCCGAAATTGTGGTCTACCACCCTACGGTTGAGGTTCGTTTGAACGTCATGAGACAACAAGGTCGTGCATGTTTTAAACTCCGTTAGAAAAGTCAACCTTAGCGATCGTTAGATCTCGCAGAAACTACTGTCAAAACTAGTAGACCACTTTCTTGGTCCACTGTACCACCTTTTTTATAGTGCTACACGCGCCATCCTGAATGAGGTTTTCTTCGATCAACGACCAGATGGCAGCAACATAGCGAGAGGTCGCTCCCATAATCCACCAACAATGTTTAATCATAGTTTTTTGATCGGTGGAATTTGACAGCTATCAAGATTATCAAGAATACCAAGTGTTGTTACCTGGTGAAAAAATCTATCGAGGAAAGCCTCATTAATATGTGTCGGGTAATGTATAATATATGTTTTTAGGTATGTGATCCATTTTTGTGGCTTGTGTAGCTTTAAAGCCGTTTTACACTTGCAATTTTACTTGCGGCAAGTATAATCCAATCTTTTGGGGACAAACAAAGGGCCCCTTTAATTCAAGATGGCGGCTAACGCTTCGACCCGCTTCAAAAAAGGAGTGTATAGGTTCTTAAAGGGTAGGCAACGCGCATGTGAATCCTCTGGAGTTGCAGGCGTCCATAGGCTACGGTAACTGTTTACCATCAGGCGGGCCGTATGCTTGTTTGCTGCCGTCGTAGTATAAAAAAAAAAAAAAAAAAAAAAAGGTCGAAAACTAACATTTTTTACAACTAGCCTATACTTCAGCAATACAAATTTAAATCATTTTACCCCCCCACCTTCTGCACAGCAAATAAAACCTGCTTATTGGGCTAGTAGGGACGCAGCTATATGCTAGAATGAAGTAGTGACATTCATCTCTCTTTCTGAACTATAGCTGCGTCCCTACTTGTTCTATATTGTTCTAGAAAATGGTCTTCAGACGTCCAACGAGTAGCTACGTTAGACAGCAAATTGTGGCCGCTGGTTTGCGGCCTGCGTTACCGCAAGTCGCTGCCGGCCGTGCGCAAGCCGTGCCCCAACAAGTGCGGGCTCGTCGTGCTAGACTTGCAGGTACATTTTATATTTCTGTCATATAATTTCATAGTCAACTGTCTAGTATCTCGATAAAAGCAGCGCGTCGCCCGTCCGTCGTCAGTCTGCGGCTGAACCAACAGAATCACTTCAGTTACTTATCCTCCATCAGCGCAACTCTAAGAGTGGTTCTTAACAAACAAATCCTCGCTCATCTCTGGTTGAAACGCAGCCTTAATATGAAATATTTGGTCGTGGTTTAATATGGAAATTAGAGATGCACCGAATATCCGGTTACTATCCGGTATCCGGCCTATCCGGCCCTTATTTTAGTATCCGACCGGATACCGGATATCTTCGTACTATCCGGCCGGATACCGGATGTAGTCAAGAGTCACTCACTGCTCACAATAAGACTACAAACTTATATTTTTACACAAAAATACGCGAGCGCGTGTGTACTTTTGAAAGAAGTTACTCCGTACTGACATAAAAAAACTAGTTTTGTTGCCTAGAAATGTGTCCGCGCGAACGTTCACTAGGAAACAAGTCGAAACCTGCACGCGTCGCACCTGCGAAACTCAAATTGTAGGTATAGTACCGCCGGCCGAATATTCGGCGGCCGGATACCGAATATTCGGCGGAGCGTCAGGCCGAATATCCGGTATCCGGTATCCGGCCAAACCACTATCCGTTGCATATCTAATGGAAATTGAAAGAAGTGATAAGCTAAGGGGGATGTTCCAGTTTTCACAATAATATTAGTGGTTATATTTTGTTTCAGGGTCACTGTGAATGGCCGATTTCGGAAAACGCCACACGCGGTATTGCGGAAAACAGGTGAAAACATTTTATTTTTAAACCGTAATATTAGTAATTAAATTAATCAAAATGAACCTTATTCTCATATTGTTATGATACAGGTCGAGCGCAAAAGCAGCGCTGCGTGAATTGCTACGTGCACGACCTAATGATGCCAAGACTGTTGCCGCGCTCAATACTATCGCCAGGTTTGAAATTTTTTAATAAAAAAAACTTTTACATACCAAAGTATCATAAATATCTTGAACTAAATTTCTTTAGTACAAGTTATTTAGCGAATAAATGTTTATGGAGGTAGTTGAACATTTTGTCTCTGCAATGTCTGTGTAGTTGTAGAGTAGCAGTAGTTAGCGTAAGTGGACTCGGTGGTCCGCGGATCACCACTGTTCCCTGGAACTACCTGCTGAACAACCCTTTAAGTCTTAAGTGCTTCTAAGTGCTTGGAACCAGATAGTTGGTAGTCCCTTAAAAAATAACGTCGAGTATTTTATTTCTGTGATAAGTTATCACAGAAAAAAATAAGAATCAGTGTTCTTCGTGTTTAGACGTATCAACAGCCGCGAGACAGCAGTGAACGTGGCGGCGCGCCTGTGGGCGTGCGCGGGCGCCGTGGCCGACTGCTGCGCGGCGCACGCGGCGCTGACGGCCGTGCTGGAGCTGCTGGCCGACGTGAGACACTGCATTTTTTAAAGAGCAAAAGATTCCTTCTGAAAATCACGCTCTTCCGAGTATCTCTGTTTAATTGTAAATGAATCTTCGCTTTGAGTTGTTTATTCCACGTCGGTGGCAAACAAGTATACAGCTTGGCTTATGCCTGTCTAATGTCACCACTTGTAATGTGGCTCACGGACGCCTGTAAAACACCTCGACACATTCGTGTTGCGCCCTTTTGTTTTAAAAGAGTAGTTAACGTGTCTATCGTTAGGGCAGTAGCCAGTTTGTCTCACCTTGTTTTTTTTTCAGAGATGGATCTGCTCGGACCACAGGGCCCTGGGCGCCCTGGTGCCGCAGTGGTGCGCGGGGGCGTCGTCGCCGGCGCAGCACGCGCTGTCGCGGGAGCTATTGAGCCGCGCGGCCGGCGCGGGGGGCGCGGGGGGCGCCGCGCTGTACGTGGCGGTGCTGCGCGCGCTGTGTGCGGAGCCCGCAGAGCCGCAGCGGGCCGCCAGCTACCTGTCCAAGGTCAGCATTCAATAAACAACTAACGTAGCAAACCACACTCACAGTGTCCACTAGACTCTCACATCACACACTGAAGGATGAGACCTAAACTCTCCGAAACATGTCGCGCGTAATGACTAAACAAAAATAAGTACAGCCGTTTAAAATGTATAAAACTAGTAGTCCGCCTCGAACTGAGAACTCGCGATTTACTTGCAAACGAGTTGACCAATATAACAAGACCCTTCGGAGGATTTTTTTTCCTTCTAGCACCATCCATAACCACTTGATCGATCTTGCTCATATACGAACTTACAAATTTTATGTATCTCTGCTACAGCTCCAAGAAATTTCATAAAGATTAGAAAAACGTTACTAAAGTTATCGTCAGACAAACTATCTAAATCAAAAAGCCATCCAAATGCCGAGACGTCCCAGTAGCCAGGTGACAGTTCGGTCTGGAGTTGTTTGTAAGAACTCACTTCGCTTACGCTCCGCGAGTTCGATAAATTAATAAATGTTGATGTTGTTTTACAGTTTGACTTGACTCGACCGGTAGAAGAGTCTGCGCGGAGCGAGATACTGGAAGCGATCTTGGATGCCGCGCAGCGCTGGGGCCGCGACCCTACCCCTGATTTGCACGTGTTTCTAGAGGTCAGTATTTGTGTTTCCAGGCATTTTAATATCACCTAGGACTACTTAAGAATTCGGTAACTTCCTATAATAATAAGGATAAAAAAGATATTACAATTTTTGTTGGTGCCATGACCAGGATTCCATTTCAAAAATACATGAAACATTTCAATTCTGTTTTAACCAATTACATTTAAGTCTTCAAGATCATCATTAATTTTGTTGTTTTTTTTTTTGCAGCTGATCGGCGTTCACATCATGATTCTCACTACAGCGGACCAGCTTCCAACAGTAGCGTTGCTGGCTGCGCGCGCGGCGGCAGCGGGCCGCCTGCCGCCCGCGACCCTGGCGCACGTGGCGCGCGCCGCCGCCGCGGCCAAACAGGTCGCCTTCGACAAGGTCAGTCCACCATCAATTACACCACATCATGATCCTCACGACTCCGGACCAGCTGCCAACAGTAGCGTTGCTGGCTGCGCGCGCGGCGGCAGCGGGCCGCCTGCCGCCCGCGACCCTGGCGCACGTGGCGCGCGCCGCCGCCGCGGCCAAACAGGTCGCCTTCGACAAGGTCAGTCCACCATCAATTACACCACATCATGATCCTCACGACTCCGGACCAGCTGCCAACAGTAGCGTTGCTGGCTGCGCGCGCGGCGGCAGCGGGCCGCCTGCCGCCCGCGACCCTGGCGCACGTGGCGCGCGCCGCCGCCGCGGCCAAACAGGTCGCCTTCGACAAGGTCAGTCCACCATCAATTACACCACATCATGATCCTCACGACTCCGGACCAGCTGCCAACAGTAGCGTTGCTGGCTGCGCGCGCGGCGGCAGCGGGCCGCCTGCCGCCCGCGACCCTGGCGCACGTGGCGCGCGCCGCCGCCGCGGCCAAACAGGTCGCCTTCGACAAGGTCAGTCCACCATCAATTACACCACATCATGATCCTCACGACTCCGGACCAGCTGCCAACAGTAGCGTTGCTGGCTGCGCGCGCGGCGGCAGCGGGCCGCCTGCCGCCCGCGACCCTGGCGCACGTGGCGCGCGCCGCCGCCGCGGCCAAACAGGTCGCCTTCGACAAGGTCAGTCCACCATCAATTACACCACATCATGATCCTCACGACTCCGGACCAGCTGCCAACAGTAGCGTTGCTGGCTGCGCGCGCGGCGGCAGCGGGCCGCCTGCCGCCCGCGACCCTGGCGCACGTGGCGCGCGCCGCCGCCGCGGCCAAACAGGTCGCCTTCGACAAGGTCAGTCCACCATCAATTACACCACATCATGATCCTCACGACTCCGGACCAGCTGCCAACAGTAGCGTTGCTGGCTGCGCGCGCGGCGGCAGCGGGCCGCCTGCCGCCCGCGACCCTGGCGCACGTGGCGCGCGCCGCCGCCGCGGCCAAACACGTCGCCTTCGACAAGGTCAGTCCGACACCTCACAATGGTCGCTGGGTTTATAGGTACTGCAGTAAACCACACCATAACACATATCCGCCGTTGCAGTCCCTTACGGACTACGGTGTAGCCATGTGTCATATCTCTCTCCACCACCTCAACTACGAGTTCGGAAAGAGAAGTGTCGTAGAATGTGTGAAATCTCATAAAAATCATCATGCTTTCGCTTGCACTCGTGTAAATGAAACTTGTGTATATGTCGGCGGCCGATCGTAAAATCAGGCGGATCGTAATGTTCCTGTGTAATGTTTTAACGATAGTCACATTAAACCAATGTATAGGTAAGTTAGGTACGTTAGGTTGCTTCAGATGCCCGAAGGACAAACTGCCCAGGAATCTGAAATGCGAGGCTCCGTCGACTCAGGTAAAAATCAATAGTACATTGTGCAACATGGGGCGTAAGATGAATATTGCAAACGAGAGTATAGTGTAGTAGTTTAAGACTCGAGTTTGCAATATTCTTACGCCCCGAGTTACACAAAATGGTTTTCATCACATTTGCGAGGAAAAAACTAAAATTTAAGCGAAATAATCCTTAAATACGGTGACGTTTCAAACATTCGTCCGCCATTTTATATATCTTTGACAGATTAGGAATTGAAGGCATAGACTCATCCGACATTCAGCCTCGATTGAAAACTGTGTTTAAAATGTTTTTAACGGTTATTGAACTAACTAAATCAAATATTTGTAAACATAAACAAGAATATTAAATTATTAATATCAATATTTACAAAATAAACCTAATTTAAGATGAAATTAAAAACTGTTTGAATTTTTGGCTGAACATGAAACCTCCTTAGTTAGAAATGATGCACGACATAGTTGCAAATTTTTTTAAAAAAACGAGAGTCATTACTCCAGTGGGGAAAAATTTTCGACAATACTCCCGCGGGAACAATTTAGGCCATTGTCCTTCTGTATACAGGTATAGGTAATAACACCATTTACGAGCAGGTGTGATGAAAAGATTTTTACGTTTCACGATAATATATGCTTGATTTTACGATCGGCCGCCGACATATAAAATGGTATCTTAAAACATTTTGCCTAAATTATTTTCAGTTTTACTGCTTGAATTTGATTTACAATCGTATTTAGAATTGTGAACATATGAAATCGACATACGTTTGCATTTACTTACTCATGGTTTCTACAAAATAATGATGACACGTTTGAATGACATTTAGCTGGGCCATCTCCTCCGAGAGCTCGGCGTGCTGTGGTGGCGCGCGCGCGCCGAGCTCCCCGCGTCGGGCGCAACGTACCACGCGCCGTACGCCGAACATGTTGCGGCGTTGCAGCACGCGTTGCAGCGCGCGTTCGTCGCGCAGGCTGTGGCGCTCAGCTATGCTCCTGTGAGAGGTATTGTGTTACTAATGTAGCTGGTTTCTCCAGCGTAACGTAAGGTAAAGCCGTGGTATAGTGTTAAAAATGCTTTTCCTACCTTTGAACTAAGTAGTTCTGCAATCATGATAAGTTTATTGTCCAACAGTGGCCCTCTACGCTTGGTCAGCCCTGCAAGAGTCGTGGTCGGGCTGGGTGTCCCCGCACCCCGCGCTGCCGCCGCTGCTGCCCGGGGAGCCCTACACCGCCATGCTGAAACACTTCGTCGACAACGTGCACCAGTGCATGCTGGACTGCCCAGGTCGCTATAACAGTGGGTCACATGGTCACTACAAGAGGAACTTTTGAACAACTAACTAACTATTTTGGTTCAACGATCCAAAGAGAATCTTGGCCCTCGAAATGAGAGCACGCCACCTATCCCGATCCTGCGCAACTTCTTGCCAGTTGTTAACGTGAAGCTGCAGCAGATCCGCCGCCACACTGTCTCCCCAACGATATCTGGGCCGACCCACCGGACGGCGATCAGTCGGTCGTCCCAAGAATGCTCTCTTGACAGCCCGATCCTCACCCATCACCTACCTCCTACATCAGAATACCTCCAGCAAAACAGGATATCAAAAAAAAATCAAAAATTCAAAAATATTTATTTCAGACAACATGGTCCATTTTGGTAGTATACAATTCTTGTTGCTAATATAAAACAGGAGTTTTATTTGCTAGTTTTTTAAATTGAAAATAAATATACTTTCCAGTTGACTTTATACTAACTGGAGCAGGATCAGATAATGCATCAGCTGTATGCATAAGCACCTATAAGGCTGCCTTTCCACTAAGGCGGAGATGAGTTGAAACGTGCGGGCATCGACCAATAGCATCATCCGCCGCTCACCTCCTCAGTAGCAAGGCTGGTTGATTCTCACACGTCTCCTCCCGTCTCTCATCACTGTTCATCTCCGCCTCAGTGGAAGGCAGCCCAACTCGTGTATTTGCTCTTAGAGAGCTCCATTTGGTGAAGTGTGTCTGGTAAAAAGGACCATAAAATTTTCAACAGAAGTAGATTCATTCAACAATCTTCAAAAACTAATATTCGAAATATTCAATTTTATGAATGTGATTGTATGACAGGTTGCGAAGAGCATCTTCTCAGTCAAGTGTGGGAGTGGACGATCCAGATCTACCTGAACGTGACGAGCGCACCGGCGGCGGCTAGAGATAGCCGCGTCCAGGTTAGTTTTGACTTTTAACCAAGTGGAACATTACATGAAAGCTAGAACAAAGAAATTTCGTCTATTAAAATGGTTATTGATTCGAAATTTAAAGTAAGTTTTTATAAAAATGTAATTTGTACATGATTAAACACGTTATCAACGACTGAAAAAAATTGATAAAATTGGATTGGCCTCCATATATAGCTTCTAACATAGACTTAAAGATATAATAGACGGCCATAGTCTAAGGTCCAGAACAGACGGTGAAACGAAAGTGCAACTTTGCGGGCACTGCGCGGGCGCTCGGGCGACGCGACGTGGACGCTCGGAAGACGCTTAGGGTGGGGGCAGCCTAATAGACGCGTCGCGGGCCCGCTCACTCACGCGCCGAACCCGCACCCGCGACACCAACCACTTTGAAACCGGTTTGAAACGAGTTGCAAACCAGTCGCATTGGAAACTCGTGTTTACGTTTCATCGGCTTGGCATTTTTTTTTCAATGCTACAAAATGGCTGACGATGAATATAAAAACATACGCACTAACAACACTATAATAACAATCAAGAAATTTTCTATCTGAAAGAAAACCGATAATTTCATCACATTGTGGTACAATTTAGGTTGCGTCGTTTGTGGAAAACCCCTGAAACTGGTTTCAAACCAATAATTTCAAACGGGTTTCGTTGCATTGCAGTTGCGTTCTGGGCCTAAGAATTGAAGGGATATTTACAAAAACAACATAACTGCTTAGAGCGGTTGACACTTTTTTAAGAACTTTGTTAATCGTTTCAGGTGTCAACCAGTGTAGTCAGTTATGTTGTTTTTGTAAACATCCCTTAAATTTTTTGAGGCTCTGAGGAAATGTCACCTGCATTTCAAGCAATTCGAAATATTGCTCTACTCAATTGCCCCATTAGCAGCAATTCGGGAAACTAGTAGGCAAATTGCCCAAATATTGCCCGTGTAAAGGCACCTGAGTGGAGCAATGATTGCCGAAATAATTGCCGCAATATCTAGAAATTGCCTCGTATTGCTCAATTAATTGCTCCATATTGCTCCATTACTTTCGGCGACGTATCGCCGGGCAATAATTGCCCGAAAAATCGCCCGTGTAAGAGCACCTTTAGGTTGTTCTCAACAAAATGGCGCTAAAGACTTGGAGCCTCAAACATTTCTTAGACTATGGCCGTATATTATATATTTAAGTCTATGCTTCTAATGGTTTCGTATAAAATTTCCCTAAAATAAAATGTCAGCAAACCATACGGAAACGACATATGATATTCCAATGAGTGCGTGTTTAAACAACAGATTTCATCATCGCTCCGCGCTGATCCACGCCGATCGTAATCTAGGGCATGTTTCAGCTGTCGGAGTTCCTGGCTCAGCTGGGCTCGCTACCGTGGAGCGAGCATCAGTGGCCCGGGGCCAACTGTCTTCCTGCCGCGTTGCAGGTTAGTGTCCTTACTATTAGGGGGTGTTCAAGTATTACATCTTCAAAAATGCCCCCTTAGATACCAAATGGTAATGAAAATTGCTGTACAGATTTCATTTTTTTTGTCTAAGTGAGAGTTTGTATGTGTCAAAGATGATGTATGGATTGACAATGCGCTGTCTACCATTTTACAAACAAGGTTGGTCTTAGTTTCATACATTTTGTTTACCACCGCCAAAGTAACTCAACACCAGACTCGACAGATGGCGGTGTCATTTTAATATCAAATGACGGAATCAGGGAATTACCATCCATTTTTTGAACCGGAAGTGGTACTTTTTTGTGCTTTCGGCCAATTCAATTTTTTTTACTATTTTTTCGGAACTTAGCATCACCTCTATGAAGATGTGCCATGGGGCTTATCTTTGTATCACGTAACGTAGCAGAACTTATGGTCCCTGCCCGTAAAGTACCTTATAGTACTTTACCATAAAATAAGTAAGTTAATTGACTACACTTTCAATACACAGATAACGACAACCACCGACCTGGAAATCCACACCTGGGTGGCGGACACCCTGCGCGGCGTGGTAGCCGGCACGTGGTTGCGCTGCGTGCCCGACTGCGACGTGGCGCCGCGTCTGGCTGCAACGCTGCAACTGTTCGCCGGACCGTTGCGACTGAGAACTGAGGTACTGTGTAGACACAGCTGCGGACACAAGCGCGGCGTGGTAGCTGGCACGTGGCGCCGTGTCTAGCTACAACGCTGCAAGTGTCCGCCGGATCATCAAAACATTTAGCTACTTCTTAAAATCCTAGTGGGTTGAAATTTAGTTTACTGACTTATAATTTACGTCGGGACATTAAAAAAAAAAGCAATCTGTGAATTATTTTTTCTAACTTTTTCAAAATTACGAAAATTTTCTCACGAGCTTTAACAGCCTAAATGTCGCTAAGCCAAGCTTCTTATTATCTTACACGTATCTAATAATAATGGAATTAAAGTAGTCCCGTTTATTTCGTCCCTGATATGGCGGAAGAAAATACATGGGCAAACGTCACCGTGGTGGTGGCCCTTCGACCCGGAATCTTATTCATTCGCCTATCAAACATCAATGTTTACAACTGTCACTTTATCCGCAGACGCTAGAACAAGCGGTACACCTGCCGTGGCAGAGGTTACCAGAACTGGCGCTCGACCAAGCCCTCCAGCGGTTCTTCGTCGAGCACCACAACCCGCAGCATCCGTACCACGACACGCCACAGTTTAGGTGTGAATAATCATGGTTTTTCTACTCGTCAACTATCTACAATGCTTGAATTGAGACTTTGTAGACGGAACTACTAGCGCATACTTACTGCGATTTCAGCTTGATTTACATGAAACTTATTTTCTACAATTTCTTCTTATGTTATCAATAGGCGTTACGTCAACTAGGTGAACCGACGATCGACGATAATAGTACAGATACAGGATAGTCGTTGTATAGAGATCTTGAGTGAGGCATATCTGGAACTGTTGACGTTTTTTGTCTGATTTGATGTTTCTGTTTGAGTGATCTAGTAAGGCTTCCGTTTTTTTGGGGTGCGCAATCCTAAAAGTCGACATTCAAACATACTTTGTTTTTTGGCAGGATAATACTGGCGGCAAGCGGTCTACAGCCAGCGTGCCTGTACGCCCGCGCGCGACGCGCGTGCGCCGTGTCGCAGTGGACGCGCGCCGCCAGCGCGCCCGCGCTCCGCGCGCACGTGCCCGCGCAGGCGCACGAGCTGCTGCACGTGCTGGCTGCACTCGGTATAAAACCCTTTACACACACACATACGCACACACGCACGCACACGCTTTATACAAAATAAACGCTTGACACACAATTCTCATTCAAAATTACTAATCTATACAATAATAAAAACAGGTTGTCGCGGGATAGCATTATAGAAAATAGCTGTTGCTGACATGCTGTGTTGATGCATATTTTCAACTGACTTCATGATTTCAAAGGAGTACGTTCTCATTTCATCGGGATCTTTTTATTTTTTTATATATTTTTGTATACTTTTACTGATTATTCGGGGACGGCTGCACTGATTTGGATTTTTTTTGTTGGAAAGGGATACTTGATAGTTAGTACTAGTCCATCAGGTCAGGATCTGATGATAGGATCCAGAATAAATCGAGGAAACTCCAAGTAGTACATTTTGAGACGCCTATAGTGATTTGAGTATTTTTACAGCAACTCGGGCATTTGATTTTCGAAAGGTGGAATAATTAGCCTAGGATATTTTTGTCTTTAAAATTGTTTTTAATTACTGTACCTTTTATTAGAACCATATGTGGAAGAGGGAAGCGACGAGCTAGAAGAACTATTGTCGCGAGCGGTGGTCATCATGTGCATGGAACCCGCCGCCGCCGAGGCTCTGCCGGTAAGTATACTTACTTTACGAAGTCCAATGTAAATAGAACCCTAAATGGGCGTGACCGTATCGTTAACATAGTTAACTTAACGGATGTATAGCTTACTTCGACGTAATAAGGTCGAATGGCCGGTTAAGTTGTAAGTTGGCAGGTCGGCAGTAAAACTTGACTTGAACCATTTGTATTACTACTACAATATTTCAATTAAGTTCAATTCAATTCAATTTCATTTAATTCAGATAAAAAAATATCCATAGCTATTTATAAAATTTAAATGTTACTAAAAACAATGGTAAAAAACAAATGGTGTAAATTTTAGCAACAATATCTAATCTACCGTCTTTAATGAAGTTTTCTTCGATTAATAGTACATTACAGCAAAGGCTGGGAAAACAGGGATTTCCGGCCAAGTAGGTATGTATATACCGGATAGGGATACGAGGCCGGGAATCCGTTTTCACGCCGAGGCATATATAGTGCTTTTCTCAATAAAATGTGTGGAAATAAGACCTAAAACCTAATACTTAAAGCCTTAAAAGTCTATCGCACTCGTGGCCGGCGCCCGCCCCGCCGGGGCCGCGGGGGCGAGCCGGCTAAGTAGTAGGAAAATCCTTTTTCACCTCAGCAGCTCGAACAAGGGTTCTTTGCCGCCTAAATTCAGTGAGCAAAGTTCGATTTTGCTCACTGAGTGAGACAAAATGACCTTGAAAATTCTGCAGTAAAAAGAAAGAGAAACTAATATTTCAAACGTCATAACGTCGCTATTTGAATAGCAGATCCCCGATGAACACTAAATTAGCTTGGAAACCTAATCACAAGATTTGGCGCAGGCACTAGTTGCTAATCAATGCGTGATTACAATGTTTTCAAACGAAGCTCCTCCTCTCTTATTAAGTTAAAAATAGTCAAAAAAGGGTCAAAAATTCCGAAATTTCAAAAATTTCTTAAATTTCTAGTTTCCAAAATTTCAAAAATTACAAGTTTTAAAATTTTAAAAAATTTCAAAAATTTCAAGAAATTTCAAAATTTCAAAAATTTCAATTGTTTCTAAAGTTTCAAAAATTTAAAAGTTCTAAAATTTCAAATATTCAAAAATTACAAAAAATTCTAATATTACAAAAATTTCCAAAATTACAATACTTTCAGAAATTTCAAAATTTTCAAATAAGTCAAATTAGTAAGGAAAGTCAAAAAAGTCAAAAAAAAAAAAATCGAAAAGTCGTACAAGTCAAAAGTAACCGAGTATTTTTTTGTATCGGTATTCGTATCTGTATTATTATCGGTATGTTCTCACTGCTGGGCTGAAAAGTTGTATGTGCAACATGAGACCAAAGTTATTTGCACCTCGTGCCTTTGAGTCCCTCACTACGCTCAAGATTCTAAATTAGAATCACGAGCGTAGCGAGTATTATAGAATCTTAGTAGTATTATAGAATCTTTCGCTTGCTCAGGACTCAAAATAAACACTCGAAGCAAAAACTAACTTTGCTCTCTTGTTGCACAAATAACTATTTCACCTCTACTATTCGAAAATGGTAATTTGTAGCCCATTTACAGGGAGCAAAAGTGACTTTTGATCCCTCTGCGATTACAGGGAGCAAAAATAACTTTTTTACTTCTCATGCTCGTAAAGTTTCACTTTATGCTGGGTATAGGCGGACTAAAACTCAATTTTATGCACAAGTGCATAAAAAATTGCCATTGTCAAAATAGCAAGCAAAATAGGGAGCAAAAGTGACTTTTGCTCCCTCTGCGTTTTTTTTCTATTTTCCTTGTCTTTACAACCAATTAAAATGAGACAACATTATATAACTTCTCTTTCTAGCAGATAGCTAGTTTAGTACCTTTGTTTTCGTTTTTCTCATAGAAGGAGTGAAAAGTAGAGTGTACTACGCGGTAGCAAAATTATTTCGATCTCGGGTCACTTGAATCCCTCACTACGCTCAGGATTCCACGTTAGAATCTATTCTGGAATCCTTCGCTTCGTTCGGGATTCAACATGCTACCCTCGACCGAAATACGTCATTTTGCTCCCTTGTAATACAATCTACTATTTCACCTCAGCAGTTCGAACAAGCCTACTTTTTTCACTCCTTGGAGTGACGAAAGTGCGACTTTCATCACTCCACGTAGTGACGAAAGTTGCGACTTTCGTCACTCTAGGGAGTGAAATTTAGTTTCTAGACGCTTTTCGTCATGATGATGCCTTTCATTCAGGAATGTAAATAAATGTGTTTTTGAACTTTAATATGTTCTCACTACTGAGGTGAAAAGTTATATGTGTCACACGAGAGGAAAGTTTTTTTACATCTCGTGTTCTTGAGATCCCTCGCTACGCTCAAGATTCAAACTTAGAATCTTTCGCTTACTCGGGACTCAAAATCAACACTCGCAAGAAAAACCCACTTTCCTCTCTTGTTGTACAATAGTTATTTGTTATACAAGGGGTGAAAGTTGTATTTTACGTGCGAGTGTTATTTGAAACACGAGCTAGCGAAAGGATTCTATTATTGACCACGAGCGTAGCGAGTGGTTCAAAAATAGAATCCTGAGCGTAGCGAGTGCTTTAATACACGAGACGTAAAATAACTTTCACCCGTGTATAACACAAAACTTTTCACCTCACTACAGCGAGGAAAATAAGAAAAAGGGTGCATTTTGCTCGGTTTCCCGTAATTCCTCAGGTGTTTAATACTTCTTCATCACTCGAATCACTAATTTTTAACAAAACAACCTAGAAAAACATGCGAATATTTAACGTTGATATGATGGATGAATTGAAATGAAAAGTTTTGACGTAAAAGGTTTTATTAAATGTCAGATGCGTTTTGTTCGTACGTAGACTTATTCGGCTGTCAGAACAATTTATCCGTTTTTACAAAAAGAATGAAGATTAATGTTGAATGCTGATATTTATGAATTAAAATAAAGTTGTAAGACTGTATTAAGTGTTTTTACTCGATGCAATTCATTAATTGCGATGTTAAAAATTCTGCACTTTTAACGTTTTACGTTTTGTTAGCTGTCAAATGTCACTTAAGCCACTTGTCACTTATGTCAAAACTCTTTCACCACATGTGGATAAAAAGCGATTTTCACAATAGATATTAAACAAACAAAAAGGGCTTTCCGAGCTAGTGAGGTGAAAATAACTATTCATATCAAGTCAAGTGTCACTACGGCGCCCGAAACGTGATACTTCCGAGTCTATTTTCACGAACGTAACGACGACATTTTCGCGCATGTTTGAGAAATAGTACATTATTGCAGAGGACGGGAAGGGGAAATTCGTGGACGAGCGATTTTTTCGGACGAAGCGCAGCTGAGTCCGAAAATATAAGACGAGTCCACAAATTTCTATTCCCGTCGAGGCATATATAGTGCTTTTCTCCAAATGTGCGAGGAAATAACGTAAAGTAAATAAAATAAATTACAGGTTTTGGTTACGTTATTAGCGTTCAATGTCCTGAATTAGCTTCCCTCTATAACATATTTTTTAAGTATAAAGCACTATGTATACTGCCAATTTTCATTCAAATAATATTTAAAAAGAAATTTTCGTCATAAGCTATTTAAGACAGTATTAAATATGCTCCTTTCATACAACTGTAAAAGATTAAACGGCTATTAGACATTGCAACCCGAAGGGCCCAATCTGTTGTGTACCCGGCCTCTCCCACCCCTCCTTCAGCTCCCTACGGGCCCTACCTTTAATTACACCTTCCAACCTGACAGATTGGGCCCTGCAGATTGCAATGTCTAATAGCCGTTTTAAACCTTAAAAAAAGTTGTGTTGTCTATGATTGTATTAAGCCTCATTCGCACGATCAGACGCGGTGCTATGACAAAGAACGAGACAACCAAGGTTTTTGATCTCACTATCTCGCTCTATCCTATAATCTGAAGGGATTGCCGTTCAGACGTTGTAGATGTCGCTTAAGTAATTGGCTGTTTGAAATGATATTTGTTAGTCGGATGAAAAGTTTAAAAAGTAAAAAACAATACAGTAATGGATTTTACTAGTCAACGCCTAAAATATGTATACACTTTTGAACCTTATTACAATGGAGTAAGGTGCAAAAGTGTACACATATTAATGGCGTTGATAAATTACTTCGCGTCCGCTAAAACAGGACAATAAGGATTTTTATTTTTTTTAATTCGTTTTGGTAAAAAATGAAGAACTTCACGTACTCATTTTGCTACAGTAAGGTGAACCTTTCCGAGCACATTGGAGAAATAGTACATTACAGCAGAGGCTGGGAAAACAGGGATTTCTGGCCAAGTAGGTTACGAGGCCGGTAATCCGTTTTCACGCCGAGGCATGGTTAGTGCTTTTCTAAAAAAAATGCGTGGAAATAAGACCTAAAACCTAATACTTAAAGCCTAAAAGTCTATCGCACTTGGTATAATGCGGGTACCGTGTCGCGGTCGGCGCCCGCCCGCTCAGGGACCGGCGGCGCCCGGCCGCGACGGCGCGTGGCGGGCGCCGGCTACTTTGCAGGCCTAGGCCTCTTGATATGAAAATCCTTTTCATATCAAGTGTCACTACGGCGCCCGAAACGTGATACTTTCGAGTCTATTTTCACGAACATAACGACAACATTTCCGCGCATGTTTGAGAAAAAATAATTGTGTATTCAGGTGTGGGTGAAATGGATTTCCGGCGCCACACCGCGCATGCTCCGAGCGTGCGTGTCGGCGGCGCGCGCTCTCACCACCTTGAATTACTTCGCGGCGGTCGCTGACGCTGCTGCGGCCGCCTTCATGAACGGTTTGTTGTGTTGTCACATTGAATCATATAATATACAATCAGCACGGTAAAAGTGGATCGGTAAACAGACCACGATCGATCATCTTTTTTGGTCATCGCGTCCCAGACGATAATTTGTGATGTGGTTAAGGGTTATTTATTATGAAGCCTCGAGAAGGTCAGCTGCCTCTCGCTTGATGGGCCACCATTTAATCAAACAATCAGCGTTCCGATTGAAACAGTTTCAGATGATAGTTTACTTATATGATAAAAATAAAGATAAAAGATATTTATTCTTCAATTTAGGCACATTACAATGCACTTATGAACGTCAGAGAGAAAATAAACTACCACCGGTTCTAACCCTACACCTCTGACCCGAGAAGTATTACTTATTACCGGCAAGAAAATCGGCGGGACTTATTTTTTCAAAACAGTACTACAAATACATTAAAGATACTATATACAATAATGCGTAGTTCTTCAAGAAGGCATATCAAAACAGCTTGAGAGACAGACATGTACCTGCCTATTGTGTAATTAAATGAAAAATAAAAATAAATTATGCTCTTTTAAACATGAATTTTACCAATGTATGCCTCTAATACTTGTTTTTTATACCTTCTGTTAATGTATTTGTAGCGGGCGGCAAATGGGCCGAGATAGCGGGCCGCTGGCGGGGTTGCGCGTGGACAGAGCCGGGGCCGCTGCTGCAGCGCGCGTGCCTGCACGCCGGCTACGCGCTCGCGCTCACCGCGCCCGCTAACCTCAACGACTTGTCACTCAGCAATTTGTAAGTACCTTCATAATTATTTTAAAAATCCACAGAAATTTTGCATAAGTATTCGCTGTGTGCATGATTGTGGCGCCATCTCTTGGGCCGGTGGTCAATCACATTTTTTCCTTTTTTATAAATAGGTTGTATTCCTTGCTTATATGAAATGTAACTGGCTGATTCACTATTTTGACAGCAGACAGGGGATTTGCAGTTTCATTTCTTGTCACATTGAGCACTGCGATCGTTCTCGTTACCCCCACCATGCACTTCGCACATAGCGAATAGCATAATATTAAATACTACTAGATATAATTTACAAAATGTTAACTTTCTGGCTGTGTAGGTACCTACGAAAAATTACACATCATATTTTTTCGAAACAGCGTCCAGAATGCCCATTTTATCGAAATCTAGACGCACAAAAACAAACGTAGATGTGCTCTATCGCTGTACGCAATTTGTTTACAGTAATGTAAAATTTTCAGCGCCAACAAAGAAGTGATAGTGTCAGTGTGGATATGCGCGCTGTGCCGCGCGGCCCTGGCTGCCGATGCGGGGGCTGCGCGCGCGCACCTCGCGCGGTGGGCCGAGCCGCCGCGCATGGCGCTGCTGCGCGTGCTGTCCAACGCTGACGAACCCACCGACAGGTTTCACAAATTGACTAGAAGAGATTAATTATAATTATTTTTTTTGATGACATTCATCATGTTCATCATCATCCCAGCCATAATACGTCCACTGCTGAACATAGGCCTCCCCTTTATTAAAGGGGGGGGGGGGGGGGGGGTTGCCATACGCGCCACGCTTGGCAGGCGGGTTGGCGCGCGCAGTTTTTTTTTGTTTATTGTTGTTTAGGCTTTCGGAAGATGCTGCTGCCCATCTCCCGGTATATGACATTAAACAGGCGAATATACATAGGAAAACCTAGGTAAGAAATATTTAGCTTTCAACGACTTTTAGATCGGCAAATACTCGGATAAAAGAGATGCATAATCATTGTAAGTCATGGACATAACAGAGTAAGATTAACAAACTGGTCAATGTTAAATATGACGGCTCAACTTTCGATTACATACAGAGTCAAACTTTGCATACTAGCAAGTTTTTACTAAGAAGATAATGTTAACAGACGATTTGGTGCACCCAACCTTAATTTACGCAATTCGGTTTTGAAATTGTTATTTGTTTTGTGATTTACACGAATACGCCGCACACATTTTAAAAATACGCCCTGTCCTCCAGACATCGCCTCCTCTGCCGCCTGGCGCTCTGCATCATCAGTCCCAACTCGGAGCCCCTCACCGCCAACCTACTCCGAGCCCACGAGGCGTGCCCCGCGGTATCCCAGGCCGAGCTGGTCTCCTGGGCCAAGGCACCGAGCGTGAAACACTTGCCGTCGTTAGCGGTTACCATGTTTCCGGGGTCGGACAATTACTTCGCTGAAGAAGTTAGATTGGCCGGTGCTATGTAACATATCCGTAGATTAAAATACGAAATCTTTAGACTTTTTGGCGTGTTACCCCCCAAACACCGTGCTACAACTTTGCCTACAATGTACAAGTTTGCCTAGATTGAAAAACATGGTTTTCTTCACCAATGAGCTATTATATCTTATTCCTGTGATGGCTGCCTTTCTCCCATCTCAGGAATAACGTATTAATTGCTGTTTGGTGAAGAAAGCCATGTTTTTCGAGCCAGGCAAAGTTGTAGCAGTTGACGCCTGACGGTATGTATAGTTCAAAAGCTTCCAACTATTATCCAAAACGAATTCTAATATATTCGTACGACTGTTAGTTTAATGATGCAGCTAGTGATTTGGCAAAGTATGTTCATAAATGACTGAAAAAACTTATAAATCAGAAAGAAAAGTTTACTTATACTTACGTCCCGAAGCAGTATTACTCGTAGTACTGGACCATGGTTCGGTTGTTTTTTCTCTTTGAAATTGTTGACTAGTTCAATGTTTAAAGGGAAAACTAGCTTTGAAAACTTGTTTTCAAACCAACTTTATTTTACAACAATATAAATAGATAAAAAGTAAAACTTTCTTTACTTGCTCAAAAATATATTTTGATCTAGAGTCTTGACAATCTTCGTTCGAACTAGACATAGTTTTAGTTAAACTTTTTTGTATTTTTTATAGCGATAATAAGTATAGCCTATATGTTGACATTGTATTGTAATTTTGATATATTTTATTAATCATCATCATCATCATTTCAGCCGAAAGACGTCCACTGCTGGACATAGGCCTCCCCCACTGAACGCCACAATGACCGGTCCTGTGCCACCCGCATCCAGCGGACTCCAGCGACCTTCACCAGGTCATCAGTCCACCTTGTAGGGGGCCTACCAGCTCTTCGCCTTCCGGTGTATGGTCGCCATTCGAGAACCTTAGTGCCCCAACGGCCATCGGTTCTCCGTGCAATGTGCCCTGCCCATTGCCACTTAAGTTTAGCGATCCGACGGGCTATGTCGGTTACTTTGGTTCTGCTACGGATAGTATCGTTTCTGATACGGTCACGCAAAGAAACTCCTAACATAGCCCTCTCCATTGCTCTTTGGGTGACTTTAAGCTTTTTAATGAGGCCCATTGTGAGCGACCACGTTTCAGAGCCATAGGTCATCACTGGCAACACACACTGGTCAAAGACTTTCGTCTTGAGACACTGCGGAATATTGGACGAAAAGATATGTTTCAGCTTCCCAAACGCTGACCAACCGAGACGGATTCGACGATTGACCTCTTTCTCGAAATTGGACCTACCTAGCTGGACTGTCTGTCCGAGGTATACATAATCGTCTACAACTTCGAGCGTAAAGTCTCCGACTGTAATAGGGGTTGGTACTACATGGGCGTTAGACATGACTTTCGTCTTATCCATGTTCATCCTTAGACCAACCCTCTCAGAGCCTTTACTGAGGTCGTCGAGCATCGTACTTAAGTCCTCCATGGTCTCAGCCAGGACTACGATATCGTCGGCAAATCGAAGATGAGTGATGTACTCGCCGTTGATGTTGATGCCAAGCCTTCCCCAGTCCAAACCCTTGAAAATGTCCTCCAGGGCAGCGGTGAACAGTTTTGGAGAAATTACATCTCCTTGCCTGACTCCCCGCTGCAGCGGTATGGATCTCGAGTTCTGGTCCTGGAGTCGGACTGACATAGAGGCGTTCTCGTACAAACACTTCATTACCTCGATATAACGGTAGTCCACTTGGCACCTCTGGAGAGCCTGTAGTACAGCCCAAGTCTCGATCGAATCGAAGGCTTTCTCGTAGTCCACAAACGCTAAACAGAGGGGCAGGTTATACTCCTCAGTCTTCTGTATAACCTGACGCAGCGTATGAATGTGGTCTACGGTACTGAACCCTCTTCGGAAACCGGCTTGTTCGGGAGGCTGGAAGTCGTCTAACCTGTACGAGAGTCGATTTGTAATGACTCTAGAAAACAGCTTATAGACATGGCTCAGAAGTGTGATGGGTCGGTAGTTCTTCAGCAAGGTGCTATCACCTTTTTTGAAGAACAACACCACCACCCCTCTGTTCCATGCCTTTGGCGTTCTCCCTTCAAGTAAGACGGAATTAAACAGCTTCTGAAGGGCCATAAGGACCGGTTTTCCACCCGCCTTCAGGAGTTCGGCTGTAATTCCATCTTCACCTGGCGCCTTGTTATTTTTGAGCTGCTTCAGGGCCATTCTGATCTCGTACAAGCTGATGTCCGGGATGTCATCGGTATAGTGTCGGGTAAGCCTAGCTCTATGGTCATTCGCCAGGCTAACTTCGGGTCCACGAGTTGATCTATATAACTGCCCATAAAAGCGCTCTATCTCTCTCAGTAGCTCGGGTTTAGATGAAACCATTCTACCATCTTCAGTCCGTAATTTAGCGAGCTGGCTTTGCCCAATAGACAGATCTCTTGAAAATACTTTACAGCCCTTGTTCCGCTCGATAGCTTCGTGAATACGGTTCGTATTAAATAAGCGAAGATCGCAGGTAATGGACTTGGAGATCCGTCTATTAAGCTGCCGGAGTTGTATCGCATCAACTGAAGATTTTAGAACCATTTCGTTCCTCTCCTTCATGAGATTCTGAGTAGAGTTAGAGAGCCTCTTAGTCCTACTGGTGCGTTTCGTTCTAAAGAACTTGGACCCAGTGAAATGGACAGCTTCTACGAACCCGTCGTTATATTCGTCCACATCGCCGCCTAGGCAATCGAAACGGTTTTGAAGTTCCAGCTGAAAGCTCTCGGGATCTTGGTATTCGGTAGGTGCTGGACGGAGCGTAGACTTCACCAGTCGAGAGCGCTCTAGCTTGATACATATATTCAATGTGCCTCTTACCAATCGGTGATCACTCCCAGTTTTGACTGTGTTGATCACAGATACATCATTGAATATATGCTTCTTCGTCGACATGATGAAGTCAATCTCATTTTTTGTTGCACCGTCGGGGCTCATCCAGGTCCATTTCCTGTGCTCACGTTTCCTGAAGAAGGAGTTCATCATAAAGAGTCCCTCCTTCTCCAGGAAGCCGGCCAGCAAATGTCCCCGATGATTCCGCTTCCCAATTCCAAATTGCCCCACTTTCAGCTCGTCACCGTCTCTCTTGCCCAGTTTCGCGTTGAAGTCCCCCATCACAACGGTGAAGTAGGTTTTGGAACTATGCATGGCTCTAGATATGTCCTCATACATAGCCTCCACCTCGTCGTCGGAGTGTGCCGAGGTCGGTGCGTAAACCTGTATAACCTTCAACGAGTACCTTTTTGATACTCTGAGTATAAGGTACGCTACCCTGCTCGACACACTCTCGATCTTCACCACGTTGTTCACGAGGGACTTGTGGACGAGGAACCCGACACCTCCTTGGGACTGTTGATCGCCCTCCCGGAAATAGAGCAAGTTGCCGGATTTGAGAGTTATCGTGTCCTCCCCCTCTCTTCGGACTTCCGATAACCCTACTATGTCCCATCGCAACTTGCTCAATCCTTCCTCTAGTTCCAACATCTTTTCGTCGGTCCGCAGTGTACGCGTGTTATATGTTGCCAGGGCCAGTTGTTGTTTGGTATGGTAGCCGGATAGGTACCGGTGATTTTTAGCACCCCTTGCCCTGTTTCTCTGGCCGCTACCGGAGCCAGGAAGCGCAGGACTGCCGGGCACTAGGGGCCTGGGCTTATTTTTAATATTCATGGGGGGGAAATGCCATAATCGCCACGCTTGGCATGCGGGTTGGCGATCGCAGTAGGATGGCTTTGTTACACGGAGTGCGCTGCTGCCCGCCCTCCGGTCATAGTCCCTTAGTCGCCTCTTACGACACCCACAGGATGCAATGGGGTAGTGCTATTCTAAGCCGGCACCACACGGCGCCGTATATTTTATTAATGCGAAAGCTTTATTATTGTTATTTTGACTGCAGTATGTGTAAAATGTATCATATCTAGTTTTAATATATAATTTCTTACAGTGCTCTGCTTAGCATTGTTCATGACATTGCGTATAGTAAAAGTCATAAACACAAATTTGTACGTTGCTGTGATAACGATTTCTCTAATCCTTTTATTATATGTGGACGATGAATGACGGCAACACATATCAAGGAAAACGTCATTCCATGAATTTTACACCCTATAAGTACAGATAAATTGTCTCTTTTACTTGCTTGATGAAGATGGTTAAAAGTAGCATAACAGCTCCTTTCAAGAGAATCATGCTTGACCCGCAAAGGGAGATGACAATTCCAACCATCTACTTCAATCTGGTAAAGCCGATGAAAACTTCGTTAGTTTTGATCTTTTTGCATCGAACTATAAGAAGTATAATGTTTAAAACCCATCGCTTCGGTCTTGCTTGTTCATACTGTAAAAGTATTTCTGACTTTAAATTGTTCTCTGTGAAGATAAATATTAATAAAAGAACTGATACAATTTAACTGGCAACTTTAATTGACTTTGCCACGCGTTAAATATTGCTTGTTTTCACATCGTTATAACTGTATGAAAGAAAGAGGATAGCATGAGAAATTATTTATGCTATGGCTTATGGATTTACCTACGTATTCATAGACGTAATTTGTGTTTTGTCCTTATCTGCCACTTTGACTGTTCAAAAACGTTTTTGACCTAAGAAACGTTTATGAATAAGGGGGTTATTAAATAGGTAGGTATTATAACCAAAGTTAATTATATATTTTTATTAAATTGTAATGTGATTCGGATCTCTTTAAAATGTATCTTATTAAAATTTAATGTAGATAATATTATTTTATAAAAATAAAAGATTATGTTATCGCAATCATTATTTTATTTACACGTTAAATATTGGCCCGATTTTTTTATTCGATTAGGCGCCTTTCACACTGGTTTCCGCATGGTCTTGTGTATTGCGGTTGCGGCGCCAGTGTTATAATCACCTAACAGTCACATACAGGATAAACAATAGTAATACTTGTTAGACATCTAAACTATAATATTTGGCGTTATATATTATTAATTGATTTAGTACAACTAAATATTTAAATACCTACCTATAAAAATATAACTTGTATACAGTACGTAATGTGTAAACTTAAAGACTCAAAATTCAACATCCAATATTATAACATCCACAATTTAACCTTAGGCCCGCCATAAGTATTTTACACAACACGCAATGTAAACCTTAATTATATGCATGAAGGCCATGGACCATATGCTATGCATGTCGGCACTGGCTGAGAAGTTGCTATGTAAAATGGTTTACACAGCAACTTGTCAGCCAGTGCCGACATCTACATCTACGGTAGAACCACCTGAATTATTATCACCCTGAAAACATTAGTATCTCATCTCATGTAAGATCTCATATCAAGGCAATTTTTGGGAAAACAGGTGTCAGAAATTGTGCAAAATTGAACCCTGTACCTTAAACATAAAGTTCTGGCAGGAAATATATTCAGCCTTATAAAGGCTTCTTACGGTGGAAAATGTTATATGTACGCCATGTACGGTTTTCTACCGTGATGCCAGCCTCTTCCCATGGTAATGCGCGACCAATCCCAACACAGCTGAAGCCGTGGCTACACCACTAGCGTGCTCCGCTGACAACCGCCCGCCCCACAACCAACCAATCGGTAACCAGCTCACGGAATGCACCACGTCCAGGAACAACTTGGTAGCCAATAGGGAAGCTTGGGTGACGCGAGCCGGTGCGCATTTGCGGGGGTTGGTAGATTTCAGCTCTTTTGCGGAGATGTGCAGGGCTCTAATGGATCTGCAAGGAATTTTAACTGACTTATTTTTTGTTCAGTTCAGAGTAATTCTTATTAACTTTTTGGATAAAGGAAAAATCGCTTACGATCGTAGACAATTTACTAGGTGGGCACCGGCCCACTGCTCTAGCAACCAAGCTGCCGAGATAAATTATTGTTTTGTACGTTTTATAACATAAGTAACCCGTAATGAATAGATGGATAAGCAGTGGCCAAGAACAGAACAGACACTGCAATTCTTATTTAATTGATCTATTGTAATGGTATTTTTTTGCTGTGTTCCAATTTTTTAAATATTTTTAGCAGACAGCTTTATTTTAGTACTGTCGCCATCAGATATATCGGAGTGGCCAAGGTGGTCACAAATATCTGAACAACGTCTCAAGCCAGGGCCGGCCCGTCCATATAGGCGAACTAGGCGATCGCCTAGGGCGCTCGTGTTAGGGGGGCGCCAAACGGCGGCATCGAAAAAAAATTATAGTAATGGAGGTCGTCAAGTAAACCGTTTGTCAATATTTTAAATTTTTGTATAACTGATAAATTGGTTACGTTGTCAACACACTCGGAGAAGTCGTTGGCATTAGCAATGCAGCGTGTACAAATAAAATCTTTGGTACATAAGTCCAGTAATTTACATCTGTCCACTTGTTTGGCGCATCGTTGATGTACCCACATATGGCATTGTATCACACTGAACCCAATTAGTAGAACCTTCTGTCATCGACCCGCGCTCACAGTATAAACAGTTAACTATTACTTGGTTGTCTGGTGAGGGTATGTCTAGAGCTGGACACATATTGTGTATGGAAATGTTTCTCACTGTAAATTCATTCAACGTAAATTCGTTACGTACCGTTAGCGGTTAAGTCATTTTCGAGTTATCCTTCTTTTTTAGGGTTCCGTAGCCAAAATGGCAAAAACGGAACCCTGACGGGACGCCCTGTTTTAAACTTTCGGAGCTATTATTTAGGAAAATATTAGTTTCATCCAAAAACTGTTTTAGAAGATCCTAATTCCTTTTAAAAGACCTATCCAACGAAACCCCACACACACCTGGGTTGGAACGAAAAAAAAATTCGCCCCCCACTTCACGTGTACGGGAGGTACCCTAACAACATATATTTTTCCAGTTTATATTCTACCGTTTTGTCGGTTTCGTTAATGCACATATTCAAACCAAATTTCAGCTTTCTATTGCTAACGGTCACTGAGCTAGACCGCGGACGGACGGACGGACGGACATGGCGAAACTATAAGGGTTCCTAGTTGACTACGGAACCCTAAAAATGAAGGAAATTTTCTTTCGTTATAAGGTATTTCTCCTTCAGGCCCGTTATTTTTTTCCACCCTGACATTCATCAAGAATTTCAGCTGGCTTGTGCTTGTAGTGACGTTTACTGGGCTAAGGAAGGACACGCAGACCGGTCTAGTAAAACTATAAGATTTTTAGTTATTTTGACTACGGAAACCTAAAAAGGCAGATGTCCATTACGAATAAAAACGATTTATTTCCTCTGGACGCAAATAAATGCGGGTGTCATCTTTACCCTTCATTCTTTACTATGGGGCGCCAATGTGGGTAAAGATAACCTATGGGGGTGTAAAAGGGGGTATATTTTTATGTTGCACTAGATGGCAGTCTAGAACGAGAAAGGGTGCAAGCGTGAATTGTAAGTTAGCACTTCCACTTAGTACCTAAGTTAAAAAGTTAGCACTTTATATTGGCGTAAAATAACAGTTACCTACCTATTCATTTGAAAAAAAAATTGCGCGTTATTTTGTCACGAATTCTCTAAAATGGGGCGCCATTTCAGTCTCATGCCTAGGGCGCCGGGAATGCTCGGGCCGGCCCTGCAGTGAAGACGATAAAGTGTATGGTCAGATATTTTAGAGTACCTACCGTAGCCGCTCCGAGATATCTGATGGCGACTGTACAATAATTAATTACTTGATCTTCTTTAGCTTACCTAATGAATCCGACAGAGGCCATAAACACCCAGCACGCCTTGTGGGCAGTCCGCACCTTGTAGTCCAGGTCTTTGGACAACGTGAGCAGACCCGTGTCCAGTAACCACACCAACTTCTCGGCCTGGAGGTAGGCTAGCGTGAACGCGCTGCTAGACATGCCTAGCGAGCCCCAGAACGGGCCCTCCTAAATGAGAAAGAAAACACGATAAGTATTAAAAGTGGGTACAGATCTGCATGGTAGATCTAGCACGTTTAAGTTACGTGCAAGGGTATTAATTCTATGAAAATTTGTGTGATATACTGTGCATTTTTTACGTTAAGTAACTGTACACCGGTGGACCTTATTACAAAAGGCATAAAGTCCACCGACGGGAGTTAATCGTGTGGACGATGGTACCTACTTACTTCTTTCACAGACTTTCGGCGATTGTCATTTAACCATTCGTAGAGGTTACCGAGCGACAAACGAGTCAGTGGTAGAGCAGCTGCGTCACTACTGAGTTTGACACTTAGGGATCATGTCTAGCAAATTAATCTGCTTTGTTCCTGTGAGGTATTATCTACGAGCTCAAGCACCCCATAGAACATGTACAGTCGACGTCAAAGATATGTTTACATTTTTGCACCTTACTCCTTTGTAATAAGGTACAAAAGTGTAAAGATATCTTTGACGTTGACTGTACCATGTTATCAGAGTCCACACACTGTCTCTCTCTCTCATTGTAGTGAAGTCCTCACCTGCTTCCCCAAACCATAGTTGATGGCCACGCGCAGCGCGGCTGCGTCGTCGAACAAGCGTAGCGATGCGCGGGCGCCGGCCAGCCGCGCGCTGGCCCCTAGTAGAGGCTTGCTCTGCGTTCGCGCACCCCATAGTTTAAGCACGTAGCATGTTAAAGATACGACCTAAAAATAAGTCAACTATAATTAGTGTGGAGCATCGGAATATCACGTCGCTCATGAAACGAAATTGTAATGCCTAACTTAATTTCCATAAAATTATGGCAATGTCTTAGTGATGTGATGTTATAAATCAATCATAGAGTTGTACTATTTAGATAAGATGGAAAGCATAGACATAAAACACTTAAGATAGTATTATCTTAAATGTTTATCTTACTCTGATAAAAATGTTTAATTTCTCTAAGTAGATGCTCTTTGTACCTAATAGTAATATACAGGTCTGATCACGCACATCGCGGATACTGTAAAGATGAATTGTTTCTAAATTTTGGTAATAAGATTAGACAGACAAATAATAATTAACACTAATAACGCCTCGTCGGAAGATTTACGTAAGTACTTAACACATTCACTACCAAGAACCCGCCTCGTGGGCGCTCGTAAACTTTGCTCAGATGCCGGACAACCCGCTGGGCGGGTTGTTTTGTACGTAGCTATACACGCCCGGTTTCTGAAGTAGCACGTCATTTCGCCTGGTCGTGAAAGTGTTAAGAATGCCAAATCCTTCCCTCTGTTCAGTGGCGTAGCTAGCATGGGTGTCACAGGTGTCACCCCTGAGAGGGTGACACCCGGTGCGGGCCGCCCCCCTAGCTACGCCACTGCCTCTGTTGAACCTTACGAACGTAGGAAACACAATCTACAAATCTACATGTGATCGGTGGTGCTAAAAGAGTAACAAACTTGGCAGCTGCACTGTCCACCTGGACCTCGCAGCACTCACTGGATTTTCTTCATCATCTGCTTTCTCACCACTATTTACCCCAGAGAAGAAATGCCTATCTCCAGTGATATGTAGCCATACGATAAATAAATAAGCTTACGAACTGTCACCACTCGGGTGCCTCACGTTGAATAGGTTCCCCCAGTCTCCCATATTAAAACTAAATGCAAATGTGACTTACCTTATCCCGATTAGCATGGTTCTGCAGTAAATCGCACAATTCGTCCACCACTTCGCACATCTTATCCAAATTATACTAAATCAGTAAATAAAATAACTGTATCTCTGACGTTTTATCTTATATGATAAGATGCCCTTTGCTATTACTACTGTTCTTTCAAGATTAGGATTATCTGCTGATAGTGATGTAATGGTATTTGTAGCACTTGTGAAGGTACTGTGTAGATTAGAGCTAGTTGGAAGCCATGGAATCCTAGGTTGTTTTGTAACGGCTTCCTACCCTAGTCAGTAGTAACCCTGCCTATGAAGCAGGAGGTCCCGGGATCGAATCCTGGTCAGGGCATTTATTTGTGTGTTTATCACGGATATTTGTTCCTGAGTTATGGATTTTTTCTATGTATTTAAGTATATATCTATCTATTTTATATATCGTCGCTTACCACCTACAACACAAGCCTCTTATTGAGCTTACTGTAGGACTAGGTTGATTTGTGTAAAATTGTCCCTTAATATTTGTTTATAATAACAAGCTTTCTAGTTAAGGTGGTTAATGGTTGCCATCCCAATCCAACTGTACTTATTGAAATTAAAAATTGTAGCTGGAAGTACACTCGCCATCAAATATATCGGAGGGGCCACGGTACTCAAAAATATCTGAACATGCACTTTATTGCCTTGACAATAGAGGTGTTATTCAGATATTTTTGAGTTTTGTGACCACTCTGGCTGCTCGGATATATTTGATGGCGAGTACCTACACTTGTCGCAGTGACATATACATAACATAACATAAATATTCTTTATTGCACACCTCAAATTAAAGAAACAGAGTATACACAAGTTACAAACAGAAAAGTAGAGGTAAAACAATTGGCGGTCTTATCGCTAAAAAGCGATCTCTTCCAGACAACCTTTGGGAAGCTGAAACCTTTGTAAATTAACAAATAAGTAGGTGTTGCAAAAGCAGTAAAACGAAACCTATGAAATAAAACGAAATCTACTTCAATTATGTATTTATTGCTTTCCCAAGTATCAGGTACTACATAATTAGGATTTGTTATATCATACATTAGTAAAAACTAAAACTTAGGTATGTACAATAAAAACTCTTCTTTATGTACAATAAAAGTTCCTTTGCAAATTTATTTAGTACATTATTAAAGTAAAAATGAGGTTTTTAAAAGTCGCCAGGACGCTCGCGTTCCCATACAAACGTAGTTTAGCTCTCATTTTAAAACGACATGCTTTAGAACCACGAAATTTGGCATGGGCATTCTAGTAGTACAGATCTATGTCGGTAATTTGTTTTCGTTGCAAAAAATTGTAATACAAAGAAAATACAGCCAGTTACAGATTTACATACAAAACTTATTTTTGCTAAATTTTCTTTGTATTACAATTTTTAGCAACGAAAACGAATTACCGACATAGATCTGTACTGCTAGAATACCCATGCCAAATTTCGTGATTCTAAAGCATGTCGTTTTAAAATGAGAGCTGAACTACGTTTGTATGGGGACGCGAGTTCACGCGAGCGTCCTGGCGACTCTTAAGCAAAATATAACATATTGGTGATCTTTATCATTAAGGCACTACTGCCATTAAGATTTCATAAAAAATTGCGTTCTTATCGTCTACTGACAATATGGTATTTTTGTCTGAAAATATCACAATTCAAAATTATGTATTGCGTACGTTAAAAAAAGTAAAAACCCTCATTGTGACATGAACACAAAAAGTTACATTCTTCAGTTTCGTGTTGTTCTTTGAATGGAAAAGCAAAACCAGTATTACGTATTTAATTTTACATTGCACAATTTTATAACTCATTCTTGAGAAGTAAATATTAAAGGTATCAATCCAATATAACCTGTACATGCACTGCACATAGAGTCTAAAATATTAAAAAAGGGCGGTGTACTTTCATTTGACTTTAAGTCTATTATCGCATGTTTTCAGCTACTACTTATATACAAATAGGTACATCGTATAAATACAACTCGTATCCAAAAACTTGAGCATTCAAAATATCTATTATTATTTTCGTACTAATATTATCTAATATTATACATATAAACTTTCACCCCTTTGATAACCATTAGCAAAGATTAGTTTAAGATCTTATATTCACGGAAAATGAATATTATGAATTCGGGTAGCTTTGTATAGAAATGTCCATATAAGATGACCCGTTTTCAATGTACGTGAGTGTATATCGTCAGATGACAAGGAAAAACTAAGTTACAATTTTTTTTAACTAAAATCAACCTTGTTATGTTGCCAATATGGTTCATTTATGGCTATGAACGACGACGATATCTTCATTGATACCTACTAGAGATGGGCCGACTAGGGTTTTTGCCGACTACACAATCGGCCGACCAATCGGTTTTCAAATTGCCGATTAATCGGCCGACTAGTCGGCAATGCCGATCGTAGGTTTTGGCTACGTTCGGATGCAATCGGAAACGCTCGTTTCGCTTCGTCAGCCGTCGTCAGCCGTGCATTTTCTATCACGCGTTCATGTTTTGACCAGTTTTGTTTACGAACCGGCGCTGGCGATGGCGTGTTTGATGGCAAAAAGATAACAAACACTACTTATAAGATTTAAATTTCATAACTAAAAATAAGGTTTAAACTTCTGCCAAGTTCTTATTTTTCTGTAGGTATTAAAGTGCCGAATATTCGGCATTTTTTGCCGACTAGTCGCCGACTAATCGGCGACTACAAATGATGCCGAATAGTCGGCTTTTCCGACTAGTCGGCGACTAGTCGGCCCATCTCTAATACCTACTAGTTATTTTACAACAATGAGCTATTTTGCAACAGCCACCTATAGTATATTCCACAGGAATTTACATTATTTAACCCCCCCCCCCCCCCCTCCCTTTTTCAAACCGTGAAAATGCCAACCTGTTGCACCATGCTTGTATTGAATATTAAAGTAAATGTCGTTTGTGTGTTCTTTTACAACCCTTTTGTATACATATACCATACATATAAGGTATAATTTTAAAGCAAATACTTTAGAAACTTATGGGTTTTTAACCTAATATTTTAACTGATTGTCTTATTTTGTATTTAGACGAATAATACTAATAATACATTTATCAAAATACACCCAATGGAAATTTGCTTTAAATACTAGCGAACCTTTCCAGAATTTTCTGGAACGTTGCTATGTTGTTAAGAATGTTCTGCAACTTGTACATTATTTTATTTCATCCAGCACATCAGACCATCGGCCTTCTAATCTCACGGCCATAAAACATCACATACAATAATAATGTATTGTGTATCGAGGGAGGTAAGTGACATATTGCAAACGAGAGTGAACTAATGATTCGAGTTTGCAATATTTGTTATCCCTCGAGTTATATACGTTTTTTTTATCACACTTGCGAAGAAAAAACAAAGTTCTAAGCGAATAAATCTTAAATACGGATTCAATCGTAAACAATAAAAGATAAACGTCAGTATTTTAAAAGAAAAACTCCTTTATGTCTTGATTTCAAACAAATATTTTACCTTCTTGGTTAGTTTCATAATTTTAAAGAAAGCTATGGTTTGGCCACTGGCCCAAGACAGGAAGGACTGGCATGTGATGGAGGAGGCCTTCATCCAGAAATGGAAGATCCCCACTTAATAAACAATATAAAGTGTAAATCAAAACTTAAGTGCAAGTTTAAAGTTACATAGTTAAGTATTTTAAGTTAAGTAATTTGTTTTATTTTATTAGCTCTGTTAGTTTAAACGGTAAATTAGGATAAGTATTTAAAAACTGTAAAAATGGGGAATAAAGGCTATTTTTATTTTATTTTATTTATTTTATTATGGTTTGGCCAGGGGTTGTTTTACTTCAAGCATAGTAGAGAAAATCATACCGTCTCTTTCTTACGCTAGTACCCTCGCTACTAAAAAGGATAAGTATAGCTATTACTCCCATGGGAGTGAAATGAGATTTACCTACCGCTTCACTTGCGTGCAAGAAACATGATTTAAAAGCAAGTGTGATGAAAACCTATAGATGAAATCAGACGATTTAACCCTTTGACCGCCAAAGCCGTGAAATCACGCGGACGGTCAGTCGTGCCCTCAGCGCCAGGACGTGATAACACGTCAAAAATATAACCGGTTTGCCTTGTACGCTCGCGCTGAGAGCGCACGATTTTTCCGTCCGATGCTTGGCGTTCAAAAGGTTAACGGGTACTCAATGTATCACTTCACTTCAAGAGTCGTTTCTTGGCGAAGTACATAGCGATGCCGACGACGGAGGAGGTGGTGGCGATGGCGGCTACCTTGGTGCTGCCGATGCGCTCGCCCCACAGCCAGCCCGCCGGCAGGCAGCTCACGGCGTGCGTTATGTCCAAGAGGAGCTTGCCTGTTCATTAACGGAAGAATTCAAATAAAGTAGTGCAAAATCACCCTTATAATCACCAACAACCAATCCTAGGATGCGTAAAGTAGGTAGTGCAAAATATGGTGGCATCAAAATTAATAGCTGAGAATGAGCGAGCGAAGCAAACTTCTTACGTTAAATTTTCAATAAGGTTTTTTTTTTCACTAGATTGCAGCATCGTGGAGAGCGGTCTTTTTGACAGCAGCTGTCAAACTCCACCAATTAGAAAAAATATGATTAAACATTTTGATGGCCGGTTAAGAAGTGTAAGACTTCGTCGGCAGATGTCGCTAGGCGTCACCCTAAGGCGCGAATATAAAATAAAGGATGTGGTGGAGAAATTCGCAGCCATCAGGTATAGTCTCAGTAGCTCAGTTGGCAGAGCGATGGGCATGTTTCCCAGAGTCGCGAGTTCGAGTCTCGCCTGAGGCAGTGGAATTTTCTACTTTTCCTTTATTTCTAAACATTCTGGTATCGTTAGCAGACGTTCTGCTTAATACAAAAATAAATTGCATGGGTTAGCGCATCGTTATCGGTGAATTCTCAATACAACTTGGGACTCCGATGGCCGGTTAAGAAGTGTAAGACTTCGTCGGCAGATGTCGCTAGGCGTCACCCTAAGGCGCGAATATAAAATAAAGGATGTGGTGGAGAAATTCGCAGCCATCAGGTATAGTCTCAGTAGCTCAGTTGGCAGAGCGATGGGCATGTTTCCCAGAGTCGCGAGTTCGAGTCTCGCCTGAGGCAGTGGAATTTTCTACTTTTCCTTTATTTCTAAACATTGTGGTATCGTTAGCAGACGTTCTGCTTAATACAAAAATAAATTGCATGGGTTAGCGCATCGTTATCGGTGAATTCTCAATACAACTTGGGACTCCGATGGCCGGTTAAGAAGTGTAAGACTTCGTCGGCAGATGTCGCTAGGCGTCACCCTAAGGCGCGAATATAAAATAAAGGATGTGGTGGAGAAATTCGCAGCCATCAGGTATAGTCTCAGTAGCTCAGTTGGCAGAGCGATGGGCATGTTTCCCAGAGTCGCGAGTTCGAGTCTCGCCTGAGGCAGTGGAATTTTCTACTTTTCCTTTATTTCTAAACATTGAAGAATAAATATCTTTTTTTTAAATCTTTTATCTTTTATCACTTTACAAATAACAAGGCCTATACCGAACAACGTTGCCTATATTTTATTAAAAGTAATAAAAGTGAGATTAACGTATATACTCGACATTGGCAAAATTCCCATTGCTTTAGACAAAGGGAGAAAGCCATTATATAAATAAATAAAAAAAAACATGATTGGTTGATTATGACAGCTAGTCCTTTCGCCGCGGTGCTGCCATCTAGTGAAAATCTCGATCGCGGAAACCCAAATTGAACGCACTTGACAGCTGGCAAGCAGTTTTTAGCCTTAAAAAAAGATATCTAATAGTTGGTTCCGGATAACTGTAGTAAAGTTTTTCTGATCTTTAAAAAAATTGGTAAGAATGCAGTGGATGTAAATATGTTTTTTTAGGTTTTACCATGAGCAGGATCTGTTAAGAATTTATGGAGCTAGGACTAAGAGTTAAACGCTTTAGTGTGAATTTCGATCGATCGGTCACGTTGAAAATTGCACGATTTTAGCGAATCTCCAATTCTCAGTTTGGGGCCAACGACTACATTAATAGATAATGTATGTGTACCTGCAGTGACGGCTTGCAAGGTGAGCCGCACGTCTAGGTTGCGGCGTGCTTCAGAGCCTCCGCCTTCGCACGAATGTCGGAGACAATCGCGACTCCACCACAGTTGCCGGATCGCGCGGACAGTCCTGGGAACACGACCACTGTGTTAGCTGATGAAAAACGGATATACAGACGTACAACTAGAAACTATGCATATAGTAGGCAACCACAGTCTAAGAACTTTTTGAGGGTCCAAGTCTGAAGCACTGCACGAGAGCAACCCAAAGACACCGAAAATGTAAGAGGAACTCTCAATAAGTATAACCAAATACAATAAGTGTTGCATGGGCAGATTATGGCCAAATTCATTTATAAAGAGTCGATGCAATTCTGAAGGCGGGTGTACGGATGGGAAGAACCTATTGTACATAGAAAATGTCGCGGATAGTACTACTGCGATAATTACTAGGTACCAGCTGTACAACCCTTATAATTTAGGAAATTCTGACAAATATTAAGTCCTCGCAAAAACCGAATTAGAAAATAATTGTAAAACAACAACCATTCAGATAGGGAGAATATCTGGTATTATTGTGCAAATTGTTGATAATTAAGAGGCGATTAACTAATATTTATTATCACAACATACCTTTACTTAAAAAACAAGTAAGTTTAATTGCATAACATCATTAACAGATTATTGCTACTTATGCCTCTATCACAGTTTTTGGATTTTACGAGATATTTATTTTTATTTTTGTATTAAGCAGAACGTCTGCTAACAGGTATAGTCTCAGTAGGTCAGTTGGCAGAGCGATGGGCATGTTTCCCAGAGTCGCGAGTTCGAGTCTCGCCTGAGGCAGTGGATTTTTCTACTTTTCCTTTATTTCTTTACGAGATATGTTTATTAGTAAACGTAAAAATATCCGTGCGTGATAGGTAAACGTATCTAGGTACAGTAGGTACCTATTATCTATTAAACAATTGCATTATGGATGGTAGAAGGTAAGGATGACAATCTCTCTGTTACAAAAGTGTCCACCAAAAGGCGTGGAATTGGTGGCGCCACTTTAGCTTTAGTAGTCCGGGTTCATACTCGAAAGCAATACTAGCGCTACGATGGCGCTACGTGGAGAGATTTAGAACTTTTAGTTGCTGTGTCCCGCCGCTGCACACTTTTTAGACGGTTCTCATATAAGAGATTGTCATCCTTACATTCTACTATCCATAAATTGCATGGTACAATGTATCAGTCTAATATGTAGTAATGGTGCCCGATCAAGAGTACACGTCATTACAATAAGTTTATTTATGTACAGTTTTGTACCTACCTACTTAGTCGCCGTAAGCAGCATACTCTTTGTTATGTTGTTTTTCAACCTTGACAAAACCTTTACAATATAGTTTTTACATAATATTTTTTTATTACTTAAATACATATCTATTAAAGTAGGTTTGTTAAGGTATTCATTTAAGTTAGGTATATATATTCTATGAATGCCTAGAGCACTTGCTACAATAAGGGTATGTATAGCCAACTAACACGAGCACTACAGTCACTTAATTGTCTATGAAGACAACTGCAAAACCCCTACTTCTTGTATCCAGTAAGTCTTCACTCGTAAGACCACACGTCCAATATACCTGGAATAATACTTACTGTAGTAAAGCTATGTAGAGACTTGTACTCCACGGCACCATACTGACGACGTCCAATCTTTTCATTGTCTCCGGAGACCCTTAAAAAACCTGTTTTACACTTTCAGGACACCTGCTACACTTACTGTAGTAAAGATATGTAGAGACTCGCAGCCCACAGCGCCGTACTGACGATGTCTAGCCGTTCAGCCGTCTGCGGAGAAAGTTTCAGAACCCCCACGTCTTGCAGCCAGCACGCCTTTTCCACGGGTAAGAAGGCTTGGTCCACCATGTTGGCGAGAACGCCCAGCATCGCGGCCGTTGTTGTCGATTCCTGGAGATTAAAGGAATAAAAATGGGTCAAACAAATAGCAAGTGTACATATAGGCTTAACATCAAATGAAATGCTAGACCACATACGCATCAACGTTATTACGTGGCCTTGACATGCATGCGGACCGTAAGATTTGTTTTGTAGGAAAGTGCTCCCCCCTGTACGATATTCTGGATCCGTAGATAGATTCGAAGAGCCGTAGAATCATGCGCGAGATTGATAGCTGCGTGCCTGCCATATAGCATTATGTCTAGAATGCATGAGTACATGAGTAGGTACTTACATGGCGACCCAGCCCATAGTTGTAGGTATGTCGTATCATGGGTATATCGTCGAAGAGTCGTAGAATCATGCGCGCGTTGGAGAGCTGCGAGCCTGCTGTCTGCCATGGTTTCTCGCCCTTTATACAGCCATACAGCTTTAGTGTGTAGCATGCTAGTCGGACAACCTGTCAATTGAATTAAAACTTACATTTTATAAAAAGTACACTCCACATGACTGCTACAATGCTACTCGAAATGGTTTAGATTATGAGTATCAGTTTGTCACTGAAAATATTTGCAATGATATAGCATACAATTTGAATTTGTTGGGAAAGGATAAAAAAGGAAAACTACAGTTTTACCAGTTACTTTCCTGAACTAGTATTTAGATGAGTTATGGGGATAAGGTTTAATATATAATTACTAGAATTGTTTTCTTACTTTAGAATGTTGTGTAAATTGAGTCTATGATACCCGTCTGTTTAAGTGTGATGTGATGGTTGATGGTCATATATTATGTATAAAAAGCTTATCGTTCTTCGTAGCAAATGGGAATCTGTGATCTCTGCCTACCCCTTTTGGGATATAGGAGTGATTGTATGTATGTAAAAAGCTTATGCACAGTTCAATAAATAATAACATTTTAGTATTAACCAGGGGGATTTCATTTTGCCTTTCTCCATTGTACCACATTGTACCCATTTAAGTAAATGTATTTCCAAACTAGTTTGGAACGGCCAGTACACCCTTCATCTTCCTCGGCTGTATTTGATTTTTAGTCATTGCGTTTGAATTTATGATATTTTAGTCAGTGTAAATAAAATATTACAGACATTTTCATAATTCCTTGACAGAATAAATAGAGTCTGCGTCGAAAGAGAAGTACCATACAATGTATGAGTTCCCATATAAACCATGAGACTTCTCACTCCGCACAAATTATTAAATCCATTTCCATAGCTAAACATCTAAGTCAGGCAGAAGAATTAGCTGTATAAGTGCTTTTACTAATTCTGTGTTTAAATACACAATAATTTAGCATGATTATAAGAATAAAAAAAACGTTGTTGTGCTATTGTGACATTTCGCAATTTTATAATTGAGCAGGTTATTGACTGACAGACCGGTTGAGCAAATATCAAGGTCTTACCAATTCCGCATTCTTAACGAAATGTGATGATTGTCGGCGAGCCGCCGCCGTGGTAAAGAACATGAACAAAAACTAGTTTTGCGCACTATACTCCTAGATTATCTAAGCAGATAACCAGATCAAAAATGGTCTGAAGTAACCTTACCTTGTCTCGTCCATTGTAACTGTCTAAAAGTTCACAAATATCTTCAACAACAGAAGACATCGTGTCACACTCGATCCACTGATATTTTCTAATTCTAACACGAAGCGAAAGTCTCGCGCGTCGTGTTATCGAATTAACTCGCGGAACCTATCGCCGCGCTGCCGATAGCGCAGATTTATCGTGATAACTGGATTCATTTCTCCATTCACCGCTGAAGGCCTTGATTTGATTTCGAAAGGTTACGATACACAGCTGATATTTGACATATTGTGTTGACAACACGTTGACATTGACGTCACAAATAGCAGAATGCGGTCGCGAAACTAATAGCTACGCCAATAACAACTTTATTACAAGGTAGGAATGCATCTACCTGGTGTTTTTGCCGTTTGGTACTGCAAGTAAAAAATTGTAAAGTAGGATTTACATTTCGTTTTGTTTTTGCACTGCATCATGTTACTAACATTTCAAGAGGATTATTATTTTGAATCAAAAAGAGCCAAAATAAATTTGTTTATAGATCTAAGATAAAATTAAGAATATCTTGATTAATTACATATGTCCTATTTTTTTGCAATATAGGTGTAAACGAAACGGTTTCTGTATGATATGATTGACATCATTGACATGTCATTTGCGTTTCAAATGGCATATTTAGTAAACATTCTATTCTACTCGTATCATGTTTGCACTTTACGAAAGAAAAAAAGAGAAATTTACATGAATACTTGCCAAAATGAAGAGTTTTTCGCTAGCAGATATACCGGAGTTTTCTAAGAAAGAGCGTATAGTGGTAGTTGGGATAATAGGCAAGTCTCCGTATCGGTATCCGAACAAAACAACACCACTCATATCATCAACGGCCACTGAGGAGGTATTGTGAGATACTCTTAAGCTTTATTACTGTAAATTGTTCTTAATTCAAGAGTATATTCAATTACCAATTAATGTTTGAACATGAGAGGCGATATATAGGTTATGTAATGCTAGGGCTGCCATCTCTAAATTCGCCGAACCCGGACAATAATTTCAAAAACCCGGACATTTGGCGTAAATTGCATTTTTTCCCCGGACGTGTCCAAATCAATAATGGCAGTAAATAAATTAATTCATTGGGCTGTTTCCTCACATAAAAAGTGTCCGGATTTTCCCCGGACGCACCCCGGACGGCCTCCAAACTAGGACAAATCCGGGGAAACCCGGACGGATGGCAGCCCTATGTACAGTCCCTCGTCTACCACACTCAAGTCTAGTGTTTTCGTTTCTTAATTTTCGTGTTCGTCAAATACGTCTTCTTCAAATTTTTTTTTTTAATTTTAATGACGTTACTTTTTCTTAAATTGTCTCTAAAAAATCGCCCAACCTTTACTTCACTCCGTATACTACAACCAAGCCCTTGTTATTATAGAATGGCATTGAATGCCACTGGGATGAGCGCCACAGTACCCTCTTTCTCCACGCCGTCACATACCTTGACACCAAGCCGCTGGCCACCCTCGCTGCCAGCCTCGATGAGAACTCCACCTCAACGGAGAAGGATGCCGATGCTTCCCACTGGCTGGTGGCGGCCGGGGAGCTGGCAGCAGAAGCCTGCAAGGCTATGGCGCTGATGTTCCATCTGTGCCACATCGTGGTGCTGTCGTCTCCTACTCCAGTGTTTGATCTTGGATATCTGCAGTTGTTTAAAGCTATTGATGCGTATAGGTAAGTAGAGGTTATGATAATGTAGTTTTTTTTTAAAAAGCAACTATAACCTGTTATAGAAGGTTTTTTTTATGATGTCCAAATTGTAGGTAGAAATCACTAGTAAGTTTTTTTTTAATACAACGACGGTGGTACCATAGCCTATGGACACCTGTAACTCCAGAGGTGTCACATGCGCGTTGCCGCCCCTTTAAAAACAGGAGCATTCACTGTGTTGACAGCTAAAGGAACAAGAGAGGTCCCTTGTTGTCAACACACTGGGTCCTCTTTGAGCTCTTTGGCAACCTTACTCACCAGCAGGAACACAACACTATGAGTAGGGTCTAGTGCTATTTGGCTGCGGTTTTCTGAGATTCCAACATCTTAAAAAATTACCACCTTACTGGAGTCTACCTGGAATGTATTGTATCGACATTTTTAATACGGAACTAACATTGTATGTATCAAACTAATTTGTAACTAAGTACCCTCACATCATAAAAAGTGTATATTTCATGACCTGTAAAATTTTAATTTTACCAATAAAATATCTGTATCTGTAATGATAAGTGTTGTAGAATGTAGGCATTCTCATATAATCCATGAGTTGGTATAGTATCAGTGAAGTATCACACTCCACTACTATTTCTGGACAAAGTTTAGTATTTTTTTTCCCCAATTTTTTTGTTCCAGTCCCGTTTTTCCCCACTTTTTTATTTTCCTATGTGATTTTTTATTTTATTTATGTAAGTGAAATAATTCAGTTCGTGCATGCTGTTAGTCCGCAGTTCAGGTAACACAATCCTCGCTTCGCTTGCTATCGCACATATCTTGACTCTGTCTTCCGTGGTTATAAGTATATTATCTTCAATTTTCGTTTCTTTTATTACTGCACTATTAAATAATGACCTGTGCATTTTTAAATAATACAACAAACAAGACCATTACTTTCTTTATAGTTAGTTCTTAAAACAGTCACTAACTATGTGACAGTAAATGATTATGAATCATGGTAATAACAAAAAAATTTGCAATCAGGACAGAGTTGGCCCCCAGCACCTCGGCCGCCGTATCCTCCCTCGGTGGCGCCTGGGAGGCGCACGGGCGCTCCTGCTGCCCGCGCCTCCTCTTCCACTTCCGTAGGGCTCCACGAGCCCTGGCTAGGAACCCTGCCGGCCTGAAGCGCCTCGAGCATGCGGTGGAGGACCAGCTCTATTTCATATTGAGAAAGGCGCGCATTATTACTAATGTTTGGTAAGAGGATTCCGGAGCAGAGTCTGTTTATAATTTAATCAGCATCTAAATAAGTTTAATTTGCTTATTTTTAAATATGTTTGTTTATTCAAAAAAAATTTTTTTTTAATTTGGGCAGAGTTTCATTATATGTGCAATAAAACATAGGTACAGTCCGTGAGCTCTAGAAAGAACCTTCGGGTTTTGGAAAGAGACGTCGGGTATCAATCAACAGTGACACATGAAAAAGCAGAACAGCAATATTACCTTCGTGTGTCATCGCCGATTCCCGAAGGTTCTTCTTAAAACTCACGGACTGTACAATAACAATATTTGGTGACTAGAATTTACAAATATTTATTTTAACAAAATACGTATGTTTCTGGGTCCATTTATAGAAAACCACATAATATTATGTGAAACTGAAATCCATACTCAAAATAAATACATAACGTCATTTTCTGAGTTTGTGCTCAGAATGAATTTTGTAGAAGTGGGAGATTTTGATGGTGTTTCCGGATATATTTTAGTACTAATTTAAAGGACCTTTACAATATAACAAAATGGGATGAAAATAAAAACGACTCTTGAGACTCATTAACCATAAAGAACCTGTTCCTACAGTGCCAAGTCTCTGTTCGCCATCCCGAAGAACGAAGAGTTCGTATACATGAGCGCAGATGAGTCGCCGTGCGCGCGCGACGTGAGCGCGCTCGTGCGCGGCCTCGTGCGGCGCTGCGCCGGCGCCGACCCGGTGGCCAGCCGCCCCGAGAGAGGGGGGCTGCGGCAGTTCCTGCAGGGGCACGTGGACCTGGCGTTTGGGGACGGATTCGATGACAATGTTGGGAAGTATGCGATGAGCACGTCATTCTTTGAGGTGAGTCCAATATTTGAGTTAGTGATGTGATGATGGGTCTTGATTCACTCTCCGGTCTCCGTTTTCACTGGTACGACGATTGGGCAGATTGATGTGTGTGTATTGGTTGGTTGGTTGGTTGGTCAGTCGGTCTAGAGGTCGCATTTTTCATCCGATTTCGATGAAACTTGGCATGTAAGTTCCTTGATTTATTTGCCAAAAATTGTCGAGCCATTTTTTTGATTGGGAGGAAAATGAGGGGGAAAGGGGGGGAAGTTTGCTGTCGCGTTATTTATGTTCTCCGAAGTCTACGGTTCACAGAACCACTAGTTTAATGGAGCTTTTGTCAATATATTTTAATTGACTGAGGAGCCGAGCGTAGCGAGGCGACGAACGTCTCCGTTTTCACTGGTACGACGATTTGGCAGATTGATGTGTGTGTATTGGTTGGTTGGTTGGTCAGTGTCGGTCTAGAGGTCGCATTTTTCATCCGATTTCGATTAAACTTGGCATGTACGTTCTTTGATTTATTTGCCAAAAATTTGTTGAGCCATTTTTTTAATTGGGGGGAAAATGAGGGGGAAAAGGGGGGAAGTTTGATGTCGCGTTATTTATGGACGAATTTCAATCATTTTTGGGTAAAAGGTCAAGCTCACACTTCCTTAGAGGTTGTTTTAAAAAAAAAGTTTCGAGGGAGGGGGAATGGGAGGGAAAAGGGGGAAATGCTCCGAAGTCTACGGTTTACAGAACTACTAGTCATACTTCTAAATTAAATAGGATAGGCCACGTAGTCAACTATTTCGTACTATCTGTGAATTTCCCTCGCAGATTATGTTTGATTAAACATATAATAAATAAATAATAAATAATAAATATTTGGGGACAATCTTACACAAATCAACCTAACCCCAAACTAAGCAAAGCTTGTACTATGGGTGCTAGGCGACGATATACATACTTAGATATATAAATACATACTTATATACATAGAAAACATCCATAACTCAGGAACAAATATTTGAGATTAGCACACAAATAAATGCCCTTACCAGGATTCGAACCCGGGACCTCCAGCTTCGTAGGCAGGGTCACTACCAACTAGGCTATGGAGGCCGTCGATATGAATTAGAGAATATGAATTAGAGAAATATCTTTGTTCATGCAGTTGCCGACGGCATCGTCGTGGCGCTCCGCGGCGCAGGCGCTGGCGCCGCTGTACCTGGAGTCGCCGGCGCCCGAGGAGGGCGGCGCCCTACACGACTCCCTGGCGACTGACGTGCGGTTCTCACACGCGCGCTGTGCCAAAGTAAATAAATAACATAACAATATTTGAAATAAACTATTCCTGTGAGACTTAGGCATATGAAAAATATTATTCTGATCATTCCTTATTTAAAAAAAATATAATTTATTAATTTACTCGCCCTGTGATTAGGTCATGCAATACCGGTATTGGCTAATACCGGAATTCTAGTATTGTCCATACAAGTAATATCGGTATTGCATTCCCTACTTGTGATAGGTACCTATTTAATAACAAATTAATGTATGTTACAGTTTGTTTTTATTTATTTTTGTCACATAAGAATCAATACAATCTGTATTATACAGAAATTCTATGTTGTTAACCAGTAATTGTAATAATGTATTCGCCTAGGTATTGCCCATCGCACAAGCGTCATACGCCGAGGGTCTGCCGGCACACTATTCCAGTCAACATCATGCACATAAGGCAAGTAACTTGTCACATTATTTTATCTATTATTTTTATCATATAGATGTTTTATTCAGTCGTTGTTTTTACAGCATAAAATAGCAAAACTATCATACAATTTAATGTTGCTTTCGCGATAGATTCTTCGCTTCGGTCTGGATTGAATAATATTTCTAAACGCAGGTAAACGTAGCGTTAGGCGTGCTACACACGATGGCCCGCGGGCCTGTAGCGGGGGCGGCGGAGGCGCGCCTGCGGGCGGCCTGCGTCGCCGCCTGGCGCTCCCGCAGCCTGTGCGAAGCACCCTCGCTCACTGATCACCCGTGTATACATCCCGAGCAGTGAGTACCATATTCAACCTTATTGCAGCTGAACAAGGTCTACTATAGGTTAGTTGTATGTTTCTCTCTCTATTTAAGTTACTAGCCTAGTCGAGATTAGTTCTTGCGACATTCTATCGGTGTCCTTTAACTAATACCTACTACTTATCCTTGTAAATTACATGAACAGCATGTGTAATAATTTTAACAAAAAAAGAACCGATTTTACATAGGCTCCGCTTTTCCAAGAGGAAATGCTCGAGTTGCTGTAAAATATACTGAAATCGTTATAGGGTGCCTATAATAGTTGAAGAGTTCCCACGATTTCTCCAGGATCTCAGATTAGTTAGACAATGAGACCAACTGTAAAGTATACTCTTTCAAACAAAAAAAAAACATTTCCAAATCGGTCCAGCCGTCTTCGAATAGGTAATCGGTGAACATCATAGGTCTGTGGGGAACATACATAAAAAAATAGCAAAAAATAAAGACCCCGACGAATTGATAACCTCCTCCTTCGAAATCGGTTGAAAATTAATCTGCACCAATAGGGGATATTACTGCAATGTTCTGCCACCAGAGTGCAGCACTAGCACACCGGTAAACCATAGAGTTCTTAATACATACTAGGCCTTAAACAGTTTTTTACAAGTTTTCATACACAATTTATAACGAATAAATATGTCATTTGTGCACCAAGGCGGTTTGTTTACAAAGGGCCTATCGTGAAAAGAGAGAATCGAAATTTTGACACGTGCCTCTCTATCGCTCGAGTATGAAAGAGTGACAGAGAACCAGGTAACGAAATTTTTATTTTCGTGTTTCGCGGTAGTCCCTCTGGATGTGCTAGTGCCGCTCCCTACGCAGAGTTTTGCGTAATATTCCCTATTGAAAGCTCGTTTTCCGTGCATTCAATTACCCCATAATCAAGAGCCATATTAAAGCAGAATTTGTAAATAACCATAGTCATGATTTAGATCGCATTTTTATAAATGAAAAATATTTTAGATTTAAAATTACATAGTCCCAAGTATATAAAATGGAGGTAGAGCCAGTTAACTAATAACCACTTATTTTATAGTGACAGCACAAAGGAGCACTCATCAGGCGTACGCTACATCAGTGCGTGCAACTGCGGACGCAGCAAGTGCTCCCGCGACGACCCGTACACGGTGAAGGCGGCTAATTGCACGTTCTACACTACCGCGGCGGCCGAGTGCGGAGTCTGCTCCACGCTCACGTCTGTGGCGTTCCCCGTGTTTACGCCCTCCACGCCGACCTACAGGTGCAGTAGTCTATGTGCTGTACACAGTGAAGGCGGCTAATTGAACGTTCTACACCACCGCGGCGGCCGAGTGCGGAGTCTGCTCCACGCTCACGTCTGTGGCGTTCCCCGTGAACATTTTTGAACACAAAACTTCGGTGAGACTCAGACATATTAAATAAATAAACACGACACGAGTAACTCACGGCTTTTAAGTCGAATATTGCTCGACATGTTGGAGCGAAGCATGTTTAGCAATATTCGACTTAAGAGACGTGAGTTACCCGTGTTTATTTATTTAATTAATATGAAAAATATTGTAATACATATTTGACAAACAACAACAACTTTTGATCATACCAAAGGGATAATGATCTCTAAGAAAGTGTATATGGATTTTAAATGTATAGTCTACCTAGTGGGGTACCAAGCGACATGTTGTAAATTAGTCTAAAGCTTATTGATTTTCAGGGCTGCGTCAGTGAAAGCGGGCTCGCAAGAAGCGGAGCCCGAGCCGCGCGGCTCCGATAACTCGGGCTGCTCGGGCGGCTGGTCGGCCGGCGACGCGCTGTCGCTGGGCTCCGGGGACGAGGACTCCGGCCCGCAGTACCTCGTGCCCGTCAGGGACGCCAACGGTAAGGATTCCAATTTAAATATGAACGACCTAATATACCAATTTTGTCTTTAGTCTTCATTTTGAAGAATCTTTGCACACAATTTAGGTTATTTTTGCCAATTTTATGATTGCGAGGTCCAAGGTATGTGAATACTTGTAATTCAAGACGAAGCGTGAGCGTGGTAACCATTGTCAGGTCGTGTACGTAACTTAGCTGGCATGTACTTTTAGCAACACGATAAAATCCCGGACTGCACCGTGCGTGGTAAGACGTAGTCAGATATAGTTTAACAACATTTTGTCCTTTTTCAGAGAAAGTTATAACCCGCCAGCCCTCAACCACGGAGTACCTCCCGGGCATGCTGCACACCGGGTCCCCACCAGGACTGCTGCCAGCGTTCTCCAGCTGGTCGCTGGTGTGCCTGGGCGCGTCCTCGCTCTACTCGCACAGCCTGGGCCTGCCCGAGCACCTGCAGCCGGGGCTGCTGCCGCACACCAACTACCTGCTGCCATGGGACGCGAGAGTGCGGTCAGTGTCTGTATACACCACCACTGGCCACCTGCCAGCGTCCTCCAGCTGGTCGAGTCTGGATCACTTGCATCGTAATCTGTTCACACATAACTTGTTTGTTACAGTATGGAGCAAGTGAGCGCGTGGCGCGCTGCGCAGGCGTCGGCTCGCGGGCGCGGGAAAAGCACCGCGCCACATCATCTCACTGTGAAGATTTTCCTTGGCTTCGAGTACGAGTGTCCTCGCGGACACAGGTACCCGTAACATTATGACTTGGACCCGTAGATAAACATACTCCAACAAAATTCACCGAAAATATGGCTTCGTCAATTCCAATTCAATAAAAAAAAAACAGTATGACTTGAGTTCCTTTTTCGAGCTTTTACGCTTATTAGGCACCGCTTTTACTGTGCCTTATCTGTCTATCTATCTATTCAGCCCGTATCCACTCCCTGCTGGGGTGCTGAGTATAGGCCTGTTCTTTACTACGCCACTCTCCTCGGCCCTGTGCCAGTGCCATCCACTGCACACGCGCCGTTCGGCAGATATCATCTGACCATCTGGTTGACGGTCTCCTCGCTGACCTTGTGGCCCATTTTAGCCACCATTCAGCAACCCGTCTTGTCCTTGTCCTTATCTCTGTATTACATAAGTTTAACGTCTTGACGTTATAAACTAAATAGCCTATCACAATTAAATCATTGAAATCCAATATCGATATCCGTTTCGGTCGTTTCCCAGGTTCATGATGTCGTCCCCCGACACGGTGGTGAGCGGCGGCGGCGGCGGCTGCGGGCGCGAGGCGGGCGCGGCGGGCGCGCGGCTGGCGGCGTGCGACATGCCGCTGCACGCGCCGTGCCTGTGCCGCGCCGCCAGCGCCATGCTGGCCCAGCTCATGCGAGTGCACGTCGTCACGCCCAAGGCACCGGTGCATGTCACTCTCGACCCTAAGGTTACTGTAACAAACTTCATGTTAGATTGGTGGCTTAGGATAAAAATACTAAGTGTCATGGGGCTTATAACAACCCTGTTTACTACATATTTTAACCTTCTTTTTTTTCAGGTCCAGCCAGTGACAGGTGGACCGATCTTCGTCCCCGAACCGGCCGGCTCCGAGCCCATCGAGCTATCGGGCTCCGCTTACTGGGTGCTCCGCCTCCCCTACATATACTGTGACGAGCGCGGGCCTCTGCCCCGACCTCGGCAGGCATCGGGGCTGCTGCTGGCGCCGCTGCTGGGCCTGAGAGAGTAGCGGGACACAGGTGACATATTGGGTGCTCCGCCCCCTACAATGTGGCGAGTTCAACTAATGTTAGGTATAGAGCGTTTATACATGAGTGTGAGTGGCGAGGCGAATGACACGACGAATAGCGCCCGGCCTGATTATACATATATCTGGGTTGAGAGCGCACGCACACGCGCGTTCTCGCGTCTAAGAGATGTACGAGGAACCGCATATGTAAACAGACGTACATTCGTGTTGGCACTCGCACGCGAACGTTTCGATGAGTGCCGACGCGAAAGTATAAACCAGGGATGTCACGAATGTCGTTTTACTCACATTCGCGAATGCGAATATTCGTGACATCCCTAGTGTAAACATATATTACATCACGTGTTTCCATTAGACTATTTACTAGACATCGAATTTATAGATTTAAGATAGTCCTCGAGGGTTCATAGATTTTTCCACGCTGTATATTTATCATAGTTCAGTCTCTTTTTCAGGATCGCGCTGTTGGAAAAGGATCAAGGCAGCGATGCCGATTACGACCGACGAATGGCTTTTGTCGCTTTGAGGTAGCAGAATCAGAAGTCTGCTGCCATCTGTCATCATCAGCCCACGTGCACAGCCTCGCATGGACTACAGAAGCCACCGCTGTTAACCTTGTTGACGCGATTCCTAACACTGTTCTAGTGTGGGGTAGAATACTTTAACAATAACATCCTCCTGTATTTTGCTATCAAAAATACAAATATCTTCCTTAAATTCTCACCCCTTGGAGGATATATAAAAACTAAGATATGTCTTTCATTTTACTAGTACTAGAATGTCATCGACATCAGTTCACCGGTTCAAGCGCGGGAAGGTAACAGACAAACAGCCAGAGTTACTTTCCCCATTTATAATACTAGCATGATTAGATTGGTATCGCGCTTGCGAACATTCGTTGGCCTAATCACTGAAGTTACACGTATCCGTGTTTCTAAGCCGTTTGGCTCAGGAATACAGCGATCAGGTCGCTGTTATGCGATATAGCAAATATATAATTTCTTCTTGTTTTATTGCGTGAATACGTCCTGTGGCAATGCCATCATAGTCGATTGTGTCAATCTTTAACCCTTTTCCAGACCGTACAGTCAGCAGCAGAAGTAGCTAAGCTGGTAGGGTGTTCAAAATGACCAACACACGCTCTTATTCTCTTAACAATAAAGTCGTGTCCAGGTCATTTTGAACACCCAACCCGCATAGCTACTTTTGCTGCTGACTGTATCTGTAGAAGATCTTTTCAAAAATCCATAATATCTTGAAAATAGTTAGGTTTTGGTACATCATTTAAAGGTCAGTTACATTTTGCGATAGACCAACCTAATTCGAACCTTAAGAACAGCAAGATTAAGGGTTAAAATTCAATTGCCACGGATATGGTCGTTAATATGTACTACGCCTGGAAAAGGGTTAAATAACATTCAATGTAAACCCTGACCAGAAATATATGACCATTCGCCATGTTGCGGAATTTCTTTGGAACTAAGTTTATCATACTAAACTGAACTGTCACCATATACACCAGAAAAAAAGCGCCCTCTTGACAAATGGTCATATATTTCTGGTCAGGATTTAGATATAATTCTTGCTTCTAAGTGCTACTGGATTAAACGAAATAAGAACTTATCTTCTGAATTTATGAATCTATAAAAGTGTCTGTGGCAGGATGAAATAAAACAATGTTCTGTTTATTTGTAGTTTTATTGTCTTTTTTATCTACACCCATATCATATAAACCCTCCATGATGCGTTTAAAAACCGCACGTTATAACCACCATAAAAATAGATTCTTTCGTTAGTAGTTAGAATAAATGTCTTATCTGTAACGATGTTATTATTATCAAATAATAAGCAAAAATTCGATATCATTATGAAAATCCGGGTGGGCCGGCACGCGCCTCCCGACCGCCGGCACAATCGAGTTGGCCATGGCGATGGCAGTGCAATCCGTGCAATGGCAGTCATTCAATAATCATTTCGGGTTTATAATATGTGTGTAGATAAAGCAGTGTATGCAACTGTACGTAATTAGGCCTTAAAACACTCGTTTGATCTCATTATGAAACTCACTTCGTTCGTTTCATAAAACCACACTCGTATTTTAAGGACCCCTATTACGTAACAGTTACATAAACTACTATGTCACGAATTTAGGCAACCTCGCTTGTATATTTCGATTTCGCTTCATTCCGAACTAGTGTCATTGCAACATCTAAAAACACACAAAATTTATTTTTTTGATGAATTAAATCCTCAAGTCTGACCTAAATTTCTTTTCAAACGTAAAATTCTAAAACTTCATTTAAAACGCTGACTGAAACAATATTCCTACGATTTAGGCGTAACACGCTTAGCGACATTTATTTCGGATTCAGAACAGATAAAAATCAGCCGGAAACGGTAAATTTATCTATGATCGACTGAATTTAGCTGAGAATTCCGTTAAGTGTGCTTGACGCCTTAGCGCTTTCACAGTGTTTTGATTTGAAGAGCAATTCGTAGACTTTATCTTCAGTAAAATCATTATTTAAAACATAATTAGATAATTACCAAGCAAGTTGTAATTTTATAATATTTAAAATGGACCAAAGGAAAACTGAAACTAAAAACAGCGGTAAAAAGTTTTCAAATTGGCTTTCGTTATTACATTGGTTACTACGCATGCGCCATCTATAAAAAACCACACAGTCCGTTGATTGGTTGCCGCCATCTTGCGCGGGAAATTGACTTCCAAGTTTGCCTTTTCAATTACTATTTCTTTGAATAAAATTATATATTATGACTTAAGAATGTTGAAACATGTTTTAAAATAACAAAGTTTATTACTGTATGCACATAATAGCTTTTTTAAGCTTATTTTTAGTTAAAAGTATTGTAGTTTTTCCTCACCCACCCTCTTTCTGTGGGGTGGGGTAGGCCGATGGTGGGGGACAGTGACTACCTGGTTCACGGCGCGCGTGACCGCCGTCAGTCGTGATTGCGCCGCCGCCGCGCGAGTATCCTAGCAGGCCACGCTGCTCGAATCACGATAGAATTTACGTCTTTCAACTTGCTTGTAACTTTTTGCGGCGATGCCGCTATTACATCAGGTAAGTTTTGTGTTCATTAGAATTGCTTAGTTAATACATTAAATATTACTTTTTTGTTAGTTATTTTGTTGAAATCCGCGCGAAGTTCAGAAGTTTCAACCGTTATTTCTACCCTCTAAAAATCTTTTTTTCTTACAAACCCTTCGTAGATTAATCTCATGCTATCTAATCCAATAGTAAGTTATAATATTGCGTTTTATGCAGCCTTAGGAGTTTCAACGCTCCTAATTGGCGACTTAGCTTCACGTTTTTAGATATTAATTTCTTCGTAATGGAGCATTTTAAAGTAAAATTTAATTTCACTAAGGCCACGTATCTGTTTTATATGCGACTTTTTTTATTTCGAGTCAAAAAGCAGTTTGATTTCTGCCTGTAGTTGTAGAATTTATACTTCTTAATAATTTTTTGGATATCACATATATCCGCAATTTACGTGAGAGCATTTTACAACCCAGCTTGTAGTTTAGGTACTTTACGTTCAGTTATAATAAATTCCAGTCGAGTTTTTTCTTTGTCTTATTCTGCATAGTCCTTAATAAAAGTATTTGTTGAAGGACAATACCCGCGGGGGCGGGGGCCCGACAGAAAACCGGCGCTCGCTCGCGGAAATCCTAGAGCTGAACACCACGCATCTCTCTGAACCCGTATCTGCGCCGGCGAGGACCCGGAGCGTAAGTACCTACTAGCATACAGATCTTCTGAGACAGCAGTCGAGATATGGCAAACCTGCTGGACCTGCGAAGACCGGTAAGTATTTTTTGTGAAGCTCTGTGCAGGCAGACTGCCTGAGATTCTATAGCTGAACTAATGTTCAGCTCAATGGCGTAAGAACTATACCTGAACGGCGTCTACAGACTCCAGATAACTCAATACCTCCAAGTCCACGTGCCTCTGGTCTGAATCTACCCCCACGCTGTTTGGACCCGTCCGTAAGTAAGTACCTAGGCCATCAAAAATATCTTATCTCAGGAATCTGGTTCTGATCTTGGACACTATGCATCTCGGTATAGCACCTGTAGAGAATCTGGTGAGAGCCCGTTGATTTTGTACCTTGTAACGACACCCTTCCTTGAAAAACTAGTATTAACGTGCGTACGTACCGCGTAAGTACCCTCAACATTTCGTACGGCGTCTGATAGGTTCCAAAATCCTATAGTTGGATACACGCTCCGCCTCTTTAGGATCCGCATTGTCGCACAGTAAGTAACCTAAAAAGTAATCTATATGATCCATTTTTACCTTACTATTGTTGTCGCTTTAATTAAACAAATAGGTTCCGTCTAGATCATAGAAATGGATTTAGGGCCCGTTTAAGGGCCACGGACAGTTTTTTAGGCCAAAAATCGGTAAGTACAGTCTCTATCAGATATATCGGAGCGGCAAATATCTGAGAAACGTCTCTATTGTAAAGACAATAAAGTGCATGTTAAGATACTTTTGAGTACATTAGACGCTCCTATATATTTGATGGCGACTGTACCTAAGTTATACTTGAATAGATAGACTACGAATATACTTCATAAATAATTGCCTTACGTAAATTTTTGCGCTGTAATTGTATATCAAGAACATAAAAAATATTTCCACGTGGCCCCACGTTGGGGCGCCAATTTTTTTCGGACGATGCGTCGTTGGAATTGGTATATTGAAAATATACAATGGTAGCTATTCGTAGGGAAGCCGAAGCTTATTTGACATATAGCAAGCCTGAGGGAATAGAGTTCTGTGTACGCTCCACTAGTGATAGTTACTTTTCTCAGACGATAGCATCTTACTGTTATTCCGCCGGTGTGCAACTGTACATCACGTAAAGTAAAAGATTTAAACTCTCACGATTTTCACTCATTATTTTGACAAAAACGGGACTTATGTAATTTTCCTGTCGGTTCGAGTGAGTCTTAATGTAGTCCGGTTTTTGTCAAAATAATCACGTAAAAGTGTAGGTTACATTATTCGATTATTCGGTTAACGAGGTTGTTTAGTTTAAAGCTAATTATCAAATGCCTATTTTAGCATTTGAATGAAGTTATAGGAAACTCTTGTAAAATAGTCTCGTAACAATATCTATCATCTTAGCATTCATATGCACATTGTGCCAAGAGCGTATAAAATCGCCCCGCGGCCCCACGTTGGGCGCCAATTTTTTCCCTTACGATTTATACTGCTTCATCCTAAGCCAAAACCCACTCGAAGGCTTTATTGTCCGTTCATAATGTTCCATACGACATCCGCTCTGATGTCAGTTAATGGCAGCGCAAGTTTGTGCCAAGTGGCCCCTAGTAATGGGTAGTCTGTGCCAAATAATGCAACTGCGTTCGCCCTATACAGTTAACTTTGGATTGGATGTTATGCAATTTAATATCGGCTTTCACTTTAAAATGTGATGCACGGATTTTCAGTCTGGCTGGTTTTATTGGGGTTGTTAACATTTAAATGCAATCGTTTTGCAGTTTTGGGGGGTGAATAGTCAAAGGGATGTTTTTTTTTGTGTGGGTCTTTGGCTTAATGAATCTCTGGTGATCATTTGTGTATAATGTTCGGCATTAGAATAGTAGGTATGTCGTGGGGAGGCTTAGTTTTGGTAATAGCATTAACCATCTACTTTAAATGTTGAAGTTTTACTCCCTGGGAGAAAAAGGAAAAATTACGACTCCACACAAACGGAGTCGCGGGCATAGATTGTTATTGTAAAATAGCGATCGTGCTTAGTCCTGTTCTTCGAATGTGTATTTCAAACTACTTTATTTCATGCTGTATATTTCCCTCCCCGTACGATTCTTCGAACTTAATCAAAATTCTAGCGACGAAAGTTTCACATTGTTTTCGTAACAGAGGTATTTCCTTATTGAATTGCACATAAACCCCATTGCTACGGATGCTTTGATTTTTAATATTTTCATTCAATATTTGTTATTTTATATATTTTATTAAACCTTCCTAAAGCTAACTGTTTAAAAGACCTTTTACCCTACCTTTCTTTTAAATGAGATGGGGTTCCTAAGATTGCCTTAAAGGGGGTTATGTTAAGATTATCCGCGATATTTATTCCCCTAAAAAATCATCGGATACTTTTTTAGTTTCGACAACTTAAACAATTTAAACTAAGATAGAAATCGGAACTATCCTTAACTATATCACAGAGCATCCAATCGCCTGTTGGCAGCGCTATTGGCATGGCACTGGCAATTTAATATTATTTGTGTAGGCCTGCCAAGGAGCGCGTAATCGGTCGCCAGTATTCTCATCCAGTCAGTCTAGAATCCAGACAAACCAATGTATAGTGACCTCGGAGGTCAGGAACTGTACGTAAACATTTTTTATACTGGTTTTACTAAGCGTCTGACTTGTCGGTGTTCGGTCTATAAGAATGAGACCTCTGGGCACTCGGCCCGCCGCTTATCCGATACAACGTTGAGATTTGCGTTTGATATTGTAAGATTATGGAAAGTCTAGTTTAAATATCATTTTGCATGAAATGGATAGTGCAGACCGCTTGGTTGGAGTTTTGTTTTTGTTATTTTTTAAGGTTTTGAGAATCTATTTTCTTGTCTGTTGGATAGGATGCAACGGAGAAGTCTCTTTAAAATTAACATTTTGTTCGGTCGATGCGAAATATTGCCAAATATTTATTGCAAATAAGGCTAGGTACTTTTGAAGGTTGTCCATTGCACTACTACTAATATTTATACGCTAGTTTTTGAGTCCTTAATTAACGTTAATTTGGCTCCTTCCTTGTAAACCCTACCGTTGGTGGGTGCTAATGCCCCTAGCGTGACCAAATAAACATAAATCTGCTTCAGTTTGTGCAGGACTGCGACAACGAGTGGCGCTGGGAGGAGCCGGGCAGCCCCGAGGTCGCGCAGACACCACGGGCGCTTGTGCCGCCTGGGTGCTTCCCGCCGAGACACTCCGCCAGCTTCGGCAGCTACAGGCAAGTACCACCACGATGCTGCCAGGAGCCACGAGCTCTGAAGTCGCGCAGACCCCTCGGGCACTTGTGCTACCTGGGTGCTTCTACCGACATACGGCGTCGTAGCGCAAGCGTAGTAATACGCACGTAGGACGAGAGCGGTTTGGAAAATTATTTTTATATTTGAAAGAGTATACTTCACAGTTGGTCCCATTGTTACCAGGTCCGGATCTAATGATGGGATCCTGCAGAAATCGAGGGAACATTATAGGCACACCTATAGGGATTTCACATTTTTTTACAGCAACTTTGCCATTTCCTCTTTGAAAAGCGGATCTTAAGTGAAGCTAGTTCTTTTTTTGTTTAAAATTATTTTAAAATGCAAGTCTAATGTACTAATTGCCTCTATTGCAGCGAGCGAGCCCGGCCCGGCGGCTGGGACGACGGCCAGGGCATTACCGACCTTGTGGCCTCCTTGGTAAGTGCAGTTTTGGCTTGGCCAGTTCACTCACTTGAATTTAGTTAGGTCTTAGTTGCCTTTTCTTTTACCTTAAGTTTTTGGGACAATTTGAATTACCTACATTTAGTATTTTTTTTGTTTTGTAGGAATGTTCTTATAACATAACTTACCTATTTTTAAATTAGAAATTATAGCCATCTTATTTTTACCTATAGGTATATTTCATAATTTGATATTCTCTGTATTTGCCTCTTATTGGTACATTGCAAGACCTAAACGTGAACCAAAGACGGGAGCTTTTTTTAAAATCAATTTTTTGGTTTAATGTCGTATAAATGTAACGCCATATCGAACTTTGAGGTATATTTATTCACTTATTTAGCTCCATTTTTTATAAAAATGTTTGTCGGACTGGGCTACTCTTGGAGTAGGAGTTAGAGAAAAATAATAGACAGATGGACCCGCCTGGCGGGCTCTATGCAGCGGGGTACCATCGTTACACCGTTATCTTTACTATCATCGTTGAAAGTTCTCAATTTTAAGGTGTACTTGTGGTTTATGGTACTGTAAAAACAAGGGAAGGTAGTGTTCATTTAAATCCGAATGCTTTAACAAATGAACCCGCCTAGCGGGTTCAAGGCAGTCACACATATTAACTGATGCTTCGGAATCTTCATGTTAAACGAGGTTTTGTGTTTGTACAGTCGCCATCAGATATAACGGAGCGGCCAAGGTGGTCACAGATATGTGAATAACGCCTCTATTGTTAAGGTGATAAAATGCATTCAGATATTTTAAGTACCTTTTCCGCGTAGATATATTCGATGGCGAACTGTACAGTGAGTGCGACTGGTGGTGTAGTGTAGATTGTTTCAGAAGGCCCTGGCCATGCCGGCGAGCTCCCGCGGCCACGCTTCGGTGCAACCCAGACTGTCCTACGATGGGGTTGAGAAAATGGTGAGCGCTTACGCGTTTTAATCTTTTTCATGGTTTATATATATCGTTAACTATGTAGTTTTTTATCGTTATTGCACTTAGAAAAAACAGTATGCCGAAGGATTTAATGTCGTAAGGCATTATCTACCAACCTTAGGTCAAAAAAGAAAAAAAAATACAACTAAGAAAATTAAACATCACTATGTAAGAATTGAACTCCATGAAAAATGTTGGTGCAGGTGGAGCCGCCGTGGCCGCCGGAGCAGACTCGCGAGGCGCCTTCGAGAGCAGACTTCAGTCTGTTGCCGCGCCGGGCTTCGTTTTGTACGTATCAAAGTTACACATTTCACAATTATTTTCTATGATTAAGTCTTAATTAACATTGCATAAACAAAATAAATGCATTTAGTGATTTGCGTCAATCTTGAATGTTTTTTAGGAGACTCTCCTGTCTTTAGAACCGACTCTAAATTGTTTTATTGCCTTTTAAATTAACATAAATAACCACAGAGTGGTGGTCCTTCGTGCCGGATGTTTTGAATATAAATTTTGTTCAGGTGGTGTAGTGGAGCCCCACGGTGTGGTATCGGGCGACGGGGACTCGCTGTGCTGGAGCGGCACGCTGCCGCCGCGCTCGGCGGACCCGCCCGGCGGGTGGTCGCCCAAGGTGTTCGTGGGCGGCCTGCCGTGGGACATCACGGAGCACGCGCTGCTGCAGGCGCTGCGCCCCTTCGCGCCCATCCGGTGAGTACAGTGCACTACTAAACCCGCCTATTTATGCCATTTTTCGTGTCAATAATAAATTATTGTTAGCTTTTGGGGCAAAAACACTAATATACTCCATTACATTATTTGATATTTTCAGTTTACTTGAAACATTCTCAGATATGTAGTCCCGTTTAGGCATAAGTACTAGATTAATTTATATTTAATTAAAATAATTTTTTCATAGTGCTCGTATCTCTAACCGTCCATTTCCCTCGCAGCGTGGAATGGCCGGGCCGGGAAGCCGGGGCGCCGCTGCGCGGGTTCGGGTACGTGACGTTGGAGTCGGAGCGCCGCGTGCGCGCGCTGCTGGCCGCGAGCCGCCGCGACCGCAACGACTGGTACTTCCGCATCGCGTGCCGCAAGCGGACCACCAAGGACGTAAGTTTTAGGGTTTGCAATGCGCGTATGATGTCATTTAATTGGTGACTGTAACCGTCTGCCATCTTTTATCGAAGGAGCGGAGCGTAAGCTTAGTTTTTACAACTTCTGGCTAACTAGGACGTCTGGGCATTTAGATGGCTTTTTGATTTTGAGAGTTTGTTAAACTTAAGTAACGTTTTTCTGATGTTTTTCTACTCCTGCATTCTAATTTGCCAATAAAATGACTGACATGTAAATTCAAACCGTATACTTTATGAACGTTGTCATAATATGACTCAAAAGTCGACTCTTAGGGATATAATGGGTCTGTTGGGCCCCGCACCGGCGCCGCCCGCCGCTGTAGACGAGCCTCATTTTGTAACTTCGACCCTCGAACATTAAGAACCCTTATTATGTAACTGTTGCACAAAATACTATTATGAAATTTGTTGGGGTTGTAGCAGAGATACATAAAATTTGAGAGATCGTTTAAGAGTTGGATCGATCAAGGGGTTGTGGACTTGGCGAAAAGGAATCTTCATAAGAGTCTTGTTATATTAGTCAACTCGTTTGCAAGTAAATCGCGAGTTCTCAGTTTGAGGCGGACTACTTACTAGGGTTGTCAGTTACTAGGATTTATATGAATTCCATACAACCCGCTAAACTTGTGGCTCTGAAACAAATGTCAATAAAAATCTAATTAAGACTTTTATATATTATATTTTGGCATTATGCCTCACTTATTCTGTTGTCAAAAATTGCGTGTAGATGCATTTAGGACCGCTACAGGCAATCTACTTAAGAGTGCTTAACACAGTTTGTAGCCTGGACTACTCCCAGCACCCTTAAATGGTGTCCTCCTGAGTAGTGTTGTAGTTGTAGTTGTACTTGGTGCAGGCGCAGGTGATCCCGTGGGCAGTGGCGGACTCGTCGTGGGTGGCGGGGGGCGCGGCGCGGCTGGAGCAGTCGCGCACGGTGTTCGTGGGCGCGCTGCACGGGATGCTGAGCGCCAAGGCCCTCGCTACCATCATGAACGATCTCTTCTCGGGGGTTGTGTATGCGGGTGAGTACTAACTACTCTGTTTCGTAATTAAATTCCAAAAATATAACCTCGCTTCTTCGCCGGTTTCGTGTATTTATACGTTCTTTTTTTAAAGAAATGCCACTGATATAATGTAATAATACTAATTTTAATCCTCTGATGCCAAAAAGTAATTTCAGTTGCCCTTATTCAGAGAAATCAATGCGAAAAGTGAGGTTATATTTTTGGAATCTAATTACGAATCGTAGTTTACACTCTGTTGCAACTTCAAAATCGGCAAATGCATTTAAAAGGGCGTATAATTTTACCACGACTTTTAATCTAAATTCTATTTTTCAAAATAACATTTGAAATTTTTAATGTAAAACAAACATGACAACCCTAAACAAATACACCTGACAATCCTAAATCTGATTTGAACATTTACTAGAATATATTTATTTAATACATTTCTTTTTAAAACTTATACTGCACAATATTTTAAGAAAACTTTTATTTTTAGTCCAATACAATTTTTGAACCTAGCGGGTTCCCTTAAATCTTTTACTTATGAAGTTATGAATTTAATTTAACTGAATCCTTTACTTCCCGCATGTGTCAGGTATCGACACGGACAAGAACAAGTACCCGATCGGCTCCGGCCGCGTGTCGTTCGGGAACGCGCGCTCCTACGTGCGCGCCATCGCCGCCGCATACGTCACCATACGCACGCCCAAGTTCTCCAAGAAGGTACGTGCACTTTCCATACCAATTTTGACAAACACGGGACTTAATCGCGTACACTTATTTTGAAATTTTCCTGACGTTTCGAGTGTGTCGTAACGCTCGTGGTCGCAGGCAGACTGGCGAGGAACCATATCAGCATCTCCTAGCCGCGCGGGTTTTCCGAACTACCCGCACTTGGTCTTGATTATTCACATTTGCGCTAGGGTTGCCACGTTGGCTACACACAACACTCGCAAACATACGATAGTTTGGAAAAGTAAGTGTACGTGATTAAGTCCCGTGTTTTGTCAAAATAATCAATGTACCGTCGTTGTTTCTTTGGCCCCCAATCTCGTTGTTTTTAACGGGAACGTATGCAAAATGGTTAATTTCTTACGTGACGTATTAGGACGGTTTTAGATAAATTACAATTAATAATTGAATTAAAATAGCTCTTAGTGGATCAGTGACTTGCTGATTCTTAAAATTTGTGCAATTTTCGAACATCTGGTTGGTGCAGGACAGTTCATACACTAGCACGTAGATTGTTTAATGATCATGTGTATTGGCAGGTGCAGGTGGACCCCTACCTTGAGGATTCCATGTGTTCGATGTGTAACCTGCAGCAGGGGCCTTATTTCTGCAAGGAGCCCGTGTGCTTTCGGTGAGTTGACATTTACTTAAATCTTTTTTTTTTAGCTCAAAGTAGTATCCCACTGCTGGGCAAAGCCTCTTCCCGCTGATATCCACAACTCTGTCCCAGTATTTTTCCGGCCAGGTGCTGAGGAAAGCGTCCAAATCGTTCCGCCATCTGTTTGGGCTCCGTCCGCGCCTCTTTTGCGGCATCCAAATATCTAAAATTGTCTTTGTTTTTATGACTTTTTGTAGCAATCTATTGAGTTTATAAATTTGACAGGTTTTTTGTGAGAGATTAGTAAATGATTGTACGAATATTTCAGTTATTTCTGCCGCTCGTGCTGGGCGTGGCAGCACGCGGGCGAGGAGCACCGCCCACTCATGCGCAGCTCCGCGCACAAGGCGCCGGAGCGGCACATAGACTTCTCCATGTACGCCTGTAGTGAGTACTGTATTTATTTTGCACTAGTTTCTTCTTCAGATACATATTTTACTTAAAAATGGTTCTTCACAATAATTTTAGTCCATGTTTTTGTTATCAGTTTTTATACCCATTTTGCATTAACTCTTTACGTTTTTTTATTCGCGTGGCAAATTCGACTGCGCTATTTAAGTCGTTGCAGTGGAATTGTAAAGTTTTATAAACACATTCATATCAGTCTTGGTGTTTTAGAAAGAAAAAAAATATTTACGACTTCAGTTACAGTTTTTGTAGGTAAATTTTAGTTTTTGTAGGTAAATTTTAGTTGTTGTTCATGTGCTAAAGCTCGGACTTCGTACAGGCACTCCGTCTCCGGCCACGTCCGGCACGTCGGGCACGTCCGGCACATCGGGCTCCGGCGCCTCCGCCGGCGACGCCGAGCCCGCGCTGCCCGACGACTACCGCCGCCGGCACGACTAGTCGCCACGACCAGTCGCTACTACCACCACCACGACCAGTCGCAAGCTACGCTATGCTACAACACAACTTGTAAACGAAAAGCATGAAAACGAAACTTTAACCTTTGACTATCTTTACATTTCAAAGCAACAAACCTTACGAATTTGACAAGCATTGCAACGTTCAATTCATGGTCTAATATGTTTCGCTTTTATTCTTTTCGAACGGAGTGCAGAACAGTGCTCTGCATAAATACGCTACTGAGTTAGATCCACAGTCCCACAACTTTTCTCGAATATTTCAAAGTATTTTAAAATTTTATTTGTACCATAATAACTTCGTACTCATCAGGAATACGATTCTTATTACAGTATTTAAATTTTTAAAGTTATTACATTTTAAACTCTTTGCCTACTTATTGAAGGAATGGCTTAAAATTTGAGGATAAAATATTCCACCTCTGCATTGAAAGTTTTATGTACGATTCACAACGATCGGCTGACGTCGGCGCGTCTTACAGCCACAGTATTTTAAACCATTCTTGATAGTAGTTGAATTCCATATTTAAATAACAGCACCACACTCTCGTGACTGCTGCTGCAATTTAAATATGAAATCTAAATACTATATCCAAGGTTTAAATTCACTTGGCTCCAGTAAAAAATGCACCAAAGACATATGTTTGACGTGATATGTACAACTGTCTTTTACAATGTTTTAAAGTTTTTACCGGTTCAAGAGGAGTGGTGGGGCGTGTGGAGGTTGCGCGGGCGCAATGTTGTCGACGCTATTAAGTTGGGCGCTTCGCCAGCATTTACTGTTGATTCATTTAATTATTAATTATAGAGAAATGTAGCCGATGTAGAATTTATAAAAATATCCGTATTTCTTGCTTCATGAGGTTGAAATTAAGCCATTTCTTTGACATGTTAATCCAAGAAATACGGTATGTTACTCGGTTGGTACAGTTGCAACTAAGGGGCAAATTCGCTTCTATGACAAGTCTCTGCTGCCTAGTTAATGTGGAAACATGACTCCACTTGTATTAGTCTTAGGTGCATTTGCCTTGAGGTTGCAATGGATCTAACATTGTATATCGGCTACAATTCTTCTTGGCAGACTCTTCAACTGTAATGCCGATTTATTAATATTTCTTAGCCAAATTGTTGAAAGTCTGCCATGTGTAGAGGTTACATGATTGTATCATTTGTTTATCGTTGATTGTTTTGGTAGATTTTTCGATGTAATCTACTCTTGCCAATACGCCTTTCGCGTAGGAATGTTCCTTAGACAATTTTACATACAGTGCCTAAATAGACGTAGGATTTTACAGTTTTTAATGTGCCTGTAGCCCAGTTTTAACGTTTTAAAGGGCCTTCAAATATTCGGTCGAATTTGGAATTTTTATAGTGTTTTAGATCGTCGAATCATGAAATGTTGATTTTAACTTTGCTTATTTGATTTTTTAAAGTATACAATTAAACTGTTATTGCAAATAAATTATTTAAATAATGCATTTGGTTTTTTACTTATTTTATAAACCTTATCCTTGTGGTCTCGGCATTACACGAAAAAAAAGTATCTTCGTCTTCTTCATCGAAGAATAATCCTCTTCGTCAAAACAAAATTGTTTTGTATATACCTAACGAAAACAATTTGCCTAGATAGTGATCTTTATTCAAGTAAAATGTCTTTATTGAAGTAAAATATATCTTGGGCTAAACATACATATAATCACGCCTGTTTACCAGAGGGGTAGGCAGAGATCACGGATTTCCATTTGCTACGATCCTGACAGACCACTTTCGCTTCACTCGCTCTCATAACGTTCTTCATACACGCTCGTCGGTTTAGGGTACTTCTGACCTGGCCTTTTTGTAATATTTCCCCGATTGGGCTAAAGATATAAAATTAGTCCAAGAAAATATTTACTTATGTTTTAACAATAATATTTTCGCATTGGTATTCTTGGCTGAAGATATCCTTTTTTTTCGTGTAGTAGTCATTACATTATTCAAGTATTGCCTTATACATATACTACTCTTAACATTATTTACACATGATAAGTCTTATAAGGTCCATGACTCGCATATGTCATCATTTACTCGTGGCCGCAGTTTTTTCAAGACTTATAAAAAATGTAATCGACACTTATTGTAACATTTGTAACAGTCTCCTAATACTTTTTAATGCATTTTTTTGGAACTCTACTTTTACATGGGCACTTTTATAAATACGTATGTAGCGTAATGTATAGCTCAAGATACTGGGTACAAATTAGACACCTGTCTTAGGGCTCCCATACAGAAGTTCGTGTGCAAAAGATACGTAAATTACTTGACTCGTTATTATGAAAGCATTGGTTTTTAGTATACCCTATCAATCTTAATTTAAAATGTTAAATAAAACTCGAAAGTATTGAATTCAACCTAGTAACCACTGAAAAATAATTTTCTTCGATAATCGAACTAACGGACGAATAACCCGAAAAATAAATGACATTACGATATCTATATTGACACATGTTTGTTTACGCGATAAGATAAATAAGGATGGATAGGGTATAGTTGTAGTAAAACACTTTATTGCACAAAAAAAGTACATTATCTTTTTGACCGCCAAAGACCTCAAATTATATGAACGTAAAGTCGTGCTATCAGCGCCAGCGCGTGATATCACGTCCAAAATATAAGCTTGCCTTGTGCGTGCGCTGGCGCTGACGGCACGAGTTTTCCCGTTCAAAGGGTTAAAAAATAAAACTACAGTAAGTGTATAGGCGAGCTTTTACCTTTAAAGGATCTCTTCTCAAGTAACTGAGAGGAAACATAGAATTGTCTCGGCTTATTGTGTCGTACCGTCAATCGTTGCCTGTCATGCTGAGCTCGAAGCTCATGCTCATGTCGGAGTGGTCGGTGTCACCTGCGCCTCCCCCCGGGGCGCCCGGCGTGGCGGGGGTAGCGGGGGTAGGTGGCAGAGAGATCTCCACGGGGCCAAAGGGGAATGCGGGGATTTCTTCCTCTGGAAAGAGTATTGCGTTTTTATAAGTTTCTGCTGACTATTAAATAGTGGGAAATTTAATTATAAACATATTACCGTGTAACAACTAATAATAGATAATAATAGAAATAACAACTAGTAGTCCGCCTCGAACTGAGAACTCGCGATTTACTTGCAAACGAGTTGACTTTTATAACAAGACCCTTGTGTGAAATTTTTTTAGCTATCCATAACCCATTGATCGATCCTGCTCATATACGAACTCTCAAATGTTATAAAGCTGAAAATCACCAGTCAACGCAGCATCCAGCCGATCCACTATAGCATCCAGCAATGCTAGCGACACCACGTCATCCGGATCCTTGGACAGTGCCGCGTGGAGGGCGTCCGCCGCGTCTCTCTCTCTGCCTAGAAAGCAATAAACATTGCACGAATAAGTAGGTGCATAATAAACAAAGAAAACAGAAGACAGTAGTGTCTGTAGAGTCAGCAACAAAAGTAGCTAAGCGGGTAGGGTGTCCGAAATGAGCTGGACACGACTTTATTGTTAAGAGAATAAGAGTCATTTTGAACACCGTACCAGCTTAGCTACTTCTGCTGCTGACTGTGAGATCATCGTTTTTCAAGATCTCTTAACAAACACCATCATTTCAGCCTTTTATCGCCCACTGCTGAGCATAAGGCTCTCTTCATGCACGCCACCTGTCACGGTCCTGAGCCAATCTAATCCAGAAGTCACCATGCAACCTTCCCAATGTCGGCTACCCATCGAGCTATAACAAACATAACCTTAACCTACAGCCTTGGCCTTGGCTATTGAGCATAGCTGTTTTTTGTTTACAATTTTAATGTTTATTATTATTTCCCTATCTTAACAATGTACGGTAACGGTAAATGTTATAGTTTATTTATAAATATAGAAAACTTCACTTAGTAACACTTTCAAGGTACCTATAAAATATGAAAACAGAAGGTACCAAAAATGAAAATTTAAGTCGGTGCGGCATATTGCAAATATTCTATGCAGTTACTAGTAACTTCAACAAAACATGCCTATTAGTTTGAATTTATTGATAAAATAACTTCAAAAAAGATCGAAACGTAGGACTAAACTTTCGAGTTTTGTACGAAAATCGCGTTGGTGTCCAATACTTCTGGCCAAGGCTGAATATACGTAACCTTAACTAAAGAAAATTAAAAAGAAAAAAGGTAAAAAAGGTTTAAAAATGACCTAGTAAAGCCAGACACAGCCCCCGGGCCGCGTAAGTGGCGGCACGACCGGGGCGGAGCGCTAGCGCTCTCTCGTGCCACGCCAGGGCTTCGGTGAGCTGGCCGAGCTTGCGGCACGCGTGGCCCAGCGCGTCCAGCGTCGCCGCCCAGCGCGGGTGCATGTTCGAGCCCTAAAACAACAGAAATAAGGCGTCAAACATATTTCCTCAAAGTTGTTTTCAGGATTCCTTATCCTTGTACAAGAAGTAACCGGTACTACAAGTAACACTGTACCGGTATACATCGCGGGATCTAGATTACAAAACAATAGAGTCAAAACTCTTTCACTACAGTCCCCCCCCTACATGTTGGCTCACCTCGTCCCTCACCTCGGGCGCGGCCTGCAGCGCGGCCAGCCACAGCTCCTTGGCAGCGCGGGGCTGCCCGGCGGCGGAGGCTGCAGCCCCGGCTCGTGGGGCTCCACTATAGTCCCACCCCTACATGTTGGCCGTGGGGTGCCCGGTCTTAGAATTGTCCCCCACTATATCGTCCCGTGGTTGCAGTAGGAGTCTGCTAAGGGAATATACCGGGAGATGGGCAGCAGCATCTTCCGAAAGCCTAAACAACAATAACAAAAAAAAACTGCGCGCGCCAACCCGCCTGCCACGCGTGGCGCGTATGGCAAACCCCCCTTCCTTAAAGGGGAGGCCTATGTTGAGCAGTGGACGTCTTATGGCTGAGATGATGATGATGATGACATGTTGGCTCACCTCGTCCCTCACCTCGGGCGCGGCCTGCAGCGCGGCCAGCCACAGCTCCTTGGCCGCTCGGGGCTGCCCGGCGGCGAAGGCTGCAGCCCCTGCTTCGTGCGCCACGTGGGGCTCCCTCACCACTCGGGCTATGGTGTCCCAACCCTCTTCCTCACCCGTCTGATGAAAATAATAATTTAAAACAAAAAAGAACCGACTTCAACAACACGCTTTCAACTAGATGGCGCTAAATACTTGTAGCCTCAAAAGTTCTTAGACTATGGCCGTCTATGATACGGCGAAAGCTTGAAAAATCACCTTATAAATGTTAACAACTCCGAACCTCACACAAACCAGTTTATCATTTCTTTATTATAAAAACTTGTGTATATTTTACCTCAATACTGGAGTGTAGCGACGCAGCACGAAGCAGGAACCGCTCGCACATAGTGAAGTTATTCAGTAACGCACATTCTACACCAACGTACAGCGGTGGCAAATGGCTGCCGGCCATCAGTTGACTAGCCTGGAACAACAGACATCATCATTCGGGGTATCCTCTACTAAAAATAGTCCATTACAGCAGAGGCCGGGAAAATAGGGATTTCCGGCCAAGTATGTATATACGGATAGGGATACGAGGCCGGGAATCCGTTTTCACGCCAAGGCATGTATAGTACGTGCTTCTCTTAAAAAAATGCGTGGAAATAAGACTTAAAACCTAATACTAAAGGTCTATCGCACTCGCAGCTGGCGCCCGCCCGACAGCGATCAGCAGCGCCCGGCCCGCACGCGGGGGCGAGCGCGTGGCGGGCGCCGGCTACTTTGCAGGCCTAGGCCTGGAAAGTAGTATGACAATCCTTTTCATATCAAGTGTCATTACGGCGCCCGAAACGCGATACTTCAGAGTCTATTTTCACGAACGTGACAAAATTTCCGCGCATGTTTGAGAAGAACACTTTTTGAGCAACTGTATTAAATCAAGATCAATTAATTTTTACCTTGAAGTAGGCGGCCATGGCCTGGTCGTGCTCGTTGTCGGCCGCGAAGCTGTGTCCCTGCGCCAGCCACGCGCAGCCGGCGCCCGGCTCTAAACTCTTCGCCTTGCTCAGGTACCGCCGCGCCAACTCGTTCTTGCCTGTACATTACATCAAACATTTATTTATTTAAACTTTTTTTCTCAAACATGCAATGAAATATTGATGTTATGTTCCTTATAATAGGCTGCGAAGTATGACGTTTCAGGTGCGGCTAGGACAAGAGGTCGTTAATGGAATTTCATATAAATCTTTCAGGCCTAGGCCGGCAAAGTCCTCTTTTTTAATTTCCATTCCACATATGTTTGTGACACAGTATCATGGCGTTCAGCAAGCGATATTTATTTTTTGGTTCATTTGACATTCTACCACTACTTACAGAATATATTATTATTAATACAAGTTTACAGGTAGACTTTCGCCTTTTACGTATATCCGAAAAAAATTGGATAATTTTCATATTTATTTCATTGCATGTTTGAGAAAAGCACTATACATACCCCGGTGTGAAAAGGGGTTGTCAGCCTCGTAACTATCTATATGTACTCTGCCGGCAACCCTCTACTTCCTGGCCTCTGTAGTAAAGTACATGAAAATAAGCACAATCGACAAACTTAGGTATATTTCAGTTGGTAAACGTAGGTACCTATTAAGTAATAGTAGCACCCCACAGCGAACCACGAAGTCCAAGAATTCGGATACGCGTCCACCAGGGTATGAGCAAAGGCAAAGAGCTCAGCACTTTTCTTAAGTTCCACTAGACACGCGGCTCGGACCGGGGCCGCGCACCAGGGGTCCACGCCGTCGAGCGCCTGCAGCGCGCCCGCCCAGTCGCAGCCCGCCGCCAGCCGCCGCGCGCGCGCCGCCGCCGCCGAGCCCGTGCGCGCGCGCACCTGCTCTACTGATGACGACACCTGGCGGATGGAGTAGGATTTAGTATTTGGATAGTTGGTAATATGGTACATACTACTGCTTAATATGTGGCAGAAAGCACAGTGAGAGCCGAACTGTGAAAAAAACGTACGATTCTGTACGTGTCTGTCTATTATCTCTTCACGCTTAAACCTTTAGGTATAGAGATAGTTTGACTCTCGGGAAAAAAATTTGTATAACTTTTATGGCAAAAATCATCCCTTGACATGAAAATGGGGAGAGGCATTTCCTATGGCAGTGTTAAATGTTATCAGTCACAAAAAAAACTGTAATCTGACAGAGGAAAAAACATGTTGAAGTAGGTTAAAATGTAGTATATATCACCCGGGCCATAACAACAAACCGATTGACACCCGTTCTTCATCAAAATCTGATGAATAGTTTAAGCGCTACGAAGGAACATATGTAAATACACAAACATACTTAAATTCCCTGCTAAAATCATAACCCTTCATTTTCTTCGTCGAAGTCGAGTAAAAATCACATCCAGAAGCAACCAAAAATATGTGTACATACAGGATCATTATCCTTTGGAGGCGTGGAGTGGCGATACACCCGGTCCCGGTACGCGGCCCGCAGCAGCGCGCCCTCCGCCGCGCCCAGCTGACTGCTGATCGGCAGGGAGTTGAGCAACTCGAGTTCTGCAATGGAGATATGAGATTCCTTGGTTCAAACACAACAGTTGATCATCGAAACCAGGGTTCGGCAAGCTTTTAGCAATCAAGGGCCACAGCAGCTAACGAAATTGACGCGGGCCGCATTTTGTTAATAATTTACCAGGCAAAAGGTACCACAATATAATGACACAATTTACATACAAAATATCCAGGGAGGCACGCGGGCCGCCTATTGCCGACCAATGATCTAAATGGGCGAATCAACTTTTTAATGTTGTTTACTGTGTCCCCGTTGTCCGAGAGACATCCTCATACTATTTCATAGAAAATCTTTGGTTGTCCAAGGGACGTAACCATAGCAACCAGGCGCTATAAAAATTTGATTGACTCAATCAAGTAGTAGTGCATGTAATACACTAATTGTTCGATGCCATCACCGACTAACTGACACAATCAATAGACTTCCTAGTTTAATAGGATAGTATTCCGCAAGAGACTAGGAGTAAAAAAAAAAGGATTTCTGATGATCTGTCGATATAAGTTTTTAAAAGCGAGGTGCAAAATGTGCGTATCCCAAAATCGCGAGTTCGAGTCTCGCCTGAGGCGGAGGCAATGGATTTTTCTACTTTTCCTCTATTTAAATCATGTGATCATGATCTGGTAGTGCCCCAACATGGTGAGATACTAGCACACACACACTAACCCTGCTTGTGTGTGAGCGGGGACTGCCGGTGCAGGAGTGCTAGAGCCTCGACGCAGGCGCAGTCGGCCCGCAGAGCACTACATAGAGCCGCTGACGCCGCGTCGCGCCGCTCCAGCGATGACAGCGCCCGGGCTTGAGATACTAACACGCCTGCTAGCGCGCGCTGTGGAAACATGACATAGTTGTAATACAAACAAAACCAAGATTTTATACAATTAATTAAAATAAAGCTAAATTAAAGTTGAAGGACGAGCAGTTAAGGATTTAGTTCCCTTTTCAATAAAATTAATAATGTAAGTATATGTATTGCAAGAAAAGGAGTTAAATTACCCTCTTTTGCGTCGCGCAGTCGGGTAAAAAGACTTGGGTATGGTGGTATTTCAAAATTATAAGCTATTATAATATACAGGCCCCTGCTTACATTGATATAAAAGGAGTTAAAAAAGACTTAGTATTTCAAAATTATAGGCATTTTTACAACAGTTTAATAAATTTTTTTTGAATACTCAGGTCTCTGCTTACATTGTATTAACAACCCTCCTGTTCTCAATATCATAACGTCTTACGTTGTGTGTCTGGTCGCTGCGGGGCTCGAGCAGTCCAGGGTCGGCCTCTTCAAACAGAGCGAGTGCAGTTGAAGCCTCCTGCGCAGCTAGGTGCGCGCGCATCGCCACGCCCAAGCAGAGTAGGTGTTGTCTACCATAAAGAACAATTTGTATTTGTTGTTAATTCTAGCTATATTATATTTAGGAAATAGGCATTCATAAAGGACAGCAGTGGACAATTCTGTGGAATACTTTGCGAACATACATAAATCTCTTCTCAGTCTACAATTGTGTTTGTACTATAAAAAAATAAATAAAAAAGCCAAATAAAAAAATACAAATAAAATTCAACCATTAGGCTACTGTTTATAGTTTTGACGTAAGAAGAGTTAACTGTTTATATGGAGCAACGTTACTTACTTGTGCAGGCCCCTAGACGTAACAGCATAAGCAGCCCGGTGGTACTCCCCTCGGGCCAGCATAGCACTGGCGAGCAGCCACACATCGTCTCCACTGGCCGCGCCAGACCCACTGCCGGCAGCCGCCGCTGCATCCGCCCAGAACAGTGCACTGGTCCATAGACCCTGGACATTGGTTACGTTTACTGGTTTGTATAGGTAGGTTAGGTTGCTTCAGATGCCCAAAGGGCAAACTGCCCAGAAATAGGAGCTCCGCATAGCAGGGCTCTGTCAGCTCAAGGAATGAGTCAAAGATTTTCACGTTTCACAATATGCTAGGAATTTCACAATATGCTTGATTTTACGATCGGCCGCCGACATATACATGATCGTTTATGAGCTGTTAATGTTAAAGTATATCCACATTCTCAACCCACTTCAAGATCTTGAAGGAGGAGGTTGTCAATTAGTCGGAATCTTAGTTTTTGGCATTTATGTTAAAGTAAGCAGGTGTATGTATCAATTTGGATTTTTTTTGTGTTTAAAAGGGTATACTTGACAGTTGGTCCCATTATTGGTCATTAGGTCAGGCTCTTGATTATATCATATGCATGCCTATAGTGATTTGAACATTATTTACAGTATATCTGAGTGGCCACGGTACTCAAAAATATCTGAACAAGCACTTTATCGCCTTGATGATAAAGGCGCTGTTCAGATATTTGTGACCACCTTGGCCACTGATAAAGGTGTTGTTCAGGTATTTGTGCGACCACCGCTTCGATATATCTGGTGGCGACTGTACAAGTTACTGTATTTAGAAAGGTGAAGTAAGCTAAGTGAAGTCGGTTCTTTTTTGTTTAAAATTATGTTATTATAGGTAAGAAGAGCATAACAAACATTCAAATGAAAGTCTGTTATTGTTAACATAACCTCTACACTACTTAAGGGTTTGCTTCGACATTTTCTGTTTGCAATGTAGCAATATTGTATAATTACCAGTTCCGAGTATTGTTTGACTAGTGAACGCATAAAATCCACGTTCAGACTATCGGTGCCGCTTCGAGAAGTGGATTCCGCCTTAGACATTTTCTAAGACACACTAATGGCGGAAAATAAATTAAGGTAACAAGTTTAAGACTTCGGTTTATAGAGATTCCAGTTCACCTCAGTTTTTAAGTAAGTTAGAGACAAATCAAGTATATTTTAGCGTTAATTGCGTAAAAATAAACACTGTGTTCGTGTTGTCCCGCCGACATCTTTCAAATCATTGGCAATGTCAATGTCAACAATTGACAATGACATTTTAATGTTTTTTTCCCATGACATATTTTCAGACATAGGCACTGACACATACAGCCCAGCACTAACTTAGTATTCTTGGCAGCTTGGCACTGAGCTCCAAGCCACGCGAAACTTGTCCTGCGACTCCGACTCATACATACTCATACAGGGCATTAACAGTAACCTAAATTAGGCCCTAACGACAGGGGCGCCTACTCATCCTCTTTTTTAACAGTTGGCATGGTAGTGACCCTGCTTACGAAGCAGCACGGATTCTAATCCTAGTAAGGGCATTTATTTGTGAGTTTATCACGAATATTTGTTCCCGAGTTATGGGTGTTTTCTATGTATCTAATAAGTATATATTTATCTATACAGGGGGTGACAACTGACAGTGATAGTAAGTATATCGTCGCTTAGTACATAGTACAAGTAGGTACAGTCACCAGCAATAATATCTTCCTACACGAAGACCGCAAAAATATGTGACACGCTCTTGTGGCCCTACATACAAGAGCGTGTCACATATTTTTGCAGCCTTTGTGTAGGAAGATACTATTGCCGGTGACTGTACAGGCTTTGCTTCGTTTGGGACTATGTTGATTCGTGCAAGATTGTTCACAAATATTTAATAACAAGCTTTTGCTCGCAACTTCGTCTGCGTGGAATTTACTGGATATCAATTATTCTATATCCTTCCCCAGAGCTCAAACTATTTCACGCGTTCAGCGGTTAAAAATTCTCCATATAAACTTTCAACTTCCTTTTCACCCCCTCCAGGGTTGATTTTCGGGATGAAAACTATCGTATGTCCTTTCCCGAGACTCATCTCTATACAAAATGTCATCAAAATCCGATCAGCCGTTTTCACGTGACGCGCGGTCAAATAAACAGATAAACAGACAAACAGACAAAAATTCTAAAAACTAACACGAATGTGTTCTGTTATCGATTCTATATCCCCAGCCAATTTTTTTTCGAATTACTTCCATATTATGTACAGACTTTCGAACCTCTTCAGCTTTATTATTTTCTGAAGATTATATGTACATATATATTTATTTTCTGAAGAGTTGGCAAAGCGCATGTGACTACCACTGGAGTTCTCCATAGGTTACGGTAGCTGCTTACCATCAGGCGGGCCTTATGCTTGTTTGCCACCGTTGTGGTATAAAAAAAAAAGAGATATGTTCGGCGATATCGAATATAAGTGTATTAGATACTGCGTCCCTATTAACTATTGTTAGGGCAATAGATAAATATTTGTTTCCATTTTGTACCTATTATATACCAGTTTATAAAATACCGCCTCGTCATGCGGCTCGTCATTCACACGCGTAATAGTTAGCGGGTTATATAGAAGAAATTTCTGTCGACCTCTTCAAAACCTGGTAGCAAACCTTGGTTAGGCAGATAACGTCGGTCATTTTCGTTTGCACATATTTAACATAGTGTTTTTTTGACATTCCATTATTGCAATTATATTAAAATAGTTGATTAAACCGCGCTGTTGAGCCGCTGGTTATAAGGACCCTCCATGTTGACCTTCCGGGGGTCGCACTCCTCCTCGGGCGCGGGCAGCCGGCGGTCGTCGGGCAGCCACGCCAGCACCAGCGTGGACGACGCGAACAGAGCGGAGCACACGTAGAAGCCGAGCGCGCAGGCGTTGGCGAGCAGGTAGTTGACGATCTGGATGAACGCCACACTCATGATGCGCGTGCCCATAATCGTCGTCGCCACCGCCATGGCCCTCAGATGGGTGGGGAACAGACTAATCGTTATAGCCGTATAGCAGCCTAAGACGACCACGGCCGTGGTCAACACCAGGAAGAGCACGGCGGACCCGATGGCGTTGGGCACCAGGTTCACCAGTACACCAGCCACGCCGCACACGAAGGTCACACCAATGGCCATGTTGCGACGACCTGCCATGTTTACTACCCAACTGAGGAGGATAGTGACAACGGAGTGCAGCGCGCACATGGCCAGCAGCAGCCACATGGCGGTACTGTTCACGGAGCAGTACGAACCGTCATCGTCTTCTAGTTCGGTAGCGATGATCTGGCAGAGGGTAGAGTCTTTGCTTTCGCCTGCCTGTAGCTGCTCCATCAGCTGGTTGGCGATGTTTGGCGCCCACACCAGGAACGCTTCTAAGAGTTGATATAGTATGAAGAGAAAAGCCATAATCAAGGTGCTCTTCAAGTATGGGTTCGTGAACAGGGGCAGCAATTGTTCTTTTACCCCGGACTTCTTTTCCTCTGAGTTTGACTCTGGAAGTAGTCCTTTTACTTGGAGTTCCTCTGTCCGTCGGCCGTTGTTCATCATATGGATATTCTCCAAGATCCTTAGCGCCAGCGCCTCGTCTCCTCGAGCAAGCACGAACTTGGGACTCTCCTGCATGAAGAAGGTCCAGACAGCGCAGAGTAGCGCTGGCAGCGAGTAAAGCGCCTGCAGCGTGCGCCACGAGTTCCAGTAGATGCCCAGCGCCTCCAGGTAGAAGGAGAATGTCAGGGGAATGATGGGGATTGCCATGACTGATATGACTCCTTGTCCGAATAGATATACACTGGCAACGAGCAGAGTAGCAACATTCCGCTTCTTTAGCGGCACACTCTCATTCAGCAACGTCATGGACAGCACGTATATGCCTGACGCCAAAATAACGGTAAAGAGTTGTATGATCATTAGCATAATCCAGTTGATAGAGATGCTGGCGAGGGCGTTGCAGACGGCGCCCAGTGCGAGCGACGCCAGCAGCATGCGACGGCGCCCTTGCGTGTCTCCCAGGTAGCCCCACAACAGGGAACCCAGCACCGCGCCAGCGATGGGCACGGCCACTAGCAGCCCCTGCTGCGCGCTGGTGGTGGCCAACTCGCAGGCGCTGGTAGGCACGATGATGGTGCTGCCGTACGCCAGCGCTATGAAGGATATGCTGGTCGCGCCCGCCAGCGCTATCATCAGGTAGCTGTATAGCCCGTATCCTGAAAAACGTTTCATGATCAAAAGTTTCTTCTGAAAAAAAAACTATCGGACTTATAATAAATAGTTTGTATTGTGAGTTATTCTGCTCCAAATCATTGTTTTCTATACCATATATACCTATCTGTATATTAATTTATACATGCATACGGTTAGGTAGGTAGGTATACTTTTAAAACGTCGGTGTCTAAGATTGACCCAGAAAATGAAAGTCAGTAAAAGATTTTAAGTAAATGAGTAGACAGGTTTAATGGGACGCCACTAAGTTGATATTCTAGTCCTCCCTAAGGTCTAGGCGTCTTCCTGTTCTGCAATAAAGCGAGAGGTACCTAGGTAGGTAGTTATAGCTAGTATCTGCTAGACTAAATAAGAACTTACTTACACTAGTAGTTCGCCCCGAACTGTGAACTCGCGAATCTTGTGTTTCGCCATAAATGTGCAATAGTAGAATTACTACAAATACCAAAAATAGGTATCGGGTATTTTTTCTCAACTAACCATCACGGTGAAGTGAAACTAAACGTCCATATTAAATTGTGCGGTTAATTGATGCGCAAAATTTTACCGCGACGAAATCGCTTCAGATTTGACAGTTTTTGTCTCATCTAAATTTAAATCCACCTCTCACATGCCTCTCACTCTGTTGCTTTGACATGTCGTTCTCATCTGTGGACCACCTATATAGGTTTCGGGTTTCGGTCACCATCATTATGCGTCTATGGTAACTCTCTCTCTCTAACTATACTCTAACTAATGTGTTAATGTCAGTATTATGGATGGTAGAATAATAATACCATAGTCAGTATGCTGATGGCCCTAGCAGCCAAAGCTCTAATAAATTAAAAAAAAAAGTCAGTTGTCAAAATATTTACACCAAAATCAAAATATAATTGAAAATATTTTTGAAATCAATTTTATGTTGCTAATTGTTAAGAAACAGTAAGCAGTTAATAAGGATTTGACGAGAGTGTTAATCAATACGTTTCGTTTTATACCAAGCTCAACCATACTTGCTCGTAAAAGTAGCAAATAAGATGACCAATGTAACAGGACCCCTTTACAAAACCTTTTTAGGCCTTCTAATTTCAGAACCCCCGTCTCAATCCAGCTCATATACGAACTCGCAAATTTTGTTGGTCTCTGCTACAAGCCCAACAAATTTCATAATGATCGGAAAATCGTTACTAAAGTTATCGTCGGACAAACTATCTAAATCAAAAAGCCATCCAAATGCCGAGACGTCCCAGTAGCCAGGTGACAGTTGTTGTTTGTAAGAACGATCTTCGCTTACGCTCCGCTCGTTCGATTATACGTATACTTCAGCGAAAAACAACGTTTACCACCAAGTGGCCCCGTCTGCGTTTTGACCACCAAAATGGTGCCAAAATAAATCAATGCATATGTCGGCGGCCGATCGTAAGATCAGGCATATCGTGAAATTCCTAGGCATATCGAGAAATGTGAAAATCTTTAACTTGTTCCCTGAGCCGACGGATCCCCGCTATGCGGGGCTCCTATTTCTGGGCAGTTTGCCCTTCGGGCATCTGAAGCAACCTAAAGAACCTAACCTACCTATACATTCGTTTAATGTGACTATCGTTAAAACATTACATAGGAACATTACGATCTGCCTGATTTTACGATCGGTCGCCGACACATCGAATAATGAGTTCATTACCTTACCAGTTTTATCAAGCGCTTCTTCAAAAGGAATTTTTCCATCTTTTGCCTTCTCAACACTCATTTTCAATTATTAAGATACTGAGTCATTGATTTTGATTTAATTTCTACGGAAGATAAGAGATTATATTTACTTACCGAGGAAAATCCATTATTTATTGGATGGTCATTTTGGCAGACATACAATTAACGATTAGGGTTTTTATCGTGGTTAGATAATCGAAATGTATTAAATGTCGCGTGATACTATACCTATTCCTAATTTATACCTACTTACCTACTGAATAATTATAAGTAAGTACATAAGTAGGTATGTTTATTGCTTTCAAGTTGGTATACAAAATAATCTTATATAACTAGGTATTTGTTCATAAAATCAGTGCTATTTATGACCCCATATAATTATCCAATATTGAAGACAACTTTTTGGATGAACCTATAGACAATCAAAATTGTACACATTTTTTAGGGTTGCGTAGCTATATATGAAATGATAAAAACAGAACCCTTTTTAAGGTTTTGCTATGGGTAGTGGGCCTCTTATTAATTTGCCCGTTGCCGTCCAATTACTGTAAGAGATATTTTTTTTGAAACGTTTTTATTCTGTCTCCTCGTCCTACAGCCTTGGCCAGAAGTGTTGAGCATAGGTGTTTTTTGTTTACAATTTTGATGTTAAGCATTATTTCATTTACTTCCCTATCCTAACAATGTACGGTAACGGTAAATGTTATATTTTATTTATAAATATAGAAAACTTTACTTAATAACACTTTCAAGGTACTTAAAAAATATGAAAACAAAAGGTACCAAAAATGTAAATTTAAGTCGGTGCGACATATTGCAAATATTCTATGCAGTTACTACTAACTTCAACAAAACATGCCTATTAGTTTAAATTAATTGACAAAATAACTTAAACAAAGATGGAAACGATAGACTAAACTTTCCAGTTTTGTATGAAAATCGCATTAGTGCTCAACACTTCTGGCCAAGGCTGTATATGCCCTCTCCTTGACAGTACCTAATACATATTGATACGATACGACGTTTAGGTGTTTTTTTCTTTTCTTCATTCATGTAAAGCAAAAAAGAAACCAGGGAAACCAAGGAGAGCTTCATGGTATCCCTGGCAGTGGCAGCGCGTAAATAGAACTCGATTCCCGCCGGCTTACCTAATTTTCAGGCACCTGAACAGTTTTTCTACAGCTGATCAAGAAATTAATACCTAATTATAATTTAAATGCCTAAGAAATAATATTATTAATATTATGTTATGACACAAGTGCCTAATACTTATTGTATAAGTTATACTTACTTAGTTGTAAGCTTTAGGTACTTAAGTATTAGCTTTGCTATGTACACATTGCTGTGCCCTTACAGGGTTTGTATTACTGTATTGTAATATGTTTGCAAGAAACGTTTTGAATTTTGAATATTGAAATTTTTACCCACCGCCACTTTCCCTGGCTTCCTTTTTGTTTCAACTCTGCCTTCTAGGATGTTCTTAATAAATTCGTTGTATTGTAGCAGGTGTCCAAGTAAAGAATAGTTCACCGTGCAAAATGTGAGGGCGTAGCTAATTCGCTACTCGGTCAGTTTATATAATAATTTATAAAGCAGTGAACACGTGATGATAGACTCGCGACTCGCTTCGTGCCAGGAAGCTCGACGGAAGCTCTCATATATGTATAACAGGGCGTTGTCGGAAGGCTCGGACCCGGAACCGCCCGGTCGCTGCTCGTGTAGTGCTCGGAACGCCCGGTGTCGGCCCGTCGACGTGGCGGACCCGGAACATAATGACACCGTGAATCAACTTTAAGTAGGTATCTTTCGTCTCCTATTATCTATCTCCATCTAGTAAGGCTATGGTCTCCTATAAACGCCATCGGCCGCGTACAGCGTCTGCGTCACGATGCTTACTATAGAGAAGTACTGTTGTGGTCTGTTTCAGACGTCGACGTTGGCGTCTTTTTTGTATAGGAAGTAATAGGAACGTTGACGCTGACGTCAGACGTCGCGTATGGCATAAAATAGGAGACCAAAGCCTATCTAACTAGGTATACTATATATTCTGAGATAGGAAACATGAAACGGTTTCAAGAGGTTCTGTTACACATTGTTACAGAATAAACCTCGAATTTTCTTTGTCTAAATAGTATGCAAATGTCACATGTCGGGTCAGAAGTAAAGTCATAAAACACACGCTTCGGTGTTTCCATTGACGCAGGTTCGAAAAAATTTAGTAACAATATGCTAAAATTTACATTTTGTTATTATATTTTTGTCTACGTACGTCCTAGTCCTAACCTACGTCTATCCAATATTAAAACAAAACTCATGTCACGTGTTATTCTGAAAGATGCAGCATTTTAATGACGTTAGCAGAAAGAAGAAATATCCAGAAAGGCTTAAGCAATGGCTACATCTTTACATTGGTGAAGATTGGTTATTGAACTCACCACTTACGACACTAAAAGTGGTGGCACAATAAGATTTTGGCAATTGTTAGTAATTTAAAGCAAGCGCAAGCAATCTCACTCGACGCTCATTTCAACAATATCGGTACCTATATTGTTGAGATGATATGTTGCCCGCGAGCAGTTGACGGTTAAACTTCTATAACTTTGCTTACGATGCACAACTTTGCCTGACTTGAATAACATGACGAAGCAAAGTTATGTATTATAGGCAAAGTTGTAGCAGCTGAGGGTATCTTATGGATGAGTGGGATGAAGTCTCTTTTATTGGTTTTAAAATGATAATAATCTTCGCATGTGCGTACCTATATTATACGCACGTTCAAACATCAACTGTCAAAATAATCTACTCGGCAGCTCATTTGCGAATTAATTAATATCAGCAGGGCCGGCCTTAGCCCTCTTGGCGCCCTGGGTGTTCTGCTTTGAGCGCCCTCGCTCAGAATACTCACATAAGCACCCTTGAGAGGCCCGGAGCGCCCCTGTAGCCCCTGCGCCCCCCTAAGGCCGGCACTGAATATCTGATACATGAATATCGAATAGTCGCACATTCACATTGGTGAGTGATTGGTGATCTAAGGGACGCAGTTATACGTTGGAGGGAGCGATAATGTGATCTCGTTCCACCTAGTGGGTCGACTAAATCGGCCGACGTTGACCCAATATTTACACTTTTCGACCTTACTTTTGTAATAAGGTCCAGAACTGTAAACATATCTTTAATGACGACTGTACATTGAGTTTAGTTGACAATTTCACTTGACATCGATCCATTTCCGTTACCAAACATGAATGATTTGTCACAGTGATTCCCCTTTGCATGTAACATATCACATAATAGATAATGTAACATTAACTCGTCAAAATCTGCGTTTATTCAGTACGTCACCGAGTTGAGTCAGTTTACTTACTGCGAATACTGCGGTCGTGATATGCTCATTACTGTTTGATATGCGGTAAAGTTAAATCATAGTGGCTACCTATTTACATAATTTTGCGTAAGGCGGTTAAAATGTGTCTCAGTCTCCTAACAAAGTTGATCGATGATCTGTTTAGATCTTAAACGGCTATTAGACATTGCAACCTGCAGGGCCCAATCTGTTGTGTACCCTGCCTCTCCCTACCCCTCCTTCAGCTCCCTACGGGCCCTACCTTTAATTACACCTTCCAACCTGACAGATTGGGCCCTGCAGGTTGCAATGTCTGACACCGCTTTAAGATCCTCAGCACGCCAAGCACATGAGTGACGCGACAGTATCTCGCGCGCGATATAGTCTATCCGTCCTATTCTGACTGTATCAATTAAAAAGAGACGGGTAGGTCGGGTAGTCTATCTCGCGCGCGAGATACTGTCGTGTCACTCATGTGCTAGGCGTGCAGATTATGGAGACCGTCGCTATTGGTGATTGTTGAAAGGCATCTGCAATTCTGTCAAGCTTTTGATTTCTTTATCACTGATTGATACTAGCTTATGGCCGCGATTTATTAGGCGCGCCTAATAAAATGCAATCATTTAATTGGAGGACAACAAATGGAGCCTTTTCCCTTTAACCCCCTTAAGGGAGTATTTCCGTGATAAAAACTATCCTGGATATCCTTCCCCGGAAATATGTTAACTTTTAACATACTGGCCCGGTGCCAACAAAAGGCACGTTTACCCCGTACAAACAGTAGGAATACCATGTGTCTGCAATCTCCGACTAGACCGCAAAAGTCAACTTTGTTCAATGAGACATACATTGTAAACATTGGGGTTGGGAATTTTGTAGAATAGTCAAGGTATATTTCAACAATATTACTAACTATACTGAAGCTTACGTCACTATTTGAGACTGTTTTATAAAAGAAGACGAGCGCTCCATTTTGTCATTGCGGTTTGTAAAAAAAAAACAATCAAAAAAACATAGGTTTCGACTGCATGCTCAGAAGTTACATTCGGACCGAAAATACGTTTGGACTCTTCCTAAGCTCAAATCGCCAAACTTGCCCTTGTGGAATTCACTTACGTACCTATAGGTTTCTAACCTTACTAGTACAGTACTTACCCACTTTGCTCTCTTGCTGCCCTACATTTTTTTGTGCGATCGACATTTGAAATATTATCCAGATTCACAATTAAGTAAATCGTAAAAAAAAAACAGTAAATAAATCCGTGACAGACTCAGAGGGCTGAAAAAAAACCATCATTATCCTTTAAGCGTCAAATAAAAATGTGTTGATAAAAAAGTGCATTGTTTAAGCTAAATTAAGCTTGGCGGAATCCCGCGTAGGTCCACATTGCATTAGCAAAGCTGTTGGCTGTAGCCGTCGTTGGCGTTCATGGCACCGCACCGATACCGGCCACGATTGACCTGTTTACTCGATAGAACATCATCATAAAGTATTGACAGCAATCGGCTTGACCACACCTTCCCGTTGGTGTTAAATATAAAAAAAATATCTATAATTTTGACGCAATATCTACGCATATCTGAACGCGTATCATGGTTGTCATTTTATCGCCTATCACGTCATAGGTCACTTTCGCACTTACACACTGGTTAGAACGTGACAGCTATGGTGACAGACGATAAAAACCCGACCATATGAGGCTAGCTGATGATTTGATGAATACGTGTGAGTATACTACGTCTTCTTTAATTAACATAAGTAAGCGAATTCGTAGAATTGTTTTGTTATTCTGCAATAGACAAAAACAGAATAATTTCTGCTACTTTTATTTATTTTAACAATAGGCTACTTTCCTATGAAGTCAAATCAGCTACTCTTTAGGAAACGTCAAAACGATTTGTTTCATTTGTTACTTATATGAAGTTTATACGAGAGACTAATATTGTGACGTCACAATACTCCATGATCAATACACCTTCTTTATAAAAGTTTCAACTATTATAAAATCATTTAAAGCGCAAACACATGTTACAGCTGGATTTTCCCGAGTATTTTTGAAATTTTGATTTTATTAATGCAACGAAACAATTAAGTTTATCTACTGGAAAGTACCCTATTGTGGATGGGATAGGTACAGCGTGTGAGATACCGTTAACACTTTGGCAATTTAGGGCAGTACTTATACAACCTGGTTCCATTCGAAAGTGTCGAAACTCGAGACCTTCGGCTCGGGCCTTGGGGTTCTAGGGTCCTAGTGCCAATACCCTTTTCAAAGAGGTTTCGCCGAGGCTAGTAGAGACCACCGGTTACCGTAGAACAAGCAGCTTCCTCGCTCAACGTATTGGTATTGCCATACAGGGGGGAAATGCTGCGAGTATCTACGGTACCATGCCGCGGAGGGATTGGCGGTATTAGCAAGCAAGTAAGTTTACTGTTGATGTAGCTGGTTATAATGTTTACCGTCAGGGCCGGCCCGAGCATTCCCGGCGCCCTAGGCAAGAGACTGAAATGGCGCCCCATTTTAGAGAATTCGTGACAAAATAACGCGCAATTTTTTTTTCAAATGAATAGGTAGGTAACTGTTATTTTACGCCAATATAAAGTGCTAACTTTTTAACTTACTAAGTGGAAGTGCTAACTTACAATTCACGCTTGCACCCTTTCTCGTAGTAGACTGCCATCCCCCCCCCCCCCATAACCCATACCCCATACCCCATATACCCCCTTTTTACACCCCCATAGGTTATCTTTACCCACATTTGCGCCCCATAGTAAAGTATGAAGGGTAAAGATGACACCCGCATTTATTTGCGTCCAGAGGAAATAAATCGTTTTTATTCTTAATGGCATGGTCTTATGAGACTGAGAGGGCACTCTCTGAAACTGCACCGGACGCATAGTCGAATCGCCGAATCAGTGATCAGTGCACCCTCAGTGAACTCTTTTAAAAATAGACTTGATAAACATTTTCAAAATGGACAAAACACAAGTGGACATTGATATGCACGTATCAGCTATAAGCTGCCTGTGCATTAATAAATAATAATAATAATAATAATAAAGGCGTAGGGATGTGACGACCCCATCGCCCACTGGTTTTCACCAGCGCAATCAGTCAACGCAGGGCAGCTTGTGGCGAGCTGTTGGAGAGTAGCGACTCCACGTACCTGAGTGCCCCTGGGGTGCCCTGTCGGATGGTGGGACAGGTCCCCTGCCTCTGGCTTGCCTTAGCCGGCTGTCCAGAGTGGGGTCGTTAGAGCTGCGTTCTCGAGGGTAGATGTGGAAACCTAAGTGGCGAGTTGGCTATATGTTTAAAGTCCAGTGACACCTCTCTACCCCCAGCCCCCGCACCGGTGTTGCCCTTGAGCCATCTTTGATGTCGCTTTTTATGGGGGCCCATCTTGCGAAGGGCGAGTCACCGTCTGCCGGAAATAAAATTGGATACCGTTTTATTAGGCAGGCGTCCGGTTCTTCATCCAATAGCCCATTCAACAGTCCAGACTTTTCACCCAATAGCCTAGTACATTTTAGACTCCATTAATTCTCAATAGTCCTTACACCATGGCGGGTGCTGTCTCTGCGTGCGTCCCATGACACGGGCAGGGGCAGCATCCGCCTAGTGTACCCCTCACTTTTCATTAAATTGTCGAAAGGGCCTCTGCGCGTTGGCTTCGGCTCCGCATACGCCTCCCAAAGGTCCGGAACACCATTGTTCCGTGGTCGGGAAAGACATACAAAGATAATAATAATAATGGACATCTGCCTTTTTAGGTTTCTGTAGTCAAAATAACTAAAAATCTTATAGTTTTACTAGACCGGTCTGCGTGTCCTTCCTTAGCCCAGTAAACGTCACTACAAGCACAAGCCAGCTAAAATGATTGCTTGATGAATGCCAGGGTGGAAAAAAATAACGGGCCTGGAGGAGAAATACCTTATAACGAAAGAAAAATTCTTTCATTTTTAGGGTTCCGTAGTCAACTAGGAACCCTTATAGTTTCGCCATGTCCGTCCGTCCGTCCGTCCGCGGACTAGCTCAGTGACCGTTAGCAATAGAAAGCTGAAATTTGGTTTGAATATGTGCATTAACGAAGCCGACAAAACGGTAGAATAAAAATTGGAAAAATATATGTTGTTAGGGTACCTCCCGTACACGTGAAGTGGGGGGCAAATTTTTTTTTCGTTCAACCCAGGTGTGTGTGGGGTATCGTTGAATAGGTCTTTTAAAAAGAATTAGGATCTTCTAAAACAGTTTTTGGATGAAACTCATATTTTCCTAAATAATAGCCCCCCCCCCCCCCATCTAACTTTTGAACCGTGGGTCAAAAATTTTGAAAAAAATCATGAAAGTGATGCCTATTAAGTACCTTCAATGAAAACTATATTGAATGGCCCGACATGCTTTTGGCCGGTTTTTTATATGAGTTTTTTGATTGTAGGCACGAAGAAAACCCCCATTAACTTTTAAACTTTCGGAGCTATTAGTTACGAAAATATTAGTTTTATTCAAAAAATGTTTTAGAAGACCCTACTTCTTTTTATTAGAAGACCTATCCAACAATACCCCACACAACTGGGTTGCAATGAAAAAAAATTTCGCCCCCACTTCACGTGTACGTAAACATTTCCATACACAATATGTGTCCAGCTTTAGACATACCCTCACCAGACAACCAAGTAATAGTTAACTGTTTATACTGTGAGCGCGGGTCGATGACAGAAGGTTCTACTAATTGGGTTCAGTGTGATACAATGCCATATGTGGGTACATCAACGATGCGCCAAACAAGTGGACAGATGTAAATCTTTGGACAGTGTTGGGCAAAAATCATTTCGAATAAGAATAAGAATAAAAACAGAAATTTTATTCTTATTCCAACAAAATGGAATAAGAATAATTCTTGCGCTTTTTATTTTAAAATAACATGAAATGGAATAAATCATGCAATTTTTATTTCAAATGAAGAATAAAAGACGGAATAATTATTCTAGAAATGGAGTTATTTAGAATAAGATTTTAGTGGAATAACATGTTATTTAGAATAAGAATGAAGTTTGAAGTTGTCGTTAGGTCAATCTTGCGAGTCGATTTACTACCACTTTTTTACGTTCGATTTGACTCAAATTTTGTATGCTTGAGTATTTTTTGGTGACTGTGCAATATTATGGTGCCATGACGCAGCACTTTCAGAGTTTGTGTTAATGGGAAGGGAACTGCAATATCCAGTGGCGTAGTATTTTGTTCATCACAACTGTCCACTAACATAGGTAACTGATTCGCCACTTAGTTCATCCCTGATTATTCAGAACTTTCACAAATATCATATCAACTACTATGAGTGCCGACACTGCCGACAGCGATACGATGCTAAGAAGTGTATTACCAATAGGCAACTGAAAGTACTTACGTATTTTTTTATACCCACGAACCTACCAGTTAACTACCACCAACTTCTTAAGCTTAAGTGTGCTATCTCTTTCACATCTATGGAATGTAAATGAGATAGCAAATGACGACAGGTAAAAAAATAACCCTTGTAATAACAAATACCCTTATCACTAGATTTGTAGAAAGTCCCAGACGCCTAGAATGTGTCGTATTGTCTTTATCGGTTACCGGGCATATTTTCTACTTTAAGTATAGATACCATAAAACCAAAATCAATAGGATTTCTTTGTGGTGGTTTTTGTTTTTGAAACGTTGGCTGAACACCTGCGGCTGGCGGCCCTTCAATCAAATGATCTTTGAGCATGTTATTTTGCCGTTTAACAAGTATTTAAACATATCATGTTATAATTCAGTAATAAAAGTTCGGTAGCACCAAGGACACAAAGCACCGAAGTTAATTTAGGAACATGAAAATATATCCAATCGTCATAACTTAAAAAAAATTATTTTGCAGTAGCGGCGGCTCCATACAACCCAATTCCCATCGGTTTTACTAAAAATATGCGTCCGTTCATGTCCATCCAAAGTATCCAAACTATAGGTACCTACCTACATATTACATACCCGCTTCACCGACTTTACTAAGAAAGATTCTCACGTTACAATTCTTATTCATGGAATATTATTTCAAATAAAAAATCATGATTTTTATTATTTGAATAAGAATGATTTATTTTCATTCAATTTTCTCACCGAAGAATTATTCCAGACGGAATTATTTGAAATAATTTTGACGGGAATAAAATCAACGTGATTTTATTCTTACAAATTCTTATTCTAATCATGATTTTATTCCTGAGTGCCCAACACATACCAGAGATTTTATTTGTACACGCTGCACTGCTAATGCTAACGACTTCTCCGAGTGTGTTGACAACGTAACCAATTTATCAGTTATACAAAAATTTTAAATATTGACAAACGGTTTACTTGACGACCTCCATTAGGTACTATAATTTTTTTTCGATGCCGCCGTTTGGCGCCCCCCTAACACGAGCGCCCTAGGCGATCGCCTAGTTCGCCTATATGGACGGGCCGGCCCTGTTTACCGTAAGTAAGTAAATATATAGCAGGGCAGTGGAGCCAAGCCACCTTCTTGATAATGCTCCTGGCACTGCCTGAATCTAGCCACCAAGAACATAAAATTCTTCGGGATGTACTTATCAAGTTATCACCTGTGATAAGGCCGGCAGCACACTCGGATGATGCCGCAGCACAGCAGAGTAGGTATGAGCGAAGTGCAACACTCATTGCCATGGCACTCCGACATATTAAAGAAGTCTAAATATAGCTGCGTGGCCCCGGCTGCTGCATGGCCCCGGCTTTAGAATAGTGCCACCCCGTCTCTTCCCGCGGGCGTCGTAAGAGGCGACTAAGGGATAAGGGATAAGGAAATTTCTGATTCCTACTGCTCGTGAGAACGCTGTGGTGATTTATTTAATTAATAGTCATCCGCATGGCGGCGATGCGGTTCGCCACCCATCACGTCTCGTTCTTTACGGGGGCGAGAAGTGGCTCACGGAGAGCCGTTCTGCTGCATTGATTGTAGCAGGTGGAAATCCGTAATCTCTGCCTACCCCTTTTGGGATATAGGCGTGATTGTATGTATGTATGTATGTATGTATGTATGTATGTATGTATGTATGTAAATATAGCGACGAACTGTCTTTCGTACGCAACGTTATTACCATATGGTATAGGTACTATCAATAGCATATCGGGTACCTTAAGTACGCAATCTAAAATTACCAAGTGATTATCACAGACACCAGGAAACACGGATAATTAGCAAAAATGTGTGAATACGCCGTGAATCCTCCACTGTTTGTCGGATTATGGAATATTACGGATTTATACTTAATTTGCGGTATGAAGTGCGTCAATGATGTTTTGTTTAGCACCTTTTTTACTTTTTATTGTTCTCGTAAAGTGGGACAGTTGTGTTGTACCCCAGCTTGCATGTACGGCCACGCTCCGTGATTGTTGAGCCATTTAGGGTTCTAGCTAAATTGGTTTTACAATACTTGCGCTATGTAAGGTCCAATTTAGCTAGAACCCTAAATGGCTCAACAATCACGGAGCGTGACTGGACACACGTACAGTCAATGCCAATAAGAGTAGCCAAGAAGTAGGGTCACAAAAATGTAAACATATTTTTGGCGTTGACTGCACCTAATATTGGAAAACCAGTTTAAATGTGCAATTTATTCTGCGAGAATATGATAAACATTTAAATTGGTTTCTTAATGGTTCTAACGGTATGCTGGTGGGACAGAGTGCGCTCATTGTTGTCGTCATTTAGGGTTAACCCTAAAAGAAAAAAAAACGGAATTCTTGTATGACACTTGGTTGCAGCTCGTGACAAGATATCTCGGGACTGAAGTAATGCAGTTATTATTACCACAGCATCAGTTAAACCACAGGTTGAACGATATCCCTATAACGAGTATAAAATGTATAAAAATATAAAGCAATGCACAGATGGAGCTGCAACTGTCTAAAAGGAAACCTACTTATGGGATAGAGTTTGTCCGGAAAGAAAAGTGTCGTGGTTTATATGGGAGCTCATACATTCTACGGTACTATTTTTTCTGGACAGACTATAAACGTGCTCTAAACTCATGTTAAATCCATATATATGTAGAGAATGCCATTAAGCATTCGTTCTTGGCATTAAGTTCGCCTTTTGTACTATAAGATTTTCTTTTGTGCAATAAAGATTAAATAAATAAAGGAGTCTAAACTTGTGTATGGTTCAAAAAACAAAAGCCAATAAGAACGAATTAGTGTTTCAACCTCATTGAAGCAACCTTTCGTTCACGATCTCAATCCGTGACGAGTATTCAGAATTTTGACTTTTTGGTTTTAGAACAACACAACCGTGCCGTGTTTCCATTGATTGACAAACGCTGGCGAGTCGAACATCACTCACCCAGACTAACGTGACCCACGCTCCCAGTAAGTTAGAAAACTTCTGAGAAAAATATTTCAATGTAACATGAATTAAATAATAAATATAATTGAGAAATGAAAAGTTCGGATTCTCATAAAAAAAATAAGTAGGTAGGTCGTTTCTTAGTTTACTTTCCGCCTTCACAGTGCCTGGTCGTCCTTGCCTTGCAGTCCACTGAGAGCAGAGACACAGCTATGTACCTACTACCAGCGTGAGAAAGTGACAAAGGTACCATTCTAGCCTGTGTATGCCTACCATATCTTGACGTGCGACGCGCGAGTTCATACTTCAAGCGCGAATCGAGGACTAATATGTAGTGATAGGCGAAAACGTAAGATAGGTATTCTAGCCCTACTGGCTTGCAGTACTGCATAGAAGCGCAGATTGGTCGCTTTTATGCTTTTCCGTGACGTGGCACGGTAAAACTCTATGGTTTCATTCATAAATAGTAAAAAGTGTACAGTATATATTATGGTCGATTTTGACTATTTTATTTACGGGACGCAGACGCCCCGATTAACAACTAGGTACAGTTTTTGGACTTTTTGGGAGGATCGGTTGCGAGGATCTCTTTTTCAATAGGTTATATTTGCCAACTAATGTGGCTGAGGCAAATGAATGGCCAACGATAACCAAACAGGAAGTTAGAGAAAACAGGCCTACGATATCGACTGATATCGAAGTCCTGTTTCCTCACCAATATTCGGTCCACATTGGACTCGAGTAGTGATTGGAATGACATCAGAATATGGTAGTCGGTCGTCAGTAGCATTTAAAAGCATCTTGCGGTGTCTGGGGACGTTGACCCTATGTCGTGGAACTTTTTCGAAAATGTGGAGATATACCTTGTAATGCATTAGTACAAGTTCAATGTAAAAACCCACAAGTTTAAAGGACTTAGTGAATTGAACGCATTTATTAGTGTCGCTAACTTTCATCATGGACCCTGGACGGAAATATACGGATTTTTTTTCAAAGAAACAAACAGTCATACATGAACATTGCATTAAGAAGTAACAACAAAAATTAGACCTATAGTTTCCTAAAGTATACAAAGTTGCGATACGTAGCTAAAGTACATTCACACTTTTATGACAAAGTATATACGTTTGAGCAAACAAAATTGTATAGGTATCACAGATAGAAATAATATCTTAATTCAAAACGCAAAACTCTCTTGCACGCGGTTTCTTAAAGAGAGTAATAAATACCTTAGACCAATAAACATGACTTGAGTTAAAAATATCATGATTTTTAAAAGAATAATTAAAATTATTCAGCTTTAGCTTTACCCATTTTTAAAGCGAATAGTAATGATTTGAGTTAAGATAATAATTATTTACGGCAAAAAAGCACCAAAATTTTCCTTTAAGAGTTTTATGTGTTTACGTCAAAAGAGATTAGTTCTTGGTTTGATGTTTTCAATCTACAGCTAAGAGCCAAAGCTAATTGAAAGAAGTAGCGCCAAAAGTTTGATTTGAGATTTTTAAGTTTTTAGGCAAGAGAGATTAATTTTTGCTTTGATGTTTTCAACCTACAATCAAGAGCCATAGCTATTCCAAAGAAGAAGCACATAATTTTTGCTTTGAAACATTTAAGTCTTGGACGTTAGTTACCCTGCGCATCAATAGATGTCTCTGCGTGTAGGTTAGAACACGCGAACGTCTGTTCGACGTAACTTCATGACCCTCGCCGCTTTACCCGGGCTTATTTGAGATTCACAATAGCAATCTCAGCTCTGGTTAATACGATTATAAATTGTGAGTATTATAAATTGTGAGTATATAAATAATCATAATTTATATTTGTATTATCTACTTTTAGTTAAACTTCCTTTCTTGGGATTAGTCCCGAGAAACACAGTTTCTGCTACTAGCTTTTTAAGTAGTGCACTGAGACACTAAGGCGATTATCACACTGACGACGGATCCGCATGCGGCGCCGGTGTGCGAGTGAGATAGCGCTATACACATGCAGAGCGCTATCTCGCTCGCGCACCGGTGCCGCATGCGGATCCGCGCCAGTGTGATAACCGCCTTAGAAAATGTTATTGTTTGTTTCAAGTAATCGATTTCATACGCCAAGAAATTTTAGATCTTGGTGTGAATATATCAAATTTTACATCAAGTAACACATGCTCTTGAACTAATGCGTTTTCTTGTTTCCGTGGAGAAATTCAATTCTCAATTTAAACTATGAGTCTTCATCCAAGAAACAAAGTTTCTTGGCTTAAGTTCTTTATGTATTGCACTAAGACACATAAAGTTTAATTTAAAAAAAATACAATACAAAAACAAAATTCAAACGCCCTTCGTGAGAATATTAAGCTATTTTAAAAAGAAGATTTTTATATCTCGGATAAAGTATTGAATTTATTAGGTTAAGTAATAAACTTTGAAACATTTTATATCTTAAAATAAAAATTTTTTATTTTTTCCTTATATGGGAAACTGGATATCTCTTGATTCAAATAGGTTTCTTTGGTTGAAGAGATTTTTTCTATCTGTATACGTACATTAACAAACATATTATTTTTAGTTTACTTAATACATATAAAGTTGGTTGCGAACTTTTTACATTTGATAAAAGAAAGGATTTGGGGGTACCTGCCGATAATTCTTTGTAGAGTCGCCATCAGATATATCGGAGCGGCCAAGGTGGTCACAAATATCTGAACAACGCCTTTATTGTCAAGACGATAAGGTACTTGTTCAGATATTTTTGGGTACCGTGACCGCTCCGATATATTTGATGGCGACTGTACAGCAGTTAGACTATTTATTAAGATGTTGTAGTGAGTAGTGACCACCATTGTAACAGCTGATCCACAGCTGACCCACTTCTGATCCACAGCTGATATATACATACTTGATACTACTTTATATAAGACATAATGTAATCCGATATATCTTCCAATGCATCAAACCATATGTATATTACCATATGTGTATTAGTATATAAACTGAGTATTTTCTCAATGAATACACAGTATTTCCTCGACTCTTGAGTTGTTATTATAAATCATGATTTTTAACATTGAAGTGTACGGCGCTACTTGTAGATTGCAGGAAAACCTACAAGAAGTCTACTGTACGGCGTGGCGTGAGCAAGAGCAAAAAAATTGCACGGAACCCTCGGGGCGCGCGTCCATCTCGTAATTGGTCGATCTTTATTTATTTAATGTTTATATGTTTTTTATATTAACTAACTTCTGCTTTATGCTGCTTTCAACCGACTTCAAGATGTCGAAGGAGGAGGTTGTCAATTCGTCTGGATCTTTGTTTTTTTTTGCTATTTTTTTTATTGTATGTTTACCGATTACTTGATGACGGCTGGATCAATTTGGAAAATTCTTTTTTGTTTGAAAGATCACTGTTGGTCCCATTGTAACCAGATGATGGGATGTTGGAGAAATCGAGGGTAATCTTCAAATATCATACCATCTATAGTGATTTAAGAGTCCGGTAACGATTTGAAGACGAAAATCGCTAATAATGACATAATGCTCATGAATTGTATTTGGTAAGATAGCTTGAAGTCTTGTTATTGCAAAACAGTACTTTAGGTCGATATATATTAATATTTAATACCTTAAAACTTAATTCTTACAGAGCTTGTTTAGTGAGGACGTTGATTCATGCAAATTTGTCGTATGATTTTTAATTATTATTTGTTATGGACCCTAATATGTTTTGTATTACCTAAATAAAGCATAAAGTAAAGTTTATTTTTGTATTTGTATATTTGTAAAATACTTTAATATCTTCCCAAAAATATCACCTAAACTTCGGCAATTTTTAGCAAAATTGCTCTAGCAAAACATACTCTCCTTTAAAAAATATATATGAAAATGAAAAAAACTGTCACACTTATTCCTCAAACAACTCATTTTCCAATGTATTTATATATTTTACGTATTTGTGGGTGAATTTCAACAGGTGCAAAATTTACCTAATTTTGGTGGCATTTTTTATTTTTGTAGTTTATGTCTAAATTATGTATCGATAATACGTAACTAGTCACAATCGATATTGTGTAGTAATGGCCCTTCATTATACATAGTAGTTTTAGAGATATTATGATTTTAATAATTTGGTTGCCACCAAAATTGCGTCTACCCACCAAAATTAGATTTACTGGCCACCAAAATTGTATATCCACACCAAAGTTAGATATTTCTGCAAATTAAAAGTAAATTTAACTAGTTATCAACTGACAATGAATCTAAGACAAATGTTTTATCATCCGTTTTAATATATTATAGTAACAAAGTACAAAAAACTGAACAATCAAGTCAAACAGTAAGTAAAGTATAAAATGCTAATCAACAATGCTTAATCCTTTTTCTTTCAAGAAACAACGTAACTCAGTAAGAAATACTACAAAAATACAATTAAACTACAATCTTACATATTTTTATACTAGCTTTTGCCCGCGACTTCGTCTGAGTGGAATTAGTAACCAGGGGGGAAGCAAACCAACCCAACCCAAGGAATGAATTCTGGATATCAACTATTCTATATCATTCCCCAGAGCTCAAACTATCTCCAGCGTTCAACAGTTATTGGTTCCCCATAAAAACTTTCAACCCCGTCTTTAATCCCCTAAAGGGTTGATTTTGGGGTATAAACTAACGTATATTATTTCCCGGAGCTCAAACTTTGAGTAGGGATTGCAATCCGGATTTTATCCGAAAAACTATGTACCCAGTTCATCTTAATCGTCGGTTCAGTGATTAATAATTCGCCATACAAACTTCCAACCTCCTTTTCACCCCCTCTAGGGCTGATTTTCGGGATGAAAATGTCATTTCCCGCGACTCAAACTATCTCTATACAAAATTTCATTAAAATCTGTTTAACTGTTTTCACGTGATGCGCGGTTGAATAAACAGACGAAAAGACAAACAGATAAACAGACAGAAATTCTAAAAACTGTTGGAACGTGTTATGTTTTCGACTTTAAGTACCCCCAGCCAACTTTTTTTCGAATATCTTCAATGTACAGCAAGACTTTCGACCCTCTTCAGCTTTATTCAAGCTTCGTTATATGTTTAGAAGATTTTATTTGTACACACAACGCCTCACTAGGTATACACTTTTGAACGTTATTACAGCGGAATAAGGTTCAAAAGTGTACTTATACCTAGTGAGGCGGTGTGTGTACCAACTTCACTTTAACTTAAATCTGGCGACAGTTGAGATCTTTGACTCTAAGAGTAAACATAAGTTTACTCGCAATCAATACTTACGCTACTGACATAATTATAGTCTGTATCTTTAGGTATTTAAATAATAGTAAACAAAATCTACCCACAAATGCACTTAGTCAGTAATGCTGTGAATAAAAAATATAAATATATGACAGTAAATACAAAATTACTTAGTTTAGGCTCATAAATATCATTTTTGGTTTCCAAATTACCACCAAAACCACCAAAATTGATGCACCAAAATTAGAACCATTGCATAAAAGTGCATTTTAAAAGTAAACCGTATCATTCACTTCAGTTCCAAGTGAATATTTTAAAAAAGAAACTATAAACATGCTTTAAATACAGTTCACACAATAACAACTACTTTTCAGTCATTAGTTAGATACACCACCAAAATTGCATTAAAAAGTATTTTAATACACCAAAATTAGATACTTATGCGTTTGCTGGACAGATCTAGTGAGGTACGACACGTGCTTCATCGCTCAGTGCCGGAGTGGAACCGAATTAACAGGTTACTATACGTTTGTTAGCCTTGTTGCGTTTCGTTCGACCATAAAATCATTTTCAAAATTTACCACCAAAATTTACTATTTTACCAGGACAACAATAAATGCTTAGTTTAGAGTATGAATTCATGTACTAATCTTCACTTTTATTTTCTTATAATATAAGTAGACTAATAACGAGTAAAAGTTTGTGAAGTTTTAGTTAAATCAACGGACGTTATGGTTCTACTATAGAAATTATTCAAGAAAAATGGATTCAGGACACTACACCAAAATTATAATTGCGGCGAAAAAAAATTTTTTTATAAATATCAATAACTTTTATAACATTTTGCGACTTGGCTTAAGATAATAATTTGTGTAAGGTTTTCAGAAAAAAATGTACCATTGTGAAACTATTAGTCCACACTGTCATTATCAGCTCCGCCGTAAAAAAAATCGCTGAGATATTCACCCTTGTATAACTTAATTTTAATCAATAAAAACCTTACTCTTTTCACCTCTCCAAGCAAAAATCGCGAAACAGTTGTTAGATCGGGGCGATTTATTTATAAATGAAGCATAAAATTAAAAAATCTTTGTATTTATTCCATTAAAAAGAAACGATCTTTCATAATATGTATACAAAGTTATAGAAGTTATGTTAGTTACTGCAAAATAGCAACAAAAAGTTGAGCGAAATGGAAAAAAAGGTTTACCGCACTCTTAAATATTTTTTACAGTATTTCGGGCATTTTTTTTCCATTCATTGCCTTTTGAAAAGGTGGAGTATAAGTGAAGTCGGTTCTTTTTTTATTTAATGTTATTTATTTACTTCGTATGAACATAACTATACTAAATGGATGTTACCACTCGAATAGGCGCGTCATAATTTCGAATTATTTTGCGACTTAATGTTTTCTATTCTGCTTATTAGTCAAAAGACGTCAATCAGTCAAAATTAAAATTAGGTAGCATAGCAATAGGTAGCAGCTAATTAATATAATGAAGACGTAATAAATAAGACGTTGTGTCTTGTCCATATAGGGCAGATGCCCCGGTTGTGGCCACTGTGCCAGTTTTGGCCATTTTCAATTTTATTAAGGTATAGACATATTTAGAAGTCTATGGTTTATAGTTATATACATGTAATTGTTGTTAAAAATATTTATAACGGGTTACTCTAATCACAAAAATTACGTGAGTAACCCGTTATAAATATTTTTAATATGTTAGAGTCTCACGAAAGTTTTATAGTTAAAATTGTAATTGTTGTTATTCAGTTGTCAGAAGCCATGGAAAAAAGTGGCCAAAACTGGCTCCTGGGCCCTTTTCGGACATATAATTAAAGAAAAAAAAATAGATCTAATGTCAGAATCTTAACAGCGAAGATTCATATAAATAAAGTAATATATTTTCAATGATTCAGTACATAAAGAGTGTCATAATTCCTTATTGACACAAAATGACGGACGTCTGAATAGACAAACTCTTCTTAAAGTGGCCAAAACCGGGGCATCTGCCCTACCCAACTATAAAAAAACAACTGTCAACGTAATAGGATTAATAGTTCTCTAGATTGTTATCACCTCGAATAGGCGAATTTCGAATTATTTTGCGACTTAATGTTTTCTATTCTGTTTATTAGTCAAAAGACGTCAATCACTCACAATTAAAATTATATTGCTGTTAGTATAATGAAGACGTAATAAATAAGACGTCGTGTCTTGTCCATATACCTAACTATAAGAAAAACAACTGTCACAACGGTGACTCATCTTAATCGTCATTAATCGCAATTCGCATACTGTTAACATCCACAACAATATCTATAGTACGGGCGGCGGCCGTAGGATCTGCTTCGTAACGTGATACAAAGATAAGCCCTATGGCACATGTTCATAAAAGTGATGCTGAGTTCCGGAAAAAGAGTAAAAAAAATTAGAATTGGCCGAAGCACAAAAAAGTACCACTTCCGGTTTAAAAAATGGATGGTATTTACCTACGGTATTTGATACTGAGATGATTATTGTGGCAACAAATAGTAATTTGTATTTAGGTACAGAAAAACCCAGTCTGCCAGTTTCTGCATGGCCAGAAGTGCCCGGCAGACTGGTTCAAAAGTGACGTACATTTGGAGTCAAATTCGTTAGTTTTAAACTAGTCTGCCGGGCACTTCCGGCCATGCAGGAACTGGCAGACTGGGTTTTTCTATACCTAAAAATAAATTACTATTTGTTGCCACAAGTGTCATCTTTGTATCCAATGACGTAGGTAAATACCATCCATTTTTTAAACCGGAAGTGGTACTTTTTTGTGCTTTCGGCCAATTCTAATTTTTTTTTACTATTTTTCCGGAACTCAGCATCACTTTTATGAACATGTGCCATAGGGCTTATCTTTGTATCACGTTACGTAGCAGATCCTACGGCCGCCGCCCGTACTACTATCATCACACTCGCATCTTAATATAAAGGCCGCTTCACATTTAGTGCGTGAACTAGGAGCGAAGCCATGAATATGAAGTGTAAAAATGATTTTGGACATGCACGAAATCGGTTCCCTGCTTCGCGAGCGTTAAAAGTTGACGTATATGGAGGGACGTGGCTTATTATCACCGCGATAGTAGAGTTTGTTCGGAAAGAAAAGTGTCCTGGTTTATATATGAGCTCATGTATTCTACGCCACTTTTCTTTCCGGACAGACTATTTTAACAACGGTAGGTACGCGGTACGCGTCAGTATAAGAGGTTACTTATAATTTTTGGTACAGTCGCGGTCAGATAAATCGGAGTGGCCTAGGTGGTCACAAATATCTGAATAACGCCTCTATTGTCAAGGTGATAAAATACATGTTCAGATATTTTTGAGTACCTTGGCCGCTCCGATGTCTCTGATGGCGAATGTAATAGAGGATGGTAGGAATATAAATAGGCAGATTATCCCAATGTGTGTGAAACAACCATATTAAGAATCTAGACAGCTTTAACACTTTTCGTTGGTACTAGGTGCCGTATTCAAATTTTAAAATACTTTAACAATACATTAAAAACACAAAAACAGAATTCCAAAACGCAACAAAATAATGAACCAATATTATAGTTGTATTGAAATTGCATTGGAATAATTTTCAAGCAAATTCTGATATGTCTGATTTAGACGTTTAGGCGCTAGCTGTATTGCGTTGTTAATACGTCGGAGTTGTATTGAAGTTGGATCGTTTCTAAACGTGTTTTAAAGTTAGAATACGGCCCCAGAGTTTGCTACGCGCTACGCCCGATCCAAGAGTTTTCCTCGTATGTAGCGGACCTACGAACAGAGAACCCACTAAGAGGGTTCCTGGTCGTGAAAGTGTTAACACATCCACTGCTATGCTACGCGCGTAGCGCTACGCCATAGACGATATGTAGCGAAAATGTCAAAATCATAGAGCCGTGAAGACAACGTGTCGTCATTAGCCGTGAATGGGTTTGGCTAAGCGCCCCATGGGTAAGCAGTGTAATTACTTAAAATTAATACTCGTTTGCACACGTCATTCTTTCAGCGAATATTTAATTTACATACATCGACTACGTAGTATGACGGGTTCCATCTGCGCCGTCCACGTAACACTTGTGAAAGAAATTCGCTAGATCTACATCTAGACAAATTTCTTCATAAAAATAAAAAGACGATACCTACGGGAGCTTATTTAATAGTACTTACTTGAAACGACCAGTTGTAAGCTTGAGGTAAGTACATCTTCTAGCAAACGACGATGGATTGATAATTTAAATCTTGATTAACACTCTTCGAGATAGTATTGTTCTCAATTCTGCATTTATAAATTAGTCGACAACTTTCTTGAAGCTGTAAAAAAATCAAATAAGTAAGACGTATGTGCTTAGAGGTCGAGTACCTTTTTGATTTTTGGCACCATGTTTGTTGAACTTTAGTCATGTAACTTGAAATACCGACATAAAGAAGTCTATTTTGGTTTTGCTTGCGTCTGCCTTTCTACGTAATACTTGATGGATACATGTGGAAGAGAGGCTCAAGGCTTAGAACTCGCATGTTTTTTTCGTTATATTAGCTCACCGAAGGAAGCCCACTAACTGCTCGATAGGAGAAATAATTCGTGTATAGCTGAATTTTGGTGAAGTTGTAGATAAAGGTGTCTTACACAACATACTAAAAGTACTCATGGATAGGGGTGCCGCTAACGGGGAGAGGGGGGTGTAAAGGTCCCCTTTTTTGGCTTTTCGTAAATAACTCAGTAGCGGTGGCTCATACGAAAAAATGTTCTTCTACTTAATTAATCCACAAATGATTTTGTACAAAAAAGATTCTTTACACTTTTTTGCTGAGATCAATGTATAATGAGATTTCGAAGAAATACGATAATCACTTTCAGAAACTTTCGGAGCTTTTATTTACGAAACTATTAGTTTTGTCTAAAAATTGTTTTAGAAAACCCATATTTATATTAAAAGACCTATCCAACGAAACCCCACACATTAGGGGGGATTTAAAAAACATAATTTACCCCCCACTTCATGTGTTCGGGAGCTACCCTAAAAAAATTGTTTTTTTTAGATTTTGATTTAAAACTTTGTCTGCGTGTTCAAAACACATACTCATACGAAGTTTAACTATTCTAGTACTAACCATCACTGCGCAAAGCCGTGAACGGATAGACTGGGACAAACGGACAGCGAAACTATAAGGTTAGGAAATTGATTGCAGGCGTCCATAGGCTATGGGAACTGCTTACCATCAGACGGGTCGTATGCTTGTTTGCCACCGTCGTGGCATAAAAAATAAAAAGTAAAAAAATACCCTCTTCAACCTGCTCAGTGATGGTTAGTACTTGAATAGTTAAACTTAGTATGAGTATGTGTTTTGAACACGCAGACAAAGTTTTAAAACAAAATCTGAAAAAATATTATTTTTTAGGGTACCTCCCGAACACATGAAGTGGGGGGTAAATTCTGTTTTTTAATCCACCCCTAATGTGTGGGGTATCGTTGGATAGGTATTTTAATATAAATATGGGTTTTCTAAAACAATTTTTAGACAAAACTAATAGTTTCGTAAATAATAGCTCCGAAAGTGATTATCGTATTTCCTCGAAATCTCATTATACATTGATCCCAGCAAAAAAGTGTAAAGAACCTTTTTTGTAGAAAATTATTTGTGGATTAATTAAGTAGAAGAACATTTTTTCATATGAGCCACCGCTACTGAGTTATTTACGAAAAGCCAAAAAAGGGGACCTTTACACCCCCCTCTCCCCGTTAGCGGCACCCCTATCCATGAGTACTTTTAGTATGTTGTGTAAGACACCTTTATCTACAACTTCACCAAAATTCAGCTATACACGAATTATTTCCCCTAAGTTTTCCTTCGTTTGGAGGGCTATATTACTTTTTGTAATGAAGACATGAACAATCCGACCAAATAAGAACTACGTTTGAGCGGTCGGATAAAATGGATTCGTGGAGGAAACGGGAAGTATTCGACAGATTATAAATGTACATATGTATAAATATAATTGACCTGTTTAACTGGGGTAAAAACTGCTGCGTTTCTCGTGATAATGATAAGGCGCTTAAAGTGCATTGTTTCTGTGCTATGATAATTTTTAAGGTGAATTGAATGCCTCACGCACAGTTTTCATGAGGGCTGCTCACATTAAGTGTGTGATCATATAAAATTGACGGGAATTCGGTTTTACCTTAGGCCTGCCAATAGTAAAAAGTATTTTAAACGACAAATAAGTTTATGCGTAAGAATTTCGAACGATATTTAAATAACATTTAGAAACTAGCTTAGCTTTCTGTAGCGGTAGCGACATACTTTTAAGAATACACAGTGGCGGCGCGTTAAAAATGTTTGTAGTCAAGCCGAAGCTAATTTGGCTTAGGTACCTTTTTCCATGATCTGTAAAGAAGTTACCCAAGCGCCTAATAATTCGTGAAGCCGATGGGAATCGGGTTCTATGGACCCACGCCACTGAACATAAGTAAATGGGTAGCTAGTAGTAGTAGTAATATATTAGTAAGTACCTACATTGCATTTATTGTTAGTAAGTAATCTAAACGAAAACATAGTATAATAGTTAAACATTTAACATAACATAATACGTCATACTAAAAAGTAATATTATATTCTAGTTTGTTACACGTTGACTAAAACGTGCTGTTTGTTAAAAACATGCCAATGATCTCAAATGACGAACGCAGCGTACTTGAATTAGCGAAGTAAAAAATTAATGGCACTATTTCCTTATCGCTAGCAACATGACAAAATTGTCTTAGGCCTAGTTTTCATCATCAGCTAGTATTTATCCAATACTCATGCCTTTCTAATGGCACACACTGAATTAAATCTTAAGTTCTTCTCATCCAATCTGTACCCGCTGCCTTTTTGTCGAACAAGCGAAGTGAAGTTCTTACAAACAATTTCGGACACAACCGAACTGTCATCTGGTTACGGGGACATAGTGCATTTTGATAGCCTTTATAATTTTGAATGTTTGTTCCGCGATAATTAAGCAACAATTTTCTGATCTTCATGAAATTTGTCGGGGTTGTAGCAGAAATACCTATAATTTTAGAGGATCTTATATGAGCAGAATCAATCAAGGTGTTATGGAGCTAGAAGGAGAAATACGATCTAAATAAATGTATAGTTATATTGGTCAACTCGTTTGCAAGTAAATCGCGAGTTCTCCGTTCGAGGCGGACTAGTTTAATACTACGATACGACGGTGGCAAACACGCATACGGCCCGCCTGATGTTAAACAGCTACCGTAGCGTAAGGCCGCCGATATATGATGATTCCTTTTGTTGGCTTAAGGGCACAAGACACTGCATTCTCTTTGAGTTCTGTGGCGATCTTACTCACCGGCAGGGACACAACATGAGCAGGGTCTAATTCTATTTGGCTGCGGTTTTCTGTAAGGTGGTGGTACATCCCCAGTCGGGCTCTGCTCCAGCTTTCAGCGAGATGACATTCGCTGAGCGGTGACCTACCAAACAAAGCGAGATGCCATTCGCACTTTTGGACATAGTTTAAGAACATCTTTAAGGATATCATCTTGCCCCAGAACACAACATGAGTTCAGCCTGCTGTAGTTTTAAATTAATTGTTAAAAAAGCATTGTTTGAACAACTGCAATTTAGTATAGATTAAAAATATAATCTAGTCAAACAAAAGTATGTAACTTAATAACTTAAACATATATGTAATGCTATTGTTATAAACTCCTTCTCGCTTGGCAAAAAAGTCTCTACAAGTTGAGATTATGCTGAGCCTAATAAATGTAAAACTGTGCCATTTTCTCCATGATAAACAGATTTTTTTTTAACTTTGGGATCTCCGGTGAAACCTAGTCACCCTACAGGGTACGTGGGAGAACTGAAGATGGCAACACAGGCCATCTGCTGGCTCGTCTATTACCATAAGACTTGCCTTTAAGGTCTCGTGACCAGGCCATAAAATTAAAAAAAAACCAGGAAGACAAAACCACAGGAGCAGCAGATGACGTGTCGCTGCGACACTACGTTTCTATGTATTTCTATGAAAATGTTAAGAAAAGAAAATATCATTAATAATTAATTCTACTGAACTTTGTACTAGCGGGGATTTGACGACACAGATTCTGTCTGAACCGAAGATTTCCTTCCACTAGATTTTACATAATTTGAGTGGCAATGGAAGATAAAAAAAATAGATATTTGTACCGGTAGCTGTTATGTTGGCATATATGGTCTAAGAGCTGGCCACGTCAGATGTGACACAATAATGAGAGGTTTGTAATCAGTCCAGTTAGATTCCATAACCATCCTTATTGCTAGATCCGGGCATCTGGCAGCTTTTAATGGGTGGATATCAGAGTGACAGACCAACAAAGTTTTTAAGTTGAAAAAAGTAATACCGAAATAGGTAAAAACTGCTGAAGTTGTGTCATTTATAGAGAACATTAGAACAAAAAACATTGTGTATTATTGCGCAAACAAAAACAGTAGGCGAGTAACCAAAAATTACATTATACGTCACCACAATGCACCACTTTAAAAACATATAATAATAATTATACATTATACATCATTTGGCACTACTTCCCCCAAACGAAACTTTTTGATATTCTATAATTCAATTAATTATATAATTTTTCATAATATTGGATCAAAACCAGAACTCTAGAATTTATTTTCTTCAAGTTATTTGCTTTCTTTTACCTCCACCACTTTACAGCTGCCAGATGTCCGGATCTAGAAATAAGCATAGTATAGCAAACTAACTAGAGGGGTTTCGTTGCTCTCATTATTGTGTCATATCTGACGTGGCCAGCTCTCCGTCTAATACGTAACCTATATTATTTTTACTAATACAGTAAAAATGAAAGTGGAGTTTGTCTTTTTCTATGCCGCAGTTCGCTACGCGGTACATTCGTTGCTGATCCCAGTGTTTTCCCGATTTATACAAGCAAGAATGCTGCGGATGATCCTTTTAAAGGCATAAATTGGTATCGTATTCTAATTCAGAAAAAAAACAAAAAAAATCGCGTGTTAAAAAAATGTTTTGTATGAAGGTTGGCTGGCTGGAACCGCGTGTCCCATTCATTTTTTTAGTCGCGACCATAACATTTTTATTATCTTTTTTCTTAGTTGTCGATACCATTTCTTTGTGCTATCAAACGGGTCACTAGTATTTTTGTGAAATCGGCTATCGATTTCGATAATCGGAAGCGCTTGGCGGACTGCTAGCACTAAATGGGTTTAAAAAATAGCCTACTCGCCTAGAAACAGCCAACATGATCTGCTCCGTCTGGTATGAGGTAATCTTCCCTAGTCATTAGCAACCGGTCCATCAGCTGCATATTTGAATAAATAAACAATTATTAAACAATATTTATCACCCCCGGTAGATGACAGTATGACATAATTGTCATTGGTATTTGGTGTATGTTGATGATACACGTGACAACGACGAAATAATTAAGTAGTACCTACAGTAGCAAAGCAGGCGAGGTGCTCAAAATGACCTCGACACGACTTTGTGCACGAAAAAAAAACGTTCCAAGATAATTTTGAGCACTTCGCTCGTTCAGACACTTTTGCTGCTATGGCGATTTAGAGGCATTGCCGTCTAGTCAGGTGCAACGAAATCAATTGATGGATCAAAAACCGCAATGTATTTAAAATCGGTGACTAGTCGCTTACGTTTACTTTGTAGAGGCCTTTAACTGGAAAATTTCGGAGATATAACAAAGGATTGTTATAAGCTAAGCTGGAAAGCTTTCCACATCAGGAACCCGCTATGCGGGCTCTTTGCGTCAAGCGAATTTCCGCTACAAAGCGGGACAACTCGAATCGGCTACCGTCACGTGCCACAACTTTGGCTACGATGCACAACTTTGCCTGGCTTAGAAACAGCGTTTTCTCCACCAAACAGCTATGTATGTCTTATTCAACGGCCTCCTAGCCTAGTTGGTAGTGACCCTGATGCCTATGAAGCTGGAGGTCCCGGGTTTGAATCCTGGTCAGGGCATTTATTTGTGTGTTTATCACAGATATTTGTTCCTGAGTTAAGGATGTTTCCTATATTTTTAAGTATTTATCTATATCTAATCTATCTATGTATATCTATCTATTATATACATATATCGTCGCCTAGTACCCACAACACAAGTTTTATTGAGCTTACTGTGGGACTAGGTTGATTTGTGTAAGATTGTCCTAATATTTATTTATTTATTCCTGAGAATAAGATATAAAATAGCTGTTTGGTGTCCGGAACCGTCCGGTCGCTGCTCGTGTAGTGCCCGGAACGCCCGGTGTCGGCCCGTTGACATTTCGGACCCGGGACATGATCGTGAATCATCCTTAAAGGCGGCCAAGAAATATTTTTTATGTTGACAATTATTGACTTCAAACTGGATGAGTATTTTGTTAAGTTGTGGTTTTATTCATCATCGTCATAATAAACAAAACAAACATATTCACCGAAATCCCCAAGGTAAACAGAACCCAAACGTGATCGACCGTTATTGGTCGCGTGCTTAGCCCGTGAGGCTTTGTAGAAATATTATACACCATGGTGGTGGCAAAAAAGCTTGCCTAGCTATAGCCCGTCTGGTTGGAATCTGACACTACATTCTATGGGTGCTTGCAAGTCGGGCTAACAACTTCTGTATTTTTTGTATGGCCAATTTCTGAATTGCGAGAACTTACCGCTTGTCAGTGGAGTATTGGCCACTTTTATTTATTTATTTAAACTTTATTGCACAAAATACAATGTAAATTATGTACAAATGGCGGACTTAATGCCTAAAGGTAATCTATACCAGTCAACCACAGGGCTAAACAGAGAAAGGTAAATGTGGTGCAAATAAAAAAGAATTTTCCTTTATCCTCTGCGAGCCGCTTGAATTCTACGTAGGACACGATAACTTTCTCCTTTACTGCTTTGAGATATTACCTAATTACCTACTTGATTTGGTATCCTAAGTCTATCCTTGCCACATCTATAAAAAATGTAGAACTTGTCGAATGAGCGGAGCATGAGCGAAGCGAGTTCTTACAAACAACTCGCTACTGGGACGTCGCGGTATATCGATGGCTTTTTGATTTTGAAATTTTGTTCACGATAACTTTAGTAACGTTTTTGTGATCTTTATGTAATTTGTTGGGGTTGTAGGAGAGATACATATAATTTGAGAGTTCGTATATCTATCAAGGGGTTGTGGGTTGTGGAGCGGCGCTAGAAGGCGTGAAATAATCATTCAAAGGGTCTTGTTATATTGGTCAAACGAGCGGAGCGCAAGCGAAGCGAGTTCTTACAAACGACTTCTGGCTATTGGGGCGTCTCGACATTTCAATGGCTTTTTGATTTCGACAGTTTGTTCGACGATAACTTTAATTAGTAACGTTTTTCTGATCTTTGTGAAATTTGTTGGGGTTGTAGCAGAGATACATAAAATTTGAGAGTTCGTTTATGAGCTGGATCGATCAAGGGGTAGTGGACTTAGAAGGCGAAAATAATCTTAATATTTGTCATTTTATATTGTTCAACTCATTTGCAAGTAAATCGCGAGTTCTCCGTTCGAGGTGGACTACTAGTTTTAATTATAATTTAAAAGTTCCGGAAACATTAAAAATGTTTTATTGGAAAAATAATATAAGGAAAAAGCCATTTAACATTTTTGCAATGGAAAAGCATCACCTATATCCATACAAAAAATAGGAGAAGTTTCCGAATTTCAGTTAACCCGTGTTGAAAATTTGTTATTTATTGACCGGAATTTGACCCCGTGCACTCAGGGATCTCTGGTACAGACTCCATCAAATATATCGGAGCGGCCAGGGTATTCACAAATATCTGAACACGCACTTTATCGCTTTGATAATAGTGGCGTTGTTCAGATATTTGTGACCACCTTGGCCGCTCCGATATATCTGATGTCGACTGTATATACCTTGGAATTTACTTAGTATTGTGCTTCTGACAGTGCATGAATTTATCGGGGACATCCAAGTTCCCGAGAACGCACATTACGATCCTAGCTATAACAAAAAAATGTTTTCATGTCATTGACGTCATCGTTTTGTCGTAGTCCCAAAGGTGAGCCATGGATTTACGTCATCAGAGCCCTCTGTAGGAGGAATCGATAAAGAAGGCGCCAAAGCGACTGCAGCAGCTGTCTCGTAGGATGATCAGCCCATGAGACTGAATCAAACGATTACACACCTTCTGCCATAAGCATAACGAAGGGAACGTTGGCAAAATTATAGTGGTTATGCTATCATGCAAAGCAGTTCTGAAAAAACAATGTTCAAGACATGTATGATATGATCAATGGGGTTGGCCGGTCGAAAGTCGTTACAGATGGCGCCAGCATAGCTTGTACCTGTCAGTCCTACCAATTATGTCAAATTCTTGTTTTTTTATGGAATTTTCTGACCTGGATGGGCTAGCCTTTAAGCCAAATCCCATACAACAATACTAGTGACAGGTACAAGCTATGCTGGCGCCACCCGGCCAAAACGGTCACAGTTGCCATCCCCATTAATATCTACTGGGACCCAAACGATTTACAGTTGGTTTTTATGTAACTCATTGATAAACATGATCTTTTTTTTAAATCCAGAAGCAAAGCTAGTAAAAAAAGCAATCGGAACGGTAGTAGTTAAGGCCATTAAACTTTTTATTAATTCATGGATATGGTAGTTGTTAAGGGGTTCTGCCTTACATCAAAGCAGACATGGCTGATTTTTTTAAATGTTAATTGTGATGAAACACTTATATTAGGCAAGTATTTCCGACCTCAGAATAACACCGGGTCAATGAGGTCGGAAACTCTGGTCTATCATATGTGTTAATCACTATTAACATATAAAAAAATCAGCCATACCTGATTCGATGTAAGGTAGAATGTATATAGCATATCAATGAATCATATGCTCTTTAGACAATTTTGCTTAAAATGAAAATATAAATATAAAATTCTAGTCTAATTCTTCGTTTTTATCAATAAGCTGCATTCTGATTTAAATGAGGTAATTACCAGCGACGGTGACTACTAGCTTAGCTATTATGTGGCTATTATTATGGATTTTGGTCCGAAATAAACGATTTTTATTTATTTATTTTATTTAGAATAGTCGCGTGCATGAATCCTGTCCGATTATGGCTTACAAAACCGAATTCATTATATACTCAATCGCACGTGACACCATTTACTTGACTGGAACTATTAAATTCGTTAATCTCAATGTAACCTGTCAACTCTGGGAACGTGCCTACTATTTGAGTTTGAATTGAAGGTAGGTACTAGTACAAAACACAATATTTGTTACAGCACTTTTTCTTTACCAAAAACGAACCAAGTAAGAACCAGTATAGCAGGCTAGGTAACTCAGCATGACGCTCATTGCAGCTTCTAAGGGTTGACCGTTGGCTCCGTTTTAAATAGATGCCGCGGCGGCCGGCGGGTAGTGATACGCTGATAACGCGGCCGCGCCGACGCCTCGGCCCGAACAACCGAATTTGTCCCGAGTGTGTGAATACGTGAACAGTGTTCCTTTTTTGGATTTTTGTTGCGTAGGTGAGTGTTTTGAATTTTTGCGGAATATTTTTGACAACATTTTTTGACAAAAATATTTTTTCAAATATAATTTACTAAGTACATAGCTTTCATGGTGAAGGTTTTTTTTTGTCATATTGTACTTCTAGTATTATTGATAGCTTATATCTCAAACTATTGATATGAGGGCAAAACAAGTCAAGTAAGTGGATAAAAAAATATATTACTTTAAAGTTTAAATATACATAATTATATTTTTTATAAATAATTTTAAGTTAAGAAAATAAAATTAAACAATAATTTAATCACGCTACGTTATTTATTGTTATTATTTGATGCAACTCATTCATAATTTCATAAATGTAGGTAGTGCGCAATGCTTGTGTGGGTACCTACCTAATTATTATTTAAGCAAGTAATTAAGTATACATATTCTTAGGAACACAAATTCATAGTATGGTAAATAATTACAAGTAAACTAATTGTAGCTATTATCGGTCATGTTTATGTTATAGTTAAAAACTATTAAATTTAAAAATAATTTATTTATTTATTATATTTTAGGTTAAAAATTATCCTTCATTTTACATGGAATATTTATAATTTTGTGTTGTGGTACACAATGTGTCAAATATTCTTTAGAATAATTTGATACGTAAAAACAAAAAAATAAACAATCAAAAACAAATATTCATTTAAGTACAGAAAATTAATAAGTAATTAAAAAAAAACAATGATAGACATAATTATGGAAATCATCATTCATGATATTTTTAAATATATTAAGTAAGTTTTTGAGCATGAGAAGTGAAAAATATTCTTTTGAATAATTTGATACGTAAAAACAAAAAAATAAACAATTAAAAACAAATATTCATTTAGGTACAGAAAAATTTATAAGTAATTTAAAAAAAAAACAATGATAGACATAATTATGGAAATCATCATTCATGACATTTTTAAATATATTAATATTAAAAATTATAAGTTTACAGAGACTTTATATATGTCTTATTTAAATGACATATTAACTAGGTACCTACTCATAAAGTACACCTTGCGTTTTTAGAATTTGTGCGTATGCCATATATCGAGGACATTTTATTACTGTTGCGTAATATACCTAGTTTAATTAATTGGTCATTTGATTGTTAAGGTCGTTTCCGCTTCAACTAGCAAATAAAATATAGAAATTAAGTAAACAAATAAATAATTTATTATAATTTTGTGGAAATGTTAAGATACATTTATGTAAATTGTACATGTACAATACGTTTTTTAATGATGAATTGGTATTGGAAAAAAAACAGATATTTACTTCTGAATAATAATATTTACTATAAATTAATACAATATCTTTTAACATTTTTAAGTACATTTTTGTACAGTGGCTATATTTAAGGGCTGCTTCAATAAATGAAAGGGGGCTATTCAAATAAAGTTAGAATTATTTAAATAAATAGAGAAAGAAAACGTCATACATTTTTTTACATAAAATAAAATATGTGTTATAACTTATTTTCCTAGGTAGTTTTGGTATTTTAATCAGTATACACAATTAAACAGTTTCAAAATAGCTCGTATCAATGCATTCATATAATATATTTTTAAAGCTGTAAAATGCATTCTCCTGGAGTTAGAGCCATTGCTAAATGTTTACAAAAAACAATGACTTATGAATAAAAAGGTGAAGGTGCCGGGATTTTCAGTGTTAAACGAACAAATGTCAAATGTCACTATTAAACATGTTTACACATCTACCTTTTTGACCAAGATCTGCCTACAGAATGTCGCTTTAACGCCACAAATTGTTAGTTTTTTTAGCAGCCGAAGGTACATTGGCAGTCCAAAACGAGCAAAACATAATCTTTATTGACTTAAAAACCTAATATAAGGTAAAATCCACAATTCCACGGACTGATTTGACAGCTCCTGGCATACAAAGCGATTGTCAAATGTATGAAAAGAGCTGTCAAATCAGTCCGCGGATTTATGAATTCTACCTTAAGTGTCATTTTCACAGTACCTTAAGTTAAGAGAAACTTATGTACCTATTAGGTTTGCTACAGTTACACCGGAACTGAGCCTCTGTCTCCCTAACTAGGCGGATTCCTGTGATATAACATAGCTTTTATCCTGACAATAAACTTGTCTTCAGATTATTTTGAGTACATCCAGAAATTATGAGATCCTGCTGGGCCTACTTTTTGGGGATTAAATCGCAAACCCCCCGCTCTTTTCGCCTCGATCATGTGTAATTTTCGGGTTGAAAAGATCAAACAAGGTTGTTACATTGGGAGTGGAAATTAAAAAATACCGGTATTGCATGCCTTACTTAACAAGGGCCCGTTCTAAATCCATCGGTAAAACTGCCATACTTAATGCTTCCATTGCTTCAAATTATGTTCCAAATTATCTTTAGTTGAATATAATATGCGTACCTAAGTGACACTATTTTATTTCTTTATTTAAACTTTATTGCACAAAATACAATGTAAATTATACCTACAAATGACGGACTTAATGCCTATCTAGGTACAGTCGCCATCAAATATATCGAAGCAGCCAAGGTACTGAAAAATATCTGAACTTGCACTTTGCCTGTATTATTTGTAATTTATTTGTTCTTGTGTGTAACCGTATTATCTAGCTGTAATTTATTTGTCCTTCCGCTAATGTCACGAATAAAATATTTCTATTTCTATTTCTATTTCTATATTATCACCTTGACAATAAAGGCGTTGTTGATATATTTGTGACGATCTTGGCAGCTCCGATATATCTGATGGCGACGGTACTACCTAGTCTACCTACTACTACCATTTATATCACTTAACATTGACCTTAGTTAAGGATAACGGTTTGTTTTCACTATTAGCCTAAGGCGATGACATAACGAAAGCGGTTGTGTTGACCCTGAGGGCTGGTGGGTCAGCTCCGCTGGACCAGCTTGATTGCTTGTACAAGCGATTATTTCCTGATTTAGAAGGAAAAATATGTTATATGCATCTAACTGCTTAAAAATAGCATTATGCACTCTTTTGGCCTTGTAATGAGGTCAGAATTTAGCCATATATACATAAGTATATATGGCTAAATTCTGACCTCATTATAACCTGACCATATAAGTCGACACGAGTAATTTATGTTCATGTTTTGAAACTGCTAGAGAGCAAGAATCAGTGGCTTTTTAAATTGATTGGTTAACTACACAGGGTGCTTATATTATGTATAACCTTTATCCATTAGTAATTTTATTGGCAGTTTCATTATCAAATAATTTCTAATTTCCTTTCCACTTAACACTGAGATCTAGGAAGTACCAAAAGCACACAATAGACAAGGAAGATGTAGGGTGCAAATATACTTTTTAAAATAAATACGTCAGTACTGACGTGTTTGTCGCGCTAAGTTTTATGACGTCTTTAAAACATATACAAATATCCGTTGGTTTTAGCAGTAACACGCTAATTGACCCTGCAACACACATAAGTAATAATGTAGTTTTAACATAATTAAAAAATATACCTTTAGTAATTGGGGTTATTGAATTTCGTGATGGGTTTATTCCGCATCAACAGGTAGGTAAAACACCTTTGTATCCAAAAACGTCATGTTAGTAATTATTTCTTGAAAGTATTGGATCGTTGATGTAGCTAGTCCAACTAATTAATAATTTCGCTTTCTGTCGCTAGTATTAAATACACGTAGACAAGAATGTCACTGAATCAGACCAGCAGTTAGAATTAGGTAAATTATTAAACTTTTTAAATTTTAATCATTGGTTTAATACCACAAATGTAACTCTGGAACATCACGGGATACGAACCAGCGTTCTTCGGATTGTCGGTTCGACGTGCTTCCAATTACACCAGACGATCCTCTATCCATCACGGCGAATTTAGTCATGTAATGGTGAACAAGTTATTAGCGACATCTGTAACCTGATGTAATTATGGTCATCTCAGTGGTTTATTCAATGAAAAAAAAAGATTTAGGACGATCCCTTGGCTAGAAATGCGAGGACACATCCAAACAGGGATGACCGGTGCCTACCGTTGCACGTACAGTTGACGTCAAAGATATGTTTACACTTTTGCACTTTACTCCTTTGTAATAAGGTCCAAAAGTGTAAAGATATCTTTGACGTGGACTGTACAAAGCAAGGTTTCCGTTTCCGTTCATGTCAACAGAGCATTTGTATTTCGAGACCTTTGGCCCGGCTCCAACATGCATTCGAAAGACGTCAGTACTGGCACTACTGCCCAGTCAATTCTGGAATTGCCCCTCGAATAAAATACGAATCACTTATTTCCTTTGTTTACGCACTTTATAAGTCATGCCAAAAGTCACATAAAATCACATGTCTAAGCCGAAAGTTGTTCAAGGTACAGTGCCACCAAAAAGAGTAGAAATTAAAAAGTGGCAACATCGTAGTGTCTTCCCGTTTTTTTTAGATTGATTTGAAAGGGACGACACTACGATGTTGCCACTTTTTAATTTCTACTCTATTTGGTGGCACTGTAAGCTCCTAACAAATTTTGTGATTATCTGAGTTTCTAATAGCCATAATAATCATAAATAAATAGTTTTCTTATTCATATACAAAACAATGACTTATGAATTAAGCATTAAGTAACAAAAAGACTAAAATGCAGGGTGTCTAGCCGAGTGACAATCGTTTAGCAAACCTTAAATGATGTAGATACATTGTAGATATTGTAAATAGATACGCAAACAAATGAAAACGTGACTTTTATTGCATTTATCATTCCCATATGAAGGGTACACGGAAAGAACATGTCTAGTCACTTTGACAACATTTTGAGTTATAGCGGTTTTAAAGTTTGTAACGATTCAATTAATCATACTATTTTCGTAACTAGATGGTTTTTATGAATTAAAAAGTGGATTTATGTTAAAAATTCCAGCTGTTACAGAAGTTGTTGGTAATAGTTCATTGCAAGCTCTACATTTTGATACAAAAATCTCATTTTACGAAAAAAGGGACTAGACATGTTCTTTCCGTGTACCCTTCATATATTTTATACTTTTAGATTGTTATTATCAATATACAATTATGACCAGAGATTCAGCCTCAGTAATGTTAACGATTGTCTAGAATCTCTATCTAGATTATTATGGCACCTTAACCTGTCAACGAAGGGCCTTACCTACGTGACGCTCTGTTGTATTGTAACAGTTGTAAGCAACACACGTCTTCATGTACTACTCCAGTGCCCTTTGCACGTATTACACTAGTAGGGTAGGTACATGCTTATATTCATACATAATATATAAGCATGTATGTATCCTGCGCTATAGAGACCCTTGAAGTTTAGACTTATAGGCAGCCAGTGTGAAATTTTTTGTCATCAATTTCATTACAATACTTCTTAATATATCGCTTATATATTACTTACTGACATTGTGTATTTAATGACATTGCTTGTGGCTAAAATATATAAAAAAAATTAGTTACTTACGCATTAATATTCAAACACAATGATTTGGAACCCATAACATGTTCACACTTCTTTTATTGAGACTTGAGCCGCGTGGTGAATTTACGAAATTGATTTGCGTCTGTATTAGACTTTGCGCTTTGTGAAATTAAGTATGCAGGTACATTGTACGAGTCATATTCATAATTTAGGTGTTTTATTATACTAACTGCTATTTCAACACCTATGTAACTCACTAAGGAGGGGAGGAGTTGCTAAAAAAGGTTACAAATAAGGAGGGGTATGTCATCATTAAAAAAAGCCAAGGGTCGTGTCAGCATTTAAAGTTGATGAGATTACGGAAAAAAAAAGATCAGAAAGTAATTTTTGCTTAAATACCTACTTAATTTTTGTACCATTGATGCAGTATTTCATATACTTACACATACATGTATGTGATAAATAATATGATGAATACATATAACATACATACACTACAGAGACACTGGATGCGCATTGCGGGAATGTAGGTAACCATGCGCCAAGTAGGTCAAACGAATCCGTATTTATTCAGATAACGATATTAGCTCAGTAGAACTTTCTAATAATAGCTGATAATAATGTTTTGTTGGACTAATTATTAATTAGGTTTACCAAAAAAATATACTTCAAAATTGACTCTGAACTAATGACATAAAAACTCATTTAGCTTGTATAAGTTAGGCGCAGATACGGGGGTGTGTACGTAGTGACAGGCACGTAGAACTCATTTAAGAGGGGACAAAAAAACATCATTCCTAAATGACAATGACCTATGGTTCAGTTGAACATGGAAAAAGCTTTTTTTTGTAATTAGTGAGTTTTGCTTGTCACCTGACGATATAGTCATGAGGTTTGAACTATTATCTTAAGAGTCGCCAGGACGCTCGCGTGAACTCGCGTTCCCGAAATTTATTAGCAACGAAAATGAATGTCCGACCTAGATCTGTACTATTAGAATGCCCATGCCAAATTTCATGGTTCTAAAGCATGTCGTTTTAAAATGAGAGCTGAACTACGTTTGTATGGGTACGCGAGTTCACGCGAGCGTCCTGGCGACTCTTAATCAGAAGTTTAATAAATGAACTAATATGTGGCTGAATATATTATGCTCACTTAATCAAGTTTGGTAACCCATGCAGTCCGTGTCTGATCAGCTCTTACATATTCAATGATCAATTATATATTATTAACTATACAATAATTGACATCAGTGACTTAGAACACGTTTCGCGAAATCACGTCATATATTTGCCGAATTCAATAAAAGTAAAAAAAATTGAGATTTTTTTGGATGTTTTAACAATTTTTGAATATGTAACTTGTTTTTTTTTAGATAAAGTGATTGTGCAAATCATGGTTTCGTTTTTGTACTTATTTATTGCTAATTTTGTGTGCAAATAAGTTTTGAAATTATACATTTTAACAATATTGGACAGCTTCACCTCTTCTTTAGAGTATACAATATTAAAATTTAATTTTATAAAAAAATACCTACATTTTTTAAGTACCTGATTTAACTATATAATTCTTTATTGTTTTGTTGTACCGTTCATCGGAAATTCCAAGGTTATGGTGACATGAATCTCAACCTCATTTCATCACGTAACCATTTCCTGAATTTAAATCTCTAGAAAAACAATATTCGGTTGTAAGTAATGAGTACTGTAGAATTTATAAAAAAATATGTTTATGAAGAACAATGGGTTGTATTGTACAGTTACACCGTTTAGTGTAATTCGTGTCAACAAGTTCGTTATGTTTTGTGGTTTGGGGAATTACGTCAAATGTACTTATAACTGCGTAAACGAACCTAATACATATACCTACTACGTACTAAATACTTTTTTTTAAACATCCATGATAAAAAGCATTTTATATTGAAACTCTCACAAAACATCTGCCCTAAGTATGTCGCTCGATTAGAGGAGATGAGGTATATCCGTTTTTTCAGCTTCTCGCCCCGGCAGTTTGCATAATGAAAAAAATTTTGAAACCCCACAGATAGACCATGCATTAGCATTATATAAGTTATTTTATTACTAAATATAGGAACTAGCTTATTATATTACGCATGTTTTCAATCAAGTTTATCACTTAACCTCAACAATAAAAGTGCCCTCCTTCTGGTTATCTCACTGCAAATTGATGAACGTTAATGAATGAATTACGATGTTTACAATGTGAAAACATAACGTTTATTTTATTGCAATTGTAAACTTACCTTTACTTTATTATTACTATTACATGGCTAAAATATTTCTACTATTTCTAAGGTCGCATAAGGCATTAAAATTCTTAAAAAAATATTCTGAGGAAAACAGTAATTGTCCAAACTTTTGTGCTTAAGTGATGAAGAAGAAATTGAACTCACGCATAATATTTTTCATCTCGAATTAAGTCTCTAAGATATAATGGTAATATGTATTATTAAAAATATGTATGTCTAGCTTCTTACTGTTGTAACAAACAAATAAATAATCATTCGGAAATATCTGTTTATATATAAATATCAAATTGTTTCTGTCGATTCGAATGTGCTTGTTGCTATGCCTACTTGAATAAAGACAATATTGACTTTTGACTTTGACTCTCTTCCTTTTTGGGGTTCCGTTGTCCACTAGGAACCCTTATAATTTCGCCATGTCCGTCTGTCCGCGGTCTAGCTCAGTGACCGTTAGCACTAGAAAGCTATTTTGTATGAGTACCAATGTGCGTTAATCACGCCGACAAAGTAGTAGAATAAAAACTGAAAAAATATATTAGTAAATAAAAATAAAACATGGAAAAATTCAAGGATTCACATCCTGATAAATACTTCCAATGAAAACTATATTGAATAAAATTGGTTCAGCTGTTAACACTCAAAAGCACATAGTAAAACGACATAAGCGTATTTTAACAGGCCGGCAACTACGGGACCCTACACTGGGTATGGCCCGACATGCTCTTGGTCGTTTATTTAATGTATCAAATACATTAATAGAATTCTCCAGAAAGGTCACGTTGATGGACGGCATTTGTTTCAATATCCGTCATTCTCATAATAATGATCAGTTGACGGTCATTCAGATACGAATGGGTCATACTGATTAATAATTAGTACAGGGCCCTTCGTATTAACATATCCGTGTGACACCATACTTAATAAAAACATAGGTATGACAGTATGAAAACGATTGATCTGCTATTTACCAGAATCATCAGGGAGACGCTAGGTATATTAATTTAAGAAAATTTTATCTACATTTGAAAGTTACGGCCTAAATTTATTTCTTCTTGATTAGTCGAAAAAGGTGAAACCATGATTTACACAAACACATGTAAAATTACCCTTCTTCTGCAAATAAATGCTTTGTTTGTTTGTTTGTTTATTAATGTATATATTTATATTTGTTCGGGTAATATGATAATTTTTTTTGTTACCAAAATTACTTTTAACAATATCGGGTAGATATTGTGAATGCAAGGAGCTATGTCATATTATGTTTAGTTATACTGTTAACGGTCCATAGGTCAAATCCCGTTCTATTCTAACCAAGTAGTTATAAAATTATAGATGTCATAGCTGGGCACCGGAGGCCTAGGTCACTTTTTCCTTTGTCTATCTATATAAGTTTATATTTTAAATTATAGTGTAATCATAATCATGTAGTTTTTTTATATATTTGTATTTTGATTTATTGTTTATTAAGTCATTATTCTTAGTTTATTAAGTCTTATTGTTTGTTTTATTTTCTATTTGTATTTGACATACTTGATGGATTAAATAAAGTCATTATTTATTTTATTTTGAGTCAAAAATATCGTGAAATTCATTTGTAGTTCCCAAATTATTTAGAAAAATAAACGTTATAGTAGTTCATTTTTAATTTTACTTGTTTCAGAAAACTAAAGCAAAGATGACTATCCAACACGTGCCAAGTAAAGGGAGGATATCTATAATAAAATTCCAGAATTTCACAATACAACGGAGAAGTAAGTATGTTAAAAAAAATCTCTCACAATAATTTGACCAAATTGACATACATCAGTCATTTAGTATTTTATTTTGATTATAAGTTGAATTAAAAAATACACTCGAGAGCAAAAGTTTATAAAAGCAATATCTCAAAAGATATTAATTTTACAGATATTAAAGTTTATGTTACCGACCCGAAATTTTTGCTCTCGCGTGTAATTAGTGATCAGCATTGCGATACAACGAGGAAATGCCACGCGCATGCTTGCGGCATTGTACCAGCATCCTTGGTACAATGCCGCAAGGGCCTAGTTTAGATTTGAGCTAGTTATTAATCTAGTTTAATATTTGTACTGTAGTGCCTCTGTGTATTTAATTATGTCAATAAATGTTTTCACAAATAAGAAAAATTAGTGAAAATGTTATAACTATTATGAATTACAGGAATTATTATTAGATATTACAAAAGGTCTGCTTTTTTTACTACCTGAAATGCAAAACTGATTCTGAACTTGGTTATCACTTATCAATAGAAATCACTTGTACGCTGGTATGTACGCTGATTTTTTTTGCGGGTTTGTAGTACATTATTTACATATCATTAATTATTATTGTTTAGGTACTTTTAACCTTTGCATTTAGTTGTAGTTTTTTATTTAGATTTACGGCGGAGTAATCACAATTTTTTAAACACAATTTATTTTTAAACAGTATTCGTATTTAGATTATATTTAAGTACATATAGCTGTCAAAAGAGTATTATTTATGCTAAATATGTTTTGTTGCAGAGCCTGTGATAAGATTAGTGTATGGGTTCCTCCTGGTGTGTATAGGAGTCGTTATGGTGGCCATCGATCCCATAGAAATTATTACAAATTGGGTGAGTCTACCTATACAATATTTAAGGGTACGGTCGACTAAGTAGGTATAGTCTGGCAAACCAATTCCTCTGTAAAAGAAGTACAAAAAAACACTAGCCTTTAACGCCTGTTTTTTACTTGATACAGGATTTTCTGCAGCTAAGTTGGTTTACCAAACAATATTTTTTCTATCCTTGTTTCTCCACAGTAGAAAGAGTTCCCTCGATTTCTCTAGGATCCCATCATCACATATCCTACCCTTTCAAATAAAAAATAATTTTCTACATACAGCCTTGGCCAGAAGTGTTGAGCATAGGTGTTTTTTGTTTACAATTTTGATGTTAAGCATTATTTCCCTATCCTAACAATGTACGGTAACGGTAAATGTTATATTTTATTTATAAATATAGAAAACTTCACTTAATAACACTTTCAAGGTACTTAAAAAATACGAAAACAGAAGGTACCAAAAATGTAAATTTAAGTCGGTGCGACATATTGCAAATATTCTATGGAGTTACTACTAACTTCAACAAAACATGCCTATTAGTTTAAATTAATTGACAAAATAACTTAAACAAAGATGGAAACGATGGACTAAACTTTCCAGTTTTGTATGAAAATCGCATTGGTGCTCAACACTTCTGGCCAAGGCTGTACATAATTAAAAAAAAAAAACAATCAAAAACAAAGATCCCGACGAATTTAAAACCGACTCCTTCGAAAACTTGAAGTCGGTTGAAAAGACAAGTCACGTTCAAGTGCACGTTGTTGTCCCTCACATCCTTGACCCCTGATTCGTCTATCCACGTAACGTAGGCAACCAATCCAGTTTGTCCATTGCAATTAAAAGCTCAACTAAACGGCCGTGCCATGACACCGGTTGTGTTGTGACGTCAATCAAACAATCTTTTCGACAAATTCATGCAAAAATCGGTTTTATTTCTAAGTTCATAAGTTGTTAATGCCGAAGCTTGGGGTCAAATATTTGCATTTAGATTAGGTACATTACTAGTTCGGCCTCTTTGGTCGTCAGTGGTTGTCAGTGCATTACAGTATAGTTCGTCCGGCGGAGTAATAGCCAAAAGCCATAAAACTTGTTACAATGGCATTTTTATTTCAAAAGGTCTGAAGTCGTAATACGACAAAGTGAGATTCGACCCAAACCACATCTGTTAAAGCTTATAATGCACTTTATGTTTCTTTAACAAAAGGCATCATCACTTTTGCATAGGGTTGTCAAAAATGTACTTAACATTGGAATGGAGTAAAAATAATACAACATAAATTATTTACTTTATTAAAAAGCAGTTTTTTTAATGCTGTAGGTCCAATTTCAATAAAAAGTCCATTGTACACATTTTTGACTATTTGCTTAGTTTGGCTGTTTAAATGTGTTCGAGCACTTGTACTGGTTTTCTTTTTAACTACCCACGGACGAAACATTTTTACCAAAACAGCTTAAATAGTATAAACACGTTATCACTAGTTAAATCAGTTCCAACGGAATACTAGATGGACCTTTCCCGTTTGTTGCAGCCCTACCCTCCAGATGTTTGTTATTGCATTTGCAATTTAAGCCATGCCATTTGATATTGAACCCTAATGCAAACGTTTACGTTAGCCTTTCATATATGTAAGAAACCACTTATGCTCTTTTAACAATAGATGACTAATTAGCTTATCTTTATGGCTTTTGGCTATTACGCCGCCGGACGAACTATACAGTCGCCATCAAATATATCGGAGCAGCCATGTTACTGAAAAATATCTGAACATGCACTTTATCGCCTTGATAATAGAGGCGTTGTTCAGATATTTATGACCATCTTAGCCGCTCCGATATATCTGATGGCGACTGTACCTATGACACCTATGATTTTTGACGAATATTAACAGACTTTAAAAGGGAGGAACGGAAAATTGCACTTTATGTTTTAGAACTCGGAAAGTGTTTCTTTATAAGTATACGTCGTCAAATACACAGAAAGTACATGTGCGTAAGTAAAAGTAATAAGGCACTTAATGAATTATACACTTGCGTCGTTAGCCTGCTGCCGACATAAGACTTCTGAAACGATTTTAATTCCTTAAGAGCCCTTGAAACGATTGCATTAAAAATTTGTTGTAAAAATATTATATACTTAAAAAGTAATTTATTTTTCGTAGGCATTTACTTTTCAATCGTATTGACGGCATTTTCTTGCATGTGTTTTCAATCAACCACAATTTTTTATAGGTTTCAATTTAATTTATTGCTTTGATTTTAGTTTTCTCTATTTTTTCTATGCATGCGTGTGTATTCTCATCATCCAAGGTAAGGTTACTCGTGATCCTTCCAACCAATTGTTAAAACCCTACAAATGTTATTTTAAGCAAAGATTAAATTATTTATGTCTTTAATCTTCTTTTTATCTACAAATTTTAAGGCAAACCATTACATAATAGTGTCGTACTATAGAGTTATTTGTTTCCTAGTTGCGATAATATCGTGATACGACTTCCAGGGTAAGTCATGGTCGGGGCAGCTTGTTTAAATAATCGATAAATATATAAAAACATTACACATTAAGTTATTTAAGTATCTTACAAGTAATAAAAGTGAAACTTTATAAACATGACTTATGACCCTTATTATTAGTTGAGATATCCCTTCGATATGTCCTAGTAGAGGTACAGTCGACTACAAAGAGATGTATCCACCTTTTCACCTTATTGCGTTGTAATAAGATCCAAAGGTGGATACATCTCTTTGTAGTCGCCTGTACCTGGTATAGGTATACCTAATTAATGTACCTAATGAGTCTCATTACGATTATTTTATAAAATCTTTTTAAAATGTATTCTTAATCATATATCTACATATATTATGAAATATTTATTTTATTTCACGGAACACATAAAAATCATTAAATGGAAATCTAGTTTTTATGAAAACTGTTCTATGAATATTTAAAAATTCAATATTTAAAATTATAATTAGTGTAGTATAGTGTGTCGGGGGCGAGAAGTGGCTCACGGAGAGCCGTTTTGCTGCATTGATTGTAGCAAATGGAAACCCGTGATCTCTGCCTACCCCTTTTGGGATATAGGTGTGATTGTATGTATGTATGTATAATTAGTGTAATATCCACATAATAGAATATAATCGAAAATAACTTTTATTATCTACTTCCACACAACTATCTATGCATTTAGATTTTCAGTATGTTATTTTAATTTAAATATGTATATGTACTGCAGATATTTACCGTGATATTTAATTAGGATTTAGTGAAGAATACAATATATTTATTTATTAAATTATACTTTATTTTGTAATAGGTACGTATATTAAATAATATTAAAAAACAATTATTGCAGACAACACATATTAAACATAAATTAAAATTAAAACAATTAAATATTAATGCAGAGTAAATGTACTAATGTACTGCAGGCTTTTACCGTGATATTTAACTATGATGTTTGTGATGACTATGAACTATTTATTTAAACTTTATTTCGCAATACGTATATTGAATACTTATGGCAGACTAAAGGTCAGTTGTATGTCATATAGTATTTCTTGTAGGTACCTAGGTCACTTAATATACTAAACATTAAAAGCTATAAATCAAATGAAATCAAATAATTCATTCAAAAATATTTGTACAGATAATTCTTAAAAATAAAATAAAATAAAATTTCTTTATTTCGGATAACCATAGGATCCATAGAGTGTTAGTAACATACAAGCAAAATCTTAATCTAGTGTCCAGGTGTGTGTGTGCTGTGTGTCTTAAAACTATGCATTATTATAAATAATATATATTTGAATATACTACTATAGGTACTTACATAAATAGGTACATTATTATATTAACAATACAATAACTTACATTAATATATAATTAACTATCTATAGGAACTAACTTTAGATCTGATCTGTCTGCATTCCGTCTGCTAGTCGGCTGTATCTCCATCAATAGGTACTTAAAAATAGTTTCATTACTCGTATCAGTTTACCGATGTCAAACAAATCAAGGTCCACTAGCGTTCAAACAATCAAAATGCACCGTTTATTTGATCACTAGTATATCAATTTGTGTTAAATTAGGTATTCTTGTTGACTCTGAGTGTTGACTTGACACTATATACTCGTACATAGTTATTACTTATCAATAGATGTAATTTCCTTTTAACAAAGTTAGTCATTTTGTTGCAACTTATTTAAATTCAGCACCATAACATACTTTGTCAATTTTGTCATGAGCCTGGTTGTCACTGAACAAGAAAATAAGGACCTGGTTCAATGAACCACATAAAATAACTAGGTAAACTAAAAATCGGCCCCTGTGGGATGGTGCCGAGGACGCTGGCAGCATTTCCTCGCTGAATCGCAATACTTTTGTGTTGAACGAGTTAGTGCTGTCAATTGGTTAGTTATGCTGTCATAGACAGATAAAGTGGACGTGTGATTTTCTTGAACACGGTCCCTGACCCTGCGCGCGCCTGCGCATTGTCAAGCTGCGCACGCGTCGTTTAACGCTCAAAAGCCGATTAGATTAACTTTCCTTGATCGATCATCGGACCCGCGCGACCTTCACGTTGGCAGAAAAAATAAGGAAATTTCCGGCGCTTCCGTTTTGTTCTTATCCTGTTTATTTGGATCTATTCCAGACATCTTGTAGATTGGTGATTTAAGTGCGTACTTTGTTGGCCAACAACCAAAAGTCACGGTATCACTCCATGAAATAAGCGCCATCTTGAACATTGAACATGAAGCATGTTAATACTAATCTTCTTAATTTTAACAAAATAATCTACTGATTAAAAGCAATGTTCACGCAATCTAGACTCACACTCTCTCTTTTATGTCACATAAAGTACGAAAGTTATGGTTTTCAACAATTTGAATCAATGAAAAATCATCACGCACAAAGCATTTAGGTATTGCGGTTGCATTCTCGGTTACCTACATAGATTTGTAGGACCTAAAAGCATTTGGTTGCTTTTCTCAGAACAGAAAGAAAAAGAGTGATCAGGGTAGAATATCTAGAAAGTTATTTACGCCATACTTGGAATACCTATAATCTTAGAATACTTACCTAGTCCTACGCAAAGTAGTCCCATGGGAGTCCTATCTTAACCGACCCTATACACTACCTATTACGTACATATTAGCGTGTCAAATATTGATACATAGAAGGAAGACCGTAAGGTTGTAGCCTCGTCTCTAACCTTCACCGTATCTCAGATCGAATACAAAACCACATTCGCGAAGTTATGTCACGGATTCTTGTGAACTGGAAAAACACCAATGTCGATTATAGTAGTCACTAGTCTACGTTGAGTTTGCACCGAATTGGCAGTGCCAAGGTATGGTAGCGCAATACTTGAGGTAGCATTGGGCAAGCAAATTTAGGCCTAATGCGTCCCTCGGCCACCAGTTCAAAAACTGCAGATTTAGTGATTTGTGATGAAAACGGTATTAAAAGTATAGTGTTCGAAGTTCAAAAGTAGATACTCGGGTACGGGTATAAAAAGGAAATTTGGCAATATTTTAAGAAACTTAGTGTTCTACAGATATTTTTGGAGACCACTTTCATATTTTGTCTGATGTTTCGTATTCGCATAAAATCTATTTAGTTTAAAAGATTAATTCCCCTTTTTATTTTGATATTTCTCAGCAAGGATTCACCTTGCTAACCATTCACAAACAAAGTTTGACAGGGAAAAGCTCTCACACGCTCTTTGGCCATGTCGTCACAGAAGATTACGACTTGTGTCAACTTTCTCACTGGTATTGGCTTTAACTGTATATCTCCGTCGTTTCATATCTTCAGACATCAAGAAGTAAACATATTAATACTTGTAATTCGAATGCCCAATAGATGACACCCTGCTATCACCTCAGCTGCTAATAAGAAATCTTAATTATCACTTTTAAATATTTTCGATTCCAAAAGATTGCTTAAACTAAATGTCATTATCATTATATTAAATAATGAGAAGAAATAACTCAGAATTACTGTTTATTTAACTTACCTTGTCACTCTAGAAAAGAAAATGTAATTTTATCTATTAAATTACCTAAATTAAAAGACGATGAAGGAGAAGGTCTTCGAGCTATATTTAAAATTAGACATCCTCTAATATCGAACAAAATTTTAAAATAACAAGAATGTCATTAATTAAATTAGGCTTGGCCGCTAACTGGTCAAATCAAACAACTAGCCCATAAATTTCTTATTAATAGGGACATTTATGCCCAATGTCAGTTATTTAAACAAATTAATTCATAAATGTGCCCATACGACGTCATGAGGCAAGCTCATGACGGTAGAGTGTTTTTTTCGTGAAATGAATAAATAAAAACTGTAATTATAAGTAGTTAAAATCGGATGATGGATTTTTGTAGTAAAAAACCCTTAATTATTTTTACAAACAAAAAAGCAAAAAAAAAAGCTCAGTGTAAACTGAGACCATTAATTCAAAAGGTCGTTTCTTACGGGAAATTTGGCAGCGCTTACGTCATTTTTACTTACGTCCTTTCACTATGGGTTTTTGAATGATAACTCAAAAACGGCTCAACCGATTTATTTCAATATAGTTTTCATTGAAGGTACTCATTAGGCCTCAGTTTCATGATTTTTTTCAAAATTTTAGGACCCACGATTCAAAAGTTAGATGGGGGGGTTTAAACTTTTGGAGCTATTATTTCCGAAAGTATTAGTTTTATCCAAAAACTATTTTAAAAGACCCTAATTCTTTTTAAAAGACCTATCCAACGATACCCCACACAACTTGGTTGGAACGAAAAATAATTTCGTCCCCCACTTCACGTGTACGGGAGGTACCCTAACAAAATATATTTTTCGCGTTTTTATTCTACCGTTTTGTCGGCTTGATTAATGTACATGTTCAAACCAAATTTCAGCTTTTTAGTGCTAACGGTCACTGAGCTAGACCGCGGACGGACGGACGGACGGACATGGCGAAACTATAAGGGTTCCGTTTTTGCCATTTTGGCTACGGAACCCTAAAAACGGCAGATAAGGGGGTTCCCAGAAGGCTAGCCGCATTCCCGCGCTAGATATTATTATTTTTATTTTTTAATAATTTTCCAAAGCTGTGAAGGAAAAGAAAGGCGATGGATATAAAAAATAAAACGATTATAATTCGCTTTAATTTAATTTGATTCGTATTCGAAATGATTCCTACTGTCGACTTTTAAAAAACTTGCCACTGTAAGTCCCCCTGCATCGTGCAGAACGAAACTCTAGGAATCTCTGCTGATTTGGAGCTTTTAGGTTACCTAGGGAACGCCAGGTCATATCCTTAGCCTTAAGTTAAACTAAAATAATTTCACGCTCTTATTTAATTGCTCCTAATTGAATGCTAAACCAAAACTGAGTCAAGGGTAGCAGGATACCGAGTGATTATGTACGACGGTCCGTGCAAATAAACAAACGGCTTGTAAGTTGTAAGACTCACGAAACATGTCGAGCGAAATTTTGCAAGTGACTCTTAAAAATATATTAATGACTTGCAGACTTGTTTATCTTTTAATAAAAAAAGCATGTCATTCACTGGACATACAAGTTAATTGCTGAAATTCTTTAATTGTCTGCTAAAATGGCGTTGACTCGTGACGTCAGTAGGTACCCGTGCACCGTCCCCTTGACAAATGCCACGGCCTCTACGTTTCAAGTCTATGCACCAGTCGCAATAAATCATTAAAAACACGTGTTCATGAGTTTGATAACATGTTCTTAAGCAGTTTTTATTGATTTTGTTTTTGTTTAGTGATACACGTTTGCACATAAATTTAATAACTATGAACTTTAGTGCATTATGGCTTCGATATAATTGACTTTATATACCTATATAATATATATAACTATATATATCCGTCTTTTTCACTCACAGTAATAATTTTTAATTGCCCTTAAATACAGCCGCAGAGACACTTAATTTTAACAAAAAAATCCAGTTTAAACCTTAATATTTTGCAAAAAAAATTGAATACACAACTTTTGCTATGTTTTTTGCAATAACGTCGGTTGAATGACCCCAAATTTTGATCTCGTGTCGATACGTGCCCCTTATCTTAAGATCAATTAAATATTAGATGCATGACCTTATGTTGCTCCTCGAAATCGCGTACTTTGTATATAGTATGCATACAGAAATGTATACGTATTATAAATGTTTAAGTTACTTTTTGGTTGTCTAAGTAAAGAAGTTCAACTACCTACCTTGCTAAGACCATTATTATTTAAACTCATTTTGTTTTATCAACAGAAAATGCAGATCAAGAACGGCTCATACGTCCTGCACATGTGGGAACAGCCGACGTACCAACTGTACTCCGAGATATGGGTGTTCAACTACACCAACGTGCCGGAGTACTTGGAGGGCAAGGAATCGGTGCTGCGGGTGGACGAAGTGGGGCCGTTCAAGTTTCAGTAAGTAACGAAGTATTTAGATTGAAACGCCAAGTATAGCAATTTGGAGCCAGTGTATGAGTTCGTTCCGATAGCCGTAGAGACCGGTGGGCTCTGGTGTGCCGAGGCCAAAGCCTTTATTGCGGCCCCATCCCGACGTCTAAGAGACCGCGGAGCCGAGTCCGACCCCCGCTCTGGTGAGTATCTGGCGCAAAGAATATCCCTACCCCTAGCCATACAGCGTGGTAACTCCGCCAGTATACTAGGGACCTTTGCTCCGGGCACTCTCCGGAACGAGTTTAGTTTTTAATTTACTCTGTATTTTTTGTAGTATGTAACTTATATTTTTGGTTTAAATAAATTTATTTCCATTTAGATTGAAATAAAAAAATCTATTCCTTGACTTGAATGCTTGAATTGAGACTGTGTAGACCGAACTACTATCGCATACGTTTCGATGGAGCTTTTATGGTCGCATATTTTAGCATCGCCCACGATGCTCTTAAGGATTTTCATACCATATTATTTTACGTTCGTGGAGGATGATAACAAAAACACGTTACTCGTCCGAAAAGCTCATAATTATTTCACGTTTGAATAAACTATTATATCGGGTAATACCTACAATAAAAATGGGACAAGAAAATCAAAATTAATATTTTCAATAAAAAAACTATATTCAAAGCAACTATTCCCCCGTGGCATGGTATCGTAGACGCTGGTAGAATTTTCACGCTTCGTAGTACCTATACGTTGATCGAGGAAGTTCCTAGGTTTTTGTTTACCAGTACTTATTGTCTATGAGCCTCTTTGATACCTACTAGGGATGGGCACTTGTATCCCATGGGCCTAGGCCTCGGTACTAAGACCCCTACATTTTGCTCTTTTTAATTTTGAAGCCGCTTTTTAGCGGGGGGACTACTAGCTCTCTACTTTACTAACTAGCTTTTGGTACGATGAGAGGTTTGGTAGTCGCGAACTGAACGATGTTGATGAAGATTTATTTTCTATTCCCGGTAATGTCAAAAACGAGGCAGAACACGTGACGTGACTGACCTCCATGCTATAACACATAAATTTAAACCACCTAGACCAGTTTACCGTATAGATCCGGACGATACATTTTATGGTGCAATTTAAATAAATTAAATTCTGTGAAACGAACACTCGTTTCATCTTAATATACAATACACTGCATTATTATTAAATGTAACTTTAACGTCCTCTGTAGCCTAGTTGGAGTACTTGGGTTCTGGATATAAAATTGGAGGTTCAGAGTTCGAATCCCAGTAAAACAATTTATTTATTTTCACCACTTTCTGACCAGAAAGGATCCAAAAACTATTTTTGAAGTGAAAACTTCTTTAGCCGCGTTGGGCATTTTTGGTAGGGGGAAATCTTATAAGTTCGCGTCACCGACACCCTCACGAAAACAAAAACGCCTCACAAGATTTTCCTTGGGTCGGATGTCTCGTTCGATAGTCAAACTTATAACCGTTCAAATAAAGTTCAATTTTGTAAGTTATCTTTTTCTCTTATGCTTTTAATATATTAATCATAGAAAATCACCATTGTAAATTGACTGTAGCTACACATTAAGTCCTACCTATATAAACCTTAGGTCAGTCTGTAGTCTGAAAACTGTTGAAGGTAGGTCTACCAAATAATTATGCCGTAATCTTCAGGGTCTGTTTAGTGGACTATTTCTCAGTTTCTAGTTGGCTATAGTTTCTGAAAAAATGGCTGGGACAGAGCCGTAACTTTAGTATGAAAAATTGCATTTTAAAATGGGTTAAATGGGCTACTGCACGTGAAATGAAGTCAAAATCAGTCAGCTGTCCAAAATTTTGCAAGCTTTCTATTGGTACCCCACACGTGTCATTCAAATGAAAAAATAAATTCATTTCCCCCTTAAAATAAAATGAATCCCCCTAAACTTTTGGAGTAAATTGGCTGTGATAGACCGACGGACAGACAAGCGAGTGATCCTATAAGGTTTCCGTTTTTATTTTTTAAGGCACGAAACGCTAAAAACCATATACCTACTTAAACATGCATAGTATAATTGTTGCTCGGAGTGTCAGTAGATGTGAAAACCAGATTGATGTTGATAATTTTAATTAAACATTATGGAATTTCAAATTTTAATACTAAAAGTTCTATGTTTTATTTCTATCGGAAGTCCCTATAACTGCCAATTTTTTTTGTTTTGTTAAAAATATTATTAATTAAGTAAAAGAAATTAAAAAGCTTTTGTACGCTGCATCGGAATAATCTGAATCGCATTGAGTAATATTTTTTTTGTCTTTTGAGTTTGGTATTTGGAATGGCAATGGCATGTTCATAATTTTTCTACATTAAATTTTCTACAGCCATTCAATTTTCCTGTTTGCAAATGAGGTACGTATAATAGATACGCATTGTTTTGTTAGTAAAATTCAATTTTCTTAGTTTGGATGTTTCGTACATAGTAGGTACCTACGGTTGAATTTTGCTAAGCTCACGTCATATGTTTTTTCAGCTATTTTTTAAACTATGAGTTGACGCACGACAGTTTTTGGGGTGAAGGGGTCATATTATTAATTTTACAAGCGTTAATACATGTTCGCACTTGTAATGTACAATAATAGGTTTGTTATTGACGTTACTTCCAAAGGGGTCCCACTGTTGCTTACCTGTTATTTTTAAATTAATTTGCTTTGACACAGACTGAACTTTTCGTACATTTATTATTTTTTGACGGAGTTTTGACGTAGACACAAATCTGGACGATCCAGAATTGCAAGACTCTTGTCAACGAGTTCTGCGAAACTTTAAAAAGCTTGCTTTTATTATACAACTAGCCTACGATGGTCAGGTTTTTATCATGTCTCACCATGTCTGTCCCGTTCAAACAAGTATGTAAGTGCCAGTGGCGGCACGTCCATAAAACTCGACTCCCACCGGCTTGCCTATTTTTCAGACAACTAAGCAGATTTTAAGGCAAATTAAGCTCCGGCTTGCCTAAGGACATTATTGACCGCCACTGGTAAGTGCGAAAGTGATGCATGCTGCGATAGGCGACAAAATGGCACCCATAGTATCCGTTGTCTGGTGTCTTGTTTCATGAGCACGACCTGGCGTCGTGATTGGAATTTCGCGTTTAAATTTGCATCTTTATTATACATTATTAAGTGTGTGAAGCGAGTTCAGGCTCAGAGTATAGGTATAATAATAGGTCTTAGAAATGTCATCAAATGTCATCAAGTGTTATAAGAACGTATGAAGGGTACACGGAAAGAACATGTCTAGTCCCTTTTTTCGTAAAATGTGATATTTGTATCAAAATGTAGAGCTTGCAATGAACCATAAGCAACAACTTCTGTAATAGCTGGAATTTTTAACATAAATCCACTTTTTAATTTATAAAAACCATCTAGTTACGAAAATAGTGTTAATTGAATCGTTCCAAACTTTAAAACCGCTATAACTCAAAATGTTGTCAAAGTGACTAGACATGTTCTTTCCGTGTACCCTTCATATTGTGTATTATTGACTGAGGAGCCGAGCGCAGCGAGTCGACGAACCTCTCCGTTTTCAGTGGTACGACGATTTGGCAGATTGATGTGTGTGTATTGGTGTGTTGGTTGGTTGGATGGTCAGTGACGGTCTAGAGGTCGCATTTTTCATCCGATTTCGATGAAATTTGGCATGTACGTTCCTTGATTTATTTGCCAAAAATTGTGGAGCCATTTTTTTAATTGGGGGGAAAATGAGGGGTAGAGGGGGGAAGTTTGCTGTCGCGTTATTTATGTTCTCCGAACTCTACGGTTCACAGAACCACTAGTTATTATGTATATAACTGAGTCTCTCAAATTAGGTATACCAAAACACAAGACCATCAAACTTTCAGTAGGTATTCTGCGTAAACGAGCCAATATCAATTTTATGTTCGAATCTTATAAACTATGTGTTTTGGAGGTAAAATAATAAAAGTCATGCTATTTCATGGTCGTAAAGATTGAAGGTGGTTTTAATAAAGGTTACTTTTTATCTAATTTATCGTTCTTTTTGCAGAGAAATACGAACAAACGAAAATGTCACCGTGGACCAGGAGAAAGGAGTCCTGAACATCGTTCCGAAAATCGAACTAAAGTTTCTTCCGGAAGAATCAATGGACCACACCAAGAATGTCAACATGTACCTACCAAATATCGCTCTTATAGTAAGTATTATTATTACTATTACCCTGGTACTATTATGACCACGGCGGTGGAAGAAAAAATAGAACGCTTTAATTATTTTCTGAGGAGGACTGGACGGATGGAAATTATTTTCGTAAAAAGTGGTTCTAATTTTTGAGGAGACTTTAGGCTTTACTAATGCTACTGCACTATGCTGTGGCAACAAACCACGGAAATGCTAGGATTGAGACGGATAAATAAAGAACAAAAGGTATTTCGCTTGTAATTCTGTCAAGTTAATTGTACGCCTTATATCTGAACTATAAAATGCCAGCACGTAGAAGTCTATATTTGATCTGTAGTACTGACAGAGACTTTCATGATTATCGGCATTTGGCCATGACTTCATGTTATCTCTTCCCGTGTTAATAACCTCTTTGACGTCTATTCATATGGCTGATTCAGTTAGAAGCAGAAGCAATTGGTGAGGTGTTCCAAGTGAGCGGCACACTATAATTCTCTTAACAGAGTCATGTCTAACTCATTTTGAAGACATCACCCGCATAGCTACCTTTTCTGCTGACTGATGCATCAATTGTTGAAGTTATAGTTAGCAAGATTAGCAAGTATCAAAAATCATTCATGATCACAAACTTGATTTTTGTTTTATTAGCGCATTTTATTACACAGCATGATATAAAAACAGGTAAGGTCGAGAGGAGAAAAGAGTGGAGACCTTTGAGCAACAGCGGAATACTAAACCTGGCAAATAAAAAATATTTCACTAGTATTTTTAAAAATGATACTTTGTATGATGAAAACAAAATGCGCAATAAGATAGTTTAACCTTGCTTTTGGCTGTAAACTAACCTTCGTTGCTTCCCCGAATGCCGTTAGTTCCTTAATTATCAACTAGTTTTAGTTAATTTCCATCACGACGATTAGCATAGCTCAGTGTCTTCCTACTGATCTTGACCCCGCAGAAAGTTATGTTTACGATGTGACACCGTCCAAGGCTGCACAAATAAACATCGAGGCTTGGGAAAAAAATATATAAACTATTTGTTTTTAGGGAGCATGACCAATAGGTGTAGTCTCTTGTCCGTATTAGTACCTAGGCATAAACAAGGGTACTAACATATTTTTAGTAGCAAGTGGAACCAGGTCAAGAGCAGCATGAGTTCCAGGACAAAAAAAATCGACATGGCAAATTTTAATGCCTATAAGTTTATAGTGACAAACATTTATAAACCCCGACCCATATCTGACCATACGCCATGTTGCAGAATTTATTTGGAACTAAATTTTTCATACTAAATTGAACTGTCACCATATTACATATGTGAACAAGCGCCCTCTTGACAATGGTCATATATTTCTTGTGTCAGGTTTAATAGTGATAAGACGAATCTATTAAGTATTATACTATTAATTCACAGAAACGAGAAAATCATAATTTCTTGTTATGATTGCTGAAATAGATGTTTAGTTGTTATTTTTCAAGTCTGCCAATTAACTGGGTTATTAAAACGAGACAAATGTCTTGACCCCGGTGATAACACCTACGCCTTAAAATATTCTTTATCGGTTATTCGCTTTGGAAAATACTGGATCTTTAAATCAATCGAATGAACAATTCAGTACACTTACCATTGAGTATAATTTCTATACTAGGCCTATGTATTTGGCCAAATATGGCTGCGTCTTTTAATTCCGACAATAAAGACAGAAAGATATTGTATATTATATTATGTTATGTTAGTATTAGGATTGTTCAAATAACGTCAACTGTCTCGATTTATTCATTATAATCGACTGTAGTTGTTACATTGTTTGTTTACATTATAGTGTAACTTCCAGCTAACTGTTCCCTTATTTAGGCATAACCATCTTAGTAATGAGCTAGGCGAGTTAATCACCATTAATTTAAAGTGAACGGTCCTAAGTGTCCTAACCTAACCCTTCATTCGCCAAATCAGGCGACTTATGTAATTGGTTGTAATCACATAACTGGGGTAATAGTGTGCACGCGCAAGGTGAGCGAGTTAGAAGGGCTTGGCCGTGAAGGACTAGGTTTGGTAATTAACCGAATGTTCTAGTCTGGCTTTGGTCTAGATTCTAGGCCTTTTGTACGAAGAAATTGACATATGAGAATTCTTTATTTGTCTTTTATTTCATTGTAGATTAGATAGATACTTCGTTTCAAAGATGTATTGATGCTATGAGAAGTTTATAGTTAAAACCTGTGTGTGCTTCGAGCTAGCGTACATTATGTGGTAATTCTAGTAGTCAATAAGGTCTCTTATTCAATCGAAAGTCAACGTTTGAAAATTAAATTACCACAAAACATGGCACCATTTGAGCGTCATCAAGTGAAAGATCAAGCAAAATTTCTTAGATACTTATTTCTCCCTCTAGCTTCTTACCTTACCGCTTTGCTCCTGTTACTTTAAAGATAATTTGATTTGTATCAATAGTTCTAACAGCGAATCTGTTTCACCAGGCCATCAGCACAGTAGCAGCAGACAAGCTGAACTACTTCGGCAACGCCGGGCTGTACCTCACGGCCAAGGGCATGGGCTCCAAGTTGTTCACCACTATGACTGTGCATGAGTTCTTCTGGGGCTATAAGGACCCCATCGTGACGGCCGCGCATACCATCTTCCCGGGCTGGATCGACTTTGACTCCATTGGATTATTGGAGAGGGTAAGACAGTCTCCCATTTTCATAAGCATAACTGACAGCTTTTTTAGTTAACTTGTTGTGTTGGTAAAATTTAAAACTAGATTTGAACCAGCTCCTGATGTCTGATTGAGTTGACGTTTTTTACGCAATTAATCAGAATAAACCTTTAACTTTAATAGTACTGGGCAAAAGTAATCCATCCATACAAACATCGATAAAAAATGTGTGCACAGGTAATAAGTGAAAATAATAAATTCCTTCTTTTATAGTTTTACGCAGAAACCCCAACGAAGGTGGAACTCGAACTCAGAGACGAGAGCACACGGTACTCCATCAACGCCTGGGGTGACACAGCGGGCATCCCAGAGCAGGGATATACTGATTTAAACACAAGGTAACTTACTCGTTTAATATAGTCTCAAGCCTAGGTTTAGTTTGTATGAGCTTGTACATTGAGTTGAGAAATATTGAACATTACTATTCTCAACTCAACGTGCAAGTTCATACGACGATGAATACATACATAGTTTTTTTTTTGTTAAAATTTACAGTTCTATTAAATAAGACCATGGCTATATTCTAATCTAAAGTATTATGAAAAATTTCCAACATGGTGGTGGAGGAGGATTCTAATGAGCGCACAGAATTTTCGACACTTAATGGGCATTGTGAAAATTTTGGAATGCCATTTGAGCTAAAGGACAAATGGTATTTTTATCACACTTGCTCATAAGCAGACCTAGGAATCGATGGGGCAAAACTTTTTGACAGGTAGGGAGTTCCCATATCGATAAACTCAATTATCGATATTTGTTCCATATACTAGTGACCACTCCAGGTTTTGTTTGTCAAGCTATGATTTTATTAAAAAATATAAATAAAACAAAATAATAAGGGTAACTTATCTTTATCTAATTATATAAAAAGGGTTTGATAAAGATACAATATATTATTAACTATTTCATAGTAGGATGGTATTTATTACCTAGGGATAATTTAAATTATGCTTTGCTAGAACATTGTACTCGTCTTCAGAACAATACTCACAAATAATACATACAATGCTGGGGGTGATCACTAGTATATGGTAAAAAGCATCGATAATTGAGTTTATCAATATGGGAACTCCCTACCTGTCAAAAAGTTTTGCCCCATCGATTCCTAGGTCTGCTCATAAGTCATGATACACGCAGGCGTAGTGGAAGTTAAAGTAATAGATTATTCCCTAGGGAGTTATGTATATTTTATGAATTCGTTACTATCCTTTTTTATATTTATATTTTTGTATGCGTGTTGAAAATCTTTGTGTGAAATCGAGGGGTAAGAATATTTTAAACTCGAGCTAAAACCTGTTATGTTGCACTTTAAATTTGAAATACTCACGTACCTAATGTTAGTTATTTATTTTCAGTACTCTTTGCAACCGTGTAAAGGGCTCGTACGAAGGCTTGATGATCTCTCCCAGAATTACGAAAGACAAAGTCATCCCTCTGTACAGACGCCAAGCCTGCAGAATCTTCCCACTCACCTTTGCGGAAGAGATGAAAGGATATAACGGACTCGAATATTATAGGTAAGAATTTGATAGTTTTTGAGTCCGTCTACGTCATCTTCTTATCAATTTAAAATTAAAGAAAAAAGGGTTTCCCAACATAATTTGAACCCTCGGCCTACTGATGCTACATACTGATGATTTATTTCTAAGCTATTACTTAAAGACATGCTTAATTCTTGTCGCGTTATCGAGAGTATTAAACCTAGCATAAAATTGTACGTGAAACACATAATAAGTACCTTATTAACTGAGACAAAAAGTGGAAACAGTGGCTTGTCGGACTTATATTTGCTTAATAATAAGGATACTCTGGATACTCTTCAATCATAAGCAGTAAGAGTGGTCCGAGAATGCCACCTTGGGATAGTATATTTTTTAGATAAAAAAAAAATCGTGTTCTATTAAAGCATGTATCACTGTGTTTTTTATTTGGTAAATAAACTACAACCTTGGGTTTTACTTTTTGTAAGTAAACCATGTAAAACGCCTTGTTAAGATCAAATTTGTTTCCAACAAGTTAAATTAAGTTAAATTTTCCGAAATTCCATGCCAATATTGAAGAATCTGCACTTTCATGGCCAATGTAGATATCATCGGTCATGGTCGTTATACATACACGTATATAATAGGTAAATAGCAGTTTTTTTACATTTGCAGATACAACGTAGCCAAGGATGCTTTCAGCAGGAACTCGCCCTACGCGTGCAACTGCACATCGAACTGCTTGCCCGAAGGATTCGTCGATATCAGCGGTTGCTTTTATGGTAAGTTTCCTAAAATACTGCTTTTTATCTTTATAACGTTGTATAAAGGGTGTTGTAAGTTTAATTTGTCTCTCATCTGTCGATGATAACAAAACTCTCAAACAGATAAACTGTCTGTTCTGGGAGTTCTTTTAATCGAAAGAAAGTTATTATTTAAGTTATTATCTAAATTTATGTTTTAACATTTTTCATAAAAAAAATACTATAAAACATCTTTTTAAAACTTATTTTATTTATGCATTTTTTAAAGAGGAAGACATTAGTATCATGTCCCAAAAGCTAATGTCCTAGCCGACCGCGTACGTCATTCGTTAGAATATAATCATGGCGGGGTGTCATAAATTTTGACTGTTGCCATAATAGGCACTCGCGCGCATGTCCACTCAGTCAATTGTCGCATAGATTAATCTGAGGTCGTAATTAGTATGCATTTGCATAGATTAGTAACGATGGACGTGATGTCAAGTATTAAACAAAATTTTGTTGTAAATATATTGCATAAAGTATTTTTTTTGCCAGCGTTGCATAATTGTGCTGATTATTTTCTACGTTAAAAAAAAGGTTACATTTAATGTTGCTGATATGATATCTAACCTAAGAAACCGGGTCGCTAGTAAAGAAATAAAAAAAACCGTTAAATTTATGGGCGTATTTAAAATTAATTACAAGTAAATGCCAGAAAACCTGCTTGTTGAATAATTTTTGCGTGTTTTGACGTCATGAAAACCGGGTTCTTGTCCACTTACAACCATTTAAATCAAGCTTGTGATGTATGCTAGACAAAATGAGTTAAGCTCATTGGTAGGTATGCACCCTGATTCTGGTTAGAGGACGTCACATTATACGATTTCTTGTTTTATGATCTACATTAATTAATCATGCGAGTTGTTGTTTTTTTTTTTAGTTATTACATAAGATTAATTACCAATGTATTCGCAAAATATAAATCACATTTTTATTAATCATGTCAAACCACTATATATATGAAATTTGTCTCTTGGCATTGAAAAAATACATTGAAATTTAGTTCTTAGGTGATGTATTATACATATATTGTGGTTAGAGAGTAAGAGAGAAGTCGTAATTTTATTCAATGTAGTTTTGAAACTGGTCTCGCCTTAAAGCATTGTCAGCTCTTATGCCTTATATTAACTGAAATAATTTGATGATTTCATGGAAATGCATGTTCATTGTTCCAGGGTTCCCGATAGCTCTATCGAAGCCTCACTTCATGGACGTAGACCCGGTCCAGGCCGCATATTTCGAAGGCATGAAACCTGACCCTAAGAAGCATACCACCAAAATTGATGTGGAACCTGTAAGTAACTCCGTTGCTAAATAATTGACGTCGTCAATTTGAGTTTTATGATGAATTTTTGTTCATAGATCTACTTACATTTTCTTTACGGTTTACGATGTTCATTTTGATTAAAGCACCGCCCTTTTAAGTGACGTGTTAAAAATGTTCATGCTATCAAAGGCATCAAGCAATAATCAAAGCCAGCGGAAATCAAGTTCTATTGACGTTCCGGTACTATTAGTTCAACAATTATTTTTATACGTTACATATATCTTACAGTCGTAGTAGTCCCTATACTTAGTTCGGTTTCATCGGTATTATCACGTGTGTTTTTGTTCTAGATCCTGGGTGTTCCTCTGGCCCTCTCCTCGAAGATGCAAGTGAACGTGGCGGTGCGCACATCGGCTGGCAACCCTCTCACCAGTCCGCTCAAAGACAAGGTCCTCCCCCTGGTGTGGCTGCAACTGGTAAGGATCTTAATATTGCTTATATAAGTTTAAGCTAGTTCTGGTTGTCGTGACCAGTTAATTAGAGTTTTCCACGTGGATAATTGTGTCAGACAAATTTTCATTGGCGAGTACAAAAAAAATCCAAACGGTTTATATTATTGAGTGCATATGACTCGTTGCTTACCACATTTCGCTACTAGGTTTGGTGAATGAGTTCTTCTACGAGAAAATAATAACTTGAGCTGATAGAAAGAGTCCAATAGGCAAATTGAATAAGGCATATGACAAACCGATTGACAATGTAATCAGGATCTTCTGTTATTGTTGATGTTCTAATAATTTCCTATAGACTATAATCCCCTACTCATTTTTCGCAGTACTGCAAGGAACCCCCAGCAGACGTCATCCAGCTTCTCCGCTTGCGTTTCGTCATTGCCCCTCCTCTCGTCATCACCATCGAAGTTCTTCTCTTCCTCGTTGGATTCATTCTCGGCGTCCAAGGCGCGTACCGTCTCATGAGGCCCAAGTATAAGCTCAAGGAAGTCAGACAGGACTCGAAGGTCATCAGGAGAAGAAGCAGTATAAGGAGGACAAGTCTGATAATCAACATAGCGGAGAACAAATGCTACAGGGAAGATGATGAGAGAGAAGCTGTTTCCCTGCTAGGGGATCCTAGAGAGCTGCAGGAGTTTTTGAATCTGGGTTCATGAGGGTTTAGAAGGTCACAAATTATGGTACAATTTGAAGGCGTTTAGAAATAGCAAATAGCACGATAAGCCTAGTATTAATTGCACAGGCTTCTCACAAGATTATTCGGGCTAATAGTCCCCACACTAGCCCGTTGTAATAAACACACACCGTTGAAATTTTGCTCAGTTGTAAGTATATTTGCGTAGACTCTCCTGCGTGCGTCTATCAGATTACTTGAAATGTGGCGTCTTGCCGTCTGTGTTAATACTGCTCTCAAGAAAGATTTGTAGCATCTGAGTAAATCAAATGAAATGCTTATTTGAGTGCAATTTAATTTTGTAATTGTATAATTCCTATGTCTTACAATACGATGTTTTTTATTGTATCCTACCAGTTACCACATAGAATCTGTCTGTATTTTGTAAGTTGTATTATAAGCATATCACTGGTTGAAATGCAGGCGTTAGTTTTAGTTTCGAATATATTATTGAAATGATTTTCAATTTTATCGGCGTACTAGCGTACATTATTTCTGTTGTGCCTCCCATTTGTTCCAAATATTGAACATTTAAGGCTGGTTTTAGTCTCCAGACGGTTATTCCCGGCGTCGGCCGTGCGGTAATAGGAGAAGCTGTGTGCATTTAGACAAGCAATACAATACGCAGCATGACGAAGGCAATTGTCAAATTAATTATGCCGTGGCACTGTTAAGTTACTTGCATAAAAAGGGAACATCGTAGACGATGCTCCTTTTTTACGCAGTGAGAATTATCGAGAGCGCATGAGCGATGGTATTGAAAACTCAGGATGAAATTAAATGGCTAACTAAAGGAGAAAACTGAAACCAGCCAGAAATATAATCTATAAACGAACAATATAATTTCAGAACTAACTATAGTAACAAGCTGTTTATTGTCAACGACGATAATTTGTCCTCTTGTAGATATTTAATGTCTTCGTTGACAATAATTAGGTAATATTAGTCTGTTACCGTTGAGGTATTTGTAAATAAAACGGTTAATTTCCTTGATAATATAATCATTTTAAGTACTGAATGAAAGAATGAATGCTAATAATTAGGTTGTGAAGTTAGTTTGGTGATTGGGAATTGGTCAGAAGGTGTTTAAGATTTAAAATCTTAAAACATTAACATGAACTATTTAATAATTTATTTGTTTTGTATGTATAAATACGAATAATTATGATTATTTTAGAGTCGATCATGAACTGATAATGAAATTAGATTGTATGATTTGCCTATTTATATGTAACATTATGAATATAGGATTTTATCTGGGGAATAAATAGATATTAGAATTAATATTTTAATAAATGATAAGGGAGACACTGGCGCTTAGACACAAGTTTGTGATGTTATCAGGCTCTACACCAAAGTTAACGAAATGTGTAATTATTTTATTTGGTGACGAATTGTTTGTTTTGAAAGTTTACCATAATGTTAAAATGTGTTCTTAGTCTGTATAGCTAACCAACAAACGAAAAAAAATAAGATAAATAGTTTCATATCTATGAACGTAGGTAGGTATTGGCGCGAGCGTAGCGTATCTTTGCGATGCGTATACTGCCCCTGCAGTCCGCTTGACACAACTGATTGACAGAAGGTGATGGTCATGTCATAGTGGGAAAAGTAGCGGTATGGCAAGCGGTGACATAGCTTGTCATACCGCTATTTTCTGTCTTTCTGTCTTTAATGACATAATATGGGTAAAGCTATTATTATATGATGCTGTTTCTCTCATCCGGGTAAATATAACGTTATGCTCTGTTACAATACCTTATCTTAATATTTCCCTGTCTACGTTAGCAGTACCTTAGTTTAATGGTAGTCGGTTTGGTTAAAATGAAATTTCGATAGACACCTGAAAGATTTGCTCAATAACTAACGGTCTGCATATTTAGGTAATTTATTTTTATTTAGTTTAATTACTTATGTTGTAATGTAAGGAAATCAAAGCAGATTTTTTTCGTTTCAAAGCTTGAATGAAGTTATACAAAAAATATATTAATTAATATTATTTACAGCAATTAAAATATCTCTGCAAATTTCTAAATTTAGATGAATTTTATGAAACAGTTGAACCTGGTTTAAATTCAAAATGCAACTAAACTTTCAATTCAAAATGAATTTGCAGTCATTTAAATGATAACTTTTATAAATGAGTTTTGAACAGTTTTATGCAATACTTATTGACCTTATTGTATAAGATACCTACTTGCCGATTGTTTTTAAGATGGTTTCAAGTCAATTAAAATTTTTAAGACCAAGAACCAGAATGCCCAATTAAAAGAACTTGTTTAGAATTTCAATTTTATAATTTAAATACGATCATTATCAAAATTACGAGACATATTTATTGTTCGAATATGCAATTTAATATATCTAAGTCCACACAGGAATCACCGTTTTCAGGAGTCTTTAATCCTCCTGGAACACAATAATATTTACATTTTAAAAAAGTCAAATAAAAAAAGGACGTTGCTTTTAGTACCATTGTTTTTTCTAACCAATATGGACCTATTGTACCCCATTATTAAATTCAAAAATTAAATTATTATTCCTGTGTTTTTTTTTGTAAAATATCGACTAATTTGTATGGTCCCAGGAGACAGTCTGTTGTCTGCCTATAACCCCTGACCTCTCTGAAGCCACGGTCATTGTGATATTATTGTTAAATACTACCAGACTAACATGTTGAAGATACATTAGTATTAGGTTGTAAATATTACTTAAGCGAGGCGGTGTAGTTGAATAAATATTTTGTACGTCAATGTTTGGGTTTTATTTTAGTGTGTTTGGATTTCCGTGTGTTGAGTTAGTACAACGCGTTCTATTTATAATATGATACAATAGTTATTTGTACAACAAGAGAGGAAAGTTGGTTTTTCTTGCGAGTGTTGATTTTGAGTCCCGAGTAAGCGAAAGATTCTATAATTGAGTCACAAGCGAAGCGAGTGATTCTAAGTTTGAATCTTGAGCGTAGCGAGGGTTCTCAAGAACACGAGATGTAAAAAAAAAATCCTCTCGTGTGACACATACAACTTTTCACCTCAGTAGTGAGAACATATTAAAGTTGAAAAAACACATTTATTTACATTCCTGAATGAAAGGCATCATCATTATGACGAAAAGCTTCTAGAAACAAAATTTCACTCCCTGGAGTGACGTAAGTCGCAACTTTCCTCACTCCCTGGAGTGATGAAAGTCGCACTTTCGTCACTCCAGGGAGTGAGGAAAGTAGGATTGTTCGAACTGCAGAGGTGAAAAATTTATAAATCCATACTGTTTAGGTAATACAAGTATTCCATGTCCCTACTGATTGCCTTGGTAGTTACGGCTTACTTTTTCAAAAATTAAAGCCAATATTTAATTATATGTAGACTATAAAAACAACAAATATTAAGATGTTTTCTTATAATTTTTATTCTTATTAAAAAAACTATTTACACATCAATCACAGATTTTTGAGTGGTTTCAAATTTACAGATACTAAGTATAGGTTGCGGGTCAGAGATAACCCTTCATTGTTATTTGAATTTGATAAAGTTTACATATTAATTTCAACGTTATCAAATTTAAATAGATATTTATGTATAAAACACAAATTTACTTATAAACGTAAGAATACCTAAGTTTAAATAAATTAACAACAAACATAAATATTTTTTAAAAGTTTAAATTTGCAGCAAGAATATAATACACGCTGTTATGTATATATGCATATATGTTAACATAGGTACTTACTAATGTAAAACTTAAGGTATACTGCGCATTAGGTACAAACTTAACATTAACTAATAGGTATTCCACATATAAATATAACAAATAAAAGACTAGAAATTATATTTACAAGTTGTATGGTAATCAAATTAGCATTGAAGTAATGTACTTATTATACGATAAATAACTAAAAAAGTAGACATTTAACTTAGGCACTATATTTATATTTACTAAATCAAATTCAAGCCAATCACAGACAACGCTTATCTTGTCAAGGCTCAGATAAATTAATGTAAAATTAAAGCTACTTACAAAAAACTGTAATTTATCAGGCTGTCAAACCGTGCCCCTCCCCTATGTCAGATAAAACAAATATGTGTTAAAATGTTTATAAAATTGGAAATCAATACTGTAAACATCTTAATAGTAGTTTATGTAACTGTTACGTAATAGGGGTCCTTAAAACACTAGTGTGGTTTTATGAAGCGCACTTGGATTGCACTGTCATCGCCATGGCCAACTCGATTGTGCCGGCGGTCGGCGGGGCGCGTGCCGGCGGGCGGGGCCCGATATCGAATTTTTGCTTATTATTTGATAATAATAACATCGTTACAGATAAGACATTTGTTCTAACTACTAACGAAACAATCTATTTTTATGGTGGTTTATAACGTGCGGTTTATGAACGCATCATGGAGGGTTTATGATATGTAGGAACAACTTCAAACATCAAAACTTGCGTTTGACGCTTTTCTCAGCAATTCTCCTTGAATGTTATTTATTTTGAATAAAAGTTAGTTGCTCTAAATTTTTTTATACCCAAGTACGGATCAACTTAGACACTTTCACTTCGGGTCCGACTTTTATATACGTTATGGAAAAAAAAACTAAAACACTATAATATTTATAAACTCCTCTGTGTCTTTTTTAGGCACTTTCAAGGATAACATCCAGATTTTTAACTCTCCTTTAGCTAGGGATACCCGCACAGATGTGCCCTCCTTGTATGGCGGAAACTGGACACGGATTTGTCTGCGGACACATCTGTGCGTGTATCCCTAGCTTATGTGTATCTACGGCTCGTAATGTTCAACTTTATGTACACGTCGGGTACCCGCTCCAGAACGTGGGATGAGAATAACCGTGACCACAGAACAAATTATAACTCCGTGGGCGAGATGAAAAGGTGCCCTTGCGTTATTAGGAATCACCAAAGGTAACCTATACAATAAATAAGTGCTATTGTAACGTACGCATGTGCGTATATCCGCGGCACGCAATGTTCGACGTTAACCCTTTAACGGGCAAGACTGAAAAAAATCCTCAATTCAAGCCTCATCACCATTTTATAGTCCTAAAAATTCTGTACAAGAAAAAAATACAAAAAGGTGACGTTAAAGGTGGTCTTTTTTGAGACCATTGCCCTATAAAGGGTTAATGTACGTACATGTTAGGTAGCCACCCTTCTGCCCGAATAGGCCTTATCGACAGACGTGACCTTATGTGCTTATACGCTTTTCTCTACAGTCTCATACATTGGAGGCATTGGATGCCTTTGATTTCTTCTTTAAGTAAACCCTTTTAGTTCTACGTCTTGGTATACTTGACCCATCGGTATGTAGCGTACACATGGACAATTGGACATCTATACACGGCACGTAATGTTTGACTTGGGTGTACTGTACACATCGGGTACGCCCTGCGGGCTCTGCCTTAGCCAAAGGGTGTAACGAAAAATTGCTCTTGCATCTTTATTATCTTGAAGGTATGCCAATGTACACTTTGTTAACTCCTCTCCTATAAATTTACGCTATGTAGCGTATACATGGGCGTATATCCACGGCACGTAATGTTCCACGTTGGTGTACACGTCGGGTACCCCCCTGCGCGCGCAGCCGGAGCCGAAGGAGGTGAGCCCGCGCAGCTCCCAGCGACTGCCTGTCCGGCATTGAAGAGGACCGCCACTGTCACCCTGAAAATAAAAATAACATTATTATTAGCGGAATGATTATGCGAGTTATTCTTTTTTGATGTGACTATAAAACTTTCGTGAGACCCTAACGTATCAAAAATATTTATAAAGGTGCTCTTACACGGGCGATTTGTCGGGCAATTATTGCCCGGCGATACGATGCCGAAACTAATGGAGCAGTGTGGAACAATTAATTGAGCAATACGAGGCAATTTCTAGATATAGCGGCAATTATTTCGGCATTCATTGCTCCATTCAGGTGCCCTTACACGGGAAATATTTGGGCAATTTGCCTAGTTTCTCGAATTGCTGCATTTGGGGCAATTAAGTGGAGCAAGAATTGCGCCATACTGGAGCAATGATTGCTCCATATTGAGCAATATTTCGTATTGCTTGAAATTGCTTGATATGGCCGTGACGTCAAAATTGCGGCAATTCGGCAATTTTTATCGCCCGTGTAAGAGCACCTTAACGGGTTACTCACGTAATTTAGGTCACTCGTGTTATTTAGGTCAGGAACAGGTATCATATCGTAAATAGACCGAAACATGTCAAGAATAAATCGACCTAAATTACGTGCGTAACCCGTTACAAATATTTTTAATATGTAATTAATGTTATTTAAAAAAGAAAAATGTGTCGTCCACCGAGAGATGACGTCAACCATTAGTCAAAGTTTTGACTTTCGACCTCGTCAATTCAATCATATGACCTGCTCTTGCCTGTCTTGATGATATTTTTGATAATATGTGAGAATCGATTTATCGACGCTTCTATGACTTGTGTATATATGATTTCTATCAAAACAGTTTTATGCATAGGTATAACGTACGGTCCAAATCAAAATCTTAAATCATAATGTTCATTTTTTTAACAAATTGTTAATTTAGTGTAAATACAATTGCTTTAATTTGCAAACCATATGTTAGTTAAACATGTGATACAAAATAAACTCAATGATGACATCTATACTTATGTATTTTACCATGTTTAAGCAAATAAACTATTTCTATTTCACTCTATCTTCAGATCTCAGATTTAGCTACTTGTAATGTGTCTACAAACTACAAAATAGTAAAAAAAAAAATTTAAATGGAACGTAATTAACAATATCTCTCAATCGAATAATTAGGGCATAACAAGCTGTAAAAAATATTATCTAATAACCACAGGAACAATCGATAATTCCAATCAATGACATGAAAGTATTAGTCACGGGATAAACGCATCAAGAATTTAAAACAAACATGTTCAAGGCTTATCTTGATTTGAAGATTGATGTTATGCTATGATGGGAGATATTATCACAGTCTACATATTCTATACAGTACCTTTAGTTGTGTCTCTTACTGTTCTTTACTCGGATACCCACTTCTATATGAATATAGCACTCAAAGGGAAAGTCAGGCTATTGGGATTTGACTAATGCAAATGGATATACATATTTAATTAGTAGTGTAGTATTGTATAAGAAATATTTTATACAGACTTGGCCCATACTACTATAATTTCTCATAAAACTTAGCAATCTTCTATTTTTTGCCTCTTTCTTACAATTACAAATGGCAGTATGAAGGTCAGTTACAAACGATTATCAACAACATTTTACATTAAATGTCAACGTTTTTACAGTTTAAAAATTTTGACAGCCGTTTATAAAAAAAACTCTTAATAATTAGAAGGTATTTTAGTGATCACGAGTGAGTTTAGGTACAAAAAAATTGAGGTAACGTACTGTTATGATGTTGTCACTGTGGTCCTTTATATAGGTATTATAAATATTATAATCTACCATCTTGTATATTTTAATTGTCTTCTAATCATTAATAGACGTCCTTGATTTTTAACATTGGAAAGTTAATTGGACACTTTCGCTTTGACGGTCGAAACTATGTTTATTTCCTAGTTTTTTTGCGATGACGCAATGCTTGGAAATGGGAATAGAGTTTTAGGATCAGTAAACGGTAAAAAATAGAAGCGTGGCAAGTTTTAGGTACCTAGATTCAAATGCAATTTAACAGGCAGCAAATACTTTTTTTGTAAATCGTTATAAATATATTGAAATGTCTAAGCACTGATGGGCCTTTTTTCAACCCTTAGGCATACTTGGTAAGGCGATTCCGTAGTACACCTACGTACATACTGAACAAGTTTTACTATGAAACCAACTCCGAATTTGTAAAATCAAAAGACTGGTCTGCGGAAACGTCACATCTGATCGGCCGAAATGTATGCACCATCCAAATTTTTTTCGCTATTTCGAAACTGGTCCCACATAACTAAATTAAACTAACAGTACTACGCTGGCTCAGTGACCCAAGGAGGATCTTGGCCTCTGACACTAAAGATCGCCACTGCTCCCTATTTTTCGCCGTTTCGTGCCAATTAGATATCCCAAGAGCACTCAGATCTTTGAAGACTATCGCTCCAGCGGTATCTAGATCGGCAGGCGGGACGTCTGCCCGTTGGGCGTAAAACATACGCTCTCGTCTTCCATCCTTACTACTTCGCACAATATTGCTAAGGGCTAGACAAACTGTATCTAATTACTTAGTAGCTTCCATCCGTGCTGACTGCAAACAAATGCCCGTCATTCAGCGGCAGAACCAGTACCCCCACTTCCAACAACCCATTCGTAAGTTTCCATCCTAACCCCGTCACGTAACACTCATTCTTAAATCTACTTAGTGACTTGCAACTTACCACACATGCCCCTGTGCTCCCATCTGTGCTGCCTGCACACAAATGCCCGTCATTTAGCGGCAGCGTCAGCGAATACCTCTCCCTACAGATCCTTAACGGTAGCACCGGAACCTCTGCCTCCAACAACACGTCCGTCAACGTTCCATTCGTCTGCTCCCGACCCCACCCCGTGGCGTAACACTCATCCTTAAAATCTATCCCGTTATTATCATCAATAAACGGATCTATTTCATCATCAAACATCAACTTCTTATCAGTTCTCTCCGTTTTTCTCCTATCTTTAGCCATTTTAGTTTTAATAAGCTTAACAACGCTATCTAAAGTGGCACTGTCGTATACTATATCACTTTTCTTCTCATTGTCAGCTTTTTGAATATCTTCATCAGTCTTTCTGTTTGTATGTCTATTGCTGTCGTTGGCGACTCTTACGTTGTATCGCATATTTTTGTTCTTTTTGCTGACGAATCCTGAGAAGATTGTTTTGGTTAAATTGTTAAGCTTTTCTAAGTATTTTGTTGCTGTGTCTGGATTCGGTTTGGGAGGACGTTTGGATTTCTTGGGTGGTTCTGAAGAAGTGGTGGGTAGGTTGAGGTCCGGTCGCATGTAGAAGGTGGTCCTCTCGGTGTTGAAGGCGGGGGGCTCGAAGGGGGGCAGGCAGATGGTTCTGATGCGGCTTCGGGCGCTCACGTCAGCAGCTTTTGTAAGTTTCATTAAAGCTGGAATTTAAAAACAAATTTTAATATTTTTTTCATATAAAAATAGGTCAATTTAACGGCATGTATGTTGCAAGTAAGATGTCATCGCAATATAAAATGATAAGTCAAGTAGAATCAGTATAATATGTACAAAGTTACCTATATCGTGCTGGTAGTTGTGGAAGCGGTGGTGCAGCACTATCCTCTCGATGGGCACGTAGGCTCCCTTCTGCTCTGCTCTGTCCCATTCACCAAGAACTGCTGTCCAGAGCGCTGGCACAGGCAGGTTGAACAGTTCACTGGAATCAGAGGGTACGAAGCTGAGAGGTTTGATATGGTAGAATAATTTTAGGGGAATTGTTATTTCAGTGAGATTCATAGTTTTTATGATAGGTACTTTACCTATCATAAAAACTATGAATCTCACTGAAATATTATTTGCTTTTCATGGGTATTAATTTCAAACTCTATATTAAGAAGATGTCGATTTCGTAGGAAGTTCTATTTGGAGAAAAAGTCCTGTTACCAGATTCCCGAATCACTATGAAAGTGTTACACATCAAATGTTATGCTTTACTTGTGTATGCAGTGCGCGGTGGTGAGCAGCCACATTGGATGGACGAGGACACCGCCGCACCAGTGCCCGATGAGTCCGTAGTTTGGATGTAGTAATTGAAGTGACACCTGGAAGACACCACATTCGTCTATTAGGAAATCTCTTGGTAGGGATCATTGTTGCAAATTTTTCGTGTGATACCAGTAATTAAATTAAACATCCGTCATCGTAGACAATCCGGGACGCTCCGATAGATCACTTCAGTTAAATTTGTAAGTGGTGAGGGAGGAAATAGTTGAAGTGTCTTGAGGATACTAAAGTTAGGTATACACATATGTGAGGATAAGGCTGGTATAATGAGACTCCGGTTTAGCATCCCATGCCCATGCAAGGTTATCAAGTTTGACGTTCAAGTACAGTCGAGGAATTTGATTCGCGTACCGTTTCGTTGATTTATTGCTTGAAATGTCAGAATATCATAAGGCTTATATTTCTTTAAGCAAGCGAAGAAACATAGCCCTTAGTACTATTAATTGTCATCAGTAATTTAGACTTAAGACGGTACGCGAATCAAATTCCTTGACTGTACCTACCTGCCAAGCCTTAGCCATTTGCCTTAGGTATCTTAAGTACGTTCTTCGATTCGGACAAGCCACGCCCATCCGTTAGAGACACGTTTATGGCTCCCGTGCACGAAAGAAAGAGATGCAGCGCTCTTAAGGATCAGATCGTTTGACCAAACTACTATAAATAAGCGAATCTATAAAGATTTGTCCAATTTTGCTTCTGTGACTTTTTAGATAAACCAGAATACCATATTTTTCACTTAGTTATATTGCTTAATCTTTTTTAGTTTACGTAAGCTAAGAAAAATAAGGGGAAAAAGGACCCAACTTCGGATTTTTTTTCTATCGAGGCAACTTTCAGCAATCGTGTTTCGGCTCACATACGTCAATATTCAACATTTACGCGGCCAAAATTGGATTTTATAAACTAGCGATAAATACATAAAGTACCATGTGGAAAGCTAGAAGACCCATTAGGGAATCTTATGTAACCCCCACCACCACCCTCAGATACACCCCGACCACATACAGTCAGTCGGTACTTGACCGTCATTCTCTACGCTCGTTTTCGTTGCTAATGGTTTAAAAATTTGCACAAGTTACAACGTCAATATTGTCTTTTCTGTGTCAGTTTTGTCAGTGAAAGTGATGGATTCCGATAATCAAGGTATGATTCTTTATTGTTATTATTGTTTACTTAGTAAAGATGCATAATTTGAATTATTTGGAAGTGTCAAAGCACGTGGTGTTTTTTGTTCATCTTTTTACCTAATTTTCAACTTTAAAGGTCAATTTGTTGTACACTTCCACAAGTTACCGATACGATTTTTAATTTATTCTAAAGTAGAATCTCTGCACTAACCAAAAATATAAAAATTGGCTGCGGAAGAGTGCAGATGATCAAATAAGGAAGCTTTTTAAGCGATATGGATTTTACGTTGAAAAAAGTTTTATATTTCTTAGTTGCGTAATCGTCGATTTTTGTTGTTGCAGGAACTTCGAGCACTTCAGGTGTGAAAATTGTCACCCGGAAATATCTGTATCAGATCATGAAAGACCAAAATTTAGCGAATTTCGATGCAAAATTGGAATACTTAGAAAGTCATTTATTATTTAACTATGGTACTACAGATGAGGACATGAACGCTTTAAAACAGAGACTTGCTGTGTTTAAATCCAAGTTGAAGGAAAAATGTTCAAAATGTCACAGAAAAGAAGAAGTATTCCTGAAAAACAACGAGACTTGGTTAAATAAAACATTTAACATAAAATTAAATTACAGAATAATGTTTTTTTTTTCATTTAGTTAGTGGTTTGTATTGTTCATATCCTATCATTGTCGTGTTTATATTTGTTATTTAGGCGATTATCACACTGACGACGGATCCGCATGCAGCGCCGGTGCGCGAGAGAGATAGCGCTCTGCATGTGTATAGCGCTGTCTCGCTCGCACACCGGCGCCGCATGCGGATCCGCACCAGTGTGATAACCGCCATACCATTATAAGAATAAAATAAAAATTGACGATTTTTTTGTACCTGTATTAAAAATAAAAACATTACTAAATCAAAGTAAATACTCTCATCAAACATATAATACAACACAGAAATGATATAAGTGTAGAAATAGTTTTGGCCGCGTAAATGTTGAATATTGACGTATGTGCGGCTTGTGCCATAAACAAGAGTATATAGTCTAATAATATATATTCGAAAATAAATTCAGTCCCTTTTCCCGTTTAGTCACTAGAGCGTTTGAAAAAACCTATAATTTTTCAAAGTAGCCCAGGAGGCCGCAAGCTGATGTTCCTCGTTGTCCGCTAGGTGATTCTTCGGTTGACTTGTAAATATACCGCAATTCTAGCAATATGATACGCTGTCATGCCACGTGGCGTGTAATGTGTAATGTAGGTAGGTCTTCCTGCCAAGGCCCCATCCCCAAGCCTTACTGTAACGTCCCAGGACTTCCTCAGTTTACCCAGACCGCAATATGACTGTCCTGCCACGTGGCACATACAGTCTTAAGCCTAAGCATACCTGCCATGGCCAAGCCCCCCGCTTGGACTCCCTTCCCTTGATGATGCGCAATTGTCCCGCCGAGCGTTCCCGAGGCTGCCTCGTGTGCCGGCGGAGTGGGACGCCGCATTCTGAAACCAAAACAAGAATTTTGTGAGTCTGGGAATTATAATTGAAACTTAACCTACATATGACTCTTATAACCTCATAAATACAGCTTACTTAATATAGAACCGTGTGCATTAAATGGTCCTAAATATGAGCTATTTACTCCACGCTTTAGTTTAGGAAATACGTGACGATTATACAGTTAATTTACCGACTTAAGCACACTAATCATGTAACTTAAACGGTAATTAAACCAAAACGGTAGTAATTAACATTCTATTTAGCGCAACAGGTAATAAAATGATAAATATTATGATCGCGTGCCTTCGTGTAGCTGCTTGTGATGAATTTACTGATGTTTTACATGTTCAGTTAAACATGTGTAATTATGGAAGTTGTGTCTAAGATGTCCGTGACCGCAACAACGAAGCTGTGCTGCGGCGCGACGCTGATTTATCTCCGTAAACAGTGGTAAAGTTGAGTAAACTAAAAGTAGGTTTAAGTATACTGTGTTCTCGGCGCAGGACTCAATTGAAGCAAATGGCGCACCATAAATGCGCCAGATTTGCGGTAACTGGATAAAAATTCTTCACAACTTAATTAGTTGGAGTTTCTAGTTCAACCGTCTAATTTTCGACTATAATATATGGCACTATACGTTTTTAACGCGCCCCAGAAAGTCCTAGTACAGTACAGTAGGTATATTTTTTGTCTTTAGTTGAATAATTAAAGGCGTGCATAAAATCACCATAGTCCATAATATTAAAATCTGTCGGAAAAACTAGACTTCCGTGGGAAATTCATAATACCAGTGAAAAACGACGGAACTACTATAATATACGGGAAACAACGTGCCGGCGCACGCGACGATCAACGCCAAAGTGATTCAATTTACACTTCAAAGTGTGGAAATAAGATTTAAAATTAAAGTATCGATGACATTGTTTTTTCAATCCGTTTATACATGCAAAGTTTTTGTTGAGGTAATTTTTGTCGTGGTTTATCAGATTGTCGACAATTTTATAGGTAATTTGTATCAATATGTTGCGTGTAAAGACAGGTTTGACTAGACGATTGACAAATAAGTTACTTTTCTATGTCAAATGTGTAGTTTTTGATACTGAAAAGAAATGCTTTGTGTAGGCACTTGTTTATATAGATCCTGTAGGTACCATCGCCAACACTGTTAACTGACCATTTGTAATCCCTATTGCAACGACATAAGGCCTATCGATGGGCAGTTAAGTATGTTGCTGTTTGTACCTACATATAATGTTGCTAAGCTTGCACACTATGCACATTCTGTAGAGGTTCAAATCCGAAGAGTGTTCCACCTGGGGCACCTAATCAGCCTTGAGCATTTTTAAGCAGAATTTATGGTCGATCTATTATAACGATATAATATATATTTGATATTTGCGTTGTCCCGTTAGAAGTCGCACCACAAAGAGCCTCTTAATGTAATATTTCTGACCCCATACTTTCGAAGCAAACGCCTGCCTATCTCAAAAAAGATGTCGGAAAAACCCGATCGGTTGAAGCTTGGTTCGAGTCACGCAAGCTCAGTAAAACACTATTTAAGTATAATTAATGAACATTCTTTGAGTTAGGATTGTCATTTTTCACACCATTTGTCTTTACATTGTAACTTATAGCCTTTAAACACGTAGCAAATGACTCATTCGCTAAACTGCTCATTAAAAGCCTTTGTTCTATGTTTTATACATTACTAGAGTCAATCGAAATAGTCTTATGTCTTTTTATACATCATTTTTTAGTTCAATTTCGAATGAATGAACTTCTTGTACGCTGCTAGTGCGTGCTGTAATAGCCAACTTAATACCTTACTAATTGACAAAAAATATTTGAAACACAATACTGAGAATTAATATTAGTGACTATAAGAAACATTATGTTTATTTTGTTATGAGTATGAGTCTAATTGTGATAATTTATATATTAGGAAAGACAGAGATTACTGCACTAATCTCCGTCCAGTTCAAATTAACCAAGTCATGGTTAATAGGTCTAAGGTGACTAATTCATCCCGCCCTCGATTTTGGCCCCCACAATTTATTTAGACAGCAACTTATTGGTTAGTCTAATTATAAACCCAACCTTATGTTAACTTGATCACGACGATTTGTCTCTTAAGGCGGTAGCGTGGTGTTCAGGACAAAATCGGCGAATTTTTCATTTTAAAAAAGATAAAAGATAAAAAAAGATAAAAGATATTTATTCTTCAATTTAGGCACATTACAATGCACTTATGAACGTCAGAGAGAAAAGAAACTACCACCGGTTCTAACCCTACACCTCTGACCCGAGAAGTATTACTTATTACCGGCAAGAAACTCGGCGGGACTTATTTTTTCAAAACAGTACTACAAATACATTAAAGATACTATATACAATAATGCGTAGTTCTTCAAGAAGGCATATCAAAACAGCTTGAGAGACAGACATGTACCTGCCTATTGTGTAATTAAAATGAAAAATAAAATCAAAAATTTTAAAATATGACTTAGAGCCTTAACTCTCACGAGCTTAAGATTTGTTTTTTTTTTATATTGAACTGACTTTTATATAAAAATATAAACTTATGAGTACTTAGAGCCCTTCCAAAGCTAAGCCTTAATCTGACAACAGCCAGATTGTAACTATATTACCCTATAACAGCCTATTGCTTTGTCATCCCTATTTGTAATGTATAGTTATTTCGTAGCGACTTATGTTGTTTGATGTGTAATCTTTCTCAGTTTCCCATACGCCCACTTGTTGAGGTAGGTTCGAGATTAAAGCAAACGACGGAGTCTTCGTTTCACTTTCCGAATATTTACACAACACTTGTGTCTCACTTAAACAACTAATACTCGTAGCAGAAGGATTTAGTTTATCGATAGAAACTGTGCTTTTCTAATGACGATGATGATGAAAATGTTTAAAGATCCTGTTTATTAATGTCCCATATTATGCTGCCTTGCAGATAGTACACGACCCAGCTAAGCTGCTGGTGCTTGTAGTAGTGTGTTGAATTGTGTCTTATCTACACAAGAAAAGTTGAATGAGTTGATATTTTTTGGACTGATTTGTTATACAGCTTCTCCTTTGTACCACCCGTAAAAAAACATACTTACATTTTGTAGATTTTGTAAGGGACTTGAACCTCTTTTCTTCTTCAATTAATATTGTAATATATCTAGGCTTTGATTTTTACAGAGTATGTTGGTTGGGAGAAATGATAGCCGAATAAAGTGTGCGGCAATGAGTTTGTCCAGTACTTACCATATTTTTTAGATTTTCATTGCGTAAATATATTTCTAGCAAATGTTTACATATGCCTATTCAATCGATAGATCTTTAATAATTGAGGGTATTCGGGTTTCTAATAAGATTTTTTGTGGTTGAGAAAATATTTACAGAAATAATCGCCCCGAAAGCAAAAATGTTTACCCCCTCTTTAATTCTAGAGAGTTCTAGAGAGGGGTGTCTACATGAACTAGCTTTAGGGTTTTGGTTAGCTTACTAAGCGGGTTCCAAGCTCTTCTTTTCTCGTCGTTTTACACTAAGTGTAGGTTGAAGGTTCTGACGGAAGATCAGCGCTGCGGGCTCCAATAAGTCCGTAGCAAGCATGCTGAGTCAGCGCCAATTCTATACCACAACATATGACCCTTGACCAAGTTAGCTATGTATATAATATGTAGCTATAAATAATCTATCCAAGTATACCTAATGTAATATTGTTTATTTTTCGCTATGCATGTAAGTAGTGGTTGAATAAAGATTGTATCTATCTATCTTGTATCTTTTTCGCCCCAACCAGGACGACGTTAAGACTAAATTCAGGTAGAGTTTAATGCTCGTACTCGAGATCTGTATGTTGTGCAAACAATACTGTCATTAAATAACGTTTAAACATACATGACATATGCACGGAAATGTTACAGTATGCAGGGCTTGTAACCGTAACCGAAATCCATAGTAAAAAACCGGTTTGTTTTTTCGTTCTTTTCGTTACTGTTTTATACTCAATCGAAAAATCCTATAATTTGAAGTGAAAACTATAATAAAACATCGGGTTTTACATAAAAACCATAAAATTATTAAATATATTGGATCATTTCGGGGTTTTTTGCATTAACCGGTTACAAGCCCTGACAGTATGCCCGTAACGAGGATATTAAAATGCGAGCAAATTTGTTCAAACACTTTCCGTACATGCCCAAATGTATACACAGTGACGCAACACTCAGTTCCTGTTGCCACAGCATACAGAGAAATCGCCAGGAAACCAGTGACTTCTAGATTCATTATAAACTTATATAGATGTCAAAGGTATACAAAAAAGGTGAACTAGGCCTCCGGTGCCCAAGGCTGGGATCGAACCAGCGTCTTCTGCATTCGCGGCCGATGCCTTAACCAATAATAAATAATATAATATTTATTAAAAATAATTTGATTTGATTTTCAGTTGTACTTCTAGATTCGTTATTAAGTGGAACGATACTTAGGTAGTCTTTGATCCAACAAATTCCTCCTCTCTCTAATTGTTGACATTATCCATCGTCTACCTTTAAACAATTTGCATAGTTTTGGATTTTATTAGAATTGAAAGAGGAAATTATATCAGAGCGGCTAAGGTACTCAAAAATATCTGAATATACACTTTGTCGCTTTGACAATAGAGGCGTTTGTTCAGATATTTGTGACCATCTTGGCCGCTCCGATATACCTGATGGTGACTGTACAGCAAAATTGGCCAAGAACTAAGCAGGCAAGGTATTCAAAAATGATCTCAGCAAACTATTTGTTTTCTTGACAATAAGGCTCGTTTTACCTCGGACCTACGCTTATTTCAATGCTGTCTGTAAAAGATACCTGATTACCTAAATAACAGTTATTACTTACTTAGTAAAACGAAGTTGCCGTGTATGACACCGAACTAGCAACTTGTAAATGTAAAAAAGTACCATATTATAATATAGGTTAATAAAGGTTTCGCAAAGAAAATGATTGCTTGCCAACTATTAAAATCATAGAAGTGGATAATACTTTTATCATTTAGCAATACTTACTTCAATGTTCAAATTCAATTTAATCGATGGCGAAACTTAGTTGTCACGGGTTTCAAGATCAAATTACACTGGCTAGCTACAGGAGCCGAATCGCTTGCGCTCGCGCATCCACATCGAATATATTACGGCCTACTTTGCATGCAGGTGGCGACATGTGAAATTACATGTATTATTCAAGCGCACAAATCACAATATGCAATAGACGTAACAAGAAACGCTGTATTCAAATTTTAGTCTACTTAATAAGTTTGACATAGCTCGAAAGTATTTTAAGCTTCGCGTGCCCAAAAAATTTTAGAATTTCACGTTATTCAAGGTGTAGGAAAAAAAATACTGGTGATCCGTTTAAGGGCATAATTATGCCGGATACGACACCCACTCTACTTGCAATACGATACCAATTGGTAAGAAGAGATAAATTTTTTGACCGCGAAAGGTACACGGTACACGTCTTTACAAGGTACACGTCGTCCAGCCGGCTCACCGGCAACCCTCCATACAGAATCAAAATGATTTTACGCGAAAAAAAAAAACATTTTTTCTTAGTTTTCCATATTTAGAATACGATAACAATTATGCCCTTACAAGGACCACCAGAATTTTTGTTACAACCTGTATGTTTTGTCAGTTAGGCAACAATTTGAGTTATCGACGTTATCGTGCTTTTTAACTAAATTAGAATGATATTTTTAATGTGTGAAAACACACACCCAAAAAAAGTACCCCCGGTTCTAACTCTACACCTCTAACCCGAGAAGTAAATGAGTTATGACCGGCAATAAACTCGGCGGGACTTATTTTAAATAACCTCATAATATTGGAAACCTCATTAAAATTAAGTAAGATCCGAAAAACTAAGAGTTAAGTAAAACCGTTGCCGCCTGCGTGGGTACTTACCTACGGAACCATGTTCCCAGACACACACAAACTAGACCGTTCCCATCTATCCCATTATGCAAGAGTGAAAGCTTAGTATTAGATGAGGTCGTCGCTCCGCCACCGCATTCGATGATTTGTCGCTTTCTTGCCAATGGGGCTTTTTGTACGATCATGCATCTCTTGAGAGCATGTACGAGTTCGGGAAGAATGGCGTAAAAGACAAGTTTTGGAAAAAGATGGGCGAGATTTTTTCTTTAACTTCTAAACTCATTCAGGATTAATTGCACAAGTAATAACGCGCAGGGGCATAAAAAATTGTATGTAAACAAATTAAAACTAACTTAAAAATACTAAAAAATAAAAATCTATTTATGCCACACCTGGCCATAAAGTGGCTTTTTCACGACAAAGACGCTTTCTGGCCAAGTGTAGACATAAAATGATGTACACAACACGGGAGGTAATAAAGAAAGCCCTCGTCGCATATTTACGTCCCTCGCTTGCAGCTCGGACCGCAAACGTCTGCAATCTCGGCCTTTCTTTGTTTTACCACCCTAGTTGTGTAATGTACTATTTTAAAAGCGGCCCCTCTGGCGTAGTGCCGAGGACGATCGCAGCATTTCCTCGCTAAATTGCAATACTAATCCGTTGCGCGAGGAAGCTGCCTGCTCGTTTGCCCCTGTGACCTCAACCAGCCGTTTGGCTAGCTGTCGGTACAGCCCTTGTACTTGGATTAACGATAAAGGTATCATCTACCTTGCAAAGGTTTCCGCTTCCCAAAGGTTGCCTGGAAGAGATCGCTTTTAAGCGATAAGACCGCCAATTGTATTGCCTCTACTTTTCTGTGTGTAACTTGTGTTTGTGTATACTTTGTTTCTTTAATTTTAGGTGTGCAATAAAGAGTATTTATGTTATATAGACTAATATAGAGCTCTTTCTATGTTATTAGAGCCTGGGTGTCACTCGGAAAACTAATCGCGAGAGTTGATGTAGGACCTAGCTTTTACAAAAGGGACTGCTATCTGACCTATGTTAGGATTAAGTCTAGTTTCTTCACTCCCAAAAAATCTGTGTTGCCATGCAAAATTAGTAACCCTTATCCTAAGGGATACGGGTTACTAATTTTCCCTTATGTTCTTCTCGCCTTCCTTCCCTTATGTGTTTTCTCGCGCTGGTAATGTTGAGTTCGTGTAGGTACTCATTTATAAATAAATATTGGGTACCTAATTTGGTAAAGGTAGCTGTCCCTGATGGCGATGGCGCGATATTTCCTAGCAAACGGTTTTAAAGTTGTATAAAAAGTAACTGATTTTATTCTCGATGATCCTATAAAGTCTGTTACACCACAAGTGACATAAACATCATAAACAAGCCATCCATCACGATACAATCAAGCAGCCACGTCCAGAGAAAGCCGGGAGATGACCCGATGGCATTCATTAGGCATCGGACCTATGTGTCAACTGTAATCAATTATGTAATCAATGATGATGTTTTCGCCTCTTTGTACTGTTAATATGTTTAATTTGTTTACCCAACCTACAGTCAGCAGCAAAAGAAGCTAAGCGGGTAGGGTGTTCAAAATGAGCTGTACACAACATAACATAATATAAATATTCTTTATTTCACACCTCAAATTAAAGAAACAGAGTATACACAAGTTACAAACAGAAAAGTAGAGGTAAAACAATTGGCGGTCTTATCGGTAAAAAGCGATCTCTTCCAGACAACCTTTGGGAAGCGGAAACCTTTGTAAATTAACAAATAAGTAGGTGTTGCAAAAGCAAATGCAAATCAACATTAATACACTTACACATAAAAAAGAAAGAAAAATGACTTTATTGTTAAGAGAATAAGAGCGTGTGTAAGTCATTTTGGACACCCTAACAGCTTAGATACTTCTGTTGCTGACTGTACCTATACTTATATGATTTTCAAACCTACAAAAATGCAATTAAACCTCAAGGCTGTTTGAAAAGAGTAAAGTAACTTTGACGCGCACGCGCAACATATTCTACATATTCGCGGGACATATCATAAATCTATTTCAGTTAAAAAAAATAACTCTAAGAGGTGATACTTTATTATAACCATCATATTTGTATTTATCATATCATCATCATCATCATCTTAAGAGCCTTGCTCTTGTCGGTGGAGTAATCGCCATTCAGTCCTGTTCTCCGCTAATGTTTTTAGCTCTTGATACGACATAATGTTGGCTTTTTCTTTGGCTTGATCTAGAAATGCACGTCTTGGTCTTCCTCGGCCTCTTCTATTTGGTATTCTCCCTTCAATAATCGTTTTTATGTAATCATCATGACGTATCAGGTGCCCTAACATATTTCCCCTTCTGTTTTCAATTGTTTTGAGTAGGCATCTGTTCTCCCCTACCACATTCAGCACTTCTTCGTTCGTTCTTCTCTCTCTCCAGCTTATTCCTTCCATTCTTCTCCATGTCCACATTTCAAATGCGTTTAATCTATTCCTATCACGCTGGGTTAATGTCCATGTCTCGCTTCCGTATAACGCTATACTCCAGACGTAGGTCTTAATAAATCGCTTTCTGATGTTACGTGATATCTTTGAACGAAATATGTGTTTCTTGGAGTTGAAAGCTTTTTTGGCCATTGCTATACGTGCGATGATATCCGCAGTACATCTGGAGTCGCTAGTTATGATGCTACCTAAGTATTTAAATTTATTTACTTTTTCGATGGTGGTATTTCTAATTTGTATGGGATTTGTTTTGGGTCTACGTTTGGATGCTACCAAAGTTTTCGTTTTATAGGTATTAATTTTAAGTCCAAATTCTGTGAATACTTGATCCATTTCCGTTAAAAGCTGTTCAAGTTGTGTGGAGTTTTCTGCTACTGCTGCTATGTCATCTTAAAAGTATTTATCATAATGTCACGAAAATATATTAGTTTTTCTTTAAAAACACAAGTGAGTTTCAGTATACATGTATTTTTATTGTAGAGAGCACCGTGGCTATAAGCCATAATAGGATTAAAAAGTATCAGTACCTATCTGACCAACTCGTTTTCGATAGCCAACAAAAACTGATGGGCTACCTATCATCCGATCTCAGCTAGTGGAAGCTCTATCGTATTACAATCAAGATGTTCTGGATACCTTTCCGATTAACAGCAATTTAATCTTTACTCAAGAAGCGTTATAGCAGAGCAAAGAGAATATCTGATAAATTCGGCACCCGCTTGCAGGTTTTGAAGTTAAGAGGAATAATTTAATTATTATAAAAGGGAGTAACGTTGTTTAACCTCTTGTGTTATATTGGACTCGGCCAGCGAAAGATTCCAAAATTTAGGCACGAGCTTGGCGAAGAATTCAAAAGTGGAATCTGAGGAATTGAACAAACTTTGCTGCCGAGTATATTTCAACATTTTTCACAACAGCAATGCGAGGTAAATACAAGCTTTAGAATATTACAAATGTAATCAAAATTAATACATTTGAATATTTATCATTCAAAAACATCGTCAAAAACAATTCTTATAACTATCATTATCCGCTTTATTTCTAGTCCATCAACATTCAGCGGCTTAAAAGTTCTGGCTATCAACCTTGTCTAGAATCTATCTTCACTCCGCCTAGTCTGACGACGGCTCACAATAAGTTTACTGATCTGAACGTGTCGTACTCTTGAATCCTCAGGGTTAAATGCGTGCTTTTTGCAGCAAGTATAAGCGGGCATATCACTCATTTCCATAGAACGTACAGAATGTGGAATCAACTACTTCCGGATAACCCAAAGGAAACACTCCGTTGGGTTATGACGTGAATGACGTGATATTCTTCAAGAAGCGGGCATACATACGTGCTATTTTCGATGGTACTTATGAACGACGATAACCTCTTCCCATCATGCAGCTCGTCTGCTCATTTGCTAGTAATGTTGTCAATTGGCATGTGGTTTCCAGTCATACGGAACCCTGATTTATAGTTATCCGGGTCGAATGTTCGCAGATGTTATCGCGAACGGAAGTGCCGTTCGAGCCTAATTGCTGTGATGGGTAGATTACATTCCGACTGATAAAGAATCTTTTGGTGAAGTAGCTACGAAGGGAGGAGGTGGCATTCTATTGGACACTCACCGGAACAATGTAGCGAATAGTCTTAAATATATTTGTAGGTCCTCTTTCACGAAAATTGTTTATTCATATTAGGTACACCATACCTATTATTAAGGAAACTTCGCTGTACTGCGAAGTCTGAAAGAGTAAGGAAAGTATTATCACTACATAGTATAAAACAAAGTCGTTTCCCGCTGTCTGTCCCTATGTATGCTTAGATCTTTAAAACTACGCAATGGATTTTGATGCGGGTTTTTTTTAATAGATAGAGCGATTCAAGAGGAAGGTTTATATGTATAATTGCACCCGTGCGAAAGCCGGGGCGGGTCGCTAGTTTTATTTATTTATTTAAACTTTATTGCACAAAAGAAACAACTTAAAGTACAAAAGGCGGACTTAATGCCATAAGGTATTCTCTACCAACCAGTCAACTTTATTTTATATTAATTCCATTTATTTCACGGTATTCTGCAATGTGGTCAGATCGTATTAGCTAGGGATACGCACACAGACGTGCCCGCCGGATTTGTCCGATAGATATGCCTGGCGGACAGATCCGTCCGTGTATGGTCCGTGTTCAGATGTGTCCGCAGACAAATCCGTGTAAAATTCGCGCCATACATGGACGGATCTGTCCGCCGGGCATATCCGTCAGACAAATCCGGCGGGCAAATCTGTGCGTGTAACCCAAGTTATTAAAGAGATTTTTACTAACTATGACAGCAATCCCATGTTGTGAATATTGATCGTTGCAGGTTATGCGCAAATACATAGTTCTGGCTCATGTGAAAACACACCTAAACTACTAGTGGTTCTGTGAACCGTAGACTTCGGAGAACATAAATAACGCGACAGCAAACTTCCCCCCTTTCCCCCCTCATTTTCCCCCCAATCAAAAAAATGGCTCGACAATTTTTGGCAAATAAGTCAAGGAACGTACATGCCAAGTTTCATCGAAATCGGATGAAAAATGCGACCTCTAGACCGACACTGACCAACCAACCAACCAATACACACACATCAATCTGCCAAATCTTCGTACCAGTGAAAACGGAGACGTTCGTCGCCTCGCTACGCTCGGCTCCTCAGTCAATTAATGTAGATATTGATTGATGGCGCATGAATGAAAGCCAAGTGTTACTTCTTCTTTCATAAAACCCCCCGATTATATTTAACGCATCCTTTTCAATAGTACGTCATGTATGTAGGATTCTTTTCAACAGCACAAAACTAGACAAATTGCTAATCTGAAGATCAATGGAAACGAAAGTAAAAATAAAAACTAAACAGCTTAAAACAAAGCCTTAATGAAAGTCTGTCCTTAGAAAAGGCATGTTCTAAAAGATTTACTTTCATGCTGCGTTTAGGGTACCGTAAAATGAAAAGTGCTAAAACGGTGCACTTGCGGTCTACACGGAAAAAAAAAGCTTCCGGGATATTCTCAATCCAAGACATTATTATTATCTTGGAAATATTTCTAGCCTGGTAAATGAATGCTCTAAAACGGGTCTAGCTGGAAAAGTCGAAAGCAGAAATGTTGACTTTGGAACTTTGTTAAAACTAGTTAGCAGACTAACATACTAAAATTTCCACATTTCCAGCTAGAATCACCCGTTCACCACACTATTCCTCGTGACAAGTATTTATGTTCTTTATCAAAAATATGATCCTTCGCTTAATAAAAGCACGTTTTCTTAAAATAGAAATACAAAAATGTATTGTTTCAAGAGTATATTGAGTAAATAAGAGAGATTGTACTTTAATCAAACAAGTATTATCTTAGGTAAAAGAAAACTAGAAAATCTGTAAGGATATATTCGCTTCGTTATATTTAAAACTTTATTTTATTTTCATTTCATTTTTAACATAATAAAATAATGTCTTAGATTGAGAATATCCCGGAAGCTTTTTTTTTCGTGTACCTCTGAACTCTCTGAAGGTAAACCATCTACTGGTGGTGGCGCGTCAAACATAGTCGCAGGCAAGTCGGGAAAAAAACCTTTGCGCTGATGAAAAAGTCACTCTCTGAGACTGAGGTAAGCCGATGAAAATTGAGTTCTATGGACTCGCCATCACGGCCATCTACGTATTGTCTTGAATTTGTAATTACAAAATGTCGTATAACTAACTCAAAACCTGAATCAGTGTAGGTACCAATTTTATCAACTTAGATCTGATATTCAAATCTCAAAATTGGCAATAAGTATTTACCTTTTCTGAACTAGTTATTCACCTAAAGAAAATGAGTCACATCGTTTAGAAATTTCCATAGTTATAAGGTAATCCATTATCATTATCCGTGAGTGTCTGGAGAACTTGCGAAGTATAGCGATCCAAGATATCAACAAAGATAAGTCAGAGTTGCTCTCGGCTTGACCTTTTCCTTGAATAATAAGTATAATAACAAACAACAAAGGCTTACCTAAAGATGCGCTTAGTTACGTACTCGTACATTGTTATCTATATCGAAATGTTGAAAGAGTTAAGCTACTTATTCATTTCTGATACAAGAAGAGCATTGTGGTCATCGTTACGTAATGAAAGACGTTTTTGAGCTTTTGCGACTACAAATAATATAATGTTAAGAGCATGACAACAGCTAAATTCCCTCCCTATCTTTTTTAGCGCGAGCGAAAGAGAAACACTGCGTTGCGATTTGCGATTAGTATGGGAGCTCATTGCACATTATGCAAAATGATGAATTAAAAAAAAACTACGCATTAATTGAGAAAAATAAGGCAATGAAGTTTTTAGTATTAGTATGGAAACTAAAGACATACAACTGTTTAAAGCTAATTTTAAGAGGTAACTTTGGAATTATTTTCTATCGAGCCGATGTCATCAAATCGTGTATCGGAATTAACAAAGTTCTTCGAAATAAATATAATGAGTATTAACATATTTTTTTTTACTTCCACAAAACAAGTAGTTATAGCTGTATGGTTGGTAAAGTCAATTTGAAGGTCGTCGGGTGTTGTCAACCTCTTAAGGAAATATTTTATGGAGATGCCCCTAATAGTGGTTATGTCCAAATACCGAATTATTCGGTAAAGTGGCCAGTTAAGCCATATCTAAGATAAGTCACCATTTAGCTATTCACAATACTGCCTTGTGGTCTTATGTTATTTCATACTACCTATCATCCACATTTTACATACAAAGTATCGTGTCAAATTAAAAATAAATTGACTGCTAATAATAAAGGATACAATTAAGGAGTTCAAAACTGCGTGTAAATACGACCGAAAACTATTATAACCTCAGAAGTAAGGCTCAGCTCAAGGCCTCTTGCCAAGCAAGAACTGTAATAATTTTGATATTCCTTTATAGTTTCCTTAACTAGCGGCACCCAGGATGCATAATTTAACATCAGTATTAAGCGCATGTTTAAAAAAACCCAGCTTCATGGTTTATTTGTCTCCAATTAAGCGTCGGCGCCCGGCGTTAGGCATGTAACGAGCACGTAACGTGCGCCGGCGCAACGGATCACGCTCGTCATTTGTTATGCATAGTTCCGGTAGTCATTTATTTGCTCAAGCATGCCTTTTAGAGTTTAATACATTATTACAGTAGGTACAGCTGAAAAAATCTACGACATTTTTTTTGTGTCTGTCGAAGGTATTATGTTCTTTTACGATAGTACACATAGTTTAAAGAAAACTTAAAATTCCTGGCCTTAAAAAAGTCCCAGATTATTAAACCCACAGTTACGTCACCGGCTCAGTGCAACGCCGTAATTCAAACCACTAGGCCAGCGCATCCTCATAATTACTTGATTACACCTTACCCAGCCCGAATCACCTTAATGGCTAGTCCAATTTTCAAGACATAAGTCATGGTAATCGCTATAATCTTTCACGTGATGCAACCGACTCCGAAACTAGTTAAGTCATAGGTGAGTCGACCGCTAACCACACACGGTGGCGCAATTACGTGTAGACAATTTGTGAACTGTCGTCAACTTTAGTTAACAATTTTAATTGCCTAAGTCTAATTTTAAAGATGATGAAGATGAAGAAGATGGTAATCGGTACAATATTTTACGTGATTCACGTGATAGTCAAAAACTAGTTAAGTTATACGACGTAAGTTGACCACTAACTAAATAAATACACACGATAAATATCAAGGTGATGCAATGGTGGCTGTACTGGGTGGTACAATTTGGTGAACCATTGAACTGCTAATAAAACGTCGGGTGACAACCAAAACTCACTAATTATTACTGCAAATTCATAGCCATAATGAAACGCACAGAACAAGGTCGATTTTCGTTTTTTTTAATGAGTCTTGGTTGCCACCTGACTAAACTTAAGTTAACACAAGTTTGGTGGAAATGTTTTATTTGGCTTTTTTATCTATTAAGTTAGTATAACTATTTGTAATACTGTCGATGATAGAAATAAAGATTAAAACAGAATATTTCTAAATATGATGATACATTTAATTGTGAGAATGTGTTACACTGAAAAAAAAAGACATGCGATCTACTTCGGCTATAAATTGCATCAATAACCAAAATTTGGAGATTAATTGATTTAAAGTTAAAGGTATAAATAAAAATAACAAAACATTTTGGTAGACAAAGTAAGGTTGCTGGTAACAAAACGTTTTTTCAGTGTATAATGAATCAATGAGTTATAAGGCATAATTGCAAGCTGCAAGATGGAGCTCACAGCACTACTATTTAGTAATATTAGTAGGATTTCCGCTTGAGCTCATCACCTGGGAGCCAAAGGCCCCGTTGCAGTGAAAATGCATTCCGTCACGTGCTTCTAGCTATAGCTGCGCAAGCGGTTACTTTTCATTTCAGTTGTAGTTCAGGGTTTACGTCGTAATCTTTTATATATCTATAAAATGTCCTACTACAATTCTTTGTAATTAAACACGTATTGTTTTTACAATCACGATCCCGCAATTAGGATTGTTATTTTTTTTAGACCCCCCTTTTTATTGTATTTTCTGAAAATATACGTTAATTTAAGATACTAAATTGAATGATTTTGTATTTAATGGCTCAGTTTAATATTTATGATTTATTTAAAATATAAGATATGACTTCTCGTAAATTAAATGGTTTGGCTGAATCGATAAAGCACAAGCATTAAAATTCATTAAAAAAAATAGTTGTCAATATCAATTGATTGTCAGTGGATTGTCACTTTCATGATTTTATCTGTCAGTGCCGTCAGTGGGTATCACGCGTTTCTATAAATAATATCGTTAGATTTGAATTCAAAATATGGACCCTAAATTTGTAAAAGCTGATTGCAGAAATATTCCTAAGCTAAATAACGTTTATTCAGGATTCCGGGAAAATAATGGTCAATACCATACTCGTAGTAGGATTTTTTAAGATATCGGGATTGTAGGTAAAATCCTAGTAAGATTTCGACATACTAAAAAAATACTAGGTACCCTAAGCATTAGGTATTTGTTCACAACTCACAACGGCTAATGCAAAATACGAAAAGATTGTATTATTTTTTTTCCAAGTTTCTACGTTATCCACAAGCATAACTAATACATATGTCATCAATGTCAAAACGAAAAATCCATCATTAGGGTGCACTGTACTGTTTGATTGTTGTATTGTATTGTATTTGTGCAATGTTCTTCTGCCTACTAACTTATTATGTGGTATCGGTGTGGTCATGTTGCAGGGTCACAGTAATAAAATGGCGGCATTCTTGCGCGTGCGCCTAGTTTCTCGTTGCGCAACCGATGCATTATGGTACCTACTACTGTTGGCCACGTGCTTATGTTTATGTCCGGTTCCGGTTTTTCATTTTTTTTTCTTTTTTTCTTTTTTTTTTATGCGAGAACCCATACCGATTTTTGTCCTGGTATTTAAAGGCTATGGTCTCACTTGTAAACCTATTTTAATGAATAGGAAAGAGTTTATTTTAAAGGGTCGAAAATGTCTGAGCATATAGGTATAATTATCTTAAGAATATGAACCAGTTTAAACTCCTCAATTGGTGTTTTCCTAAAACAACAGATTTTTTGAATGTCAAAGTTAAATTGTTTACATTTAATTATGAAATGTAATAAATGACAAGCTATTATATAAACTAAATAAAAATATATATACACTTATATATACTTTTTTCATCTTTTATTTGTTTATAGAATAATTGTTATAATATATATTTATAAAAAAATTTTAATCGTGACCTCAATTCAATCTTAGAAAAAAATATAAATCCTAACCCCCTTATTCATAAACGTATTTCATTTATGTTTTGTCTCTATACTCTCTATACAACAAATATAACTGTCAAAGTGACAGATAAGGAAAAAACATAAATTTAGTAATTGAGGCCTGAGAGACGTTTATGAATAAGTGGATAAGAGTTGTGCCATTGTAATATTTGTATTATTTACCTTTACCTAAGACTAAATAATCAGTGAGATTTTTTTTCGACTTAGGCGCCGGTAGTGATGTAATTAAATTTCCGTTTTAATTTATTCATACATTATTTCCTATTACAGTCAGCAAAAAAGCTTGTTTGGAAAATGAACTTTTTACGAATCCAGCCACGTAATGTCAGTTACGTAACTACGTAACCACGGTCATACTTAGTTTCCAATTTGGGACGTGCTGCGCCGAAAATGAGAGTCATTTTATTTTATTGCACACTGGTATTTGTAGATCGGGAAATCATCATATTAAAAGTTCAATGAAAGTAAACGTTACGAAATTTGTAATTGTAACTACACATTTTAAAGTTAGTTTTAAAGTAAAATATACAAATTGCGTTGACATGGTCGTTATATTAAGTTGATTGGAATATAATTTCACACATAATAGTGATAAAACCAATGAAGAACCAAGATGAATAAAAAAAAACTAAACGATTATCTACAGTACCACCTGCGCGTAGCTTTGCGAATACTCATTTATTTTCGTGTTTCTGCTCAAAGTGTTTTTTTTACCTATCACCATAAGGACCATTTCGTAGTTCGAGTTTCATAAAGACGAATGTCAAAAAAATTAACTTTCCAGAAGAGCGACAAAATTGTAACTACACGGAAAAAAAAGCTTCCGGGATATTCTCAATCTAAGACATTATTTTATTATGTTGAAAATATTTCCTCGTGACAAGTATTTATTTCCTTTAACGAAAATAAAATAAAGTTTTAAATATAACGAAGCGAATATATTCTTACATATTTTCTAGTTTTCTTTTGCCTAAGATAATACTTGTTTGATTCAAGTACAATCTCTCTTATTTACTCAATATACTCTTGAAACAATACATTTTTGTATTGCTATTTTAAAGAAACATGGTTTTATTAAGCGAAGAATCATATTTTTGGTAAAGGAAATAAATACTTGTCGCGAGGAAATATTTCCAAGATAATAATAATGTCTTGGATTGAGAATATCCCGGAAGCTTTTTTTTCCGTGTACTTATAAAAGTTTCAGTTGCCAATTATTTCATAAATAATAACGATTACTCGTAGATATACCATTGTTGTTGAGTGTTGACTAGAAGACCTTATTGGATGGGTTGTCAAACAATCGGCAGTTTGCCTATGCGCGTGCGCCGCCGCCGGCTAAATCTGCGGTTTCCACGGCAATTATATCCGGATTGATACGAGTACATAGTCGGTTTATTTACACTACGGTAGGGTCAGGAGACACAGAAAACATAGCAAGAGGAGAACTGAACTAATAATAATAGTCTGTCTGAAAAGAGAAGTGTTATAGAATTTATGCCACACCTGGCCATAAAGTGGCTTTTTCCGCACGCTGCGCGTACGGAAAAAGACGCTTTCTGGCCAAGTGTAGACATAAAATGATGTACACAACACGGGAGGTAATAAAAAAAGCCCTCGATCGCATATTTACGTCCCTCGCTTGCAGCTCGGGCCGCAAACTTCTGCGATCTCGGCCTTTCTTTGTTTTACCACCCTAGTTGTGTAATGTACTATTATGAGTTTCGACTTATATAAATGTTTACGAAGGAAAAAGTGACCTAAGCCTCCAGTACCCAGGACTAGCAATGCACCGAGGAGAAGAAAATATTCTCTGGAACTTCAATTTAATAAATAATCTTATCGTGTCGGGACCGGCGTAGACACACGCCAGTTTAAATATTATTCCTGCCTGATTTACTAATATGTGGCGTGTAATATTACATATTACACAAAATGTTAAAGTTCTCATGGGAACATTCTCACAGAGAAATTTCTACATTTCTTTTATGTAATTTCTCGGAAATTTCCGAGAACATTTCTGCAATTTCTGCAATTTTTACATTACCCAGGACTGGGATCGAGCCAGCGTCTTCTGCATTCGTGGCAGATATATTACATAGTAGTGCGTCTACTTAAAATAAAGAAATCAAAATATTGATTAAAATAATTTGATCCTTCGGTAGATTCTTCAGAATGTATGAGCTCCCATATAAACCATATCTCTCTTTCCGGATAAACTCTATCTAGAAAGGCCAATATGCAGTTATAGTACTTATAGGCACGTTACAGTGTACCGACAATACTTTTGAATGGAATTTGAACCTTTCAATAAAAAAAATTGTATTTATATTCATTCTTTAAATCCTTTATTTTTTTTTACTATAATTATTTTTCAAGTAATTTTGTAACGGAGACACATTGGTAAAGATTCGACACAATATACAGGTAAGTACTTAGGTACCTTAGCCTTTTTTGAAAGAATTTGATTAGGTAGCTTGACAAATATGGTCCGAAGTGGCAAAATTAACATGAATTGATGCTGAATAAACGTAAATTACCCTGTTTAATTAAAATTAATACCGGTAGCTACATTTAATGTATTGTTTCGTACAATTTAATTTAATGAGCTTACATTAGTGAACATAACAATATTTTATGACTAGGTATTTTGCATAAATATTTTATAACAACACATTTATTTATAGCCAATAGAGGTTTTTAAATACGACGTACTCGTATTAATTTGCGTCAGAAAGTAACATACTAAAATAACCGTTTTTGTATTTATATTTAATATTGCGGAAGCCCAAAAATTTTAAAGTCATTGGGAAACTTCTTTTTTTCTCGACTTTACAGCCCTCACTGTTTCTGCAGCCTGAAAATGACGTTCATGAATAATCAGGAAATATTTTTAATGTTAAATTTTAAAAAAATTTAATTATTTGATTGAGGCGACGATTAGTCAATCAATCAGACAGAAAAAGCGATCTGATTACACCTGTAAAATCTGTTTATCCTGTACACGGCAAAATATCACAGCGGCCTTAGAGCTTTAAACAAAGCGGAGTGGCCATTGACAGGCGTTCCCCTCTGCCGAAAATGTATGACCAGTGGTCATACTCATTGTATGGACTGACGTTTATTTGACGTGGCTATTTTGACGTTTCGCATACATTTGACGTTCCCCTCCCCCGCAAAAAACGGCAGACTTTTTCCGATAGAAATGAGAGCGCGTGTCGCATCCGGTTGGTTTAATAATCAAAGACAGCGGCGGACGTAATATCGATTGCGATTAGACTTTAATTACGTATAGCATTACAGTTCGTTGGCATTTACCCGATACAGCGGAAATCATTTCCTGGCTCCGTGCAACCCTAGACCACTTTCTCCGGACTCCGGGGTCGCCCGATGACACGATACCTGTCTCATCCGAGCTTGTTAGTGTAAACACGGCTTTATTTTACGTTACAGCATATGCTACTCAACTTTCAGCCGGAGTCAAATACCACAAATCAAATCATTTAATGTCATAAAAACACACGTCAGAAAACACATAATAAGAACCGTCACTATCGCATTTTTTTTATTCAGGAATTTATCCAACTATGTAACGGGTACCAGAGGACCCTAGATTCTTAAAATGGATTGTATGAACTTGACGTCGTCGTCATAGGCTAATTTTATTGAGTGTCAGGGTTAAGAGTCGAAACTCGTCGGTTATTTTTTGCATCGTGAAGTTCATCCAATTATGTAACGGGAACTATAGTGAGATTTTTTAAACTATTTTTACCGTAGTTTTTCAAAATAAATCCATTTACGAAAATCACATATTCTAAGGAAGGGTCTTTAATAAGAAATGGCGATTATTCAAATCTTAAACCACTTTCTACGGGGTCACCAGATGACACGATACTTGTCTATCTGAGAGTGTAAACACTGCTTTATTGTACTAACGTTACGTCATAGACACTCATCAAGTCATCACCCAACTTAGAGTAGGCTGAGTTAAATTTCGTTATATTTTCTATTGAGCAGTTCATCCAATTATGTACAGGGTACCAGAGTGAGATGTTTTATTATTTTTATTGGTCTTAAAATTCAAATATAACAATTTCTAAGGAAGGGTCTTTAATAAGAAAAAGCGATCATTCAAATCCTAGACTGCTTTTTACGGGGTCACCAGATGACACGATACTTGTCTCTGAGCTCGTTAGTGTAAACACGGCTTTATTGTATTAACGTTACGTCATAGGCCAGTTGTGTACTTGGATGTTGGAGTACTATTTCGTTGAATTCAATAACGAGGGTTTAGTGGTCACCCGATAAGTAAAAAAAATGGTTTTCGAAATTACAACCACACGTAATTTACGTAGAGGTCGTATTAAAATGAAAAAAAAACTCGAGTTATCGGGTTTGACCGCTAAACCCTCGATATGTTGAATGTTTCAGGTGCGTCATGTTAGGAGCTTTAAATCTGTAGTTATAGTATTCGTCGGTATGTAATTAGACACCTACACATACATTAATGGTCAGTTCAGGATATCTATCTCTCATCTCATCAGAGCTACCTATATCGCGTCACACGTCGTGGCCAATACAGTGGACGTTATACGCCGATGACACCCTACGTTACGATATAGGTATGGTCCCCTGCTACCCCCTATCAAGAACGAGAATTTAGGTGGGAGGGGAGACATTCGTTGAATTTAACTTTTAAAACTTTCGCGTTTTATACACATATTAAACGAAACAAAAGGGGGCTAACGCGAAATAAATTTCGTTAAAATGGTTATGTATTTAGTCACATTCCTATCTATCAGTCTATGTCCTGGTAGATTTCGAGGGAGGAGGGGGGACAAGTCCCATCCCATGTATCCCCCTCGATAAGTCCCTTGCCTGCTTCCCCACTACACTTAAATCATATAGGACTTACAGTTATATTTAAGCTGCGATAGAGAAATTAGTACACTTAAATTTGATATTTTATTTACCGTCCAAGAAAAGTCATATTTTCAAAATAATATCACGTTAGTTAAAACCCTTAATCATTCATGGCTTAAATTAGCTCAATGAAGAAAGCTTTCGCTTACAGAAGGTTGCCAGTCTTGGGTACTTTTCCAGGAAGTACCCTTTGTTTTTCGTTTTACGCACGAAAAATAAACAATTAACGCTCTCTAATTATCCCACGCACACCTAGGCGCCAACCGCTATCATCGAAATTTCTGCCTTCTCCCTCTATACTTGCGAGAATAAGTAAGAGCGATAAAGAGACAAAATAGATGAACGATTTTGGCGTTTCTGATAAAAAACGTGTATGGAAATTGTCGGTAAATCGGCAAATTACGGCATTGCCTAGCGATGAGCATGCGCATCGTTCTGGATTATATCGACGCGGAAAGTGCGACTTTCTTCGCCGTACGTGCATAAAAGTAAAAGTCGATAATCCGAAACAACCTTGGCCGAAACTAAACGGTTCCACTAACTTTGCTAAATTGTTGTCGGTACTAGCGCGCACGCAACTGTACTCGCGCACACATATCGCCGAATCTTCACTGATAAAAAAATCTGTCATCCTATAAATAAAACGTTCTGTTATAATTGATTTCAAACATTTATATTCGTGTTTTATCTAAAATAGTTTTGTTTGTCAAATGATAACCAAAACATAGCGGATTTCGTGACATTGAGGTATTCACAGACCAAACCAAAGAAAAAGAGAAAAAAACTATTAAACAGATCGTATATTACTAACCACACATGTCACAATCTAATGAGGAGTTTATAATAATCTATTTAAGAACCACCTACTAAACCAAATAATCTCAATCAAAACCTTTTAGCTAGGAGTAACCGCTTCTCAAAGTAATCTTCCTATCTCACAAAAAACGAAACGTAAGTAATTTAACTGCTTGAAATACCATTTGCCATTAGACATTGAACCATAAGTTTGACTGGAAAGAAAGAAAGAATGTGCGTAAAAAATTAGGTATTGTAAAACTGCTGTGCTGCATTGTACAAAGCGTAACCGATAGTTTCCGCTAAGACGAAGCACGCGTGCGCGTGACAGCATATATAATATTCGCCAAGAAGCCACTCGTCCCAAGGTCGATACGAAGGCCAGTGAGAGTGCAATATCTATGGTTGTAATAGTGTTCACAACAAATACATTTGAATCCGGGAACAGGTGGACCTGGGGTGTGGGACATCATATCCGAACGCCAGCAAACTTCACACCCCAAGATCGATAAAGACAGTGAGAGTATAATGATTGTAATTTTCAAAGCAAAAAGATATTAGATTTTTGGCAATCCTCGACAGCAGAAAGATAACACACTTCTTCGCCAAGGAGCGAATTGTTTCAAGGTCGATAAAAGGCCAGTAAGAGTGAAGTATCTATTGGTCGCATTAGTGAGTAGGAGAACATTTTTAATGTTTTAGCATTATTTTCTCCATTTTCTAATTATAACTATAAAAAAACTATATTATTGAGTCCTCAGAACGGAAATCATCATACTGAATGATTAAAAATGCGTTGAAATACTTATTATAAGTTCTAGGGCTTGCAATACCGATATTTCGGTATAATAAATTTCAGCTTGATACCTCCACGCGTTCCTGATAAAAATGGTCTTGACAGACAGACAGACAGACGGATAACAAAGTGATTCCGTTTTTTTCCTTTTGAGGTACGGAACCCTAAAATACACGTATTGCCTTCCTGCTTTTCTCCGGCAATTACGAATATCCAAAAATGCCTTTTGGACTCAAGAATGCACCAGCAATGGCCTTTTAACGTTTAATGAAAGCATTGGAGAGTGAATACATCAAACACTTCCATAGTCTTACTATCACAGAACATTCGTAAAAACCCGGAATAATCAATAGACAAAGCTACCTTTCCATCATTCTGAGAGCAGGGAAATGATAGATTGACGTATGGCTGGCACAAAACATGGGAAACTATGGGGAACTACATTGTGTCGTGATAATCGAGTGTGAATTATGGTTATTTGTTTAATGCTTATGGTATAAGCTGTTAATGGCGTTTTTATATGCTTTTTATTGACTTGCAATGTTAGTATCACTTTAAGTATTGTGTATATTTGGTTCTGCAAATTTTATTATGGAAGATTGGAGTTCAATGAAGTTTACAATTACAACATAGGCTTTTATAACGGATTGAGCACGGGAAAGTGGCGCGAATCCCATTTGGATCAAAAACGCAGCCTGTTCAGTGGCAACGTTATTATTGACATCGTTTATTTCTGAGCATTGGTTGCATGGCCGTATTTATTTATGTCGACATAAATCATTCGTTTATTTCGCAAACTATCTATGCTTTTTGGATATGGAAGCTATACGTCGAATATAAATCGGTCGTGTAAGATAAATAGAAATAATGCCCATTTAATTATGTAAGGTAAGCGTCCTAGAGCTCGTCACGCTAATGTCTAAAGTTGACACCCTGCGCCCACTTTTTTGCGAATGATTTAAGTTTAAATATGACATGTACCGGAACTGGGACATTAATGAACACTCGTACGTATCCCTTACAGTTTAAAACAAAAAAGTAAATCTATAGCAAAATATTATCATTTTTTTTGTATATTACCTAAGTATAGTCTGGTTATCCAAAAAAATGCAGCATCAGTATGAGTAGTAAGCTATACTCCTCCCCTTTTAAGTGGTGAGGGTAACTAGCGTAAAAAAAGTTAGTAAGTATGATCCTCTCTGTCTGTACTTGAAGTAAGACTCCTACTAGTAGAGTTACTGGACTACTGCGATGCGATCTTAAACCAAAATCGATTACAAAAAACCAAATGTTTTCATGAACTCAAAGTTTACAAACTTCAAAAATGAATCGAACGCGACAAAGTGGAACTAATCAAAGCGACAATTTCGCCGATTGATCCATTGTGACGTCACCCTATAATCATGTTACCGACTCCACTTTTTTACTCTTTTTTCCTTTCGACCTGCCGTTTCGTAATGCCCGGATACTGTTCCCAATAATAATTCACCAACCTTATTTTCTTAATTTTAAGGTCTACTTTCCAATGGTGGAATATCAAGTTACAGTGCCCGAAGATCGGTATATTTCGGCGTAACGCCAAATAAATGATGTTTTCATAGTCTGCGGTTATCTTTATGTGGTCAGTAATGTCGGTATTACCGAGTATTACACAATTTACAAATTGTGTTACATAAATATTATGCGTGCGATTGGATTTTGTTATTAGCAGCGCGTAATATGGATCTGGGTTAAGCCGATTACAATTTGTAATCTAAATATTTGCGTCGTTTACTTCCGATTTAAATTAAAGCGCTCATAATTTGTTGAGAAATTGTACCTATTAATGGTCTGATATGTTGATAGCGCCTTTTATTGGATAAATATAATTGCATATAATTATAAATGATATTGTTTGCTAAGTGCAACACCTACACATATTTATATAACTGTAACATAAGTAAGTACACTATGCAGTAACGTTTTACTTAGTAATAAGATTGACATGTAACTTGGTGTTAATAATAAATTATTTGTATTTGTTGGATCCATTACATCACGTCTTATTATATCTGTGTTATTTTGAAATTAACAGTTTTTTTTAGGAATTTTTCACAACTGTTTCAAGTTCAAAATCAAAGTTTAAAAAAGACAGTTCAATGCACTACTATCTTGTGATCTGACCTGTACTCAAATTGGAGCTTTTCAAAAATATTACATCAAAGATAATAACCGCATGACTTGTACTAATAATTGCATGTACGTAGTTTAACTTATATATTGTAAGTACATATAAGTTGATATAAGTATAGGTTCATGACATTGATTTAGAGGTTTGTTTTCCTTGTCTTAATATTCTTATATGTTAGTGTTATTAATTACTTTCTGTATCTACCAAAAGAACTAAAAGATGATGGTTAGACAAGTTTGAGGGAATAAATATGTCAAACCAAATCGTTTCTTAAAGGGATCTAACATAATCTCTTTAATTCTTAAGATTTGCTAGTCTACGCCAAAAATGCCCTTAAAACGGTAAGTAATCTTTTTAATTTTTCGATTTATTGTGCAGTGTCAATTTATGAATTTACTGAATTGATACTAATCACCTATAAGTTAAAATGGTACTCAAATTGCTAAAATCGCCACTCATAGAAACTACAACAAAACAAATCAAAGTCGCATAGTGCAAAATTGATTCAATTAGAAACTCCGTTATATTTCGTAATAGATCGCAACTATCGGCAAGATTGGTTGCAAATTATCGCTTGTCTTGCCGATGTTTTCTATTCTACTTATCATGTATTGTCTGTGGCGAAAACCCCTTATTTCGATTATGAATATCGGGATTATGAATGGGTTGAAAGTGAGGGTTACGACCGAAACTATATACAACTTAAAATTTGCGAAACAGTTTTGCGAATGTATCAGACGACAAATTCACGTTATTATCTCTAAGCAATCAAGAGTTTTGATTACAGGGCTACATAAATTACTGGATATAATTTTAATGGAACATTGTATGATTTATTGGGATATAATAAATAACTTCAGGCAGGATCATAGCTGAGGGGCGTGCCTGGGGGGCTTTCATGCCTTACTTTAAAATTGACCATATCCTACCTTAAATTAGCACTACCCTGTGTTAACTACAACTCTGGCTACGGCCGGCCCTGCTTTCCTGTAGTATGGACTACTACAATTGCATTATACGCTTTTTCGCTTAATATTGAGCCTACTGTGGGACTAAATTGATTGTTGTAAGATTGTCCCATAATATTATAACCCTTAAGTAAACACGTGTGGCATTTTTTTATGTCCATGAACATGAATTAAGCATGTTGTATAAGTACTTGTCAACAATGTCAACACGATTGTTTAGCTATTTAGCACTCAAATTGACTTCAACGGACGTTAGTGTAAATATCACAGCATTATCACATTATTTTCCGCCTTTCGGCAGATTTTTGTCTATGGTAGCTTGAATTGCTCTCAAGTATGTGTTGCATCTAACACTTAATGTAATATGCGTAGTAGATGCCTATTAAGGATTCGAGGTGCGTCAAGTTTTAAAAAGAGCTAAATCTTAAAAATAAATAATCCTCTGCGATTTCCAAATTGTGGCAACAAATAATATCTAAAGCCGGAAAATATGACAGATATTTTATGACTCGGTCGATTATTATATATTTTTTTAAGAGAAATAAAAGTATTTATTAGACCGATTTTATATTGTTTCAATATGTATTATTTATAACTGATATTGACGTACTTAGCGGTACATAAGTATTTATATTGATTGTTTTTTCATTTGTGTGTGTGAAAGCAAATAAAATTATTTTATTTTCTTTCTTATTTAGTCGATTGAAATATGCTTGCGATTTTTAAATTTGCGGTGAACGTGAAGGTGGAACGTGAGCGTTGCCTACCCTTTAGAAACTGCACTACCCTTACTGTAGTACCCAGAAAAAAAAAAAAACAGTCTTACCTCTCGGGCTGTAAGCTCCCCCAAAGTCCAAAACATGTCCTATAATTAAAAAAAATACAACACTCCTGCTCACACTAGCAACACTAAACCGGGACATTATCACTGCACAACACTAATCACTAACTAAGCATTACGATAAAAAAAGTTACTAAATTAATTTCAGAATCGAAATACATTCGTGAACGCATCTGTATTTTTTTTATGAACGTAGTTTTTTTTTCAGGAAGCGGCCGCAGCCGGCGGCGTCCGATTTAGAAATGGCAGGAAAAAAGCTAAGGCTGATAGTTGTTGTTGTTGACTAACGATACTATGTTTTTACTTTTTTCCGCGCCTGTCATCCCCACTGGGAAAATGTTGCGATGATTCTGGGGTCGGCAACCTTTTTCTGCTTAAATTTTATTAGGGGTAAACGTGAAACTACTTGTTGTAATATTTGTGATTAACGAAATTTTATGGAAGTAAGAGGAGTAAGAAGCGGTTTAAGTAGTAGGTTATTTTTATTCACACTTCAATATCTGCAAAAAATGTGCTGTTTGTAATGACAAAACTAGATAGAATTTCAAATGCAGCTCCAACAACAGAAAATAACAAAGTATAAACAATTGAGTTAGAATATATAGTAGAGGTACCTACAGTCTCAAACAAGATTTAGCGAAAATTTGGCTCTTGAAAATTTGTTATGGCTCCTTTACATGATGGGCCATCATAGGGACGCAGCTATGCGTTAGAGGGAGCTAACGATATTGCGATCTCGTTCCCTCGTATAGCTGCGTCCCTTTGATGGACCATCATGTAGAGCCATTATCCCTGAATAAAGTTTTATAAAATTGCTGTACGAGTCGTTCTTACAGGACTATTGTGGGGCCATTTTTTTTGGGTTGATTGTGTATCCCGTTCTATACTAGTGGTTCTGTGAACCGTAGACTTCGGAGAACATAAATAACGCGGCAGCAAACTTTCACCCTTTCCCCCCTCATTTTCCCCCCAATAAAAAAATGGCTCGACAATGTATGGAAAATAAATCAAGGAACGTACATCCCAAGTTTCATCGAAATCGGATGAAAAATGCGACCTCTAGACCGACACTGACCAACCAACCAACCAATACACACACATCAAAATGCCAAATCGTCGTACCAGTGAAAACGGAGACGTTCGTCGCCTCGCTACGCTCGGCTCCTCAGTCAATTACATAATATAATCGGTGCTATGGACACAAGGGTTAAGCGCTTAAAAAGTTACAAAAGGAGAAAGGACTAAAAATTACAACAACTCAACATTTTGAGACATTTTGAGTTGATTGACCCAGAAAATATTAAAGTTAAATTGAAACATAAACATTTCGACATTAATTCGTTGGTAATTCAATATACTTAATTCATATTTAATTTTGTAATTGTAATGTTGTTAAATGAGTTTAAAATCTAAACAAAAAAAAACATTTTATCTATTAGTTCATTTTAAAACAATTTATTTTATTGTTTTTTTATGAGTATTCATGAAAATGACCATGTTTATTCCCTGGACTTGAGCTTTTTACATGATAAATGAGTCTAGTAGTTTAATCTAGAAAAGGTTAACAAATATACAAATGGTTGACAAGGCATCTTAAAAGTCTATTTAAACAAATAATAAATAATGTTTATAACATTAATAATAATAGTATTCTGAATGTTTACAAACGGTTTGCGAGCCCTGAATTATAGAGAGTGAAATGAAGGCTCGCCGGCGCGTGCGCCGCGTGAGTTGCAGTCGCGGGGCGACTCCGGCGCAGAGCGCGTGCTCGAGAATAGTGTCGGAAAGAGAAGTGTCGTAGAATGTATGAGCTCCCATATGAACCGCGAGACTTCTCTTTCCGGACAAACTCTATCAATGAATCATCATTCTCCTAGCGTGTCTCGGTCTTGCCACGGCTCATTTGAGACTGGGTTCCGCTCGGCAACCTAATCCCAGGAATTGACGTAAGGACTAGTTTTTACGAAAGCTACTGCCATCTGACCTTCCAACCCAGCGAGAAAACTAGGCCTTGTTGGGAGGGTTAGGTCCGGTTTCCTTACGATGTTTTCCTTCACCGAAAAGCTGCTCGTAAATATCAGATGATATTTAGTACATAAGTTCAGAAAACTCAGTGGCACAGTACGCGACACAGGGCCCTTTTTGTATGGAATTTTTTGATGTACCTATGACGTAAAGTAAACGATCAAATTGACAGATGTCTTGTCTATTTTTTTAATTTAAACAACATTTTTGTATGGTTTAATTCACCAGGTTTATACATTTGTACAATCCCAATATTTATAAAACTTAGCAATTTGCAAACCTCTGTTAAGAGTCGCCAGGACGCTCGCGTGAACTCGCGTTTCCATACAAACGTATTTTGGCTCTCATTTTAAAACGACATGCTTTAGAACCACGAAATTTGGCATGGGCATTCTAGTAGTACAGATCTATGTCGGTAATTCGTTTTCGTTGCTAAAAATTGTAATACAAAGAAAATACAGCCAGATACAGATTTACATACGAAACTTATTTTTGCTATATTTTCTTTGTATTACAATTTTTAGCAACGAAAACGAATTACCGACATAGATTTGTACTGCTAGAATGCCCATGCCAAATTTCGTGGTTCTAAAGCATGTCGTTTTAAAATGAGAGCTGAACTACGTTTGTATGGGGACGCGAGTTCACGCGAGCGTCCTGGCGACTCTTAAATAAATTGTGTTTCTTATGAACAAACTCAAGTTCAAAATTTACATTTAGTTAAGATACTATATCTGTCTAATAGTCACCGATTCTGCACGGGAATCAATCTCAATTTATGTCCGGTTCGCAGGATCAACATTACAAGAGACGGGAATCCATCTTAATGTGTATCCGGTTTGAAGGACCATCATTACACGGGACGGGAATCCATCTCAATGTGTGTCCAGTTCAAAGGACCATCATTACACGGGACGGGAATCCATCTCAATGTGTGTCCAGTTCGAAGGACCATCATTACACGGGACGGGAATCCATCGCAATGTGTGTCAGGTTCGAAGGACCATCATTACACGGGAACCGGCGGGAATCCATCTCAATGTCTGTACGGTTCGAAGGATCATCATTACAATATTGTATTTTATAAATGTTGTATTAGGCTAATTTATGAAATAGTTACATGGCAGCGTATTGTATAAGTAGTGTATGCAATCAAAATTTATTATTTTTTCAGTCCAAAGTAAAGCTATTTTAGATGTTTAATTTTTCTCATGGAACTTAACTTACGTATATCATTATAAATTATAATGTTCACCAAAGTGGGTTCACATCATATGAATATTGTTCCAAAATTAATTTTGATTAAAAGTTTTCTTCTTAAGCTCCATCTGGTGATGGTAGAATCTAATCAATATCTGATAACTTTTACTTTCATTTCCCTTTTTTATTTCCACGCCATCTATTAACGTATCATCAAACCAATGAAAAAAGTCAATGCACAGACGCGTACTTGCCGTAGCCGCTTCAAGCGTGTTTCATAGATGGCGCTAACAGCGCTAATTAGGTTAAATTGCAATAACCGTACGATAATCCATCCCTTTCGCTCTCTACGTTAACTATTACCTTAGAAAGGGACATACACTCAGTGTCAATGTATCGTAACGTAAACATTTTTGTTAGTTGCGAGTCAGATTCCACGGTGGCGGGTGCGGTGGCACGAATTTACTTTGTTTAAATAAAGTTAACACGAAATAGAATACGATATTTTATGTAATTGTTCTACTAATAAGTGTCTAAAGTTTTGAAATAGTGCTCAGTGTGAATTGGAGTTGATTTGTGAGTGTGTTTAAGTGATGCAGCCGAGTTTTAGCAATACTAACGGTATTAGTGCCTCATGAACTTTGTCTGAATTTTAAGACACACCTAGTGGCTTTTGAAGTCAGGTTTTTGTTGGGAACACAAAAGAGACAGGATGTAACACAGAACACGTGCTATTTTCACTGCCGACTAGACTTAACGGTGAGTAACCATTGAATTTCGCAATGAGTGCAACTTTGTTTAGTCAACCGGGATTTTTGCGTTAACCCACTGTTGTCAAGTTCTATTAAGTTTAATAGTTAATCGATCCAGTAAATAGTTAATTAATGAATTCATTTAGCTGTTAACCGCTTGGATGACTAACTGAGACCCTAAGTCTACACTTAATTAATTCCCAAGTTCCGAGACAGCTAGCATTAATTTTAAAGTCTAACTAACCTAACCCTACCCTAAGTTCCCACATAGATTTAAAAATAACCTTTCTTGGAAAGGCATAGGCAACCCATACAGCCAATTACTTTTTGTAACGAGTATACACTTTTTTCATATTGGATCGTTTATGCACGTTATTACTAAGTTTTATATTTTTATCAGCGTTTTTACACGTCTGGCTTGCCATTTAACAAACGGCCTTGCTTAAAGGTCCGCCATTCTCCAGCCGTTTGTCACGCACGTTGTTCAGATGTCTAAAATGCTAAAATTATGAATCATTCACATTATACAAGGTGTAAAAAAGTACATATCGAAAGTTTTTTGTATCTAGAGATGTGCTGTATCCGAGAATCTTACCGGTTACTATAGGAAATAACTATTCTCGAGCGGTTACGTTTCCCAAGGAAAATGAGTAACATTCTCGATAATTTTCGGTCATGACACAACGCTATTTACAACGATATTTGTAGGGAGTAACTATCTCCTTATAAAAAGCCTAACCTCACCGTACAACGTCCAGCTCTTGGAGCGAAATTTTAATTAATGAACCGTACACTTGTCGTATCTACTTCGACATTGGCAAAATTGTCCCAATATTGTGGACAGAATGCCATATTTTAAAAATTGAATTGATGTCATAATACATATACTAGTATTGGACTCCTTTATTAATATTAAAAACAAGCCACAAAATAATCCAGGATTGGCTTATTTATTAGAAGATTTCAAGACTCCGTGAAACAGCTGTTTTCGCGATCAACAGCATTAGCTGTAGGTACTTATGCTGTTTGTCCAATTGCTATGACAAAGACATGCTGCTATGATGACGAGCTCAGCGATGTTAAGATTACCCCTCTTTTCTACTTGGCGGTTCTGTCAAACCTGCTTCCTTCTTTCTACATAGGTAGGTAGGTACCTACATAGTTAGACGTAGAACCATACAGTATGATATGAGTTTTTGACCCGGTCATTCACCATAATATTAAATATCAATTATTCCGAAAATCACTCAATAATCACTAATATTAATATCATCATGTACAGTCAGCATCAAATATATTGTAACAGCTAAAGTGATCAAATACCTAGTTCTTCACACCATACATTTTGTATGGTGTGACGAATTATTCGGCTACTCTAGCTGTTACTGTTGAGTGTTGACTGTACCTACAAAATTATTAATATTAGTGATTATTGAGTGATTTTTGCAATTATTCGGATCGATGGATTGATCAACATTCACAAAAAATCGGTTTTAGGACTTTTAAGCAGGTAGGTATTCAGAGAAAATGAAATGTCAATAATTCTGAGAATCATTCATAAATCACTATAGTCATGTCATGGTCCATCATACCTACGTCCTTTTTATTTCACGGAATTATCTGCAATATTATTCTACTCGGAAACTCGGAATTATCCGAATCTGATTTGTTTACACCATGTATATCTGTAAGCGTAGAATCTAAAATGACTAATTGTCTTCATGGTTGGTGGTTTTTAAACTTAAGAATCGTATTCATTAAGAGTTGCTGTCATGTCCAGTTTCGTGTCAATTATTTTGCTGCGATACGATAATATTAGGCGTCTTTCACACTGCTGCGGTTTCTGCGTGATAATCGCTTTAGCTAGAAGCATATTGCATATCTTTAAGTAGCTACATACAGCCTTGGCCAGAAGTGTTGAGCACCAATGCGATTCTCATACAAAACTGGAAAGTTTAGTCCATCGTTTCCATCTTTGTTTAAGTTATTTAGTCAATTAATTTAAACTAATAGGCATGTTTTGTTGAAGTTAGTAGTAACTGCAGAAAATATTTGCAATATGTCGCACCGACTTAAATTTTCATTTTTGGTACCTTCTGTTTTCATATTTTTTAAGTACGTTGAAAGTGTTATTAAGTGAAGTTTTCTATATTTATAAATAAAATATAACATTTACCGTTACCGTACATTGTTAGGATAGGGAAATAATGCTTAACATCAAAATTGTAAACAAAAAACACCTATGCTCAACACTTCTGGCCAAAGCTGTACTTACTACACATATTGGCGTAAACTCATGCGGGTATAGTAAGTAGGTACTTGAGAGTAATAATGGTATAGTTAAATAAATTATAGTAAACTTCTATGCATAGATTGGTTTGGTAGTAGGTAGGTAGGTACTTGTGGAGATGGAGAGTGCATAATTTTATCACATTTCATCAAAACTGTCATTATGTCAATTACCTACTTTAAATAGTAGGATTAGTCTTAAATTCCTACATCATCATCATCATCTCAGCCATAAGACGTCCACTGCTGAACATAGGCCTCCCCTTTGGATCTCCATAAGTAATGGAACTTATCATTAAAGGGGGGGTTTGCCATACGCGCCACGCTTGACAGGCGGGTTGGCGCGCGCAGTTTTTTTTGTTTATTGTTGTTTAGGCTTTCGGAAGATGCTGCTGCCCATCTCCCGGTATATTCCCTTAGCAGACTCCTACTGTAATCACGGGACGATATGGTGGGGGACAATTCTAAGGCCGGGCACCCCACGGCCATATTCCTACATAAATTGACAGGGTTTTGGTTGTATTTGACAGGGTTTTCTTGTATTTTGCAATAAATTTTCTATGTAGCGAGAGTTATTTACAAATAATAATTCCTTGCTACGTACTAAAGCAGTAATTTATAGATATCTTTCCAATAACTTTCTGATAATAACTGACACAACAAGGCGGCAGTAAGTCTAACCGAACCTTACAAAATGCTTATTATACTTACACCCAAAAACAAACCTTATACCTTCGCAATAAGTATTATAGTTATCTATTATCAAACATACAAGGTGTTTCTTATGTAGCACAAACACCTCAGATCTAAAGACTGTATTGTCCTTAAGAACTGTAGGTTTATAGGTAATTCTAGACTTTATCTACACGTTGTCCGGTTGTAGTGGAAAGCAGCTGAACCCTAGGTCACTCACAATTGTGATTTAAGATCTGTATCGGTCTATAGAAACAGTTATCCTACCTAAGTAGACTGACAAGAACATAGACCTACTATAGAATAGACAGAGGGTCAGCGTATACCCGACAGAGAAATTCTTCACCTATTGACAGTAACTCGGGCATTTGCTCTTTGTACTATCAGCTGCAGAAATGCGTACGCACCCTTAGGCTCAAGTTCGCTTGACAGCAAGTAACGCACGTAGCAACGGAGTTCATAAAAGATATACTAGATGGCGTTACAAGAGCGCTGGTAGCCTTGCGGTAAGACGTCTGACTTCCAATCCGGAGGTCTCGGGTTCAAATCCCGGCTCGTACCACTGAGTTTTTCGGAACTTTACGGATTATCATTTGATATTTACCAGTCGCTTTTCGGTGAAGGAAAACATCGTAAGGAAACCGGACCTAATTCCAAAAAAAGGCCTAGTTTCCCCTCTGGGTTGGAAGGTCAGATGGCAGTCGCTTTCGTAAAAACTTAGTGTCTACGCCAATTCATGGGATTAGGTTGTCAAGCGGACCCCAAGCCGGGATTAACGCTAGGAGGAAGATACTAGATGGCGTTACTGGCGAAGCTAGTTAATTTAAGTTCGAAATTCGAATAAATACATTTAACAATAGAACAAAGGTCAATGACATATTTGGGTTGATACCTCTAGTCTCTAGAAATGATTTTTTATAATTAATTAACTACTTAGCAACTCCTATTTAACTTACTTCTTCCTCCAAATATGGATCAAAATTTGAAAGGATGGTATAAACACTATAAACGAACGTGGCTCAGTTGGTAGACACCTTGCTTAAAACAAAAGTAAGTTCATGTTGGACCCGAGATCGAGTCTTGGGTCGTGTTTCTTTTGATTTTTTTCTAAAAGTTAAATATTCGTATTTTCATAACGATACTTTTGTTTACTTTCATAAATAAATGGATTTTTATATTATAGTTTTAGTGGGAAATAAAACACTATATATATTTTGTGGATATTATCAGATCTATTTAAATTACAGTCAAACTTAAAACAAACAGCTAATACAACTTTAAATAATAATATTATACAATTTATACTGGCAAAGTCAGAATGCGTGGATATTGTATGATAATAAATTATTACTACTTAAGTTTCTATTGCATGAGTGAAATGCCCAACGGTTACTGAAAGAAAATACCTGTTTCGCTCTTATGATTTAAAATATTACAATAACATAGTTTTGAGAAGGGGGTTACTTTACTTTTAAATATTGAGGTTAATAAAGGCTTAAATTACATTTCTGGCAACACAGAAAATTATTGAAACCTTCACCTCAATAAAGATAGCAGATTTTTAATATATCACTCTTTAAAGAATGTCTGCATAATATGTTTGAACATTTTATTGATAACTGTTATTGCAAACATTTTCTTTGTCAAATCAAAAACGTAATAATTTTACAAGAACAAAATAAATTTGTGAGTAAAGGATAAATATTTGGTTATTATTTTAACCCGCCCAGAGACAAGAATACGTAATTAAGACTGTTAATCTTGATATAAAGTCACGTCAGTCACGTGCCTCATCAATCTCATCATTGTTATGAATTTTAAAAAGTTGGCTTATCTCATTTTTTTATCACACCTCCTAGAGAGCTTATTAGATGACATTGCAATTTAATTATAGGCTGTTGTCTTATCTATTATCTAAAACACTAATGAGTTGCATGACTTTGTGGAGTTTAACAGACTATGTTATTTACTTACTTTTGTCTTTTCTCAGCCGACAGCGATACACTTAACCCGACACAGTGGATATTTAGTGTTTAACTATCCTAATATTTTTTACTAATATTTAGTATAACCCCCTTCCTTATCAATTACAGCTTGCAAACGAGAATGCATTGATTTAATAAGATTTTGGCATAAACTACTTCCTCGAATTTCATTCCAAATTTTCAAACAATGCGCTTCCAATAATTCCGGAGTTCGCTCGTTGCAATTATCCCAACGCTGGACGATGACACCCCATAAGTTTTCAATAGGGTTTAGATCCGGTGACTTAGCGGGCCAAGGAATGACCTTTATGTCATTTTTATGTTGGTCTAACCACTCCTTCACATTACGCGAACGGTGTATAGGACAATTATCTTGAATAAATCTTAAAATCGGCATTTCTTCTTTCGGATACACATTTCGGACTGTGGGTAACATTGTTTCGTTAAGCACATTTACATAATCGTCACTGTTGGCTCGGCTAGGAATTCTGATGAGCTCTCCCGGACCGGCTTCAGACATCCAGCCCCACATGTTCACTGATATGCGACCTGACTCCATATTTGGGACTAAGTGGTTGCTGTCGTATCGCGTATTATTTCGACGCCATAAATGAAGACGTCCATGCTGGCAAGATTTAAAAGTCTTTTCGTCCGTAAAAATGACATTACTCCAGTCGTCGTTTAAATGTTTACGGGCAAAGTTCAATCTTGCAGTTTTATGATCTGCTGTTAGCAGAGGTTTAACAGCAGGCCTCCGATGATGTAACCCTTCACTATGAAGCACTCTTCGAACAGTATCCACACTCGTGCCAAATAAACCGGCGTAGTGGCGTGTTGGCTTGAACCCATCCTCTTCGTACTCCTTAACCATGAGCTGACGTTGCGGTATGTCTATAAGACTGGGCCTACCGGTCCTTTGTCGGTTGAGCAATGACCTTTCCTCTTCGTAACGTTTCACCCACAAACCAACCGTTTTCCTCTGTAACAATTTTCAGTTATGTGTTTAACGTATAAATAAGTTATTCACATATACACCCACAAAAGCACACACATAGATAAACCTTATCCAAAACTTTTAAAAAAAATACTTACAGTAACACCGGTTTCTCTGGCAATCTCAGACTTATTTAATCCTTTGTTACGCAAATAAATTATTTCCGACTTTTTAATTGAGTCGATATTGCAATTAGAACTCATTATTGCTTATAAAGTAACAATAAAAGGTCGCAATCAGAAATAGGCAATAAGAAAGTAAAGAACGGAGAAACTAGGAACGGCAATAGAACAGAATGACAAAGAAATCTGTAAGCAATAAAATCTTAAATAGTATGGTATACCATAAAACTTGAGTCTACCCTCCCAAGTTTTTATATTAAAAGCGTTTCTTTCTTGTAAAAACTGTCAAACTCGGCGAATTGCTGTATACCTATATGAAATTTATTGTAATCTGATAAAGCACAAATTCCTTAAACACTTATTATGCATTATGTCTCATCCAACGTATTTCTAAAATATTACATCTCGTTCACACTAACAGCGTTCACATATACGCCGACTTGTTGCATATTAATATTATGGTCGTTGCAGCTAATGATAAATTTCGATACCACGATTAACTGATCGTTTGGTCTAGCGGCTCAATGAGGTGAGTGAGACGAGGCGTGCTTAGATGATCCTGGGATCAAATCCAGGTGGTGTATAATATATATTGGAATGTATATTTTGATAAAAAAGAATACTGTGGAGTTTCTCACCCTGACTTTGGTTAAAGCGGGGAGGAAGCAGTTCCGCTGAGAAAGCCGACAAAATAATTTAAGTGAAAATATTCCAGAAATCTCACACTGACCGAACCGAAACCGGAAAGGGACGATATATGCATTATGATGATGATGATTCATGAATTTAAATACAAACGGTTGTGGTTGGTATTATGTTGGTAATTAATTGATAGGACAATCAAAAATATTATTTCATGGAAGTTGTGTGACAGATTGCTACTACTGAAATGCATTTTTTTATTAAATTTGACTGTTATAAACGCCATCTAGTGAGATCTAGGTAAACTAGTAAGGTGTCTTGGCTGGTTGTAAAAGAATGTTAACATGTCAGAGATTCAGATGGCGTTCATTCTTCGTGCACGCCATTATTTTCTCAGGGTGGATACGCACTTTTGCAGCTGATAGTACTTAAGGTGTAGCTTAAGTAAAGTCGGTTCTTTATTGTTTAAAATAAAATACCTATTACTAATGCTTATGCAGAAAAAGTCGCGGGTGGAACATACCTACAATAAAGCATACTATAATGATGACATTCAAAGCCAACGAGACGGTGTCATCGTGGGAACAACGTATTATATGGATTATATTCCATATTCCTATTAACTCATTCATAAAAAGCATCATACAGAGCACTTATAGCGACTTATAATCTCGAAACATGGTTACCGTTGCATTGCATAAGCCGGCATTAGATTAGGGGCCGGTTTGACAAACTGGTTGCAGCTAGCACTAATCAATCGACGACGAAGAATGCTGCACAAATATATGCGACCTACATTTTTTAAACTCAAAACTGGGGGTCTATTCGACTTGTCTAAGTGACAAAAAGTAACAAAAATGAGAGTGTCATTTGCAAGACTTCAAATGGAATGCGTCGTGTTGAACTGCAATACGAGATAATCCGCACAGAACTGGGTAGCTGTAGCCATATGTAGCTCATCATCATCATCATCATCATCATCTCAGCCATAAGACGTCCACTGCTGAACATAGGCCTCCCCTTTAAGGGGGGATTTGCCATACGCGCCACGCTTGGCAGACGGGTTGGCGCGTGCAGTTTTTATTGTTTATTGTTGTTAAGGCTTTCGGAAGATGCTGCTGCCCATTTGCCGGTATATTCCCTTAGCAGACTCCTACTGCAACCACGGGACGATATGGTGGGGGACAATTCTAATGCACCCCACGGCAACATGCAGCTAAAATATGTTATATTATTTAAAGATATCTCATGTGCTGTGGGGAGTTCACCTCCGCTATTTATATAAATTAGTACCTATTCCTATGCTTAGGGAGTGTAACGTTACTAATAATCTTATAAAAGAAAAAGTGAACGCGTATCGCCATTTGCGAAGTAGGAAATCCAATCCAGTCCTTCCTAGTCGATTGACGTTCCACGAGAACCAGTTTTACAATTAAACTTAATGCTATGATATAATTTTTACTTATCATTAATACACAAATAGATAAGAAACGTTTAAGTTTTTCTTTCATTTTTTTGTAAGGTGCGAATGATTTTTTGTTCCTTTATTTTCTGTCTCAGCAAAAGACATGGAGAGCAATGAAATGCCTAGAACTTCAATTTCTGGACGTTCTTCTTTGAGATGTCTTAAATAGTAAGATTTATTTCATATAAAAAAATAATGAAATATATGTAATATCGATGAATTATGACCACATGAATCTTTAAGCAAATCAAATTATTTAATTGAATATTTTTTGAGTTTGCAATTTTCGAGTAGTACACTACTGTCAACGGCGCCTAGCCGTTTCAAATTCAGTAGATTGCATATATTTGAGAAATACGACCGGTACCGCCGTGACCGGGTGGTGTAGTGGTTATTAGCCCTCCAAACGAAGGAAAACTTAGGGGAAATAATTCGTGTATAGCTGAATTTTGGTATAGTTGTAGACAAAGGTGTCTTACACAACATACCAACAGTACCCATGGATAGGCGCTAACGGGGAGAGGGGGGTGTAAAGGTCCCCTTTTTTGGCTTTTCGTAAATAACTCAGTAGCGGTGGCTCATACGAAAAAATGTTCTTCTACTTAATTAATCCACAAATAATTTTCTACAAAAAAGGTTCTTTACACTTTTTTGCTGGGATCAATGAATAATGAGATTTCGGGGAAATAGGATAATCACTTTTTGAAACTTTCGGAGCTATTCTTTACGAAACTATTAGTTTTGTCTACAAATTGTTTTAGAAAACCCATATTTATATTAAAAGACCTATCCAACGACACCCCAAACACTAGGGGTGGAGTAAAAAAAAGAATTTACCTCCCACTTCATGTGTTCGGGAGGTACCCCAAAAAATAATATTTTTCAGATTTTGTGTTAAAACTTTGTCTGCGTGTTCAAAACATATACTCATACGAAGTTTAACTATTCAAGTACTAACCATCACTGAGCAGGTTGAAGAGGGTATTTTTTACTTTTTCTTTTTTATGCCACGGCGGTGGCAAACAAGCACACGACCCGTCTGATGGTAAGCAGTTACCATAGCCTATGGACGCCTGCAATCAACTTCCTAACCTTATAGTTTCGCTGTCCGTTTGTCCCAGTCTGTCCGTTCACGGCTTTGCGCAGTGATGGTTAGTACTAGAATAGTTAAACTTCGTATGAGTATGTGTTTTGAACACGCAGACAAAGTTTTCATGTTTTTGTGTCTGCATACCTACTTGCATAGCAGTGGCGGCAGGTCAAAATTTTCCTTAGGGAAGTCGACAGCCGAAAACTGTTCAGATGCCTGAAAATTAGGCAAGCCGATTGAAATTGTGTTCTATGGACACCCCGCCACTGTTGCATAGCCAACATTGAATTTGACACTCCTCCGCGCAATTTTTCAGGATACACGGATAAAAAGCTTCCGGGATATTCTCAATCTAAGGCATTATAATTATGTTGAAAATATTTCCTCGTGACAAGTATTTATTTCCTTTAACGAAAATAAATTAAAATTTTAAATATAACGAAGCGAATATATTCTTAAAGATTTTCTAGTTTTCTTTCACCTTTAAGATAATACTTGTTTGATTAAAGTACAATCTCTCTTATTTACTCAACATACTCTTGAAACAATACATTTTTGTATTTCTATTTTAAGAAAACGTGGTTTTATTAAGCGAATAATCATATTTTTGGTAAAGGAAATAAATATTTGTCAAGAGGAAATATTTTCAAGAAAATAATAATGTCTTGGATTGAGAATAATCCCGGAAGCTTTTTTTTCCGTGTACCTACTATAATAACAGCTCGATCTTATATTGATCTATGGTTAAAGCCTATCGCTTATGTGCTTATACCTATTGGGTCAAGTCTTTATTATTATTTTAGAAAAAAAAAACATTTAAATTGAGTAGAAATTGTTTCAATCGGACTGTAGAAAAAGTTTAAACTTAACCTACCTATTTAAAGACGTCGTACCGCAATATGCGTATCGTGTCAAGCGTTTATTATTAAAACGTGATTATAATGACTAAATGGCGGAGGCCCCACCAATGAGGAGGCTTTGTGCTTTATCTTACACACAACATGCACATCAAGGCCGACTGCATTCTTGCGACCTTAGGAACATCGAACACGGTTTAGATATTAGGGGAGAGGTAAACTATGGTGAATCGGAGTACCCTATAATTGTTTTCAACACACTTGCTTGTAACGAGGTACTTATTCCACCGCTTTTAGGCTCATAATCCTAGATATTAAACACGCGTGCTTTTCACGATAATTATATAACTAGTGCTATAATGTAATAAATCCCATCAAGTGACGTTGGTATTCTAGTACCAAGTCTTATGTGCGCAGACAGAGGCGATTAAATTTAGACGGGTATTATTTTTATTTTTTCTAAACTGATTAGGAGTTTGCATGGCAAAAAAGTAAAAATAGTACGCATTTACGAGAAAATACAAATTATAAAATCCTAATTGTGAAAAATAATCATTTCTAGTAATTATTTTACTCATAAATCTCATAATACACAATAGATTATGTTTTAAACACAAATTATGTTTTAGTATTGGCTGTTTGTCATAAACCTTTGCCTCAAGGTGCGCGTGAATGCAAAAAAATGGGCGCCATATTAAAAGTTTACTTGAAGTTACAGTTTATTTGTTAGATTTTTCTAGTTGTGTTTTATTATTATTAATTTAAACAATTTATACTTTAAATGAGTAAAAAACCAACTTTAGTGTTCATTTAACCTCCGGGTCCGGATATGTTTTCAAAATGTCATTCCTATACAGACTAGTAAAATGTTGTCATAAAAATCGAGTGAGAAATACATGTAAGGAAACATTCTAACTTATTTGACAATAAATGTGAAGTGTTGGATTTTATGAAATGCTTCGAAAAAGAGTTCCAGAGAAATAGATCCAGTCAATAACATCAAAAAACAGGTTAGTTAATTTAATTAACAAAGTCAGTAGGTACCGCTATCCTGTAAGCATTCTGAAAATCAATGTATTTATCAAAAGTTATTACTTACAGTTTTCTGTTTTTTCCTCGCAAGTGTGTTGAAAAACGTCGTATGAAACGCGTGTGCCTGATCATTACATAGTTCGGCTTCCTTGTGCACACTCACTTCGTTCGTGCGCACAATAGCGCCTCATATGTAATAATCAATTTAGCACACTTGTATCATAATGTACTATTACGTCACTCTGGGCGGTAAGTGAGATTTTCCGCCCACGGGCGCAGCGAAAAATCTCACTTTACACGCAGGAGAAGACGTAAAATTGTGTACGATGCAGGGAAAATGCACGGTAAAATGTTATGTAATACGAACTCCTGCGCCTGAGGTTTGATGAGTAAAATTTTATTTTGTTTTTTGACCAGTTTCTATCAATAGCGCGCAATTGCGTCTTCGTCATATTCAAAGCCGAGGAGTGAAGGGATAACTATCATAAGAATGTCAGAACCATTTTTGGGAGCCATATATGATCTTGATGGCGCCGTCTATACCTATTATGTGGCAGCATGAGACTTAATGGGGCCCACCCACTATCAGTCGGCCTGACGATATTGGTCTGTCAGTTGTTTAATTTTTGCTCTAACTGACAGGCGGACTGATAGTCGGTGGGCCCCCTAAGGATGCTGACTGTATGCTCTCTATAATGGAAATCCGGATGTAAATTACAACTTACAATTACTAGTCACACTTTTGTGGATTCCAAAAGAACCAGACGGCATTGTATTGTTCGTAGGGGCTTTCGTCTTTCATCCTTTCTTCAGCACAAAGCCGATAATGTTTCATAACTACACCTTTGTATTCGAATGACGAGTTCGGCATGTTTTATGTAACGCACCGAAAAGTTTCAAAACACTGACACGGGGTTAGAACATGAGAATTATTATTAAAACTTTTTCGGTGTCGTTTTCCTGTATTTTTCTTTTATATTCAACATTATTATCATCCTCTCCATGCCGGTTTCAAGCTATTGAATTTGTATGCAGACTAGACAGAGCGTCAATCGTACTATGTACAAGTTGCAGGACATTCTCCAAAATTCAGTAACATTCTTGGAAACTGGAAAATTACACGAGAATTTAAATTGAGAATTATCAAAAAATGTACTATTAGTATAATTTTTATAGACACGTAAATAGGTAAAGCCTTATAAGGGCGGTGTCCGGCAACTTCCTGAATATTTTTTATTGTTCGTAAAATTTAAGATCTGAGAACACTCCGTATGGAAAATTTCGCAGCTTTGGAAACTTGTCCTTGGTGCATTGCTAATTGGGAGTTCTCGGGAGTCCCGCTGCGGGTCAGAACCGTTCTTTTTTATTTATACCAGGTATACCTCCTTCATCATCAAGTGAAGCTCAAAATTAAATGAATGAAATGAGAGTAAGTAGTTAAGTACCTACTAAGCAACCAACGGGGGCAGAGCGAGTGAGGGTGCTACATTTCTTTCGACTTCTACACTGATTCCTAATCCAAATCCTAAAATGTAACCTTACGCTTATTTTTCGGTTGTATTCTCTGAATAAAGGTAAAGGTTTTTTACATCACATGATTAAAATGCCAGTAAATAGTAGTAAATTCAATATACACTAAATGTTTTTTTTTAACCGACTTCAAAAAAGGAGGAGGTTCTCAATTCGACTGAATTTTTTTTTTATCATTATTATGTTTTTTTTGTATGTATGTTACTCCATATCTCCGTGAATCGTGAACCGATTTTCAAAAATTTTTTTTTAATCGAACAGGTATAACCCCTAGATGGTCCCATTGTCACCAAGTCAGGGTCTGATGATGGGATCTTGGAGAAATCGAGGGAACTCTTCAACTATTATAGGCACACCTATAGTGATTTCACTATTTTTACAGCAACTCGGCCACTTCCTCTTGCAATAGCAGATCCTAAGTGAAGTCGGTTCTTTTTTTGTTTTAAATTATTAAATAAACACCCATAAACAAATACACGAAATCGGGGAATGAGTGTGATATTTGTTTTAGAATCAGAGTATGGTTAGAGTACAGTAACACGGAGTCGCGGATAAACTCGCGGGCTGAAGATGAAGATAGCAAATAACTCTTTGATGCAACTAAAACTCATAGTTAAGTGTTTCGACGGTTGGTTAACACTCTTGTATAAGCATGACGCAAGCGTTTTTATGCTCCTGCGCGCTGCGCGCAGCGCAGGCGCCGCGGAAACTGTTACGTACACATGAAAATCTAACGGTTGAGGTTCAATTAGATGATTCTCATGGAAATGTATTGTATGGGCTTGGTGCTCACGAACATTTGAATAACGGCCTCCATAGCCTTAGTCGTAATCGAGTCGTAATCGGTAGTGACCCTGCCTAGTGCCTACGAACCTGGAGGTCTCGGGTTGGAATCCTGGTAAGGGTATTTATTTGTGTGTTTATTACGAATCCTTGTGGGTTATGCAGTTTCCCGTCCAGGTTCAGTTTACCGTCAACCTGATTAAACTACTGATTTGGATGTATGGAAGATCCGTCGGAGCGGTAGGCGATTATCACACTGACGACGGATCCGCATGCGGCGCCGGTGTGCGAGCGAGATAGCGCTATACACATGCAGAGCGCTATCTCGCTCGCGCACCGGTGCCGCATGCGGATCCGCGCCAGTGTGATAACCGCCTTATCCAGCTCCGCTCCGGATCAAACCATATAAATTAAGCAGCCCGGTCGAAAAATGTACTACGTTCTATAACAAAAATCCAACACCCATGGACAATTTTTTGCACAGGGCAAGGTACTTTATGGTTGAATTCCGCTGAACTTCCTCTCAAGTGGTTGATGCGCCTAAGTAGGTGAGATTTTACTTATCTTGCCTACAAACTCAGAGATTGCTATCCAGCTTTACTTACTATAATTAAAGTTTAAAGTACTATGCTCAGATAAATCGTGGTTCACGTCGAATAATGGCGTGTTCACAACGCAAGCCGTCAGCCGCTCGATGTTTACAAATAGGTAACCCGCTTCCCAGCATTATGCCGGCGAGTGTACCTGCTACTGGATATGTTGGCATTGCTTACTAGTTAGCGGTTTTTTGGTTAACCAGGATATCATGACCCCGAAGCTTAGGCTTTAGGCTTAGGATCAGGAAAAGAGGGTCTTTGGAGTCCTCAACTTGAAACGCAACCCGGAGCACAGGCGAATTTTAAAATTGGGTGCCCCAGGGCATGGTATGAATCAGTAACTCGGGTAGAGCAACGGGCAACCACGAGTCGCGAGTTTGAGTCTCGTCTGAGGCAGTGGATTCTTCAATTTTTCATTTACTTCTAAATATGGTGGTATCGTTAGCATAATACTCGTACGATTTTTTTTCTAAAGTAGGTACCTATTTTCCTGAAAGCGATTCAAGCGATCAACTCGCCAAGCTGTGGGATTAACTCCCTGCTGTAGATCCGAGATAAAGTCTCTGTCATAATTAAATATGTCGCTTTTACAACGTTTAGCTACGTGCCAACGGACACCTTCGCTCCAGAACAATGGAGAGTTAAATATAGTAAGTAATTGAGTGAAATTCTCCGAGATGGTCTCCGTTTCAGCTTCGGCAAGAATGTTTTCGCAATTCCGTTCGGCGTCTGTCCGGTCATTTTCCTCTAACAGCTAAGTTTTCATGAACTCCGAGTGTTCACAATTGAAAATGATTATGCACTACATAGACATAGGTGTACTTACATCTCAATTTTGAGTAATTATATAGGAAATTAAGCTGTAAGTCGACGCACAATAATTTCTTTTATCTCTCTTTCATACTCCATGCATCTTTCTTTGCCCTAATACCTACTCAAAATCCTAAACCTGAGGCTCGAAAATTTGCAGCTTTTAATCTAATACCTTCGTCGCAAGGTCCATGCATCTATAAATATTTTTATTTTTATTTTAAACGGAATTCCAAACGATAAAAAACGTTGTAGCTAACTAGCTATAACATGGCTACAACGCATGGTACTTTACTAAATACCATAAAGGAATTCAAACCGCTTAAACATTTCACACAGTGCCGGCTACGTTTGAGACCAACGACCGTCCTTTGCGGATACGAAACTTGTTTACATACAGAGGTTCACACCGGACCGGCTTCCATTAAATAGCTGAATTAATATTCTCGCTTCTCTTATAGGCCCAACCGTATATGTGTAGTTAACAGCAAATAAGAGGGTGCCAACAGCCGATGTTGTTGAAATTGATGTCATATAAACATTTTAGCAACAACTATGTGTTTTGAAAAAGTGAGAATACATATATGTTAAAATGTATTGTTTTGGAGACCGATGCTGTATCAGATTCAGGTTTTGATGAAATTGGCTAGATAGAAAATTACTTCTAAAGTTACTCGAGTTAAAATCAGTTTTGAACCGTTTATTGTTTTTGTTTTGAGTGAATTTGATTGAAGTTCAATGATTACTTGCCAGAAAAGCGTCAAAAAATGGTTAGTGCCTTAGAGGCCGTAATTATTTCTAACTTTTCCTTAAATCCATATATTAATACAGGCATACAATTATATATGCAAGCGTATGTATATAAGTATATATAACTTATGTAATATTTGACGGCGTGATCAAAAATGGTTCTCTTGTGTGAAAATATCTTCTAGTAGTCCGCCTCGAACTGAGAACTCGCGATTTACTTGCAAACGAGTTGACCAATATAACAAGACCCCAGGGAGGATTATTTTTCTCCTTCTAGCTCCATAACCAGTTGATCGATCCTGCTCATATACGAACTTACAAATTTTATGTATTTCTGCTACAGCCCCAAGAAATTTCATAAAGATCAGAAAAACGTTACTAAAGTTATCGTCGGACAAACTATCGAAATCAAAAAGCCATCCAAATGCCGAGACGTCCCAGTAGCCAGGTGACAGTTCGGTCTGAAGTTGTTTGCAAGAACTCACTTTGCTTACGCTCCGCGAGTTCGATAAGACGTTTGAGCTGTTTGGAGTTACAAAGAAAAATAATATAAGTATATAAAAATAGTGTCATTGAATATATTGTATGATGTATTATTCTTCCAACTCATTTCTCAACTCCAAATCCCAAAACAAAGTTCGATGTGAACGCCATAACAATAAGATTTAGTCTATTTAAATTGTTATTGCGTGTCGCTCCAATAGTTATGTTATAATTCATTGTTCTCCTAATAGTTTACACCTACGATACCATTGTCCGCTGTAATGTCTGCAGACTGTACTTTCTCTACAGTTACTACAATGTTACGATTTTAGAGTGGACAAGTAGCAGCAGAGGCGTATTTTGAGATTTGGCGCCCCGAGCCATAAAGCCATTTTTAGTACAGTCATTTTATTTTCACTTGTATGGGGAAAATGTCAAATTTGGAAATAATTTATAATAGCAGAACTAACTGTACGAAACATAGCAGAAGTATTTAGTTCTACGGTTTAAAAGTCATGTTAATCATTATCATTGCGGAGACAAAAAATCCTAAAAAAATTTGAACATGGAAAAATCGTCATTTAATTAATTCCTAAGAAATCGCCTAAATAAATATATAAATATTTTATTATTTATTATGGTTCCTTAAGACAGGTTATTTATGGATGACAGATAATCGTACAAAAAAAGACACGCTTCATATATATTTTGAAGAATATTTACTTCCCGATGGAAAGTTTGTAGGGTTTTACGAAACCCATATAAATAAAAAAATCGCTATTATAAAAAAGTATCTTATAAAATAACACGGTTACACTCACGTTACTTTAGTCACTTCGCGCGATATGTGAATTCCGACGTTTTGTGTGTGTGTGCACAGATAGAAAAAATCTCTTCAACCAAAGAAACCTATTTGAATCAAGAGATATCCAGTTTCCCATATAAGGAAAAAATAAAATTCTTTATTTTAAGATATAAAATGTTTCAAAGTTTATTACTTAACCTAATAAATTCAATACTTTATCCGAGATATAAAAATCTTCTTTTTAAAATAGCTTAATATTCTCACGAAGGGCGTTTGAATTTTGTTTTTGTATTGTATTTTTTTTAAATTGAACTTTATGTGTCTTAGTGCAATACATAAAGAACTTAAGCCAAGAAACTTTGTTTCTTGGATGAAGACTCATAGTTTAAATTGAGAATTGAATTTCTCCACGGAAACAAGAAATCGCATTAGTTCAAGAGCATGTGTTACTTGATGTAAAATTTGATATTTTCACACCAAGATCTAAAATTTCTTGGCGTATGAAATCGATTACTTGAAACAAACAATAACATTTTCTAAGGCGGTTATCACACTGGCGCGGATCCGCATGCGGCACCGGTGCGCGAGCGAGATAGCGCTCTGCATGTGTATAGCGCTATCTCGCTCGCACACCGGCGCCGCATGCGGATCCGTCGTCAGTGTGATAATCGCCTTAGTGTCTCAGTGCACTACTAAAAAACCTAGTAGCAGAAACTGTGTTTCTCGGGACTAATCCCAAGAAAGGAAGTTTAACTAAAAGTAGATAATACAAATATAAATTATGATTATGATTATTTATATACTCATACTCACAATTTATAATCGTATTAACTAGAGCTGAGATTGCTATTGTGAATCTCAAATAAGCCCGGGTAAAGCGGCGAGGGTCATGAAGTTACGTTTAACAAACGTTCGCGTGTTCTAACCTACACGCAGAGACATCTATTGATGCGCAGGGTAACTAACGTCCAAGATTTAAATGTTTCAAAGCAAAAATTATGTGCTTCTTCTTTGGAATAGCTGTGGCTCTTGATTGTAAGTTGAAAACATCAAAGCAAAAATTAATCTCTCTTGCCTAAAAACTTAAAAATCTCAAATCTAACTTTTGGTGCTACTTCTTTAAATTAGCTTTGGCTCTTAGCTGTAGATTGAAAACATCAAACCAAGAACTAATCGATCTTACGTAAACACATAAAACTCTTAAAGGAAAATGTTGGTGCTTTTTTGCCGTAAATAATTATTATCTTAACTCAAATCATTACTATTCGCTTTAAAAATAGGTAAAGTTAAAGCTAAATAATTTTAAATCTTCTTTTAAAAATCATGATATTTTTAACTCAAGTCATGTTTATTGGTCTAAGGTATTTATTACTCTCTTTAAGAAACCGCGTGCAAGAGAGTTTTGCGTTTTGAATTAAGATATTATTTCTATCTGTGTGTGTGTTTGGCGTTGTGATTGTAACCGTGTTATTTTATAGTAGGTATTAGTAGGTATCTTTGTCTACCATGTCTGACCAATATCTCTCAGTTGCTTAAAGGTTAGCTGGAAGAGATCCCTTAAAGGGATAAGTTCGCCTTTGTACACACTTACTATATTTTTGTTGGTCATGTACTTGTTTTGTGCAATAAAGTGTTTTACTACTACTACTAGTACGTCTCACGAAAGTTTAAATTTAATAAAAGTATCTTTACCGGTACCTGGCTGACCGGCGCCCTGAACCCAGCACATGGGGCGACTCACGCCGTTTCGGACCATGACTCTTTTGGCTCTAGGGTAAATACGCCCCTGGAACGCAGCATTAGATAAGCAGGCTAGGGTGTTCAAAATGAGCTTAATAACACGATTTTATTACTGACTAGGTAGCTTTTGCCCGCGACTTCGTCTGCGTGGAATTAGTAATCCCCCTTAAGGAATCGCTTCTGGATATCAATTATTGTATATTCTTCCCCGGGGTCCGATTTTTGACAGCCGGACGCTTGAATTCAAAAAATTCAAGCTCGAAAATAATCGCACACAAAAGCTTGTCGCCAGTTTTTTCGCATGGAATTAATAGTTTAAAATAATCATCATTTTAAATTTCTATCGCTTTTAATTTTAAAATATAATTTCATCGTTTTATTCGGAGTTTTAAATGTCACTTTCGAGTGCTCGAATCTCAAAAATCACCCCCCAGAACTCGAACTATTTCCAGCGTTCAGCGGTTACTCATTTCCCATACAAACTTCCAACCCCCTTTTCACCGCCTCTAGGGTCGATTTTCGGGATAAAAATAATCCTTTGTCGTTTCTCGGGACTCAAATTATTTTCATACAAATTTTCATCTAAATCGGTTCAGCGGTTAAACATTCTCCATATAAACTTTCAACCCCCTTTTCACCCCCTCCAGGGTTGATTTTCCAGATGAAAACTATCCTATGTCCTTTCCCGGGACTCAAACTATGTCTATACCAAATGGCATCAAAACCCGTTCAGCCGTTTTCAAGTGATGCGCGGTCAAATAAACAGACAAACAGATAAACAGACAAACAGACAAAAATTCTAAAAACTGTTAGAACGTGTTCTGTTATCAATTCTAAGTATCCCAAGCCAACTTTTTTTCGAATATCTTCCATGTACAGACTTTCGACCCTCTTCAGCTTTATTATATTTTATTACTGAAGGCGGCCACCGACTATCAGTCCGCCTGCAGTCCGCCGATCTCGGCCTGCCAGTTAGAACAAAAATTTGCCGGCTCCGAACAACTGGCTGATATCGTCAGGCGGACTGCAGGCGGACTGATAGTCGGTGACCGCCCTAAGGAAACAAGAGCACGTCAAGATCATTTTGATACACCCTACCAGCTGCTTTTTCTGCTGACTAGGTAATAAATATATTTCTTTAATAATTTTCTATCTTAAGTTAAGATGCCTATGGAATACGTTTTCTGAGGGTTCTATCATCGTAGTAAATTTTTGGAACGAATGTTTTCTAATCTCAAGAGTTCATCATCATCATTGGCCACGACATCTTGATCGATGATTGTTGCAGTGTGTGGATCAGTTGGTGGTGCCGGTACATCGTCTTCCGTGGCGTAGTAGCCCTATGGCAGCACGATATATCTTACCACATCTGTCACATAGAAACGTGAAACAGGAGGAGTAACGGTGCTGCGAAGCCTTTTCTGTCTTAGGCTGTCGAGCCAGGCTTCGTCATGCTTCGACACTCCGTCAGATATGTCACGGCGCCACTCTGGCCTCATACAGGCGCGTACTTCCCAACTGTCTGGGTTTATATGAAAGGATTCTATATCCCGCTTACAATAGTTAAAGCACTAACTTTAGACCAGTTAGTGTGTCGCACTCGTAACACTTCATTGTTCTCCTAATCGTTACACCTACGTGCTATTGCCGACTGTACTTTCTCTATGCTTTACAAGGAAAACGGGCTACCTTGTTTGAGGTTTATTTACGAAGTGACTGGTTTTCATTGTCTTGGACTATATTTTTTGGGGACGTTCATCGTAAGTTGAAGGTGGTTGCGTAATCGCTTTGCGGTTAAAAATAATGGATTCTACATTTTTTTATGGTTTTAGAATGTAGAGGTGTTAATGTGACCAAATCGAAAATTACTACGTCCAAGAAAGGAGGATATAGGTCGATGCTTTAGGCGTTGGTGCTTACTTAGGTAAATGTGATTAGATGATTTTAAGTATGTAGTATCTAAAATATCAAAATTGAAGGACGTCTCATATAAAAAATATAAAAAAAATACTGAGATAGGTTGAGATGACCTCATAGTAGTCATAATAATATGTAATGTGTAAAACGGCGAAGTGTTAATGTTGCATAGGTACTCAGAATAATATGCTCAGTAAATAAGTATTCATATACCTCTCAAAGTACCTAGGTTAGGTAAGGTTAAACATTAGAAATAAAAATAACATTATGCCCTATTCGCTGTGTGCATGACTGTGGCGCCATCTCTTGGGCAGGTGGTCAATCTCTTTTTTCCTTTTTTATAAATAGGTTGTATTCCTTGCTTATATGAAATGTAACTGGCTGATTCACTATTTTGACAGCAGACAGGGGATTTGCAGTTTCATTTCTTGTCACATTGAGCACTGCGATCGTTCTCGTTACCCCCACCATGCACTTCGCACAAAGCGAATACATAATGTTATTTTTAAGTAAGTAGTTAAAATTGACAGCCATCTTTTTCTTATTAGCCGACACGAGACTACCGACACTTCACTTTGTATTTTCAAAACATCACGTGTCCTCCGAGAATCACGTGATGCTTTCTATACAAAAGTGTCGTGTCGGAGACGGTCCAGAACACCGTTATCCTTTAGTTAAAGTACCTATCCAGCAACAATATTGTAGATAAGTATCTTTGATTGTTGTTTGAGCAACGGAAATGAAAGTGGGATACTTTTTATCTCGCACAAAAACTGCGTGTTCTCTAAACGCCTTACAAACCGAACACTATCCTATACAAATAGATTTGAACACGGACGGCATTGAGCTCCTACTGTTGTGTGGTGATTTTGAATCGTAAGTTATAGGTTTAAGGTTCAGGTTTACATGAAAGCATGGACTACTTAGGCAGTGGCACTACAGACGACATATAGAGCAGAGACTTGACTTGTAGACGTATATATTTACAAGCAATAAATCAACGAATAAAGAGCAGTGAAAGATAATTATAATGTAAATAACTATTTTGCTTCATTGTACTTTTCAAACGACTTCTATTTCGAAGGAAGAGGTTCTCAATTCGACGGAATATATATATTTTTTTTATGTATCACCGATTATTCGTAGACGGCTGGTCCGATTTGGAAAATTCTTATTTTGTTTGAAAGTGCATACTTGACAGTTAGTCCCATTTTCATCAGGTCAGGATCTGGAGATGGGATCCTGGAGAAATCGAGGGAACCCTTCAAATATTATAGCCACACCTATAGTGATATCAGTATTTTTTACAGTAGCATTTTCAGCACGGGCATTTTCTTTTGGAAAGGTGGATGCTATGTGAAGTCGGTTTTTTTAACTATTTTTTTCTGTTGTGATTGTTTTGTATTTGATCACACAATGAGTGTATACATTATAGTGTTATGTTCACTGATAAAATTAAACTAAAGTTAGGTACCATAGGGTTCAAGTATCAATCATTCAACAAAGTGATAATTTATGTCTCGGAGTTTACGGTATTTATTATAAATTACGTCAGCTATTTACCGGTATTAAACTTAAATATTACTAGTAGTTCGCCCCGAACTGTGAACTCGCGAATTTTGTGTTTCGCCATAAATGTGCAATAGTAGAATTAGTACAAATACCAAAAATAGGTATCGGGTATTTTTTTTCAACTAACCATCACGGTGAAACTAAACGTCCATATTAAATTGTGCGGTTGATGCGCAAAATTTTACCGCGACGAAATTGCTTCAGATTTGACAGTTTTTGTCTCATCGAAATTTAAATCCACCTCTCACATGCCTCTCACTCTGTTGCTTTGACATGTCGTTCTCATCGGTGGACCACCTATACAGGTTTCGGTCACCATCATTATGCGTCTATGGTAACTCTCTCTAACTACACCTAAAACCATAATTAGGTGGACTAAATTGACAGGAAGGTTCATACATCTGACAGTTGTTTGACAAGTTTTCTATGAAATCTCCTGTCAATTTAGTTCACCTAATTATGGTTTTTAGTGTAATGTGTTAATGTCAGTATGCTGATGGCCCTAGCAGCCAAAGCTCTAATAAATTTAAAAAAAAAGTCAGTTGTCAAAATATTTACACCAAAATCAAAATATTTTTTTAATCAATTTTATGTTGCTAATTGTTATGAAACAGTAAGCAGTTGATAAGGATTTGACGAGAGTGTTAATCAATACCTTTCGTTTGATACCAAACTCAACCATACTTGCTCGTAAAAGTAGCAAATAAGATGACCAATGTAACAGGACCCCTTTACAAAACCTTTTTAGGCCTTCTAATTTCAGAACCCCCGTCTCAATCCAGCTCATATACGAACTCGCAAATTTTGTTGGTCTCTACTACAACCCCAACAAATTTCATAAAGATCGGAAAATCGTTACTAAAGTTATCGTCGGACAAACTATCGAAATCAAAAAGCCATCCAAATGCCGAGACGTCCCAGTAGCCAGGTGACAGTTGTTGTTTGTAAGAACGATCTTCGCTTACGCTCCGCTCGTTCGATTAAGTAATAACATCAAAAATAAAACTCCATTAAGTTGGGAAATTTGATTGGACATCTTGAACTGTGGCTAATGTACATAGATGAAGTTTTCAAGTAAAAACTTGCATGAAAATTTATTTAAAAATAAACCGTCTCTACAACCGATAATTAGCTACTTTTTAATGGAAAACGTCACATACTTACGTAGTTAAACATCTGATCATTACACGTCTGTGGCACTTCGAAGCACGAACACGAAACGTCACATTATGCGAGTGACCTCCACAATTTGCCACCGTTACCTACTCCGCCGATTACAGTACAGTTATGCGTTAAGCCGGTTCCGACACCGCTGGCATACATCACATGTGCTTGTCTGAGTCGAATTGCTGGAGGCAAGTCTAATGACAGTTGAATTGCCTTCCATGAAGACATCATCTTTGTATGAAATGCTGATCTTAATGCATCTTTTGTATGATGTGCAGTGATCGGCGAAAAGGATTCCACACGGGGTGAATGACGTCAATCATTATGCTAGTATGGATATGCCGCGGCATTTGCGGGATAGAAAAATAAAATTACAGTAATTTTCACAAACATTTGTAATTAAGTATTTTAATGAAATTATTTATTTCGCATATAATTTTTTTTTTTTTTTTTTGGTCTCTATAAAATTAAAATAACAAACCATTATTTTACTGGTCAATGAGCGAGTTCTTAGTTCGGGGCGGACTACTAGTTATTACAAGTCGTAACCGACACTGTATTCATTGTATTAAACATAATACAAACACGTATATTTTCGAGCAGTTTAATTGGTATCGCGGGCGAAACGGCACATCCATAATACTATGTCTAGTTGAATTCCCGCGAGATTGAGTTATGTTGAGGTTTTGTTAAAGTATAAGGTAATTCAATTATTTAGACTGCCAGACTCAATATCTAGGGAAACACGCACAGATGTGCCCGCCGGATTTGTCCGACGGATGTGCCCGGCGGACAGATCCGTTCGTGTATGGCGCTATTCAGATGTGTCCGCAGACAAATCCGTGTCCAATTCGCGCCATACACGCACGGATTTGTCCGCCGGGCAGATCCGTCGGACAAATCCGGCGGGCATATCTGTGCGTGTATCCCTAGCTAATGTCTTAACAATCAAGTTGAGTTGACAAAAACGGGACTTAATCGCGTACACTTACTTTTTTAACTGACTTCAAAAAAGGAGGAGGTTCTCAATTCGACTGAAATTTTTTTTTCATTATTATATTTTTTTTGTATGTATGTTACTCGAAATCTCTGTGAATCGTGAACCGATTTTCAGATATTTTTTTTTAATGTTCAGGTATAATCCCTAGATGGTCCCATTGTCACCAAGTCTGGGTGTATGTATGTTACTCGATATCTCCGTGAATCGTGAACCGATTTTCAAATATATTTTTTTAATGTTCAGGTATAATCCCTAGATGGTCCCATTGTCACCAAGTCTGGGTCTGATGATGGGATCCTGGAGAAATCGAGGGAACTCTTCAGCTATTATAGGCACACCTATAGTGATTTCACTATTTTTTACAGCAACTCGGCCACTTCCTCTTGGAATAGCGGATCCTGAGTGAAGTCGGTTCTTTTTTGCTAAAATTATATTATTTTCCTAACGTTACGAGCCGCGCCGGTTTTCTGAACTACCCGCACTTGGTCTGGAAAACCCGCGCGGCTAGGAGATGCTGATACAATTCCTCGCCAGTCTGCCTGCGACCAACACGCGTTACAACACGCTCGAAACGTCACGAAAATAATAAAAGTAAGTGTACGCGATTAAGTCCCGTTTTTGTCAAAATAATGAGTGAAATTCGTGTGAGTTTAAATCAGTACAATAAAGTTGTGCTCAGTTAATTTTGGACACCTCGCCTTCTTACACTTTTGTTGCACACACCATCAAATAAATAAAGTTGTGCATTTAAAACCAATTACCTATTTCAATGATTGTGTAGACATTACTAATTAACGTATAACTTAGCTATGACTGTCAACCTTGGCTTTAGCTTGGGTTAGCTTTTAATTATTGCCAATAGTCACAATAAAATTTGCAGTTAATTAAAAATTGTTTTGTTTCAAGGAGAGAAATTACAATTTAATTAACTTAATTGCTTTATTGAATTGGCTAACGTGAGCTAAAGGCGAATATGTACCTATAGGTATTTTATTTATTCATTTATTCAAATATCATTATACAGCATAACAGCCAATGCGTTGTAAAACTAAATGTGTTGAAATAAAGCTATACTCGTACTTACAAATAAAATTATGCTTGAAATTATAATGAATAGGTATGACAAAAATATAACAACGAACAGAATCCAGAAAATAATAAAAACGAATGATTGATTCAGACGTATTCATCTCGATTCCTTGTATCTACCGCTACCGCGTAACAAACTTTCAATTATAAACGATTATTTTATGATAGATATATTTTTATGTCATTTGGCAAACCTTTGTTAGATGTATAAAATATAATAGTTTATAATAGTTTATAATATAGTAGTAATGCGACGAAGATAAGTAGTGGTAAAAATACTTAGACACAAAACTCTATGTTTAATATATATTAGAGTTACAAGGTAAGGTACTCTTTTAGACCCGCAAGACACTACCGAATTTTGGAAAGATCATATCAGCCATCGTAACCACGAGCGGCCAAGGTGGTCATAAATATCTGAACAACACCTCTATTGTCAAGGCGATAAAGTGCATGTTCAGATATTTTTGAGTACCTTGGCCGCTCCGATATATTTGATGGCGACAAAATCCTAATTATCATCATCATATGCCTGATTTCATCAAACTGGTTCGTATGGTTAGTAATTTACTTTCTTACAGTCCATGCCCTAATTTACCTTCACAAAAACTATGTCATTCCAATCGTAATCCGAATCAATCACACGAGTCCGTAGATCACATTTGACTCTCACGCGCGCGCTTGCGCAACGCTATTGTAGTGTTGCTCTGGTTTAAACATGCTTGGTACATGCTATGAACTTTGATGTAGGTACATACTTAGCTAATAAATAAATGTAGTAACAGAACACAATAAAAAAAACTTCTTATTGTAGAATTGTTTGATATACACTCGAGAGCAAAAGTTTCTGGTCACTTGAATATCTCAAAAGATATTAATTTTAAAGATATTAAAGTTTATGTTACTGACCCGAAATTTTTGCTCTGGAGTGTATCACCACAGCTGCTGTTTCAACAGCTAACATATATACAATTAACATTTTAAGTTGAACAACAGAGCCAATTACAGGAACTCACAGATAGAAACAGGATATGATAGTACTTATACAATACACACTTGTTACTAAAGCACATGTGACTTAAATATTACAGTAGGAAATAAGGAATATTCCGATACAAAACAGGCTATTTAAACTCATAACATACAAAAATTTAATGTATTTATACTGTAAATGTATTTGCAACACTAAAGCTTTGATTTTTCCTCATATCCTGGAGCCTTCTTGACCCGAGCTGTTGAATCAGCTTCGCTTTTTTTGTTGAGAATCACTAATGGAGTTCTAATTTACCGACATGACAAAAAACAATGTACTTACTTAGTTACATACTGCATCTAAATCAATCATACGGAGATCATCAGCAGGATCACCCTCAACAAGCTCTATCAGAGCGCGCACGCAGAGCGGCGAGTCGTGCCGACCGCCGCCGGCCACCGTCAGTCGATGGCGCGGCGCCGTAACGTCGGGGTCGTGAATCGGTTCGCCTAGCACTCTTAGTGCTTGAGAATGGAGACCTAAGCTCTCCGAAACATGTCGCGCGTAGTGACTAAACACAAGTGAGTACAGCCGCATGCAGTGATAATACGGAGATCACATTCTCACGCGCTCGCTTGGGCAAACAATCTATTGCAACTCTATTGTATTGTAGTGTTGCTCTGGTTCAAAACTTGGGTTTCGTAAACATACTTCACAAATACATCGCTAATTATTAAAAATACCTACAGTGTTGATGGTTACATTGTATTTTATATGAAAAGTTAATCTAAGCTTACATTCAACCTCATTTATACTGTAACAGAGACTATAGAGATATAGACGACCACAGCCTAAGAACTATTTGAAGCTCATGTCGATTGCGCCATCTATGTCAAAGCCACCTAAAGATACCGAATATGTAAGAGAAATGTCACCGGCACTGCTACTCCACCTAGTAACAAATAGCGTACTAGTAGTACACTAGTAGCTCCTAGGTGGAGTAGCAGTGCAGGTGACATTTCTTCTTACAATTTCGGTATCTTTAGGCGGCTTTCGGACAGGGGGCGCAATCGACTTGAGCTTCAAAAAGTTCTGCTGTGGTCGTCTATATCTCTATAGGCTCTGACTGTAATAAATGATTTCGAATCTACTTTGCTAGAGGCAGACCTTGAAATAATTGCAAAATTGTCAGTGGCAGTTGCGCTACTGATGGTTCAAAGTAGTTCAAACGTCACCCAGGCTGATCGATTTTCCTTCCATCAGTAAGTTTGAATGTATTAAATTCTTATTATATTATTTTATAAGGCCTTTTCTATTTATAAGGACTTTATCTGCCTTGAAACAGTTTTTATTTTTATACGGAAAATCGCTAATATTGATGATGCTTTAACTTTTATTTGTAAATCAATAGCAACTTCATTCTTTAAAATTTTCAAGTACCTACAGTTTAGGCCAAAGATACGAATACATTTATTACAATGGAGTAAGGTGCAAGTGTATACATGTTTTTGGCGTTGACTGTAAAATTATGGAGCCCAAGGTCTTACTAATAGCCTATGACTAATGGCCAAAATTCGGTACGCCAAATCACACGTTATCCTAAGTTATTACCAAACGACAACAAGTAACATGTCCCAGTTATACGCATTCAGGTACTGCACAGACACCTTTCATAACAGCTTACCACAACTCCAGCTGTCGTTGAATTATCAACCATGTTTACATATACGTAAAGGTGGAGTTTAGAGAAAGTGGTTAAGAAGAGATACGTCTTTCTGAAGGGATATAAAGTGCGAATTAGTTTCACAACTAGTTTTTATTCGGCCGATTCGGGCAATTCTCTCCGTTTTGAAACTGTACGTCCCACTTCGGGATTTATTGGTCGTTAACTAATGTTTCAATTGTATATTTGTGTCCATTAGACTGCAATCGAAAAAAAAACGATTACTATGTAGTTCAAGAAAAATAACAAAAAAGCCAGAAAAGGAGAGTTTACTTTAGATAATGAAACAAATAATGCTCAACGGCTGAAATAAAACTTATCGTCATGAAAACTCTACGTATATTTGATCGAAATTATCTTATAAAAGCTTTATCAAACGATTATTACCTATATTAATTCTTACAGGAAATATTCGACATGGCCAAATTGACAGTCGCTAGTCATACAACTACATTCGAGAGCAAAAGTTTCGGGTCACTAGCATTTTCTTGAATATCTCAAAAGATACTAATTTTAAAGATATTCATTTTAATGATATTAAAGTTTATGTTACTGACCCGAAATTGTTGGTCTCGAGTGTATGATATCACAATTTTGTGACAGCCTAAATCTCTATTTATTCACAAAAGAGTCATATCCACTTACGTCAAAAAAAAAGTAATGCAACAATCAGCAAAATATAAATTAAGTCTAATCATACCCCACTGTCCCCGCCATGCTTTACTGTTCGGTACGTAAGTTGGTAGGTACCTATACTTAAGTATATCATAAGTACATTTAAGTACATAACCTTCATCCATACGCCACCTAACTTTAAAAAACATTTGAACCAAGTGGCCAATTATGATTATAACAAAAGCCTAAACAGTATTGCGACACTAAAAGTCATTTAAATTCAAGTGCGATTCTCACAGCCTTTGCCGAATCTCGGCGTTACGGCAACCTTGTCACAGTCCCAAAACAATGGCTTACAAAATACTAATTATAACTAACGTCACTCCACAATTATGAACTAGTTACACGGTTACATTATGCATTAGTGCGCTTCCATTAGTATAATAACTTCATAAAGACTACTAAAAACAGGTAGAAACCTAAGACCGGAGTCAGGTTTTCTCAACCTTATAAGATTCTAATAGTTTTTCACAACTGTTTCTGTTGGTAAGATCCTTTATATTAAAACTACCAGTATTTTAGAGCTTTTAACTAGGGATGTCACGAATATTCGCATTCGCAGTCGTATAATGCGAATATTCGCATCATTTTTGACATTCGTATCAACATTCGCATTCGCATCAAATGATGCGAATATTTTCCGAATGCGAATGTTGGCAGAACGCATCCTGTTTTGACCGCGTTGACCCGGCTGATGGTCATATGCTTGCTCATACACTGGAAGTGAAAATGACGGTATCACTTGACTCTTTTTGATAAATAACATAGGACTCCATCACATTTCATATTCTGTATTTTTGAACTATGGAAGCATAAAAATGATAAGCAAGATTACCTTTTTTGAATCTACTCCGTTACATTCGTATTCGCATTCGCATTCGGACATTCGCATCCTGAATATTCGCATTCGCATTCGCATTCGCGAATGTGAGAAAATCGACATTCGTGACATCTCTGCTTTTAACTAGGAGTAATTACATAGGTGCAGTCAGCACTCAGCAGCAGGGTCGCGTTTTATAAAGTTACAATTTACAATTTCGCTGTTTGCTTCTCTTTCTATCCAATATGTGTGCTAGAAAGAGAGGCAAACAGCGAAATTGTAAATTGTAACTTTATAAAACGCGACCCAGAAAGTAGCTAAGCTGGTAGGGTTTTACATACACTCTTATTCTCTTAACAATAAAGTCGTGTCTAGCTCATTTTGAACACTCTACCCGCTTTGCTATTTTTGCTGCTGACTGTATACGATTGCCAAAAAAAAACAACCAGGCAACTGTCTTTTAATACCGCATTGTTTGCCACTTTTGCCAGTACTAACTTATTGTTTTTTTAATTATAATAATCAAGACGTTATTATAATCAACGATTGTTGGACAGGCATTGGACAGGACGTGTTGTTGACGATGTTTTTGTTATCTACTTTATCGTGTAAAGTCACGTCTGATACTGTGAATTTATTTTAGAACTGTTATGCCAAATTTAACAATTATTTGTTATTATTCCAAAATGTTAATCTTATCATTTTTATATCATTAGGGTTCCATACCTCAAAAGGAAAAAAAACCTTATACTTTATTCTATAGAATCACTCCAGTGCTATGCTATGTACCTGTCCGTCTGTCACTACCAATTTGCCTCGAAACTATTGGGTCGACTGAGTTGAAATTTGGCACACACATCTAAGTCGGTAATCCAAAGACGAACCAATAGCGTAAAAAATATCTTGTGGCGGCAAATGTACAAATAAAATCTTAAAAGTTTGGTGAAATGTATTGTCTGATATACCTAGGTAAATCAAAAGGGCACGTTGTGTCTTACATTTATAGTTGTTAAGGTAAAGGCCAAAAGTTTAGCATGGATGCATGTGTATCGCCTTATCGTTTTCCCGTAACCTGGGGTAACATGCCCTAACATATGGCGAGTTACCCTAGGTTACGGGCCACCCCATTATATCACACACCTGTTAAAATTTATTGATTACATACGTGGCTTCCTTATATTTGCCTTGCTGCGTTTGATCACTAATTTAAATAAAATAAGAATGTATGAATTGCCAAAAAAAAAAATCTGACTTAATTAGGGTTGTCAAAAATATGAATTTGCCATAGTAAAAAAAATTGAAATCGCGTTTTGTCAGAGCTCAATTTTTTGATCTCACTACGGTTCTTCGGAACTCATTCTGCAAAATATATAGGCAATGCTAATAGCACCCTTTAGCCTTCAGGGATAAAGCGATCTTGATCGTTAATTTAAGTTAAAATACTGTGAGTATGTTGTGACCGTGACCAGTAGCTACTAAATGATTAATCATGACCGGACCTGAGGTCAATTGAAACAATTAACCCGGTGCAGATCCAATTCTCTAATCATTTTATCTAAACCGGGAATATCGAATTGATTAGTTTATTAATTGTGCACGAAGCAAAGCTTTGAGTAATTTTTCTTATTATTTGTATTCAAATTTCGACGAATTATTCAGACTAATCTGCGACAATTTATAAAACGTGGAAAGAATGTGTTTTTCATTAAGTTCTATTAAATTAGTGTTAAACACGCAACCTAGCACAAACTTTTTTCTTAATTTTGAAATAATTGGAAGGCACAATTTAGTTGTCTCGGGGAGAACCCCTGAATGGCTTTAGCTGTTATAAAACTAGTAGTCCGCCTCGAACTGAGAACTCGCGATTTAATCGCAAACAAGCTGACCAATATAACAAGACCCATTTGATGATTTTTTCGCGCCTTCTAGCTCCATAACCCTTTGATCGATCCTGCTCATATACGAACTCTCATATTATACAGGGTGTCCCAGAAATCGACGTCAAGCCGTGAATGGATGATAGACCAAGTTATAACAGTTATCAGAAAAATACAAAAAAAAATCTATCATTTGAAGAACATGTTCTTCAAAAATTATGGTCACTTTAAAAATTTACTAGAATATTCACGCCCTGGTCTCTTAACTTATAGTAATTTTTTAAAGTGACCATAATTTTTGAAGAACATGTGATAGATTTTTTTTTTTTATTTTTCTGATAACTGTTATAACTTGGTCTATCATCGATTCACGGCTTGACGTCGATTTCTGGGACACCCTGTATATATATATATATATATATATCTTTGCTACAACCTCAACAAATTTCATAAAGATCAAGAACACGCTACTCAAGTTATCGTCGAACGAACTCTCAAAATCAAAAAGCCATCGAAATGCCGACACGTCCCAGTAACCTGAAGTTGTTTGTAAGAACACGCTTCGCTTACGCTCCGCTCGTTCGATAATATTGTCAAATCATCGAAAAACATATGCTAAACAGAGCAAGCGGAGATTCTTGGAGAGAATCTCTTAAATTTCAGCTTTCAATTTGATAACATTGACAAATCGTAAAACACACGCTTCGATCCAATGTCAATGACAATGACCTCGTTGCCAACTGCGACCTTGTTTCCGATAGCAAGGGGACCCTAATTGAAAGCCATCCAAAACCTATTACTGCCTAATTGAGAGCTATCCAGGACCTATTTCATAGTCAATCACGATTTGTAGAGGCTGCGGGTTGCTTTACTATATTTAGGTATTAACATAGGAATGATAGTTGAATTATGCAATGAAATTTAGTTGATAGGATGCAAAATGATCAAAATATCCAAATAAAGTAAACATTAAAAAAATCTATTGAAATGGTTCAAAGATATGGCTTCAAAGTTTAAAATTTTTTCGATTTTTGAAAGTACGAAATTTAAAAAACGAATGATACCATTCGATTTCTAACATTTTATTGTGAAATAAATTGTATGGCAACCATATACATAAACGCAACATTTCCCTGAAAAATAGCAATTTCATAATTTTTCCATACTTTAAACAGGGCAAATATGAAGCCGTGACGTCACGGCTTTATATCATTTTGTTAGGAGCGTTTTGAGAAACAAATGCAAATCTCAGTCTTTGTCTCTTTCCTGTCTTTTATGTTGATTTAAGGCAATTGGCCCCATATAGACATTTGATCCTCACAACAAAACGAATCGATTGATACCATGCATGAAAAACATTCATCTAGCCTATTCTCGCCATGGTCATCATCATCATCATCTCAGCCATAAGAAATTCACTGCTGAACATAGGCCTCACTGCTGAACAAAGGGTTGCCGTACGTGCCACGCTTGGCAGGCGGGTTGGCGCTTGGCAGTTTTTTTGTTTATTGTTGTTTAGGCTTTCGGAAGATGCTGCTGCCCATCTCCCGGTATATTCCCTTAGCAGACTCTTACTGCAACCACGGGACGATATGGTGGGGGACAATTCTAAGGCCGGGCACCCCACGGCTGACCACGGCTCGCCATGGTGATGCACTCTATTGACAAAATCGCGGAAACCTTATTTGTTTTAAGTTGTCTTGGATGTAGGATGTAGGTCACGTGTAAAAGTGAAGTTAAAAGTTAAATGAGATCCTGGAGCGATTTACTGTAAACTTAATTTAAATTAAGTAGGTATACTAAGTGGGTCACGGAGAGCCGTTTTACTGCATTGATCGTAGCAAATGGAAATCCGTGATCTCCGTATGTGTGTAGGTATACTAAATTTAGTAATACCAGGATACGTATTCGTGTCATTGTATGGGAATGTAACATCGATATTTATTATGAATTTTTTAGTAGTTTTTTTGTTGTGATTTTAGTAGTAGTAGTAGTAAAACACTTTATTGTACAGGAAAACACACCAGAAATATATAACACAGCAAATATGTACAAAGGCGAACTTATCCCTTTAAGGGATTTCTTCCAGTTAACCTTTGAGCAGTTGAGAGAGATTTGAAAGAGCTAGGCAGACTTGAGTACCGTACCGTACGATACGAAATAACTAGTTGTATTATAAATTGTGATCTAACTAGGTATTAACTATGAAATAGGTTTGGTATCATAATCATACATAAATATAAATAAATTGATTGATTTTATTTGTTTGTTTCAGGTGCCGTAAGATGGAGATACGATGGCCCCTGTTTCTGCTATGGGCTTTTGCGTGGATTTCAGGTAAAAACATTAATCAGCAGTATTGTATTCAAAATTCACTTCTGAAATTTAGGGCCTTGGGTATTTTCACATATCGTTGTACTTTCAAAGGTTCTTCGGTTTCTGTAAATTTTTGGACTTTCTTTATCAGAATCAGCACGCTTAGCACATGAGTGACGCGACAGTATCTCGCGCGCGAGATAGTCTATCCGTCCCTTTCTGACTGTGTCAATTAAAAAGAGACGGGTAGTCTATCTCGCGCGCGAGATACTATCGCGTCACTCATGTGCTAGGCGTGCAGGATATACAATACATACGTTTGTTTCTACTCTGACACAGCAATTGCCCTAATTTTTCGAATCCACGGATTAGACGCTGCTCTTTCATTGGCAATTATATGGAAATATCGTAAATGTCAAATTCTGAAATAGGTACTCAAAAAAAATTCAAATGGCACTTGAACTTAAGTACTAGTACTACCATTAACGACGCCCAAATTCAGCCTATTTTATTCTCGGCTTATACCCCCTACTACTCGAATGTTCATCTGGAAGCTATTTGAGGACAAATTGGTAATAAAGTATGTGTTTCAGGTGATTTTATTACATAGCTTTTTTGTTTTGCAATCGAACGGTCTATCTGTAAAGAGTTTTCCGGCAGTACCTAGTAAATATTTCATATTCACATTATTTCCCCATACCTATTCGTTCCGCTACCGATTTGAACTCGGCAAGCAGTGGCATAGACCATAGACAAATAAATAATCTCGCATATTTTGTAATATTGCATAAAATGAATATTAATTATAATATAAAATTATTCCGCCAACATTACCTCACCATATATTACTTCGCAGACATTCCACTACTGCGCTGGGCTACCAACCGTACGGGTAATATTGTTGTGTATTGTAACGGTTTACTCTAAATATAAAATCAAAGAGAATCTAGTATCCGTGTGGTCCGAATTGAACACGATGCACACGGAAAAAATGCTTCCGGGATATTCTCAATCTAAGGGTGACAACACACCTAGCGGAATTCCTCGCGGAATTAGCGGAAGTAGCGGAAATTTGTCTATGGTAGCGGAAATTTGTCTATGGTAGCAGATTTTTTGTATGGAAGCCATAGACAAATTTCCGCTACCATAGACAAATTTCCGCTACTTCCGCTAATTCCGCGAGGAATTCCGCTAGGTCTGTTGTGACCCTAAAGCAGTAACTTAGCTTGTGATGGCCTCTACAATCGGCGCAATTTTGACACAAAACTCGCGCGCGATTTCGAGACATTGCCGTCTAAGATAGGTGCAACGAAATCAATCGATGGATCAAAAACAGCAATATATTAAAATCGCAGGTGATTAGTCGCTTACGTTTGACAATGCAGCTACCACCAATTGAAGAAGTGCCATTTAGTAAATCTGTTAAACTTGGACGATCTTAGACTGTATGATGCCTCGGATAGCTAGTAAGATTCTCTTTGATAGATCGAGGGGTTTCGATTGCTGGCTTATTTCCCTTACATTCGTTGTACTACGTACTACTGGGCCGAGCGAGCTGACCCACTGATTAACTTGGTAGTGGTAATTGGCACAAAGTGCTCGAATACAACGCACTCTATTATAGCGTGAAACTTTCTCTATGGCCCTGTAGCTAGTACCTTGCCGGGTTCGGGCTCAATCTTTAGATTTTTTAAATCAATGAGGTTAAAATCCATAGATAATAAATATTTCCTATTGTTTTTTTTAACCCTATACATATATATATATATATGTTTGAACCCTTTTTGCACTGCAGGCCAGATAAAGTTTTTGATGAACCATACAGAAGACGTGCTAATAAGGATGATGCACGGTGTTCCGTACCGTGTCCGACATGACTGTCACTTCCGACACTTAATTTTGTATACAGAACGACACGTCACCTCTGAGGATTACGTGACGCTTTCTATACAAGACGAAATGCCAGATGCGTCGTGTAGGACATGGTACGGAACACCGTGGATCATCCTTTATAGTCAACAGGTTCTCATGCATCAAATAATAATAAAATTAAGCATTATGCTTTATCAGATTTATTAAGTTAACAAGCGACTTATGCGTCTATCATAAGTCCATTTTAATAAACTTTTCCTTTAATAAACTTTTCATTTTAAGTTAGATAATAAATTAATGTATACATATACATAGATATAGCTTACTATAGAATTTGTAAACTGGAGCCTCGTCTATCAACAAACCACTCTGTGGTTTGGCTTCTAAGTACAGATATGAAAAAAATTGTAAGCTGTTTCGTGAAGAAAACATTTATTTATTTATTTATTTCGCGCTTACATTTTCAAATATCAGAACATGACGGATTTCTTATATTATCCACAACAATAAACAATAAATAACGACTGTCTGTCTGGCAAAGGCCTGCAGCAGCAATTATTTCACCCTGCCACCTGGCTAGGGGATATCCTCTTTTTCTAGAGCCATGAAGCCCTTTTCATTTGGACACCTTTATTGTCCGCCTATCGTCTCTAAGGATCGGTTGCACCAAATCGCCTGTTAACGTCAACGTCATCTTTAAAAAAGTTTTGTATGAACATTTTGGCAGGTTTCTATGGGATGACAGCTCCGTCGCCATATTTAAAGTTGATGGGTCCGTTAATTGTGCGTGGTGCAACCCACCCTAAGTCTCGCCACATGTCCAGCCCATTTCCATTTCGCTCGCTTGTTTATCACCCTTATAGTGTGGTGAACGAATGATTCTAGCTGGAAAAGTGGAAAGCAGAAATTTTGGCTTTGGAACTTTATTAAGACTAGTTAAGAGACTAACATACTAAAAGTTCCCAGCCCTTGGAGGTGAGCCCGAGGAGGAGGGAGGCAAAGAAGGTCCCGTTTTTTGGTTTTATGCTTATATCTTTAAAACCATGCGTCATAGATAACTTTGTTGTAGGACATAATTAAAGCTGATAAAATTCTCTACAACTCTTATGAACTCATTTTTTAACTAACACTAATGGTTGTCTTGATATGAACTCCGAAAAACGGATGATTTCCTGGCTTTCGGTCTATTCCCACTTTTTGGTTAACTATATTCGTTTTTTGCGTATTATTTCTGTGGTCATCTTTTGTACTAGTTACTTAATATGATAAAGAAGTACAAAAATGTTTGTTTCGCCAACTTTCTCCGTAGCGGCTGACCGCACAACGGTCTCCAAAACGGTCCCTAAGTGCGGTCATTAAGACGTTAAACACATGCCATTACACTAACTTGTCTTTTCAAGTGATGAGGATCAGTACCGGCTGTGGAATCACTTATTTAAAATGCCCGAAATTATGCTGCAATGACATTTACGAGAAGGTATATTTAGGTGTCGGAGGCCAAGAACCACTTTGGATCGCAACGCCACTGCAGTAAGTAAATATATAGGTGTAAAAGAAGACATTTACTTCTAAATCTGCCACGCACGACGAATTTATTAAGAACATCGTAGATGAAAGAGGTAAAGAGAAATGGAATCAAGTAATAGAAAAAGGCGCGGTGTAGTATTAGACAGTCAAAGAAAAGGCAAAGGACGGACAGGTATTTACATGGAAATAGCTCCACTGACAAGAGCCCTGTTTTTGAATGCATATTTATGTATGATGATGATGATGAGGTGCAAAAATATTGATCAGATTGTAATCGTTTCAGATTATAATTTATCCAAACGTTCGTATTTTAAATACGAGTATTACCCGTGTAGAGTTCGGCTAAAAGAATCTACCGATAACATAAAAATACTCGCCTAAAACCACAAAAGCGTGATCTATCTAAAAAGATACTCATAGAATAATAATTTTATCTTAATATTCCAGGTGCAGAATCTGCAGATATCCTGCCAGCTTTCACGCAGGATATGAACAATCTGCCACTATCGGAGAGCACCCCGGTGGGCTCCGTGGTCTACACGCTGCAAGGGACGAACCCCAGTGGTGGGCCGGTGAGTAACTCTATAATCCACAGATGTCTTGCTAACCTTCACGGAGGATCAATGAACAACCTGCCAGTGCCACTATCGGAGAGCACCCCGGTGGGCTCAGTGGACTACACGTTGCGAGGGACGAACCCCAGTGGTGGGCCGGTTAGTAACTCTATAATCCACAGATGTCTTGCTAACCTTCACGGAGGATCAATGAACAACCTGCCAGTGCCACTATCGGAGAGCACCCCGGTGGGCTCAGTGGACTACACGTTGCCAGGGACGAACCCCATTGGTGGGCCGGTTGGTATCTAATATTCCAGGAGCAAAATCCGGAGCTAGGATATTTCAAATCCCGTATTGCACTTGGGTTTTATCAGGTCACTGCGATCAAAATCTCTTCTCTATTTATTATATTTGGCTTTACGCTTTACACTTGAATGATTTTGTAATGTTTTTTCAGGTGAAATATAGTTTGGTGGGGACTGACAAATTTTCAGTCGATCCTGTGTCAGGAGAAGTTACTCTAGTCCAACCCTTAGATAGAGAGGTAAGTGCATCTAGTCAATACATTATTACTGCTGCAACTAATACCAGCTACCAGCTGCTATTACTATGCTGCTGTAACTACCAGCTGCAACAGTTGCGTAATTTTGTAGTTCATTGTACTTATGTATTTAATGGATAGAATGAAGAATATATTGAATATCACACAGTAGAATAAGTATGGCTCAAACAATACCTAATATTTAAATTTTCAGAAAATCGATACGTTGAAGTTCCTGGTGTCCATAAAGAATGAACACAACGAAGGTCAGACTGAATCCGTCACTGTGATAGTTTGGGATGAGAACGACAATCCGCCTGAGTTTAAAAATGTAAGTATCTTACTATAAATAACTATAATATTCAACTTTGTTATTTTGATACCAGCGAAGGTATCGGAAGCAAGCTGGTGCTTGACTACTTCTTAAGTACCTAAGTAATACAAGTATCGCTATGGCTGCCGTAAAGCCGGCCCCGCAATTCCCACATTTTAAAATTTGTCAGCCTAAAAGTAACTTTGTAGCTTTCGAATTTAGAGTTGAATTTTGACCCTCGTTACTCGCGATATTAAATAGATGGCAGAGAGGGACAACTACTGAACTACAAACAGATAAATGAACGAACGATTGTTTACAGAGCCCCTATGAGGTAAACGTACCTGAAGATGAAGTAGTCGGGAAGACAGTGTTACAGAATATCCTGGTAGAGGACAGGGACACTGTTGGTGATAACCTGGAGGTCGGCTGCTTGCCCAACGAACAGGTACTTTCTTATTTAAGTTATAGTCTGCACGCTAGTTTCGAGGATTACTCCCGACGCCTGATGTCCGATGCATGACGCCCCTCTTTCTTGCGATCGGGTGTGTGTGTATGTCTAAAGCTTCATCCGCACGTTGTGCCATCAGTCTTATTACCTACCCATTGGTCGCTAAGCCCATAACATTTATTTAGAATCTGCCAGCAATCATAATATTAACTATATTTCCATAAATATTCTGCATTTTTCTGTAGTGCCAAGACGTGACCCAGTGGTTGTCTTCTCCATATACCTAGTATTTATACTAATGTTTAAAGCAACAACTATAATTATCCACAAATGTATGAAGGTTTCTTTGTCATATTCCAGTGGCCAGAAGCGTGCGACATCTTCGAAGTGGTATCTCTTCAATCCTCGGCAAACTCTTACTCCGGTGCTCTGGTGCTGAAGAAACCTCTAGACTACAACGAAAAGCAGTTCTACCAGTTTCAGCTTTACGCTTCAGTAAGTATCGATACAGCGGTAGTAGTTAAGCAAAATCTTGGTCCCCATTTTGTCTGGATCTTTGAATCGTATTGCTTCAACTAATTTAATTTAACTCCATCGCCTTTTTTGTAACATTATTATAGTCAGACCAAGCCACGTTAATCTGCGCTGACTTTGCAGTTCATATAATATGTCAGTAGTAGCCAGAATAAACGTAAAATTTATATGAAACAATAACATTTATGTGTGGTAGTTCCACATTAATTTTGAGGTTGCAAAATTTTCTCGTAAAGTTTTCTCTAAAGTGATTGATTCTCAATTGTTTTCGTGGGCATGTTTTTGATTAGTCGATAGTAGATAACGTTTTCTGTTGTTCAAAAAGAAGCTATGTTGTTCTGAAGCTCAAAACTTCCACTCTTTAACCACCAAAATTCACAGCTGTTAGTACGTTAACCTAGAATTGAAAACTCAGAAATATCCAGCCAACCAACCCATCATAATTTTTTCCAGGATGGAGCCCTAAACTCCACAGCCCCAGTGGAAGTCAAAGTAGAAGACGTGCAGAACTCCCCACCAGTATTCAGTGGAGCCCTAAGCGGTTCCTTGGCTGAGGATGCCCCGGTCGGGACTTTGGCATTGGTGGTGCGCGCGAGGGATGCGGATCGGGTGCAACCGAGAGAAGTGTTTTTGGAATTGCTTACCAGTAAGTTTTTCTAATACTTACCTAAAAATATAACTGAAGGGTGATATAATTAAAAGTAAATGGTCCACCGCGTGATCCGCGTTTGAAATACCCATCGACCACTCTACCTAACTGAGCTATCTACGCTTAAGTTTTTCTATTTGTTTACTGCGTCAAAATCATCAAAGTCTTTGTAGTCCTGGATATTTCATTGGACATATTAACTTGTACCTAGTCTAAGGACTAGTTTTTGTAGAAACAACTGCCAGTTGGTTGACCTATCAAACTCAAGGAGAAACTATACCCTTATTCAGGTTAGGCTTTTCTTTATCAAGAAAGTAGGTAAAGGCAACTTGTTAGCTCTGTTAGAAGAAGCTGACTAAAGCCACTTATTCATCAATTATCATAGAAATTATATTAATGTTTTCCTAATATCGGAAATATTTAATACAGAATGTAGATTTAATCTTGACTGTGATCGGAGTTCTTTATTGGTCCTTCGAGCCGGATTGTTTTTTCATAATAAACAGTAATATTATATCTTTTTCACCTCACTAGCTCGGAAAGCCCTTTTTGTTTGTTTAATATCTATTGTGAAAATCGCTTTTTATCCACATGTAGTGAAAGAGTTTTGACATAAGTGACAAGTGGCTTAAGTGACATTTGACAGCTAACAAAACGTAAAACGTTAAAAGTGCAGAATTTTTAACATCGCAATTAATGAATTGCATCGAGTAAAAACACTTAATACAGTCTTACAACTTTATTTTAATTCATAAATATCAGCATTCAACATTAATCTTCATTCTTTTTGTAAAAACGGATAAATTGTTCTGACAGCCGAATAAGTCTACGTACGAACAAAACGCATCTGACATTTAATAAAACCTTTTACGTCAAAACTTTTCATTTCAATTCATCCATCATATCAACGTTAAATATTCGCATGTTTTTCTAGGTTGTTTTGTTAAAAATTAGTGATTCGAGTGATGAAGAAGTATTAAACACCTGAGGAATTACGGGAAACCGAGCAAAATGCACCCTTTTTCTTATTTTCCTCGCTGTAGTGAGGTGAAAAGTTTTGTGTTATACACGGGTGAAAGTTATTTTACGTCTCGTGTATTAAAGCACTCGCTACGCTCAGGATTCTATTTTTGAACCACTCGCTTCGCTCGTGGTCAATAATAGAATCCTTTCGCTAGCTCGTGTTTCAAATAACACTCGCACGTAAAATACAACTTTCACCCCTTGTATAACAAATAACTATTCTTTCTTGTTCACAGATCCGTTGGACTACTTTTTGCTGGACAGTTTCTCGGGGAACCTTGTAACAGCTAAACCACTAGACAGAGAAGCCCTCGCAGATCCATCTTCACCTCTCAATCTAACAATTAGAGTAAGAATTTTATTACATATTTTTATAGTTTTTATTCATGATGTTGATTTACTTCTCGCTTGCCCCTTCTTCAAAACTTAATAACATGCGATATATATCCCTTCAAGACTTACAATCTCTCTAGGACTAATAAGATGAATATTGAAATCGAGGATTTGCTTCATCCCCCAAATATTTTTAAATTAAAATCGAGTGTTCTTGTTTATTTCACCTCATAGTATCATATGGTTATTCTTTCAACAGGCCTCCGAAATAGTAAACGGCTCCCCGCTAGTCTCCCCGCTAACCTCCTCCACCGCCACGGCCACGATCACGATACGCGACGTCAACGACTCGCCGCCGCGTTTCTCGAAGCCCGAGTACCGGGTGGAGGTGCCCGAGAGCCTGCCTGTGGGCACGCCGCTGCCCAACCTGGATATGGTCGTTGCTGACAGAGATGTGGTAAGTAGAAAGACCTGGCAATTTGCAACACATAAAACTTATTGTAAAGGAATTGTACACACATGTAGAACAGAGTAAGGAGGTAAGAATTATACTTAGGGAATTCAACCAACCGGAGCTGCCATGTGTGTTATTTTCTATACAAAAAAAGTCTGCCGATTTTTGTGAGGGAGGGGAACGTAAAATGCATACGTAACGTACAAATAGCCACGTCAGATAAACGTCAGTACTTACAATAAGTATGACCACTGGTCATATATGTTTTCGGCAATATCGGTATTTATGATCTGTAGGAAAAGTGCTTAAGCGTCTGAAAACTAGGGAAGCCTGTGATAATTAAGTTCTATATATGCCCCGCTAAGCAGTAGCGATGGCGACAAATATATCTAATGGCGACTGTACGTAGCAACGTACAGTCGCCATTAGATATATTTGAGCGGCCAATAGTCCCAAAATATCTGAACAACGCCTCTACTGTCAACATAACGTGTAAGTATGACCATATATTTGCGAGTACCTTAGCCGCTCCGATATATTTGATGGCGTCAGTACTATAGTAGCTATTTCCTGATAGAACTGACAACTAGAGTCTGTGTGTTATGACACTGGCAATACTGTGCGTGGTTGCATCACTCAATGTTACTCTGCGTCCGTAGGAAACACCTTAGACAACCCTACACGTGATCCCTGGGTGGTGCTAAAAGAGTAACAAACTTGGCAGCTGCACTGTCCCATCTGGACCTCGCAGCACTTGCTGGATTTTGTTCACCATCTACTTTCCCACAACTATTACCATCTGAGAGAAGTGCCTATCTATATCCAGTGACGTGTAGCCATACGACAAATAACTCAATTTTAAATTTTATTTTTTGCCCTACAGGGTCTAAACTCCGCGTTCACCCTTCGTCTCTCCGATGAGAATGGCGCCTTCATTGTGGAACCAGCCAACGCTACAGGCAGTGCTTCAGTTACCCTTCGTTTAAACTCCACTTTAGATTATGAAGATCCTAACCAGAGGAAATTCATCTTGGAGGTGAGTTTTGAACTGTGTTTACTACATGGCTCTTATGCAAACCTCCGGCTCTGCGACCAGATGGTAGCGGAGCGGGGCTAATGACAATATTTGCATTGAATTCTTACCAAAATTATGAACACAACTTCGTCATACCTCTCTACTCTGTCTGTCTATGGTTTATCTCTGAAATTATCGTCAATGAAAGCTAATCATAAACCAATAAAGTTTCCTAAACATATTTTGCATATGTGGAAGCGACTGACCCTAATTATCAAAGATTGAGGCTGCGGTTCCACCGCGAATCACTTCGTTCATCGAATCATCTATTTGCATCACTCTCTTTCGAATATGCAAGAGCGATAGAGACGGGGCCAACGAATTGTCGATATTCGAACATCGCGATAAGCCCCCAGGGATGAGCAAGGATGTGTTGCGAAGAATGTGTTTATTATGAACCAATCCTAGAGCTGCGCGAGGATAAACAAATGCAGTGATTCAATTGGTGCTTAACATCCTCGCATCCTCGCTCATTTCTGGTGGAAGCGCAGCCTAAAGATTGTTTATTTACACAGATAAACTTACTATAATAGTTTAGATGCCGATGCCGTTGGCAGCGAATACAGAATTACAATATTTTAATTTGTAGGTGATCGCCGAAGAGTCCCACACGTCCCCTCGCCTCTCCTCAAAAGCTAGCGTCATTGTAACAGTGACAGACGTGAACGACAACGCCCCTACATTCGCTGACGAGGCGTACTCGGCTTCCGTGCTTGAAAACGCACCAGGGGGCGCTTTGGTTGCAATTGTGAAGGCTACGGATCGAGATACTGGCAGGTAACAAGTTTTTTGTAGATTAAGGGCCGGTTGCACCAAACTGTCTGTGAACGTAAACGTAATCGTAAAGAAATTCTTGTATGAAAATTTTGATAGTTTTATATGGGATGACAGCTCCGTCGCCATAGTTAACGTTGATAAGTCTGTTAATTGTGCATGGTACAACCCACCCTAACCCATCGAACGCCTTGTCCCGTATCCGTCACGAGCTAGAGGTTCGATTCTTTCAAACAACTTATGTAATATTAACGGTTAAATTGGACAATGTTACAATTCTTGTACAAATCGATCTAGTCCCACAGTAAGCTCAATAAGGCTTGTGTTGTAGGTACTAGGCGACGACATATTATTATAAAATTGATATATAATAGATAAATTCTTAAATAAAGAAAAAGTCTTTTATAATTCAGTAACAAATATCCAAGATAAACACACAAATAAATGTCCTGACCAGGATTCAATCCCAGGACCTCTCACTAGGAGGCCGTGTAAGAAAGTAAAGTCAAAGGCAAGGCATAACCATTCGTCGACGTCTACTCTGCCTCGATGCTAGGTAAAGCTGCGAGAGTTCCTGTTATTTGCTAACGCCACGACTAGATATATTAATATATTTATTTTCTCTCTTTAGATTTGGGAAGGACGGCATAATCTACCAAATATCGGGTAACGGTGCCGAACTCTTCAAGGTTGACAACCGCACTGGTGCCATCACTGTGGCGCCTTGTGTCAGCCCTGGGAATCCACCTTGCCTTGACTACGAGACTAGGAGAGATTACTTTCTGCAATATAAGGTAAATACATCAAAACGGTTAGACAATTTTGCCGAGACCTGGGTTTTTTAGATTGGTAACTGTATTAGCAATTTATGTTCTAATCTAGCTCATTCAGAAGATAATACAGTTGATTTCCTCCTTTAAAAATTGGATAGTGTGTATATTTCAAAGGAAAATATATCATGGTCACAGGGCGGCGGACACGTGATACTACAAAACTCGTTTGAGCGCTTTTGTGTGCACAGCACATCTGTATACGCTTCAATGTGAGCGTGCGTCTTAGGGCGATGTTTCCGCTGTCGTAAATGACGTTTGACGATACACCGACATTTTGTTTTTTATATATGCGCTGCCAACCTGACGGATAAGCCTACTAGTCCCCTACCAATCGGCCGCCGCCGGGTGAGGTAACTCTATTCGGGGCGGGGAGTCGCGTGGCCGTTCGGTATGAAATACTATTATTTGTATCATGGCTCGATTGATTCTAACCATAATCTTTGTACAGGCGATAGACGACGATGGTGCCGGACAGACAACAGTGGTGCCCCTGCAGATATCCTTACTGGATTCCAACGACAACCCACCAGTATTCACCACAAGCGTCTACAAGGCTTCTATAGACGAAGATGCGATTAAGTTTGAACCAGAATTGCAGGTATAGTGTAACTATTTTTGCTCGCCTTTCTACTTGCGTTTCCACAGTGTAACTATTTTTTGCTCCCCTTTTTACTTGCGTTTCCACAGTGTAACTATTTTTTGCTCCCCTTTTTACTTGCGTTTCCACAGTGTAACTATTTTTGCTCCCCCGTCTCCTAACGTATCTGTTAGGTACTTTTTAAACGAATCAACATTAAACTTTTAACTCTACCGATTTCCCAGGTTCCCAAATGATTTTTCTCCAGGAGACTAACCTACGATGAGCTTTTGTATACTCCGTGAGACACTAGGTATATAAAAGCTGGATTTCAGAGCGAAATAAAAAATACTGACTGATTTTCATGTTCATTATTTTAGGGTTCGCAGATTTAAAAAAAAATCTATCGTGAGGCTCTTAGAAACTTCCCAATCGAGACGGTTCATCTCCGTTTTAAAAGAAATAAACTCTCCATATGGTAATTAAAAACTGATATAAGTACATATGTGATATACTTTCTAATCTATATTCCCTTATTTCAGGTGCAAGCGCGAGACGTGGACACGTCGTCTGAGATCCGGTACTACATCACAGCGCCGACCTTGCATCCATTCTCCATCGATGACGTCAGTGGGAAGATCTCCCCGAAGGCCGGAGGGGTCGCTACCAACGACAGCAGGATTGTGCTCACTGTTCTGGTATGATCACCTTTTATGATCAGGTGTAATACGATTTATCGACACACATCCATGCCAATTGAATTTCAACTTTAATCTTTTGATTTTGGGTTCAAATTACATTGGACTTTATCAAAATGTAGCCTTTACTATTTGTTTTAAAGATATGAGGAATTTTGAAAAAAAATCAAAATCAATGCGGCCTGGAAAAGAGTTAATAATGGAAATAATGGTTCGGATTGCTTGAAGGTGGCTTAAATTCCAATAAAATTATAATGAGGTATTTTCACAGGCTTTGAACCTTTGAACCGTTGTATTTTATTGTATAACACGGACGACACGGACATTATAAATGAAACAAGTTTATGATCAATGTTACAATTGCAGTATTCCCATATTACATCCTTTCAGGCTACTGATGGGGTGCACAACGCTACATGTAAAGTGGAGATCAACATCCGCGATGTCAACAACCATGCGCCAGAGTTTGACCAAGACAAGTACGAGGCTGATATTTCAGAAGATGCACCACCTGGTAATTCATTAATATCATACATTTTATAGCGCTATTTTTGGGTATGATTTACCTGCTCGTCATAAAAAAAATTGTTCAACAAAAAAACAGTTGCTCAGCAAGTCTAGACTAAATAAAGGTGTTTTAGTAGTAGTAGTAAGGGTTAGAACCCTTGCTGGCCATATTTGATGTTGATTCTGCTGATCAAAACATATTACGTTCAAGTCTTTTAACATTTTACGTTTATCATCTAAAAACGACACTTAATTTTTTTTTAGGTACTGAAGTAGCAGCAGTTCGCGCCACAGACCTTGACAGTGGCGTCAATGCAGAGTTGAAATACGCCATCCAACAAGGAGCATTAGACGCCTTCGCTATTAACAACGTGACCGGGGTCGTGACTGTATCGTCTAAGCTGGACTATGACAAGCGGAACACTTATCGGATCACGATCGTTGCTGCTGATCTTGGTAAGTTAAATCCAATATGTTTAACAGTATTACGAGGTGGTACCACCACGACAGTGGCGTCAACGCAGAGTTGAAATACGCCATCCAACAAGGAGCATTACACAAACAAAGTCAAAGTTACGAGTTAATCTTAATTACACTCTAAGACTCCCATCATTTCATGGCGACCCAGTCATTGGTAGAAGTCACAAAACTTTTAAGATTTCTACTTTTGGCAACGTACAGTCGCCATCAAATATATATCAGAGCGGCCAAGGTACTCAAAAATATCTGAACATGCACTTTATCGCCTTGACAATAGAGGCGTTGTTCAGATATTTGTAACCACCTTGGCCGCTGCCATATAGCTGATAGTGACTGTACCACAGTAAGAGCATTACAAGCAAAATTTTTGTCATAGCCTACGGTGTCAACCCAAAGCCAAGACCTAAGCTAATGCCCTTATTCCAGGCATGCCAAGCCACACCGGGACCACCGAGCTGACCGTCCACGTCAGCAACGTCAACGACAAGAAACCATACTTCACCCCCGCCATACAGCGCGCTGAGGTCTCCGCTGATGCTGACCTAGGTACCGTGGTCCATAACCTGCTGGCTATGGACCCGGATATCACGGATAGCGAGCAGCTGGTGTACGAGTTGTCGAGGGATAAGATTATTAAGGCTGTGGATAAGAATGGGCAAGAGGTATGGACTAGTTTTAATGATTTTTTTAAGAACTTGTTTACCCATACCATGCTAAAAGGGGTCATCTAAAGGACAAGACAGCCAGGATTCCTATTCGACATGCCAAACTGTGACACGTGGATATCCATGCGAGACTTATTTGACACATGGACAGTCGCCATCAGATATATCGGAGCGGCGAAGGTGGTCACACTGAACACCTCTATTGTCAAGGCGATAAAGTGCATGATATTTTTGAGTACCCTGGCCGCTCCGATACATTTTATAGCGACTGTACTAGTGGTTTCACTAGCGACTGTCAGTTTACGGATGTCGAATTGAGCCCCAGGGCAGTATACTGTAATCTCACAGGATTATAACAGTGATCATACTGGAGGATTGACTTAGTTGTCATATCCATTTGGATATTTTAGATATATTAGCTTTCCTTTCTAATTTCAGGTGTCAGACGAAGGTATCTTCGACTCGTGGTTCTCAATCGTGTCAAACGGCAGTGTGATAGTGTCACAGCGGCTTGACAGGAGTCGGGCTGCCGTCTTATCTCTGCCGGTTACTGTTATAGATGCTACGGCAAATCCGTTGCAGCAGGCTGATGGTGAGATATTTAAAAAAAACAACCTATACTAAAGGTCGAAACCAAAACTAAAATATTCTTATACCTCCCTACATGTTTTGTTTTCAGGTGAACTGATCATCACCATAGTGGACGTCAACCGCCACGCCCCCACATTCTCTTACCCAGTCTACGAAGAGTATTTAGTAGAGGAGCAGCCAATAGGAACCCTGCTCAATACTTACACAGCCACTGACAAGGAGACGCCCATCTCGGCGCTGGTCATCTCTCCGCCGAACCCTTACTTTAAGATCGACAATGTTACAGGTTAGTAACCGTTTGTCTTGGGCGATTTTCACACTGGCGCCGTATGCGGCGACGGTGTGCAAACGTGACAGCCGCTCGTACACCGGCGCCGCATGCGACTGCAGCAGTGTGAAAGACGCTGTAGATTTGTATTCATATTGTAACAAACTACAGTCCGTGAGCTCGAAATAAAAACCTTCGGGTTCTAGAAAGAGACGTCGGGTTCGGGTCCCATTCGGCGGTGACACACGAAAAAGCAGAACCACATCAACAGCTAGCGATACACGCACAGATATGTCCGCCGGATTTGTCCGTTGGATATGCCCGGCGGACAGATCCGTCCGTGTATGGCGCTATTCAGATGTGTCCGTGTCAAATTCGCGCCACCGTGTATGGCCGGGCATATCCGACAGACAAATCCGGCGGACACATCTGTGCGGGTATCCCTAGCTATACTCTGTACTTTTAGGTATTTAAAAAAACGTAAACAAACAGCAGCTGTCAAAAATGACAGATTCAGGGGTTTAGAACCTTTTTCGAGTGATATAATTATTACCTATGTTAATAACCTTAAATATTATAATTACGTATATTATTTAAAGTAATTAATGTACTATTGAAAGACATCTTACCCATAAGCACTGGTAGCCTGGTGGTAACTGTGGTAAGATGTCTTTCAATCCGGAAGATTGGAACCCCGACCGTACCACTGAGTTTATCAGTCGGTCTTTGACTTTGATGAAAAAAAACACCGTGAAGAAACCTGCATACATTTACAAAAAAAAAAGATAAACCGACTTCAAAAAGGATAAAATGAATCATTATAATTATTTATATGCGTTACCAACTGATATGTTTGAAGTCGGTGCCAAGCCAAATTTGGAAGAGTTAATACGAACGAGGCGATGTGTTCAGTGAATTGTTATTTTTACTACATAACTAATCTAATACGGTATGAATCGCACGTAGATATACATTCCTTTCGACCATGCGTTAACTGTAAGGCAAGTAGGTACAGAAAGTATAATCATGCGTCCTATGTTTGTTTGTTAACACATTGTTGGGACTATCCGTATGTCGAACGAAGCCCGTGGTTCGATTTGAATTATTTATCCTTCTTCATCTAAGGTTTAATCCGAAGTAAAAAGGAATTCAATTGATAGTTTATTTTTTCTATACTCACATGTACCATACACACGCCGTGTCAGTAAAAAGGTACGATATTCAAATTTTATATGGAAGGTCAATCTTACGCGTCTACATTTTTTTTCTATTTGCCGCCTTTTTCTGATTATTGACAAAGCAGACGTGTATCAGAATATATATATCGTTGTCGCTATTCATCAAAATAGGACTAGTAGTTTAGACATGAAAATGTAACACATGAAATCGCATTCACCTTTGCATTATTAGTACCGATGTTTTGTAATGTTCACACTTAAAGCTGATTTGACCGGTTTTGTAATTTGTGGCTTGGCACCGACTTCAAACATATCAGTTGGTAACGCATATAAATAATTATAATGATTCATTTTATCCTTTTTGAAGTCGGTTTATCTTTTTATTGTAAAAAGTTTTTATTTTTCCATTTTTATGGTTATATATTTATCAAAATTGGACAAAAAGTCTCGGAACAATCGGTAAAGATATATAAAAAACTTCATAATACACCCATTCTATCTAAGGAAGGGTCCACGTATCATATGTGGACTTCATCATTAGGTCCTCTCTATCAAAATTGGTGGTTTTCAAGAGGGAATGCTCGAGTTGCTTAAGAAAGCACCCAAATCAACATACATGTGCCTTTAAAAATTGAGGAGTTCTCTCAATTCTTCACGGATCCCATCATCAGAACAGCACCAGGTTAATGTGGGACCATCTTCGAAGTAGTTCCTATCAAACAAAAAAAAGGAATTGTCCAAATCGGACCACGGGTCTCGGAGTAATCGCTGAACATCCTACATAAAACAATCTTCATCATTATCACGAAAACAATCATCTTCATCAGGACCACTCCATCATATTGGCGGTTTTCGTGAGAAAATGCTTGAGTAGCTTAAGAAAACACTCAAATCACCATACACGTGCCTTTAAAAATTGAGGAGTTCCCTCAATTGCTCATGGATCCCATCATCAGAACAGCACCATATTAATATGGGACCACCTTGGATGTAGATCCTTTCAAACAAAAAAAGAATTACTCAAATCGGACCACGGGTCTCGGAGTAATCGGTGAACATACATAAAAAAAACACCAAACCGAATGCAGAACCTCCTTCCTCAATGGAATTGAAGTCGGTTAAAAAGTGACACAAGGTACGTGTTGCTACACTAAAAACGGTACTCTGTAATCTAGTCGTATTTTATCCTCATAACTATAACCTTGCGTTTTGCACATCTGCAAAATTGGGTGTTTTTTATGAGGCAATTTACTATAAAAAATTATGAATCATTTAATTTGATATAAATAATTGGGTAAATTTATATATGTGTATATATATCATAAAATCCAGCGTAACTACAGGTTGCTGAAATAGGATGGAACGAATCTGTAACCTGTTATTTTTTAAAATTAAAAATTTAACAGGAAACAAAACCTGCCCAATAAATTACCCTTTTAATGGTTTGTTTACGTTTTTTTAAATACCTAAAAGTACAGAGTATAGTATCTCCTGCACTTACCTGACCTGACTGCTTTGGACTCCGATATACCACTAAGTTAATTGTTGTAATGTAAGTTCTAAACTACGTATTTTCCAGGTGTAGTGAAATCCACGCAGCGTATAGACTACGAAACAGTACGGCTCATCAACTTCACGCTGGTTGCCTACGACTCCGGCGTACCACAGCGCTCCAGCACCGCACAAGTTATTGTACATGTAAGTGTCTACTGTAAGCTTTATTGAACCACAACTAACTACTTAGAAATATACTTATATTAAAACTAAATTAAAAACTAAATATTTCTAAAAACGGCCCCTGTGACATAGTGCCGAGGACGCTGGCAGCATTTCCTCGCTGAATCGCAATGCTAATGCGTTGAGCGAGGAAGCTGCCAGCTCGTTTGTCCCCTGTGACCTCAACCAGCCGTTTGGCTAGCTGTCGTTACAGCCCTTGTGCTGCTGGACCCCACGGATCTACTTCTGCTATTATTCATTTTAATCTCTATTACTAATGGTTAAAGGAAAAACTTTGGGATCATTATTTTACTCCCTGTATTACCATTACTGGCATCGAGCCGGGTTTGTTTCGAGTTTTCCTTCTCTGTTGCCATCTCTTCCGTCGTTCAGCAGGAGGACCACCTCAACATCATCGTCCTAGCACCTGAATAGGCATTTTACCACGGCTCCATTGAAATCCGCTCTGCAATCTTATTTGACGTAGGCAATATAGTTTTTACGAAAGCGAGTGCCTTCTGACCTCCTAACCCAGAGCAACTAGACCTTATTGGGGATATTATTATAGGGATTCCTCGCGATCTCTATTGTTATAATATTATATCTTTGTTTTCAGGTTGAGAACGCCAACGATGAAGAGCCAGTGTTCGCTGCGCCGCAGTACGACGCGAGCTTGCTGGAACATGCGCCGGCGCACACGAGCGTTGTCACCGTCAGCGCAGTGGATAAAGATGAAGGTAAGGGTAAATAATAGCTAACGTTCCTAGATCCACCAACGGAGTAGCAGCTGATGTTTACGAGTTTTCGAAACACCCACGGTGAAGACTAACACGCTTTTAAAAATCTACTGAGACCATAATAATTAATTTCCTCCTTTTTCAGGTGAATTCGGTCAGGTCCGCTACAGCCTCACCGGCGACCTCTCCAACCTGTTTTCAATCGACGAGCTATCAGGAGTAGTCACCGTGGCGGAAAGAGCCGATATCGACCGAGAAACCACGAGCGACATCTGGCTTCGAGCCGTGGCCAGCGACGGAGCGCCTCTTACCAAGCAGAAGAGTACCAGCGTGCCTGTAAGTACCATTAAAACCCTCGTTCATGCAAACCCTTTGACCGCTAAGCATCGGACGGAAAAATCGTGCTTTCAGCGCCAGCGCGCGCGCAAGGCAAACCGACTATATTTTGGACTTGATATCACTCGCTGGCGCTGAGGGTATCACTTTCCGTGCGCGTGATTTGACGTCTTTGGCGGTCAAAGGGTTAAATGATGGGTCTTTCTAACATAACAAAAGTTAAAATGACTGACAAATAGAGCATGTTCATTTCAACAAATGTTTATGAATTGACGGCGCGCGCGCCACAAGAAAAAAAATTCCCACTCACATTTGTCATTTTCGTAAAACACGTCTAAGCATGAAATAGTACATTACTACAGAGGCTGGGAAGTAGGGGGTTGCCGGCTGAGTTATATCGACGGCCGAGCGTAGCGAGGCCGGATAGTTACGAGGCTGGCAACCCCTTTTCACGCCGAGGTAAGTATAGTGCTTTTCTCAAACATGCAATGAAATAAATATAAAAAAATCCAAAAAAAAATTTTTTTTTCTCAAAAAAAATACAAAAAAAAATTCGAAAAGAAAAATTAAAAAAAAGGAAAAAAAAAACAAAAAAAAAATTTTTTTTTACAAAAAAAATTTTTGCTAAAAAAATATTTCAACAAAAAAGGAAAAAAAAATTTCAAAAAAATTTTTTCAAAAAAAAATTTCCAAAAAAAAAACAAAGAAAACTAATATTACAATTGATTATTGTTTTTTTTTAATATGCATTAAGTAGTGGCAGAATGTCAAATGAACCAAAAAGTAAATATCGCCTATAACCTTAAATGGCTGAATGCCATGATCCTGTGCCACAAACATATTATGTGGAATGGAAATTTAAAAAAAATTATTTCCCGGCTTCCGGCCGTCAATTTTATATGAAAATCGTTACCTGTTCTCTGGAGTTGATCCGCCCTAAACGTGATACTTTGAAGCCTATTATGACGCACATAACGAAGACATTTCATTGCATGTTTGAGAAAACATATTTTTTTTATAGACAACTATCGGAATGGACTTGTTTTAAATAAGCAAAGCGCGAACGTGCTCCCTAGTCTCCCACCCGTAAAATCAGGATTCAGTAGCTTTGCAAATTAAAGTTGCTATACCAACCTTAGAAGTTTTGCTGTTCTGCTTTCAGCTCCACATTAAAGTACTTGACATCAACGACCATGCCCCAGTCTTCGCCCAAAACGTGTACAAGAGCACCATCTCAGAGAATCTTCAACTGAACCCACCGGCTGCTATCCTGCAAGTGTCCGCTGAGGATAAAGATGAAGGGTTGAATGGGAAAGTGGAGTATGCGATTACAGAACAAAGTGTGCCTGGTAAGTTGTTTTAAACGTTTGTAGACCTTATCTAGTTGTAATAAGGTTCAGTTAACTGTCAAGTCGTGTACATGAGCACCATATCAGATAATCTTCAACTGAACCCACCGGCTGCTATCCTGCAAGTGTCCGCTGAGGACAAAGATGAGGGGCTGAATGGGAAAGTGGCGTATGCGATTACAGAACAAAGTGTGCATGGTAAGTTGTTTTAAACGTTTGTAGACCTTATCTAGTTGTAATAAGGTTCAGTTAACTGTCAAGTCGTGTACATGAGCACTATATCAGAGAATCTTCAACTGAACCCACCGGCTGCTATCCTGCAAGTATCCGCTGAGGACAAAGACGAAGGGCTGAATGGGAAAGTGGAGTATGCGATTACGGAGCAAAGTGCGCCTGGTAAGTTGTTTTTAAATATTTGTAGACCTTATCTAGTTGTAATACGGTTCAGTTAACTATCAAAGCGTGTATAAGAGCACCATATTAGACAATTTTCAACTGAACCCACCGGCTGCTATCCTGCAAGTGTCCGCTGAGGACAAAGATGAGGGGCTGAATGGGTAAGTGGAGTATGCGATTACGGAGCAAAGTGTGCCCCGTAAGTTATCCTAGAAGTGTCCGCTGAGGATGCTATAAAAAAAACCGGCGTTGGAGTTAATGTTAAAAGTGGTCACCCATAACTTAAATTAATTAAAAGGAGTTCCTCAATAGCAAATGCATCTGAAACTAGGTGAATTCCAGAAAACTTTATACTCCTATTATGATTCGGGTTCTTCCACTCAAGAAGAAAAACAAGAAATACAATTAGTTTTCAAAAGCGACTTTTTCTTCAGGAACCTTCTCCGTGGACCCAATAACCGGCATCATCTATCCAGCGCGCCCAGTTACCGGCAACACGACGTACCACCTGACCGTGTCGGGCACGGACCGGGCCGGCGCCGGTCTGGCCGCGTCGTCGAGGGTGGACATTACAGTGCTGAGCGTCAACAAGCACAGCCCTGAGTTCGTGCTGCCGCCGCCGGAACAGCGACAGCTGGAGATACCAGAGGTACGAGAAATGAAGGTTCACTGCTATGATACGCGCGTAGCGCTACGCCGTAGCCGATAACATGGGTTTCCCGCTATGTAGCGAAAATGCATCGTAGAGTTGTGACGACAACGTGTCGTCATTAGCAGTGAATGGGTTAACGCCTTTTGCAGTCCCCGTCGTATATATCGGAGCGCTCAAGGTGTTCACAAATATCTCAACGAGCTTCTGTCGTTAAGAAGCAAAAGCAGCTTTTACAGTCCCCTCCACATATTCTGTACATGTGCGATCCCTCAAGTTAAAGAGACCTCAGCTTACGAGTACATATGTCTTCGAAAATCAAAATCGAAAAGTACAAAAGGCGGACTTAATGCAATGGGGCATTCTCTACCATTCAATCTTGGGGCAAAGCAGAGAAATTGTCACCGGTGCTACTAATAGCAAAAAGAAAAATTAAAATAAAAACAATGTAACTTTATGCTTATGTCTATATTTACTTACTCTAATATTTCTAAATGCTTTTGGTTTTACGATCCTATTTTGATTTTCTAAACATCTCACTCAAAATGTTTGTATTTTAGAATGCAGCACAAGCCGACTACCTCATAACAACCATCAAAGCAATAGACGAGGACAGTGGGGAAAACGGTCGCGTCTCATACTACCTCAAAGTGGACAACCAGAGGGTCAGCGAGACTCCTGAGTTTAGCCTAGACAGGGATACTGGAGAGCTGAGGACTAAGACGTTCTTGGATAGGGAGCATCAGTCTGAGTATATGGTTAGTGTGTAATTAACAACACGAATTTACTAACTTTAAGTTTAGTAAGTTGGACTAAGTAAATAATTTATTATTTTGCACTGAATTTTTTATTACTTCTAAAGGGGTCTAAGAGACGCATAAGACGCCACAGACCTTAAGTTAAGACGTGTTAACATCTACGTTACATTTTGGTGCCGTGACCAGGATTTTTACTTTATTATGAATCCAACAAACCGATTATATGAAATTACGTATGGAGATAGTTTGTATAATATATAAAGGATGGAGGAGGAACTTACTACGGAGTGCGATAGATAATGCTACCCTAATTTCGATTTCTCAGTAGACGAGCTAGCACAACTTAATGCTCTATAAATTGGTTTAAAAGTAGCATTGTTTATTTTTTCTTTGGTGACGAAAAGCCATGTTGATATTTTCGCTGCAAGAAACACTCTAGGTGGGATCATCTTGTACGGGATTGAGGGAGCTTGGCATCCAAAGTGTTAAAAAATACCTATGGTCTTTCCAGTTGGCGATAGCCGCGGTGGACAATGGAACGCCAGCTCAGTTCGAAAGCCTCATGATCCTGACGGTAGTGTTAGCTGATGATGATGATAACACTCCACGGTTCTCGTCTCCCAACCATCATTTTAGTGTTAAGGAGAACGCGCCGGCTGGAGTTATTGTGGGTAAGAAAAGGCTTTAAATTTCGTGATTTCTCGGTTTATAATTCTTTCTTACTATTTTTATCTAGATTTTAAAGTAATTTTTCCTCCGCGGGACAGGCATTGCCTAGTGTGGAGGTCAGCAAAAACCCCTATATCTTATTGATCAATAAACGATTTTCATATTTTTTTCTCATTCATATTAGGAATATAATAAAGGCCATTTATGTGATAAATATATATTTTCTTTTCTACTGGCCTGCACACAGCATGGCTGGTTTCTGTCGATTATAAGTGGTTGCTAAAATACAACACAAATCAAAATTAATTCTTGTTTTATAGGCACTGTAAAAGCAGTTGACAGTGACTCTGGAGACAATGGGAAGGTGTACTACCATATACTTGAGGGCAACCAGGACGGTGCCTTTACACTTGACAGGACGAAAGGCGTCATTCGAGCTAACATTAGTTTTGACAGGTGAGGATTCAATTATGTTGTAATTACTCCAACATGGATCTGATGATGGAAATATAAAGTGTCTTTAAGAATTTCTTGACGAAAAACGAAACAAAATTAAATTTGTGCTTATTACGAAGTTTTCGAACATTTATTTATAGACGAGTAAATGACAGGCACAAAAAAGCATGTACAGTCAGAAAAAAAACGTTTCTACACAATATTTTTGTTCCTATTTCAGAGAGAAGCAAGCCGAATACTCTCTTACGATATACGCAAGCAACAACCCGATACTAGAACGCGCTGCCGCGGATTTCAACTCAGTAGACAACAGTACGGAGGGCCAGGAGACCAGCGTTACCACTGTGAAGGTCAAGATTCTGGATGAAAACGACAACGAGCCTAGGTTCCCAGAGAAAATATACTACGCTGGTAAGTTAGTTGCCCGGAGAAGAAATAAAGTGAAACGAACCTTATACCTTTGAAATAAAGTTCAAATAATGGTGGGGAATATATTCACTCTGCCTTATAAAGTTTTGATGACGGCGATGAGTAAATCGAGGGTAGAAGACGTGTAGGGAAGAGCCTATGCGCTAAATTGGCTGGATCCGCGCCGTGCCAAATATTTCATTGCCGAAGTGGTTCATCTTCTAGAGAACAGGAATATTATGGCAAAACATTATACGAGAGAAACCAATTACTATCGGACACAGGAGTATCCTCTGGAAGATCTCAAACTTTTATGTACATGTTGTATCTCAACTCAATTGTAAAACCTAATAAATTGTTTGTATTACCTATTTTGACGGCCTCCTAGCCTAGTTGGTAGTGACCCTGCCTATGAAGCAGGAGGTCCCGGGTTCGAATCCTGGTCAGGGCAGTTATTTGTGTATTTATCACAGATATTTGTTCCTGAGTTATGGATGTTGTCTATGTATTTAAGTATTTATCTATATCTATCTATTATATATATCGTCGCCTAGTACCCGCAACACAAGCCTTATTGAGCTTACTGTGGGACTAGGTTGATTTGTGTAAGATTGTCCTAATATTTATTATTTATTTTATTTATTTATTTATATATCTTAGTGAACCACGTCGCCATTATTATATCGAGGCAAGGAGGAGGTAGTGATAAATTACAATTCTTTGACCATCCGATATCGATTTTGTTGGGTTCGATACTCTAATTCAATTAATTTAAGGAGCTGAAATCAGGAACTGAATTCTCCACGTCATTGTGCACCTTAAAATAACCCATTTTGTATATTTTATAGCTATAAAACACACAGCGCGGGTCAACGAGGCTATTCTATCCGTCGCCGCTGAAGATCCGGATCTAGAAGAGAATGGAACTTTGGTGTACATGGTAGCTGCTTCTAACTTGTACAAGTTTGGTGCGTCGAAGTCGAGTGGAAGCGTCGTGCCGTCTCCCTTCAACGTCACGCAGGAAGGTGAGATAATACAGACTACTTCATTAACCTTAGTCTCGTTCAAATCGATCATCAGATTAATTTAACTACACGGAAAAAAAGCTTCCGGGATATTCTCAATCCAAGACATTATTATTATCTTGGAAATATTTCCTCGTGACAAGTATTTTTATTTCCTGCGCGAAAAATATGATTCTTCACTTAATAAAACCACGTTTTCTTAAAATAGCAATACAAAAATGTATTGTTTCAAGAGTATATATTGAGTAAATAAGAGAGATTGTACTTTAATCAAACAAGTATTATCTGAGGTAAAAGAAAACTAGAAAATCTGTAAGAATATATTCGCTTCGTTATATTTAAAACTTTATTTTATTTTCGTTAAAGGAAATATTTTCAACGTAATAAAATAATATCTTAGATTGAGAATATTCCGGAAGATTTTTTTTCCGTGTACTATCCGACGAATCCAGCCAGGGTCACATGGATTGTGCCCAACATTGGTTTTCTTTCATCTAAACTGTTATGCCCTAAAGACCCTTATATCTTGCAGGAGTGCTAATGACAGCTGGTTATATGGCGGAGTACAATCAGGACCGATTTGTACTGGACATAATTGCGCGCGAGTTGGCGCCGCCACACAGAGAAGCCAAGGCGCAAGTCTACGTAAGTATAGAAATTACTTAAGGAAGACACTTTTTTCTATTGTGTTACATGGTGGGGGAAGATAAATAATATACCTGTTTTTATTTGGTAAATTTCTCAGTCTAAGAGTCCCACGATTTTTAAATATTATTATCTGAAAATTAATAAAATACTGTTATCGGATTTTTATAACATGCTATTTTGAAATGCTTCCAGATATGGATAACGGACCGGTCATCCCTCATCCGCATGGTGGTGTCCCGCGGCTGCGCGCGGCCCTCGGCCGGCGTGCGGCGCCGCCTCGCGGCTGCCAGCGGGGCCCTGCTGGTGCCCGCCAGGAGGCTGCACCTGGTGCACGCTGACAGACTCTACGATGATTGGTGAGTCATTATGAACCAGGAACATAAGTGGACCCAATGTAGAGCCCTGTGGCACATCCAATACTATTCCGTGTTATATGCTGTCTAATGCTTTAAGAAGATCACAATATTCACAAATTCAGCAATGACTAATTGTACTAACAATAAGCTATTTGTAAATTCTCTACTGCTGGTAGTGTGTCTCGCGCGTGTGTAAAAAGAAGCGATACAAAATAAATAATTCGTGCAAAAAAAAACGCAAACGGACCCAATATAGAATACAGTGATACTCTCTAATCTTACTACACTTCTGATATACTAAGTTTTTTTATTGTATCATAAGATTCATAAGTCGAACAGCAATGTAACAATTTAAAAACGAACGTTGCACTTTCATTGCAATCAAATGCTTTAACGAAATCAATTTCAATGCATTTTTCCAGGTGTGAAGTCCACCTCTTACCAGTAGATCCTACCTCATACCAGATCCTACCAGTCGAAAGGGTCTTGGAAACTGTAGACTCCAAATACGACGAGCTCAAGGACGTGTATCAGGAGTACGGAGTTGAGACACTCACAGCGGCCAGTGCCACTGCTAAAGGTAACAAACCTCAGATAGACATTGCAGGGTCATCATCATTATAAGGGCTTTGCCATTCGTCTTTTTCTGAAGCCAGTCTTTCATTTCAAGCATATACGTTACTTGAAACCCTTGGTTTTTCCATGCGTCTTGCTCAGATCACACACGGCTTACAGACCTATTTGTGAGATCGACACGTAGAATACACGCAGTGTATAGTGTATTCTACGTCTAGTTGTATAGGACGCGGTCCTTAAAGACTTGGGGCCTTAGCCAATATGACGATCGTTTGTGGAAAATGAAAAGAAACGTTATTGGTCTCTCTATCACTCTTCCATTTTAGTTCAATAGAGAGACAGATAGCGTTTCGATTCGTTTCCTACAAACTATAGTCAATTTGGCTAAGCCCCCTGATAAAGTTAAGAATAGGCACTAAGGTTTCTAAGCTCCTCTCATGTCTATTCCGATGACTTGTAAACAACGCCACCAAATATTTTTTTCAGCGCCTGACAGCTTTGACCCAGCACTGGCAGCGCTCATAGCTCTACTGATAGTGCTTTTCACTGGCATCGTCACTTTCATCGTCGTCTGCGCTTGCCTAAAACATTGGTAAGTAATTAACTTGTAACGGTACTATAAATCTATTGCTTAGAAAGCTTTCTTCTTTGCAAGCGAATGTTTTGTTTTACAAATACTAATTGCTAGTAGATACTTACATATTTTTAGAATATTGTTATGAAACCCTAATTTTTTCAAAGACTTTCATTGATAATTTCTTCCAGGGTAATTCCCCCACCATCGCTTCAATCCAGCAAGGGCGACAGTCTCGCTCGAAGACGGATATTGGAAGAACTCAGCACCACTGAGAACCCTCTGTGGTTGGAGACCAAACTGCGACCATATGAGGAGCAGGAGCTGACCATGAACGTGTTTGGAGACCAGGTGGAACAGGGCAACTTAGAACCTCCACCGGTGAGTTCATGATATATCCATAATGCAATTTTAGATTAAAGATGTTTATTTTCACATAAGCTTACAGTACAAATAAGAACGATATCGCTTAAGTGGTAACTCTCTCTCTCTCTCTCTCTCTCTCTCTCTCTCCTTAGCATGATTATTCCCATCTGATTGTGGGGTCTGCTTTTCTCGTTTTTTCTCTCCACTTCGCGCGATCGGACGTGTCGTCTACTGAAACCTCGCAGGCTTGGTGAATCATGAAAGGCTAAAAATCTACATTGGGATGATTTATAGTCAATCTGTTCAAGTGGGACCGTTGCTACCCTAGCACGTACGCACCTAGGTCTATATTGTGTACACTATATAAATGGTGGTGGCGCTATGGCGTGATGTAGGGGATATTACTGCAATGTTCTGCCGCCAGAGTGCAGCACTAGCATATCGGTGAACCACAGAGTTTTTAATACATACTAGGCTTAAACAGTTTTTTGAAAGTTTTCATAGATAACGGCCTCCATAGCCCAGTTGGTAGTGACCCTGCCTACGAAGCAGGAGGTCCCGGGTTCGAATCCTGGTAAGGGCATTTATTTGTGTGCTAATCTCAAATATTTGTTCCTGAGTTATGGATGTTTTCTATGTATATAAGTATGTATTTATCTATCTAAGTATGTATATCGTCGCCTAGCACCCATAGTACAAGCTTTGCTTAGTTTGGGGTTAGGTTGATTTGTGTAAGATTGTCCCCAAATATTTATATTTATTTTTTATTTTTATAATTTATAACGAATAAATATGTCATTCATGCACCAAGACGGTTTGTTTGGTTTATCGTGAAACGAAAAAATCTAAATTTTGACATCGGCCTCTCTATCGTTCAAATATGTAAGAGTGACAGAGAACCAGGTAACGAAATTTTTATTTTCGTGTTTCGTGATATGCCCTCTTTTTGTGCTAGTGCCGCCCTCTACGCAGAGTTTCGCGTAATATTCCCTATTAAAATCAATTAAGAATATAGACTGATACGGCCCTTTAAATGAAACTACTCGATCGGTCTTTTAGATCGGACTGTTGTGAAGCCAGATTAAGGGCTATACCTATTTTTTACTTTTTACTCTACAGCTCCCTCTATAATTTTAGCGCTTCTCCTAGTTGTAACACCCAGGTACAGCTTCGCCGTCATCATACTTTAAAATAAACATTTTTAAACACTGTTAACAGACGGACAACACTTACGCAACGATACAAGGCAGCCGCGCCACGGAGCGGTTCGGAGACTACGCCACGCTCGGCGGGGAGTCGCCCACGCCGCTCGAGGCTGCCCTAGGGTTCCAGGTACAGTACAAATCTAACACCTAACGCTTATAAATTGCAATATTCGGGTGCAAATGAAATATACAAACAGTAGTACATTGCATAGCTAAGGGCGGTAAAATAAAGAGGGGCTCAGATCGCTGGTATTTGTGGGCCGAACGGAAGGTGATAAGTAGATAATTTTACGTCTTCTTCTGGGTGTGAAGTGAGATTTGCCGCTGCGCTCTAGGGTGGTAAATCTCACGTAGCGCCCAGTGTGACGTAAAGTGAATTACGTTGTACTGTGGCTTTTAATCGATTTCATGATAACAATTTCGGTTTAAATTTATTACAGGGCAGCACATTCAAACCGCCTACCCCGGACACGCCAGAGCCTCCGCCGCGGCCCACGGCAGGCCTAGGCCCGCTATGATGGTAACTATACATTACATTGTTTACTTATGGTTATGGCTAAGAATGTCTACTCTTGTGAAAAGTCTACTCACCCAGCAACAAGCCGTGTGTATCCGTGAATAGCCTGGCAAACCAGTAACTGCAATAATATTAGTAGCTATAGTACTAGACTATAGGTACTAGCGTAAGAAAGGGACAGTATAATTTTCTCTGTCTATGTTTGAAGTGAGATAGCTCATGGCCAAATACATAATATCTATGCTATTTTAAACTTAGAAAAATATTATTTCCATTCATTATTTTGTCCGCTTGCCATTCTTGTCATTGCAAAAAGCTAATTCTGTACAATTAAATTGGCTGCACATACTACACCGAGATAGATAGATTTTACTTTGTCAAGTTCAATAATAACATTTTGTTTTTTTTTTTTTTTTCAGATGGATGTCAAATCTTGCTATAGGTAGTTTAGTAATTAAATTAATCCTTAAGATATATGTAAATAGAGTCTCAAATGTACTGCATGTTGGCAATGTATTATATTCCTATTCATTCCATTAAAACTCATTTTTATTAAGACTGCGAATGCTTTGTTACCAATTTTATTATTTGCTTCAATTTATAATACATTGTCAACGTCCATTCATACAAATATGTTGATATACTTACTTTCAGAAATTATGATGATCTGTTTTTTATGTTTTATTCGTAAACTAAATTTGTTAGCGTATTATAGTTTCAAATTGGTGTTTTTAAATATGAAATGTATCAAATTTTAGTATCCATACAAAAACATACAAAAACTATACAAGTGTAACAAAAATACTAGTGATCCTTTAAAAGGCATTATTGGTATCGTATTCTAATTACAAAAAAGTAAAAAAAAATCACGTGAAAAAAAAAATGGTTTAGTATAGAGGGTCAGCCAGCTGGGACCACCTGTCCCATAGAAAATAAAAAAATTTTTAAGCTTCCTAAAATTTTTTCTCCTACTTTTTCTTAGTCGTATTACGATACCAATTATGCCCTTAAACGGATCACCAGTATTTCTGTTACACCCTTTATAACTAGACAATATTTTTAGGTATTGCGTATTGGTGTAAATTTTAATAAGAACTGTAACATTCCTCAAGTATTCTCGATAAAAATTGAGATTATATAAAGACAATTAAATTGCCTGTAGTAGGTATTTTAGGAGTCAATAGAAAAGTCAAATAATGTCCTTAAGCACTTAAACAAAATGTCAGTGAAAATTAATTTGTTTAATAATATTTTGTCATGTCAACATTAATATATTGTGTACCTATTCTACTAGATGTGACATCGAGCTAGAACAAATTTTGTGCGCCATGCTTGGCGGTTGACAGCTGTTGACTGAATGAAATAATAGTAACAATTTGTAGTGATTGTTGTCACTACAACTTCTGGGTCAAATAATTTCTTAGGGATGTCATTGCCTGTTACTCAATGTGTGTCAAGTGTAGTTTTGTTTTTGCCGACGCAGCCATATTTGTTTAAGTACCTTATTTTATTTTTCTATTGACGCCGAATTTAGGTTAAGTTTACGTAATTCGGACATCACAATTAGGTAGATATCATGACCATAAACAAGTTTTTACGTGAAAAAAAAATGTACAGCTCAAAAACAATAATTAAGTAGCCCATTAAATGATCATCACGACACGTAAATACTGTATTCACGGGCTTGAATATTTTTATTGATATTAACGAGGAACCCTATACGTAGTTTAATGTAGGTATTTATTTGCTTTATCTTAGCCAATTAGATTCGTTTTGTGATTGTATTATGTATTTTGAACTTAACTTACCTTTGCGTTGTTTTACTTTTGTATTTATTTCGATTTCGACAGCTGTGTTATTATATCTATTGTAACTGCTTTTACCATTTTCAATGCCATAATTTTGTTTTATATTCGTGTACAAATAGTGTACAAAAAAACTTTTAAAATTAAGTTACTTACGTTTAAAATTGTTTTGGAAGTTTAACGTGTCAAAAAGTCGTTTGTAATCTCATATTTTATATTTTAAACATTAGTATTACGTATTTTAGATAGATAAAAGTCATTTCTAGGTCTGTATATGTAAATACTGAAATATTTTTATACCTAAAAGTATTATTTAACAACGAAAAATAAAAGAGCTCTTTTTCAAATTTAACTTTTTTTTTTGCTTACGATACGTACCATACTTTTCAATTATTATAACGGATCAAATGATCACACAAAGAACGTGTTGTTATATTATTTATTACAAAAATATTTTACATTACAATAAAATATGAAACAATAATTACGTACATATAAAATATATTAATAAAACAACAAATTGTACTAGTAGGTACTTTTAAACTTAAGAATTACAAAAAAATATTGTATTCGGAAAAATCTTTGCTATAAAAGGTCAAACCTAGAATATTATAATTACCTCCTTCTTACTTTTAGTAGAGAGCTAACCGAAAATAAACACAAATATTGAAACAAAAAACTTATCTCTACTTTTTTTTTCAAATCAATCAAATTGATAATATAAACCTACAAAATTTAGATAAGTATTACAAAACTTTTTCCGAATATAACTCTCCTTCAGCTATCACAGTGCTCCTAAGTACGTTTTCTAAGGTAAGTTAATTTAGGTAACATTTCACTACACTAGAAAAGCACATGAAATAGCATGCGAAATAGCATGTGAAATGTCATGCTAACCACACAAACCTTGGCTTGTCATCATCAGTACAACCATATTTATGTACACTTGATATTCGATTGTAACCCTAAAACCAACTTTATCCTTATAAGTAAAAAATGGAACTCAAAAATGTAGTTTTGCCATTGAACTCATCACAATCAGCACGCAATTGTGATAGGTACAGAAAAAGGATCCTATAATGTGACCCCTGTTACGGAATATAGCCGAGCAAACGTTGATCGATTGTAATTAGGTATCAGTATCATATGACTTCAATAGGATTGGCCTATAATTTTTGGTACTGACTTTCATTGAAGTTATTCATATTTTAAATTATAAGAATAAAGCAGATTTGGTCGAGATTAATCAATAAAGATTTAAAATGAAATAACGATAACTTTCAGCTTCTTAGTACATAATTTAGTTAATAATAAGTTAAAAGTCTTATACTAACGTTGACTCGAGAATGCAAGTTTCAAATAAAGAAACTCGAGTCGCTTATTTTCAAATCAAAAAGCATTTAACATAAAAAATCGGGCAGTTATTATGGTCACGTGTTCTTTCGTGACAGTATGAAAAGCTTGTAAGTTCAACTCGGCGAAGAGCGTCAGTCGGCGAAGACCGTCAGTCAAAGAATTACTGCTAATTCTGCATAGCTTTGTTACGCGTTAACGTCTTATATGTAAATCGATGAACACCGGTAGCATGCACGAAAAAGTGTAACATTCTGAGGTGTCACGTTGTGGACGGATCTCCATGGTAACGCTGTGGACAGATGTTCATGGTAACGTTACGGCCACGTTTTCTTATGACGTTATCACGCAAAATTATCGTCCGTAAACCGACTTTACAGACAACAATAAAAAAAATTACGATATGGTACCTAAAACTGTTCTAGAACAGTTTTTTAGTTATACGATCTTCGTTTACTGACAGTCTTCGCCGTGTTGACCTTAAAGTGCAACACCTTCCAAATGTTATACATATTTTTAATGATAAAAAACGCGACTATAATATGCCCGCAAATTACACCTACAAATAAAATTTAGACCTATCAGCTCAAACATTATGGCACTTAAGAATTAAACAAAAACGTGTACTTTGAATTACGTGGAGAAAAGATTTGACTATTGACTTAAAAAAATAATCATTAGCAGGATAACTTAGGTAGGTATTTGCAACTTTCTTCACCTGTTTTAAACTATGTACATAAGGCCCAGTTTTCTTTTTATTTTTAACACAAGTAACATTATATAAGACTAGCCCGAGAATAAATAGTGGGCTGCTGTATTTAATTATAATTAGGTATCCTAAAAAATCAATTTAGGATTTAACTGCTGATACCTAATACTGTTAACTTCCAGTTGTTGTTATTTTTAAAAAGGTCAACTGTAGATCTTTTTTAATCGGATCGTGATGATAATTTTACTTAACTAATAGTACTTTTATCAGTCACTTTTCGGAGAAGCAAAACATCGTTAAGAAAGCGGACCTAATCCCGATAAGGCCTAGTTCCCCATCTGGGTTGGAGAAGCCAAGAAATAACGTCGTGTCGTATCAGGCTGTCAAGGGGAACACATAACAGACATGGGTGGAAATTGCTCCACCGATGGGAGCCCGGCTAGATAAATGATGAAGAAGGATTTTTACGATAGAAATTCTACGACTTGATACACTTTTCTAGCGCCTCCCCGGCGTCGGCGGCCCTGGCTCTCGTATGCTTGCGCACATGATTCAGTTTCCGCGTCGCGTGCGCAACTAGATCCTTGTAGGCGTGCCGCGAGTGAAGGATGTCGTCGCGCACGCGGTTGATCTCTTGCTGGGCGAGGCTGCGCCAGCGCTTCATGCGTGACATCGTCTGTAAGAGAAGGAAAGAAGCTTAAAGGTTTTATCAACCGACTTCAAGATTTCGAAGGAGGAGGTAATCAATTCGTCGGGATTTTTGTTTTTTTTTTATCTGTGTTCACCGATTATTCGAAGACGGCTTACCCGATTTGAAAAATTATATTTTCTTTGAGTGAGTATACTTCACAGTTGGTAACATTGTCATCAGGTCCAGATCTGATGATGGGATCCTGGAGAAATCGAGGGAACTCTTCAACTATTAAAGGCACACCTATAGTGATTTCACTATTTCTTACAGCAACTCGGCCACATCCTCTAGGAATAGCGGATCCTAAGTGAAGTCAGTTCTTTTTTTTAATTAAAATTATTTAGGTATAAGATCTTGTTTTTCATCGTTGCGTCATGAGTGTCATGACTGAGGATCGTGACTGATTGTGATGTGCCTCCATGTGACGCTTTGCATGGTATTCACTGACCTTATGGTATTCAATATATAGTCAATAAAAGAACAGCAAATAATTACCTCGCACGCCGTCCCGCAGTCTAGAAACATCTTGTCACATTTCTTGATATAGTCGTCACTCTGAAATAAAACAAATGACTAATTATAACCGTATTTAATGCACGTCAAATAAATGACATAAATGCGCGTTGCTGTCATACTCTCGCCAATGTCTATGCTCGCCAATAGCTCACCAAACGAAGACGACTGGCATGATAGGAGAAATAATTCCTGTATAGCTGAATTTTGGTGTAAGTAGTTGTAGATAAAGGTGTCTTACTTACACAACATACTAAAAGTACCGGTGGATAGGGGCGCCGCTAACGGAGAGGAGAGGGTGTTACTGTAAAGGCCCGCTTTTTGGTTTTTTCGTAACGGGGGCTCATACGAAAAAATGATTTTTTACTTAATCTATCCATATGTTATACGCGACAAAAAAGATTCATTACGCTTTTTGCTGTGATCAATGTTTAATGAGATATCGAGGAAATACGATAAACATTTTTTTTAACTTTCGGAGCATTTTTTTAAAGTATTAGTTATATCGAAAAATTGTTGTGAAATACCCTTATTTTTTTAAAAGACCTATTCAACGATACCTCATACATTGGGATTGGAGTAAAAATACAAATGTACCCCCACTCTATGTGTATAAAATAATATTTTAAAACAAAAAAGCGTAAATAGTGTTTTTTGTCAAAATTTACATGTGGATGAATTCAGTAAAAGATTTTTTTTTCGTATGAGCCACCGTTACTGAGATATTTATGAAAAACCAAAAAAGAGACCTTTACACTGCCTTCTCTCCGTTAGCGAGAGTAGGGATGACTGAGGGGTGAGGTGGTTTTTATAAGCTACGGCTACAAAAATAATACATTCTTGTTACAAATTAAGCTGTTGTTAGTTTTATTATGCAAAGGTTTCGATCTAATAATTTTCATAACTCGTTTCGATTTAGTATGAAATCACATTTTTTGTATATCCTAAAAATTATGAATGGAACTACAAAAAATCATTGACAAATTAAAATTCATACATCCGAAACACTTGTTTCGTATATAAATCAAACTAAACCCCCAATCAAAATAAGCTTTTATCCAGGTTTGAACTTCGACTTGGTCCCTACTCACCCCATTTTACGGTATTTAGTGAGGCCGACTTTTTAATCTTTTTTCTATTATTTTGAATTAGGTATATGATAGTTCCTAGGTACAAAATAATGCCCATAATTTAGCAAACATGTTTGTTGGTTTTTTTTTGTGCAGGTAATATTTTTATATCTGCTGCTGAGTGAGGAGTTACCTTGTTGAGATGCATTCGGAACACCACCATATGACCCAGCAGGAACTTATGATGGTTGTCGGCACTGAACGTCGCTGCGCGGCGCGCGTCTCGCACCGCCTCTGCTACGCTTAGGTCGAATTTTGAAGTGCAATGTTCTGGCTGGAATTAAAAAATTAGCTTAAGTATATGACTGCATTTCAGACAGACGCCATAATCCTTAGGCTACCCGGGTTATGACGGTAGCGGTTGAAGGAAACAATTTTTTTACTTGATTCAATGAGTTCAATAGCTAGGGAAATGTGGGTAAGATCGTAATAGAGGTAAGATCGTCTAGTCAGGCTATAACTCTTGTGTGTTGTAGATGTACAGTCACCAGCATAAATATATGACTGTGAGCAGCCCTGCAAAAATATCTGATTCCCCATTGAGGGCAAAATTATATGACGACAATTACACGGTAAAAATATGTGATGCTTTGTGGCCGGCATAAACATCGTTTTGCATCGATCAGCATAAATATCGGATCAGTCCGCTTAAAAATATCTGATTACCTACTAAAAGCAAAATTATGTGACTACTGTCACCGTTATAAATATCTAACCACTATGAAAGCTTTATTATCGGACTAGCAGTCGGCCGCATAAATATCTGACATAATAACGAAATCAAAATTATGTTATCCGTATACAAAAACAACCTTATCTGGCTGGTATAAAGCAGTAAATGGTATGATTGATCATTCATCATGACGTTTAATTGATGTGATCTAACGTGAATAACCTTCTTACTACTATCCTAGTCTAACTTTGAAAAAGAAACATTAATACGTCAATATGGCATGTCACATTAGAAATAAATAAGTCTAATTATTATTTTGCAGAGATTGATAATAATTACATTAATTCAATGCCATGAATTTGACTAGTGTGTTATTGAATCTACGAGCAATTGAAGCATAGGATTATTTAACTGCACCAATATATAGACCGATCCATTAAATAATTAATGCATTGACAGATTATGTGAGTTGTTTCTTGTTTACTTACAATATTAGGTACTACGTAATCAATAGGTTCTACCGACTTATTAATGCATTTGTAATTTTATGTTGTTTTTAGAGAAATACTGTGAAATCATGGATTACTTGCGGAAGTTGCAAAATCGACCATCTTAAAAATTTTGGCCGTATTCGCGAAAATACAGCTTTATTCAGGATATCGTCTGGAGAGCCCGGAATGGTCGAGTGTATAATGCTGAAGATAAATAGTGCAAAATAAAATAATTGAATATTTACCGTGTTTTATTGCATGTTACAAGGCAGCTGTCAGACAACAAGCGTCAAGCAGGCAACTAGCAATGAGCCTATAAACCTTGTAGTACTTACAGGTAAAGTAAGACTAGATATGCCATTTTGACGGCAAAATTTGTACCACATCAATGAAACTTTGCTTTATAACTTTATCTTGGCACTAGGAATAAGGATCTGCCGAGTCCTATCAAAATTTATGCGTACTACCCCCGCCCGAATGGAATGGGCAGGGGGCAACATTTGAAAATTACAAAATTTCCAAACTTGGTAAGTAATAGTACATTACACAACTAGGGTGGTAAAACAAAGGCTTTCTTTATTACCTCCCGTGTTGTGTACATCGTTTTATGTCTACATTTGGCCAGAAAGCGTCTTTTTCCGTACGCGCAGCGTGCGGAAAAAGCCACTTTATGGCCAGGTGTGGCATAAAATATCATTTTCAATGTATTTTTTACTCTGAACCGAATGAGACGATTCTCATACTTATAAGATCAATACTTTGCGATATATGAAGGGTTTTCGTCGGGTGAGAATACGTTTGTGCCATACGCCACTTCATTCGTTTGCAGGAGAGCGATAAGAAGCAAAAAAATACTTTTTGAAAAGTTTTACATTTAGGAAATATTTAACTTATTTATCAATTGGACACATATGTTTATTATTTATAATACCATACAAATATTTTAAATATAGTGATAATGATGAGTAAATGTTTAACGTACAATGTATGACATGACATATAAAAGTGTTGGATATGTCACACTTTCGTGATAGTTTTCAGTTAACAGAGTGTAATTATCCTATAGTAAAATGCGGATATGGCATAACATTGTTGAAAAATATCTTTTTTCAAAAACCGATTAGCGTCAGGTATTCCATATTTTATTGTTATTTTAGTAATGGTTTTGCTCAAAAATGGATATGGCACGTATTGTCAGCCGTGGGGGTTGGACGCATACATTTTCGAAGTGCCAAGATAAAGGTATAAAGAAAAGTTCAATTGATATTTGATATACATATTTTGCCTCTAAAATATGCTATTTTCCTGTACTATTGGTTTCGCATACGAATCGTAGGAATAAACCATTTTCAAATTGCATATTCCTTCCTAGGGGGCCTGTGCCCACGTATTAATTAATCTTATAGCACACGGAAACAAAATCTAAGATATATTTTTTATTGCTTTGAGCCTATAGGATTATTTTAGATAAGCATACGTATTTTTTTGAAGTGAAAACTACTTTAGCCGCGTTGGGCACTTTCTAGTAGGGGGAAATCTTATGAGTTCACGTCATCGACACCGTCACGAAAACAAAAACGCATCACAAGATTTTCCTTGGGTTGGAAGGCTCGTTCGATAGTTAAACTTATAACCATTCAAATAAAGTTTAATTTTGTGAGTAGTATTTTTCTCTTATCGTCGCTGCGCGTGCAAAAGTCGCCATGTGTTTTTAACCCACTTTACAGGAGACACAAAAAACAATTTTTTTCGATACTGCTTTCACATAAGTACATGAATATTTTTTTGGTAAAAATAAGCACTCTTTTACATACTTTATGTTTGACGTGGAAAAATAATCGTGTTTAAATAAATCAAAATAAATACATGTTAATAAATCTGGCACATAGCGATTTTTGTTTGAGTCATAATAATCTCTATGTGTCTTGCCATCACATAGCTATATTAAATTATTTAGGAGCGCTTTCAATTTGTATGCGTTATTGTCACATAGTTATTTTATGACATGATATTAGGTATATAAAAAACCTGAAAGTTATGGTTAGACAAATAGTTATAATGAAAAATCAGTAAGTAAGATCAATCTCCGGATTTTCTTGTTACTTTCATTGCCTATCTCTTTCGATAATTAGGTATCCGTAGCTAAAAGGTATTTTTTTTATCAAATAGAAACATCTCCTTCCAGATACGTTTTCAATACGTTCTGGCCTGGCAAATAATAATTAAATCCGAAAGACTTTTAGTTTACACGTACGAAAGGATTTTTTCGCCGTAATATATATGTTTCGTACCTACTTGAATCACTCTATTGAATTATTATTTGAACAGCATTATTCAACATTTCTAGAAACGGTCAAGCCATAAAGGCTAACGTCAAACCCTTCTGGTATCCTTTCTGCCTTTTCGCCGAAAGTTGTATTACCGAATTTTACTTGCCAACCAACTTTTCGCAGAAGTTACCTACTAGGTTGGGTTAGGTTAGTTGGATTATGTAAAGTTGGGAAATGAAATTCGGCCAAATAAAACTTCTGCGAAAAGTTGGTTGGCAACTGAAATTCGGCAATATAATTTTCGACGAAAAGGCAGAAAACCCTTCCTACTCTTTCGAGGAGGCAGAGACGTTCTACGCACTATCAGGAAATATGAACTCAGACCAAACCCGGCTTAAGCATAGGTATATACTTTTCAACTCAAAAATATACAGGCACGAGACAACTAAACATTGTTTGGGAGGTCGATTGATTGTCTGAGTAGTATGCCCAACTTTAAAAACATGCAATAAATAATTATGCATTGTTTGGGAGGGTTGTCGACTGGATTATCACCTTCGCTCCCAAATATCAAGGGCATAACGGAGACAGATCCCTGAAAATAATATCACACTGCCTTGATACAAAACAGAAAGTGGCGGCAACAAATAACATCATTTTTCGGATCACATCTACATACCCTCAGCACTACCGCACTTGCGTCAAGGTTCTCGGTTGCAGGGTATACGTACCCAGTAAAAAGAATTCTGCACACGTGAATTAGATAGATACTGCTCTCAACGAAGCCTGTAGACTAATCACCGGATGCCTTAAACTTACCAAATGCGATCATGATTACCATATGAGCGGAATAGCTCCTCCTCACATACATAAGGACTTGACACAACTGCAGAACGCGAAAAGAAACGGCGGGATTCTCGACATCCAACGGTGGCGTAGAAGTCAGCTGTAAACAGACAAAGCTCAAGAGTTGGCCGATCAAAAGGCAATCTTCTTAAATAGGGAATCAGCCTGGAACACAGAGATGCAAAATGCGAATGTGGCGACCTACAAACAACGCAACATAGTGATGCAGTGTTCCCTCTATCCAAGTATGTGTACTATAGAAGACTTCATGTAAGCTACATCCCGGAGATAAGAGGTGGCAAACCATTTAACCATAATTGGTAAAAAATAATTAGGCTTAAAGTTTTGATCCCGTCATAAGAAAAGAAGAAGAATAACTATTTAGTGTATGGTTTGGATAAATAAGTTCACGAAAATTGCATTTTAATCTTAATAAAATTTAAAAAAAATGTGATTTATCATTCACTTATTATACCTTAAACTGCTACGAGTAACAAACACTTTTAAACATAGACCCACAGCATTTATATTTTCAGAGTACCCACTTATTTACCAAAATAATTCGATTGAACTGCCAGTGATGGCATTCATGGTTTACTAGAATACATGTTTATTTTACTTGAAGGTAGATACAAGCAGATACAAGGTGTAACATGCGGTAGACTGAATATAGGTACTATAGAAAAATCTCGCTATGTACCGTAAAACAACGTCTCGCGTCGCGTCTACGAACATAATAGCGATCCAAACTAGTACAAAAATATCGCTATGTGCAAAATGCTACATAGCAGGTGAACATTTCTGGTTAATTTATGCGAAAAATATCGCTATGTGTCAAGAATCACATATCAGGCGCATTCTAAAAATGGTTTTTATGGCGACCGAAAATCGTTATGTGATTTATTTCACTTAGCGATTATAGTAGGCGCATTCAATGTATGGACGTCACATAGCTAGATTTGTCAAATCCTGAAATACTGAAATTAGCCTGACAGGATTTTCGGAGCATATGTGTATTGAAATAAGGATCATAATGGCATTAAAAACCAAAAATCGTCAAAATTCACATAGCGACTTTTGCACGCGCAGCGACGTTATGCTTTTAATAATATATTAATCATAGAAAATCATCATTGTAAATTGCCTCTAGGTACACATTAAGTCCTATATAAACCTTGGGTGTTAAAGATAGGTCTACCAAATAATAATTACTAAACAGATCCTGAAGATTACGGCATAATTATTATGCCGTAATATTCAGGGTATGTTTAGTGGATTATTTGGTTCTCAGTTTCTAGCTAGCTATAGTTTCTGAAAAATAAGGCTGGGACAGAACCGTAATTTTAGTATGAAAAATTGCATTTTCAAATGGTTTTTTATCGAAACTACTGCACGTAAAATGAAGTCAAAATCAGTCAGCTGTCCTAATTTTTTGCAATCTTCTATTGGTACCCCACACGTGTCATACAAATAAAAAATTTAAACCATTTCCCCCTTAAAATATAATTAGTCTCCCTAAACTTCCTAAACTTTTGGAGTAAATTGGCTGTGACAGACGCACGGACAGACAAGCGAGTGATCCTATAAATAAGAGTTCCGTTTTTATTTTTTAAGGTACGAAACCATATAAACGTGCATATAATTGTTGCTCGGAGTGTCAGTAAATGTAAAAACCCGATTGATGTTGATAATTTTAATTCAAACATTATGAAGTTTCAAATTTTAATACTAAAAGCTCTAAGTTTTCACTTCTATCGGCAGTCCCTGACTCCCAATTTTTTTTCTTAACTTTCATTAAATAAAATCTCGCTTCTCGTAGATTGACGGCAGTCGCACCGAGTTCTAACTGTATGAATAAATCGTAATTATTGTAATGAATCTTTTAATGCAATGAAACAATATCAATTTGAATTTTTGACACATTCACACACACTCACGATAGAAAATGTGAGATAGACATATGCAGTGACACTCCAATGACAAGTCTGCACTCTTTTCGTGGATTGTCAAACAGCTTTTTACAATTAAGACCTCTATGCCAGCTAGATAAGGTTTGTTTTTGTATATTGATAACATAATTTTGATTTTGTTATTATGTCAGATATTTATGCGGTTGACCTTTCATCCGATAATAAAGCTTTCATAGTGGTTAGATATTTATGCCGGTGATAGTAGTCATATAATTTTGCTTTTAGTAGGTAATCAGATATTTTTAAGCGGACTGATCCGATATTTATGCTGATCGATGCAAAACGATGTTTAGGCCGGCCACAAAGCATCATATATTTTTACCGTGGAGGTGTCGTCATATACTTTTGCCCTCAATGGGGAATCAGATATTTTTGCAGGGCTGCTCACAGTCATATATTTATGCTGGTGACTGTACTTAGGTACAATTAAATGCCACATACTGTATGAGTAACACAGTCCGTAAGCTAGCGTTTTTTCCGCTGTGACGGCTTTATCCGGTATACTTCTACTTATACTTAGCCTTAGTAGACGGTTTTACTTTACCTACTCAAAGGTATTACATACGGTCAATAGTACAATCACCATTAACGGCCAAGATACTCAAAAATATCTAAACATGCACTTTATTGCCTTAACAATAGAGGCGTTAATCTTAAAGCAAATCAAATTATTTTGTTGATTTTTTTTTGATTTGCAATTTTTAAGTATTACTACTAAGTATACAATTTCAGTTTATAATAGAGGTGTTGTTCAGATATTTGTGACCGCCTTGGGCGCTCGAACATATCTGATGGCGACTATACCGTTTAATTCTGCACGGACTACGCTTGTGCAAATATATATGTCTGGCATATATTAAAAGTACAGTCAGCAACAAAAGTAGCTAAACAGGCGAGGTGTTCAAAATGATCTTAACGAATAAAATCATGTCAACCTCATGGCCGATTTATCTCGTACGTCTCCTAATATTATAATATTGATTATTTTACGAGTATTTATACTACTAAAGACACCTTCACGGTAAACATTACATCCTATAATAAAATATTGTGGGGCATTAAATAATTCGGTGCGCCTGCGCCATTCATGAAAGCTGTCAATAATTATAGACGACCGCGGACGGGTGACCTCATTGCCGTGTGGCCACGAAACTAGCGATTTGTTGGACATTAGTGCAATGTTATGGTGCAGTAAATGCGGGCACGGGCTTGCATCTATTTTAAGAGGTGTAAAATATTCATGTATTATGAAATACGAGTACTTATAGCCGACGTCTAAGATATGTTTAACCTACATTTTAACACCTTTACGAAGAAGGATGTCCTTGTCCTTGATGTTTCTTCTCGGATTTACAAAAGCTCGTCCATCTAAAGCTAGCTGGCTTTTGCGAAAATATAGGTACTATTTTTTAGAGACTGGGTATCCAGCCCAGAGCTAACTTGAACCTTTGCAGGGGCGGATCCAGGGGGGGGGGGGGCGGCAACAGGGGCAATTGCCCCCCCCCCCCCCCCCCCGACACGCAAGTTTTGCATACTATGGGGAGCATACGGGCGGACCGCAAGATTTTTTGTGAAGGAAGTGCCCCCCCTGAACAAAATCCTGGATCCAGGCCTGAACCTTTGTAACAATATTTCACTAGTTCTAAAAATAAATTGATACTTATGAAGATATAGTGGTCAACATAATGGGGATAAAAGCGCAAATAGATCACGTCGCAATCGCAAAAAAACATCTGTTAGACATGATTTGGAAATGTCCGATCCATACAGTATATGATCATACAGAGTCTCTAGACCTTAAGGAAATGGTGTTCAAAAAAAGAATAAGCGCCATTTACAATAGATCAAGAGTAGACCGTACAAAATGCTCCACGTTAAGATCTAGCTACACAGTACTAAAACACATAACTTTTTACCGTGCATGGTGTGCCCTACATATTTAAGCTTAACTCTGCTACTCGATGTGGTAGGGCCTACGGCCTACTCTCGGTTTATAAGTTTTCTGTAATCTTTTATCTGCATAAGGGTCACCACACACCTAGCGGAATTCCTCGCGGAATTAGCGGAAGTAGCGGAAATTTGTCTATGGTAGCGGAAATTTGTCTATGATAGCGGAAATTTGTCTATGGCTTCCATACAAAAAATCTGCTACCATAGACAAATTTCCGCTACTTCCGGTAATTCCGCGAGGAATTCCGCTAGGTGTGTGGTGACCCTTATGTTGAACATTTTCAGTCTGCGCCGGTTTCATGGCCACACTTGTGCACACGCCCGTCACTGTCAAGGTAATTCGTTACGACGCGTTGTGTCGCGCGTCATTCCCGGCCGCTAGAACAACCTACAGTTACAGGCAGATTTTCCCGACTGCCGAAAGTGGGTTATGTTTTTCGAGAGTATTTATGTTAGCGTGCGTGCATAAAATTAAGTTCTCAATCTGGACCAGAAGATGGCAGTGCCCAGACTACCAAGTCTCACCAAAACGGTGATCGGTCCCAAATTTTAGATTTTTTTTTGGACAACAACTTCAACTGCACCCCTTGATAATATCCAGGAATGTTCCTAAATAAAAATGATGTTTCTCAGATGATTTGTTTAGTTATATCATCCTGTATAGATTGGTTAACGGCACAGCACCGCGAATCGTGATGTTTCCACATACCTTGCAGTCCGGTTAGATTGGTTCCTCTATCTGTGCAATTGGAATTAATGTTACATTTTACATCAAACGCTTTACGTACCTGTCTGTCTCATACTCATGTTTTTTGTTTTGGTCAATTGTTGAGCCCTAGAACTACAACTCCATTTTACGAAACACCCAACGACTAAGGGCCGGTTGCACCAAACTGTATGTGAACGTAAACGTAATCGTAAAAAAAATCATGTATGAAAAGTTTGACAGTTTTCTATGGGATGACAGCTCCGTCGCCATATTTAACGTTGATGAGTCTGTTAATTGTGCGTGGTGAAACCCACCCTAACAGTATAAAATATGGCACGAGAAAATTTGTGATTGGCCCATCTTATACCGTAATAAAACTCAGAGAAACTGCTGCACTGCACGAGACGCTGCAGTAGTATTACGGGGGTCATTTTTGGGCTGATTGTGTATCCCTAAAACTATTTGATCGTTTTTAATACCTAAGAAAATCATAGGTTTCCGCTGTGACAGGCATTTATTTATCTTTTTTTTATTTTTTATTAGTGCTTTGGCTACCAGGGCCATCAGCATCAAACAAGAACAGAGCATACTTAAATCTAGGTACAAATACAAATAGCTTAAAAAAAAATACACAAACATAAAGAATTATGGAATCAACCTTAACTACTTCTACTACCTTAAACAATCATATTATTTAAACTTTTTAAGTTAGTGAAAATAAAATAATTTATTTATCTTCTTCTGTTTTTGCGTTATCTGTCGTGGCATCACTAAATTGGCCCTGTAATGGGCCTATTAACACTCAGTCGGCCTGAAGATATTGGCCTGTCAATTGTTCGGAGCTGTCAAATTTTTGTTCCGACTGGCCGATATCGTCACGCGGGCTGATAGTCGGTGGGCCCCCTAAGACCAGCGTTCATCGAAGCTAGCATTTTGCTGAGCAGGGTCCAATTTGTAGTATTACATCGATATGTATTTTCTTTGTTTTTGTTGAATATAAAGATTGTGTACGAAAAAAATTTGATTATAATATGTCTTGAAAAGATGAATACCGGGACGTAAACAGGTTGTAGGCGAAAGCTAGATTCATAAAAAATCCTATTTCTATTTAGATATGCGACCTCAAACCCCCACAATCGTGATCCAAGGTATGGACCTCAAGAGGCTAGTTTTATAAAGCTACTAGTTACAATTTACAAGCGGAACTCTCTTTCTAACCCTATGTGTTAGAAAGAGACTTCCGCTTGTAAATTGCATGTAACTTGTAGCTTTATAAAACTGGCCTCAGGTCGTGAACCCTAACGACATCTAATGTGGTCACGAGCTGCCTACAGCCAGGACCATTTTAGATGTCAGTGCGTACAATGTTAAACCTTTGAAGCGAGGGTAGGTCGGCGGGTGACACTGTGTAAGTTCATGTCGGAATTGTTAAAAGCTTTTCTTTGCTGGATATACAACGTGTTTTTGCTTACTTGCTTTAATTTCAGCATATGTTTAGGACTTTAGGTACGATTAAGGAAACAAATTGGCATACCTAAATAGATAAAAAAAAATCATACTATTATTGTTATGTATATTGGACATTGCTGTAACTATTGTGTTAGGGTATTATGATTACCTAACTTAACCAAACACTTGAAAATTTTGACATGTCAATTTAATTAATTTCGTACGTGAATACACCGAAATTCAAAGAAAGCATGTTTTATTGGCGTATTACACACAGGTGCATCATTGATTACGTTGTCTCAGAGTCCAAAAATAATTTAATGGAGGTTTACAAAATCATAAAGATATAATTAACTATCTATTATCTGAGAACTGGAGCTAATTACGACACTGGTGTCTTTGAGAAATATACTTAATTTAAGCTCAGGAATGTACCATTGCAATTAAATAAAATCAAAAAAACACGGTGTATTATTTAATGCTTAGATACTATGAGTCTAAGCTGAATTATCGTAAATTATTCATTTTTTTTATTGTTTAACAATTCATATTTTAATGAAATATTGAACATGTCTATGATAATTGTGACTATGACGTGTAAAGTGCACCTGCCTGTCATTACAGTAATAGTTTGCTAAATATTCTGCGTTATTTTCCAAGTCGATCGACGAGCGATGAATTTTAAGGAGGCAGAAAACCTGCCAACATTCCTTAGGTCTACCATTAAGTATAGCTACTTACCTAGGTACTCGCTAAGAACAAGTGTCCTACCACATTAAAAATGTATGGCAACCGATGTATAGGTATCCAACTCTGACCTTTGCATGGACCCTTTTTATCCCATTGCTGGGCATCACATACATCCTCCTCTCGTGGTGGAAAATATATGGGCAAGTAGCACTTGTAGCTCACGTTAAGTACCAACACGTTGTATATTATTATGCCTATTTGATTAGTACTTAATGGGCAATACTAGCTTCTACTACTACTACTAGCTTAAGCAGTACTACCGGTACTAGCTTCGCCCAAGTGCATTTTGGAAAATATAATATAAGTTTTACTATGAACTATACAAAAAATTCATGAAATTATGTGCGGTAGTTTTTGAGTAGATCGGAAACAAACAGATTTCTCCTTACGAGTTTATTTTAGAGTATGTATGTATGATATAGAGTATAGATTGAGTCGATGATAATAATTATTAAGTACTTTCGTGCAATATCATTAAACTAGGAAATATACAAGATTTTCAAGGATACTATCTTACTCTGTCATATAATGCATCACTAAATAACCTTGTTTTACTTCACTAACATTTTTAACTTGCATATGATTATTTACACAATTAACTTCATCTTTTGACTACCCGTCAGCGTCACAGACTAAAATGTTTTCATACAGTCATATGCAATAACTGGCGGCCTTGCAGTTTATGCACTACTTCATGTTTTATGTGTGCGCGCGCAGTTCGTCTGATCTTTCTGGGTCGGAAGAATAGTTCAGTTTATGATTGCAATTTGAAATGTGCAAGGCCATGATGATATTTTAAGACGGACGGTAATGAGTTTCTAAAACAATGTAGTTGTTTATGTATACACACGTCTCTTATCAGATATTAAAAGCCAGCCAAAAAAAGTTGACCGCTCCGATATCCGACGGCTACTGAACACCGCCTAGACTGGATGTGCCTTCAGATCGGTACCTAATAAATTCTAATTTAATTAGTCCTATTCGATCAATATTGCATGTTCTGGATTAACAGGTATGAGTGCAATGGCCCAGTCTAATAGCTTGGTATTTACAGTGCTATGCCATGTTCTAGATATCTTGCCGCTATTAAATTGCTAGAGCGTCCATATACTCGACGTACAGTCGCCATCAAATATATCGGAGCGGCCAAGCTACTCAAAAATATCTGAACATGCACTTTATCGCCTTGAAAATAAAGGCGTTGTTCAGATATTTGTGACCACCTTGGCCGCTCTGATATATTTGATGGCGACTGTACGCTCACATATTTACGAACTAGAAACTACCTCTACATGTGAGTCACAGAAGTATTTTTTACTACTGTCCCAAAATTACCAAATATGAATCTTTGACAAGAAATATACACCTCGTAAATAAACAAACAGTCGAGTCAAGTAGTAGAGCCGTAGGATCAATGTTTAAGATTGGATGTTATTAAATTAAAACATCGTAGAGAGCCACAATCACCACTTATCATAAAACAAATGATACTTGATCATAAAAGCCAGTGTAAGTATGATGGCGACAATTTTAATCTAATAAAACACAAGTAAATAATGACCTAATAATGGCGAATGTCAGTTAGTTCTAGGTCTTTGTTAATATAGCGCGACGCTTACCTAATCTAATATCATAATCATACGATATTACCATACAGCTTTATAAGTAAGTTCCAGTTTGACCTATCTGGGTCCCCTGAGACATCTCACATCGCTATAAGAAACACTTTGTATGGAGACTATCAATCCTTTTTTATTTCTTATATCTATTCTAATCAAATCAATATGTAGAGGCACTACAGTACAAATATTAAACTAAATTAATAACTAGCTCAAATCTAAACTAGGCCCTTGTGGCATTGTAGGTACCAAGGATGCTGGCGGCATATCCTCGTTGTATCGCAATGCTGATACGTTGTGCGAGGAAACCGCCAGCTCTTCGGTCACCAGTTACGTCAACCAGACGCTTCGCGATTTCTGCAAAAAACTTGTGTGCGCTGGGACCCCTTGTACCTAGAGTTTCTACTCCAAAAGGTACAAAATGGTACTCTCTAAAGGTATATGTAGGTATAATGCAATTGACTCAAGTGGAAAATACTAACACCAACATTGGAAAATATAACTTCATTAAATGATAGTAAACAGATCATAATAAATTGTGATTCTATTAGCTCAACTTTTTTCTCATTTCCGATTGCGTGGTGTCTGACTTCTATTTGACACCCATCACATTATAAATAAACAAATGATAAAATGCTCCTTTCTGCTAGTTATTAGACCTAAGTATTAGACAGCTCATCCCTAAGACTCGTCTACATCACATAATGATACCGTTCATAAACTCTTCGCTTCATTTTGATCTTAAACCAACTGCATTGTTCCCTGATGACGCAAATGAGAGATAATGATGTCACGAGCTGCCAAATAAATAGAATACCCTAATACCATGTACCTACCCGTTCTACCCTGCTAGCCTGCTACTAGCCAATTTAATTGGAAAATATGTAATTAAATATTTGGTCGGCTAAGTTAGGTTAGGTTAGACTTCTGCGGGGGCAACGGTAAGCTATCTCTTGGTGAATCCCAAGGATTTCTTACTGGTACTGCTAATATCCTGTGTGTGGGGGAGTACAATAATTTAGGGAGAGAACTCCTGAGTGTTGGCTGGAGGGGGCCTTCGGGCGAATGACAGGAATGCCTAGAAGACAACTAACTATAGAAACTGGAGTAGTTCCAATAACTGCAACACAATCGCTTAGATTAGATGCGTATTTGTAATTACAAAGTTAAAACATCTGAACGGCATTTTACGGATCTGACTTAGAATGTTCGTAAACCTGCTCTGAGTGCACCAGTACGTTACAATTAGACATTCAGCGCATATTATACGTGGAAACGTTAATCTCACAGTTATACGAGTTTGCTAACGGGCGACCCTGCGCTCGCGCAGGTCACGGTGCAGATGCAGATGCAGCTATGATTCCAAAATGGCGTTAGTAAATTTTCACGTCGCCTCGACTAAATATTCGGAGGAAGAGTTTTGCACACGCAGCTGAATGTTTTAATATCACGGCAACCAAGCGCGGCTTACTTGATGTAGAGCGGCCACCGTATCCTATGGACGCTTGTAAATTAAACGGACTTACCGCGTAAAGAAGAATTTACTGTGTTGACAGGTTAAAAAAACAGATACATCTCTTTTAGAAAATGTAATAATTATATCGTTCGGTATTTTCTTGAGGGGTTAAAAAAGTAATTAAACTAACCCCTAGAGTCGCCGTGAAGACTATTAACTATCTTTCAAAAAATCACAACAGCCGACAAAATGAAAAACTTTCCAAATTTCTTCTTCTAAATATCATTATGACCTGCGCGAGATAGGCTTTTATAGATATGAGTGGCCGAGCATTTCCCATGCGCTTCGTTACATCGACTATGTTAAACAATGTAACAGATATTGTAAATCTAGCTTTGCTATTAGATCTATATCAAATAAAACTGTAAGTTTGAAATGCTGTTACTCAAAAAGTGTAATACCTATGTAAATTTTATTCATAGTAATAAAATTTGACTATTTAAATGTAAATTTTGACAAAGTACCTTTTTAGGCATTAAATCATGTCGTATTTCTTGTACCAAGGTACCTAACTTTATTTAAACTCAAGGACAATGGAATCGGGTCACATGGTAACCTTATATGGAACTTTCTATGCAAGTAAATACGGAAATTCGTTGATACTTTCAGGATTAGGATAAGAGAGAGACAGGATGAGAGAGAGAGAGAGAGAGGAGGAGGATGAGAGGTTTATTTCTCAACTTGAACTTTTAGACCTCCACTTATTTGTATTTGAAATAAATACCTACCTACATTATTGGTAATTTGGGAATATCTATCATTACTGATACTGCATACCATTTAATAATTAGCAGTTTTGCCTTATTTATACACATTAACAAATTTTATTTTGTTAAAATGTTGAAAAAGAGAAACACACTGATACATATATTAAAAACTAAAGTAACATTAAAGACTCAATCAAAGTTAAAATGCATTAAATTAAAAACTTACCATTTTGTAACCCAATCACTAGGCCATATGAACCATCAGACTTGTCAACAATCGTAAAATGCAACCAGCAATTTCAATGCATCGACAACCGTATTACAAAGACGGAAAGTCCATATTTGTGTGCTAGCTTGATTAAAAAGTGCATTAGAGGCGTAACCTAATAATTGAAGATCAAACGACAAACGGTTACATTACGATACAGTCAGCTCCATAAATAGCTATACGGCCGCGGTGTTTTAAAAAGATCTACACGCGTAATTGTTATACCTATATTTACCTAAATAAACTGCCTTTCCTTAGCCTCCTCCTTCCCACAAGCAAATATTCAAGCTACTGTAAAAAAAGTCTGTAGTTGGTCAGAGCAATGGGCAAGTTTCCCAGAGTCGCGAGTTCGAGTCTCGCCTGAGGCAGTGGATTTTTCTACTTTTCGTTTATTTCTAAACATTACTGTAAAAAATACTCAAATCACTATAGGAGTGCCTAATATTTTAAGAGTTCCCTAGATTTATCCAGGATCCCATCATCAGATCCTGACCTGGTGACAATGGGACCAACTGTGAAGCATACTCTTTCAAATAAAAGAGAGTATTCCAAATGGACGGCCGTCTTCGAATAATCGGTGAATATACATAAAAAAAACAGCAAAAATAAAGATCCGACGAATTGAGAACTCCTTAGTCCTTACCTTCGAAATCTTGAAGTCGGTCGATAAAACAACTTGCAAATAATTGACATAGTTTTCAAAATCATCGCATATCATTATTAACTAGTAGTAAGTATTTTGACCAACACGGGATTTAATCGCGTAGGTACACTTACATTTGTACTTTTTCGTGACGTGAGTGTACGCGATTAAGTCCTGTGTTTGTCAAAATATGAGTGGAAATCGTGTGAGTTTAAACTAGTAAGTACTTCATCTTAACCAAATTAATTAATTTGAATCGTATGTCGGTTTGTGCTTATGGAGTCGGGTTACAGGTGCACCTGTTAGCGGAATGCATTTGTGATCCTAGCATGCATAATGCAAGTGGAGATTACGGACGCATGTGTATTGGCCTGGTATTCGCGGCTTTGCGGTGTAGTCTACGGATTTCGGGTCAGGTGGTGCTGGCAATCGTATTCCGGGTTAATAAATGAACTCGATATCTTTAATTAACTTCTGGTAGTAAAGGCGGCCACCGACTATCAGCCCGCCTGCTGTCTGCATGACGATCTCGGCTTGTCAGTTAGAACAAAAATTTGCCGGCTCCTAACAACTGACAGGCCGATATCGTCAGGCAGACTGCTGGCGGACTGATAGTCGGTGGCCACCCAAATTTTTTACTAGTTAGACTTAGTAATTAAATTATTATTTATGTTTATATATCATAGGCGATTATCACACTGACGACGGATCCGCATGCGGCGCCGGTGCGCGAGAGAGATAGCGCTCTGCATGTGTATAGCGCTGTCTCGCTCGCACACCGGCGCCGCATGCGGATCCGCACCAGTGTGATAACCGCCATAGACGAACACGAACATATCTAATCTCGAAACTGGAATTCAAGGCCAAAAAATCTACGACAGCTACGTCAGTGTCATAACCATCTTTGTCGCTTATGTCACTGTCAAGTAAACTTTTCAGGTTTCGCCAACCTTTTTATAATATGCTGCTTAATATTGGCCAACATTATCATATTATTTATTCTGTGACATTATCTAAAGAGTGGAGCGTAAGCAAAGTGAAGTACTTACAGACGTACGGATACAACGGAACTGTCAGCTGGCTACCTAGACGTCTCTGCATTTCGATAGATTTTTGATTTTAAATAATTGTTCCACGATAACTTTATAAAATTTCTTGGGGATGCAGCATAGATAAATAATATAATTTGAGTGTTCAAATATGACCAGATTGATCAAGGCGTTATGGAGCTTAGAAGGCGCGAAAAAATCATCATAAAGTGTCTTGTTATATTGGTCCACTCGCTTGCATGTAAATCACGAGTTCTCGGTTCGAAGCGGGCTACTATTTAAAATAAGGTTTTTGTAAAAAAAGGTAGGTATGAACTTTTGTCGCCGAGTGTACTCTACTTTCAACAGTAAACTAACACGGAGACAATTCTAACGAACATATTAAACACGATAAGGTTTCGTTTTTGACTTGATGTAGTTCTTAACTTAGTCGTAAATTATTGTACCAAATGTTATGAATACCCGAAGTAATACAAGTGCAATACCAGCTTTGCAACCAAAAATCAGGGATGTTTAACTTTTTATTAGGGCGTCTTTTATTTATGTAAAATAAGTAAATACAATTACTTCTTTAAATTATAGGATTGAAATTACCAGCAAATAAATTATGTTAGCGTGTTTTTAATAAAAAAGGGAATATACCATTGTACAAACATTTTACTGCAGTGGCAACATTGTAGTAACTTTTTTGGCCTTGAATTACAGTTTCGAGATTACACAATAAAACTCGAGGTAAATGGGTAATACTTAAGAGTCGAGACTTTGCTCTTAACCCGATCAGTAATTCTGTACCTAACGTTGTATGAAAATCTGTCCAATTTGGTATTGCAAGTAAATTCTATAGATCGCGTTCTATAAAACAAACATATGATCGCTATTTCCTAACATATTTGAGAAATGGATATTGACGTAACCGGACGAAATGATCCTAGCGGGGAAAGCACGCGGTGTAAATATTTTGCCATGCGCGCACGGCGAATGCCAAGATCGTCGATCAATCTGGCGATTTTGGCTATTCACAATGAAAACAAACCACAAGCGGCTGATTCACCATTTTGCGTGATAACTAACTTACAATCAGAATGTAATAGGATAGTGATTTATAACTTAATATCAGTACGCTTACCATTGACGTTTTCGAGAACGAGTATCGAGTGTTCTATCTGTGCCTCTTATTTGTAACATATTAGTGTACCTAAACGAGATGCACAGATAGAAAATTCGTTACTCGTTAACGAAAAATTATAATGTCAAATCATGGTAGACGTGATGGATAGATTGGCGTTATTCATAAACATTTTTTAAATCTAATACACCGTTGATAATCGATTTTCTTTCTTCTTCATTTCACGAATTAAAGATGAAATTTCCGAGACTGTTTATTGTTAGGTAAACAACATCAATAATTTTAACCAGTGAGCAAGTACATGGCCAAAGCACTGTATTAGGCCAAATTGTGATAAATTGATAATTATCGATTGTCTCCCAACATTTACTCAAGTCTTAGGTTAGTGTAAATGTACAACCTCAGGAAAGCGTTCAGTGACACGTTTAGAGCAGCGACCAGCGTTACGTTGAGCTTTCAGCGGATTTGAGTTTGAGCAGTATTCACAGAGGACACCGCAATGATGGGTCGTGAATCGGTTCGCCTAGCGATCTTAGGGATTGAGGATGGATACCTAAGCTCTCTGAAACATGTCGCGCGTAGTGACTAAACACAAGTGAGTACAACCGCATGTAGTGATAATACCTCTATTATCGCGAATTTAAGATAGAAACTAAAGGGTGTGTCCTCACACACCCTTTAGTTTCTATCTTAAATTTTTGTCGTTTCGCCAACACGCAGTCGATCGCCGCCGCTCGAGGGGCCACCGAGTTAGTACATTTAGAGGTAGTGGGTCAAAAGTCTGAAGTATTGTAAGGGTCAAATTATGCTAGCGCCGGGCTCACGAATACAGAAAGGAGATTATGAATAGGTGTGGCATTGCCCTATATTTAACCGTTGATTAGAAACACATTTGTCACGCGTCATTTGTTCAAATACGCCGTGATCTGCGCATCGATGCATTTGCATCATAGTTTGGCTGATTGGTATGCTTACTAAATGCTAAATAGCAATATCTGCCAGATATTTCAGTGTTTCTAATATAATTGGTGAGACTAAAGCACATCGTCTCCGCTGGCTCAACCACCTCGAGGGGATGGGAGAAGATCGCTCAGTAAAAAGAGCATATTTGGGTCGACCGATTTGACGCCGTCCTGTCGGTCATCCTAAGTATCGCTGGGCAGACAGGGTAGCTGATCTTCATGAGCTCGGTGCCGGTGAAACCTGGCGTGAAATAGCGCAGGACCAAGCAAATTGGCGTGCTCTTGTGTCGGAGGCGAAGACTCATTTTAGGTCGTTGCGCCAAATAAGTAAGTAAGTATTTCAGTACACCGACTACTATTCTGTACCCGTCTTTACCTGAACTGAGGGTTAATTAGTACATTAATTGTGGTGCCTCTCTTGTCAAAGACTCATTCCACAGCCGAAATGTTTGCGGAACTTTCTTTGAAACCTCTGAAACCGCAATTCTCCTATTGTGTATAGCAGTTGCGGTGGGTAATTTTTTTTCATAGGCAAGCCTATTCGGCTTAAAATTTCTTCATGAGCTGTAGGAAAACTGTTAAAATGCCTAAAAATAAGGCAAGCCGACGGGAATCGTATTCTATGGACGCGCCGCCACTGGGGCCGTTCCTCGATTCGGACAAGCCACGCCCATCCGTTAGAGACACGTTTATGGCTCCCGTGCATGAAAGAAAGAGATGCAGCGCTATTAAGGATCAGACTTTTTGATTAAAATACGGTAAATAAGCGAATCTATAAAGTTTTGTGTAATTTTGTTTCTGTGAGTTTTTAGATAAACCAGGATACCATACTTTTTACTCAGTCATATTGCTTAATCTCTTATAGTTTACGTAAGCTAAGAAAAATAACGGGAAAAAGGACCCAGCTTCGGATTTTATTTCTATCGAGGCAACTTTCAGCAATCGTGTTTCAGCTAGTCTAATAATACATATTCGAAAATAAATTCAGTCCCTTTTCCCGTTTAGTCACTAGAGCGTTTGAAAAAACCTCTAATTTTTTAAGTGCGATAGCGAGTTGGTCTCTTGAGAAAAAGAGGACTAAGGAGGTAATTTTAAAACGACAAAAGAGAGCATCATTGAATGGAATAGTGAAAGAGATTCGACTGATATTATAAATCAGACAGAATTGTCGAAACATTTTCAATGTGAATGTCAGGTTTGTCGGACAGCGATCAGTTAAACCTTTACCTACTTTACCTGTTAAGACGCAAGTAACGGCCTCCATAGCCTAGTTGGTAGTGACCCTGCCTACGAAGCTGGAGGTCCCGGGTTCGAATCCTGGTAAGGGCATTTATTTGTGTGCTAATCTCAAATATTTGTTCCTGAGTTATGGATGTTTTCTATGTATATAAGTATGTATTTATATATCTAAGTATATATATCGTCGGCTAGCACCCATAGTACAAGCTTTGCTTAGTTTGGGGTTAGGTTGATTTGTGTAAGATTGTCCCCAAATATTTTAATTTTTTTTTTTTTTTTTAACTATTATTTTTCTTTAGCACTAGCGCTGTGCTAAACAGCAAAAGGAAAAGAAAATTAGGAGTAAGTAGCTTGCCTTTGCGCATGACTTAAGTCCAGTTGTAAGTTGACATTAAGTTGATTATCTAATAGCTATTTGTTACTACATAATTTACTATATATACGTAAGTGTATGTATTAAAAGCATATACTTACGTACATACAGTTTACAGTTACCAAGTTCCGTAAACAATTGAAAGGGAGCGTACCGTACGAATCTCCGATGAGCCAATCAGTGATAAGAATAACGATTAATCACGATGTCATTCGGTAACCGTTTATTTATATATACTTGTCTTACACGCCCCTCATCACCTCCATAGAGTATTTTAATCATCCAACTACAACTGCTATTTTAAACTCAATTGAGACGTAATAAAGCTCGAATTGAAATGACTTATAAAGTGGCGTATAATGCTTTGTAGTTGTGATGATGGGGCATGTGTTCTATGAAATCGCTTGTCGGCATTAGTCTAATATTAGTAGTTGGCAATAATAGTAATACTATAAATTAGAGTCATTCATGCACAATAATGGATATGAACGCCTTGAATGAGCGACTGATAGGTGACTTATTTATGTAAAATTATTTATATGAAAAATTAAAACAGTAGATTTTGACGAATTCTTTACGAGTCTCGAGATATCTTGTCACGAATCGCAGGTGAAGATACTTGAAAGTTTTTTTGGACTGAGGAATTAATGCGAGGTTATTTTAACTTCCTTGTTTACTGATCTAGAAGACGATTGATAAAACGGTGGATTTTAACATGATTGAGACAACAAAATAGGTATTAGTCAGATTACCTACAAAATTTACCGCATTTTTTTTGCTTAGACTTACACTGAATTGCAAATATTGCAAAGCAAGGCTCCAGCATAAATTGTACATGTGAAGTCTATATATTTTCATACTTTACTAAGAAAGGATTTTCGAAAATGTAAGGGTGCAAAAAGAGGTTGAAAGTTTATAATTAATTTCACGTAGGCCCTATAAGGCAAGCCCTCTTATATTTCCAGCATATATGTCAAGGAAGTTGTATCAATCAGGTCATACAATGCAACTGGCAATGATGGCAATAGTATAATGGAACAATTGACTTGCATCAGATTACTGCAAAGCGCAGCCGACAATCTGCGAGCATTAGGAGGGTTAATTATCACTACCTCGTATACCACGAGGCATGACGATCAAAATTCAACTTTGCTGCTTTGAAATAGAATATGAGTTTCAAGTAAGAAGGAAACTGGTACGAGCTGGCGAAAGTTAGGTGTCCTCTTGAATATGTCTGAAGTGCATCATATATCAAAAGGCTTTAAATGTAAAGGAGATTAAGTCACCGCGGGAGTTACATTAGTTTTAGACTTTAATACAGCGTAGTAAGGTTCAACTTCTAAATAATGTGTTTGAATGTGGAACTATTTGACTACGGTTGTTTACATGCGATTAGCGATTACCGCGCTTTTATGTGGGGATAGCTCGATGACCTAAACATTGGTTTTAATTTAACGTTACATTGTCCGCGATTTTGATTGATTTTATATTGCATTACGAAAGTATCTCGAGGACGCTGTATGATTGAAGAGTTAAAGAATTAGGTATATGGTTACTTTGGGACATTAGTAGGCACTTACTACAAGTTATGTAGTATATATTCAAAGTGGAAAGTAGAGTGTTTAACTTACATGATTAATAATCTAGGTACTTGTTTATTGTTTAACCGTTATAAAATATATAGATAGATTTTTAAATGGCACGGCTACTGGCCAAATAGATATACAAAAAAAGATAATGGTATACCATCGTTCCGATATAAAGGTAATTACATATATTAAAATACAGTCCACTGAGACATAACTATGTCTCAGTGGACTGTATTTATACTAACGTAGTAATACTCTACGCCACATTTTTTGGTCCTTCGAACCGGATTAGATTTTTTCTTTCAGTTTTGAACCGATCTAATCTAACACTGCTAGCACACATGCCTAAAGCACTATAAACCTAACATAGCCTACGTTTAGTGCATCTGCTCGCGCTGATGACCTATTTGCAGATTATCCACATGAACGCTATATCGGTTTCGGTATGCATTTCGCTTTATCTCAGATGCAATAGAATGCGGGACCGTTTGTTTTGTGTACGCTGCGGTAGGTAGACTTTGTTGTTGTTTTAGACTTAGGCTGGGCTAAGTTTAGTGCTAACCTTATTACGTTATTATTAAGACTAGGTGAACTAAATTTCTTAATACTGAAGCAAAGAAATTGAGGATACTAAAACATTAGGATTCACATCGACAATACTAAAATATTATTAGATTTTCAATCAAATTAGGTATTAGTACATACCTAATTTGATAGTTATGTACATACTGCCTCTGTTTGGCTCTATAATTGAATGGTAGTGAGTGTCATTTGGCATCAAGTCCGCCATATACTTTTGCAGGCATACATTTTTGTGTTATGTGTAAGTAATAAAATTAAATAAATAATTTACGTCTAAGAGATTATATATTATTCATCAAAAGTAAAAAATCTCTTAATCGAGAACGCCATATCCGCTTAGGATCCCAAATACGGTAATATGTTGCGCGTGTAAAAATTAGAGAATAGACGCCAACACCGAAAAACTTAATAAATAAATCACTTACAGCGTTCTTCAGCATCTCCTCCATTCCTTTCCTTGCCTCCTCCTTCAAATCCATCATCTCCTTAATAAAAGTCTTCATATCCTTCCCGACCTTCGCCGAATACTCCGTGTACAGAAGTAGAGCATCCTCCCTGGCGGACCGCAGTTCGTCACGAAGCTGCGTCGTGTGTCGTTGTTCGACGTCGATGTCGACGTCGTCGACATCGTTGACGTTCGGGTCTTCTCGGACGTACACGTATGTTGGCTGGAAAGAGAGGAGAATATAACTTAATCATTCATTATATTTTGTAGAGTTGTAGCCGTTTTTGGTATTCATAAGGGTAAATAAATAAATAAAATCTAGTTAAAATTGCAAAACCTACGTTACCATTACCATGGGTGGGTTACGATTGCGGTTCTTTAAATATGTTTGGGAACTATATTTAAAATATATATATTTCCAATGGTATACTAGTACTAAGCCTATTACGGCAGCATGTTGTCGCCTCTTCGAATAGGTAGATGGTAAAAAAATCAGTTTTAGTAAATTACATTTGCCGCCAAACTGTAATTTTACATAATACCTATCACGCTATCTCGTAATAACCTGCCGCCATCATACTTAGATCTGTAGACTCTGTAGGACTATTTATCTTATACTGCCGTGCAGTACTTAAACAACAGTAAGTGCTACTTTTGCGATTTTTTGTTTTTTCTTGATCTAGGATCACCGTGTCGAGACGCATACATGTATATAGTCCACGTGCGATTGTGACAATGGGAAGATATAAAAATCGAACCCTCCATGTACAGTAAGTGACAAGATTTTTGTGAAATATTGAGGTAAAACTAATTAAACTGCCGTAAAAAAGTTACCGCTTGCCAATTTTGAGACTTTACTGATTAAAATACAGTAAAGCTCATATAATACTTCTAAATTAGTCAGTAAAGATGAGTTAATACTAAGGCCAAAAACTATTTAAAATGCAGTATAATATTAATGTTCTAAAATCTTCATACTGTGTTGTGAAATTTGATGATTATTTAGCTTAATTACTAATTAAAATACAGTATTTGTATTCTCCATTGTAATTAAAGTGGTCGAACAGATGAAATAAAATAGCAAATTACCAGCTAAAGTACAGTAACAAGCCCACTTACTGTGGTTTAATCTGCCTTCGTTGTATTATTCGAATTCACTTGCTTCGCTCACGCTAGCAAGTGCTGTACTTTAGGTCGCATTTTGTTCTTCTGTTTAGTCTCCGACGCCGTCCGATGCGGACGTTGCGGATAACGAGAGGCGAGCAGCTGTTAAGCGAGTGTTCAATACCTACTCTGCGTATTTATTTAGCGATAGATTTGAAAGCAACGTTAAAATTAGACTGTTTATACCCATAAAAATGTTTGTTAACTTTTAATTTGATTGTAAAGTTGACTTATTTTGTGTATAATTTTGACAATCTTCTATCTAACCTCCCGATGTTGTGAGGTTATGTAAGCACGTTTATTTATAACCTGAGATATTCAACTTGCTTGTGAGTGTCATTTAATATAGATAAATTAATCACAGAGGTATAGTTTGACTACTATCAATACGATGGACAAAATCTGGTGCTTTCTTCTAACAAGTTGTGAAATACGGTTTTTATAACACACCACCTAATTACACGTATCACGGTTAACCTACACTTCTTGCACACGGTGCTGGTTGTTATGGAATTGACGAATAGCTTGGTTTCAAAAAAAAAGTATATTTTTAAATTATTTTGTATGAAATATGTGTGCGTTGCCTCCCTATAAGAATCTTTTTTTATTTACACTATATTGCACGTAATACAAAACTGTGAGACCAAACGGCGGACATCATACCAAATGGTATTTTCCACCAGTCAACCATTGGGCCTATACAACAGACATGTACAAAAGGTGCAAGAATAAAAGTTAAATTAACTAACTATAAAAAACAAACGGAACATAGTGAAACACGGAAATCGAAAAGTACCGGCACACCCTACCGAAAAAGAGTTTAGATAGAGTTCACCGCGTGATGGGCGTCAAAGAGAGGGGGGCGCAAAAAGAAAAAAAGACACCACACTATAGCTAATTATACCGAAAATGGTTACGTTGAACATTTGAGACGGGAGAAGAAGAGTTTTGATAGAGTTTACTACGTGACGGGCGGCAAAGAACGGGGGGTTTGGGGGGCGGAGCCCCCCAAACAAAAAAAACGATAATATTGCAAATTATACCAAAAACTGCTACGTTGAACATTTGAGATGGGAGAAAAAGAGTTTTGATAGAGTTTACAACGTGATAGTCCGTAAAGAAAGGGGGTCTCAGGGGGCGGAGCCCCCGCATAAACAAAAAATACACCGTACTATTGCTAATTATACCAAAAATTTTTACGTTGAATATTTGAGATGGGAGAAGAAGAGTTTTGATAGAGTTAATCACGTGATGGGCGGCCAAAAAGGGGGGCTCGGGGGGAAGAGCCCCCCGCATAAACAAAAAACACACCTTACTATTGCTTATTATACCAAAAATTGTTACGTCGTAGATTTCAGATGGGAGAAAAAGAGTTTTGATAGAGTTTACTACGTGACGGGTGGTAAAGAACGGAGGGCTCGGGGGGCGGAGCCCCCCGCATTATCAAAATAACACACTGTACTATTGCTAATTTGCCATGGCTGACACAGTCAAATCTCAGACGCTTTCAGTCGATCTTTTGGGATGTCGAAGTTATATGCAAGAAGTCAATTTTAGCTAAAGTGCTAAACTTACTGTATGAATTTGACATGTAGAAAGCGTTTAGCAATGGACTGTTGAGGGTAACGAAAAGTGACAGAACCTACTGCAACGCACGCGAGCGAAGCCGCGCGGGTACAGCTAGTACGTAATAAGCTGTAATCTTTTGAATAATAACTTTTAGCAAAGCACGCTTAAAACTTATTCTTTATACGCATTTAGCCATTTATGGAGAGAACACTCTAGGTACTTTATTCTCTTTGGTTAGTAGGAACTTATAAAATAAGATGAAACCATCGGAATTTTTATAAAGTTTGATTTTGTGATATCCTACGGGTTTATACTACTATCTTAATTAAATAAATGCTTAAGTGTAATGTAATTGCACTAATTTATGATGAAAATTTAATTTTTCTATGTATATTCGTGTATTATTCATAAATATACCTTCTTTTTACCATGACGTTTAAGGATAAATAGCAACAAAACCACTACGTAAACTAAGTAAATTACAGTAAATAGCAACAAGTACTGTACTTTACTTAGCAATATACGCAATTGGGTGTTAATGTCCAAATATTAGTTACAGTAACCCGCATTTTTACTGCACTTTAATCTGCATTTGTTGTATTTTTACGGCTTTTCGAGGGTACAGTAAATGTGTCAAATTTTGAAAAATAGCTCTATTTTTTTAAATATATGTCAGAATAAAATAATATTGATACATTCATATTTATTGTATTCCAAACTATATTTTGACATTCATACATTTGTACATGATCATAGAAAACACAGAAAAAAACAGTTCTGAATGTGTTTTTTGCGTTTTTCTCGAAACTCACTTTTTGCACTTACTGTTGTTTAAGTATTGCACGGCAGTATACTACTTAAATGTAGTATCCTTGGGATAGCACTACTATAGGGTACAAGAGACGGAACCAATAAATATTTGGTATGAGAATTTACTGATCGATTTTCTAGCTAATTTACAGTCCATTTTAAACTTTTTTCATTTCTCAGCTTCCTTTCATCTGTACCTACTGGATTTCGTATAAAAAATTTGCACTCCCTCTATCTAACTAAATTGCAAACTTTTTAATTTTAATGATAGCCGTAAAATCTACTTTTACAAACTGTGACGTCATGTGTATGATCATTACTAGGTTTTAAAAATATCAAGGCTCTAGAAATACCAAGGTTTATGAATACTAGATTGGAATGCAGAAAACAAGCAGATTAACGGTTTGGTATAAACTAGCTTGTTAACATTCAGCGCTCGACTTTGCACGCCCAGCTTTGTAAATTTTATAATCGATTTAACAAAAAAAGAGGTTCTCAGTTTGACCCGTTTTGTAACATTATATAAGTATGGTACATTGTTAATTTAGATAAACTGAGCTTTGCAGACTTAAGGTATAACAAAATGACTAAGGTTTTGGTATAAATTTCGTAATGTTCAACTTCTTAGAAGTCAGCTATTCTCGTATAAGGGTTGGAAGCTTTTATGGTCAATTATACTAGGTAATTATAAAGTCGCTGAACACATTGTATTACAAATACATTGCGTTTCGAATAAACTTTAAAGTGTACTAAAAATAAAAGCCCAAGTTATTTTTAAAAGTCGCCGAACAAATGTTGTCTAGCTTAAGAAGTAAAGTCTACGTTATAATTTTTTGCTCGTGTTACAGGCCACATACGGTATAAGCGAGGCAATGACCGGCTAATATATGTTATTATAATATATAAACATCTGGTAACATTTATGAAATCTGTTCAAAGGTTAGGATCTTAGGTTCAAAGATTCGTGAGATGAGAAAACTGACTGGACACAAAAAGCGTTAGCATGGCAAACCTAGGCGGAGATGGCAGGATAATCTTGATTACATTTTCGATGTATTTGATTTTACTGGCAACACATTGACATGCCAACAAACTCAGTGTCATAATTTGATGCTGCTGAGACTGCCCTGAAGAGAAAATAAAATTGCAAATAACAGAACTTGCCAACAAAACCTCATAATTTGTCCACACTTCGTTCGACACGTTAATACACATTTTCATGACACCTATTGTTTATTTCACGACAGTAAAACAACAATAACAAATGAAGCACAATGTTACAGGTGATAAAAGCACACGGATGTGTTTTATGCGTTTCGAAACTGCATTTTGAGCGCCGATTTTGAAGTAGCCTTGTTACAAAGGTCGGTTCGTCTATTTTGATGACGTAATAAAGGAAGCATTAAAAAGTATGGCTTCCTTCGTGTATTTAGGTACGTTTTATGATCTGCGAAAAGTTCGCCTTGTTACGTAGGTTTGCCGACGAAGATAAATTACAGAGTTGAAAATCCGATAAACTAAACATTTCGTAATATTTGGCATATTACGAGTATATAGCTAATGTTTCAGTTTATTTGAATTGCAATAAAGCATGGTTCATGATTTGGTGTGCTATATAATTTACGGCATTATTATATTAGATGACACATCGCAAGTTTGTGAGATCTGGCGGTTGACTTTTTACTTTCGAGCGCTCGAATTCAAAAAAATGTAAGCCCTTTATTTAATTGCACACAAAAGTTCGTCGCCAATTTTATCTCACGAAATTAATAGTTTAAATAATCATGATTTTAAATACTTCATTTCGTCGTTTTATTCAGAGTTTTAATGAAATGTCACTTTCGAGTGCTGGAGTCTCAAAAATCACCCCCTGATACATCATACTTATCTGATGAGGTTAAGTTTACATAAGAAGAGCCTACTCAAATCTGGAGTGTTATTAAATTAACTCCAATCATTCATCTTAACTCAAATTATACGTATATATACTGGCTAGTATATGAGCTTTTTTGGATTACGCATTAGTTTAGGGATCGCAAGGTCATATTACAATGGTTTTCATGACATGTCTCCCCTGCCTGTGCGTAACAAGTCACTATAAACTACTTGGTCTATGAACGGGATCAACTCTCCAGGTGCCATATTCTAATTTTAAAATGTACAAACAATACATTAACAACAAAATCTGTCTTAAACATAACTCCAACACTCAACCAATAATCAACCAATTGAATATTGAAGTAGTATTGTAGTTGCAACGCAGTAATTTTCAAGTAAATTCCGTCATTTTTGATTCAGACGTGTAGTCGTAAGCTGTATTGTGTTGTTATTGTATTGGATTTGCATTGAAGTTGGATCGTGTCTGTGCGTGTTTTAAAGTTAGAATACGGCCCCAGCTAACCTAATATGATCGGGTTTTTATCGTCTTACACGTGTGTAAGTACGAAAGTGACACATGACGCGATATGCGATAACATGACAATCATGGATTTAAAGTTCCTTTCCTACTGATTAAGGATCATATTTAACCTGAACCAAACGGACGATTATTTATTTTATTAACCGACTTCAAAAAGGAGGAGGTTCTCAATTCGACTGTTTGTTTTATCATTATTATATATTTTATTTTTTTGTATGTATGTTACTCGATATCTCCGTGAATCGTGAACCGATTTTCAATTTTTTTTATCGAACGGGTAAGTATATCCCCTAGATGGTCCCATTGTGACCAAGTCGGGGTCTGATGATGGGATCAAATCTGTAACTGGCTGTATTTTCTTTGTATTACAATTTTTAGCAACGAAAACGAATGTCCGACATAGATCTGTACTACTAGAATGCCCATGCCAAATTTAATGGTTCTAAAGGATGTCGTTTTAAAATGAGAGCTGAACTACGTTTGTATGGGGACGCGAGCGTCCTGGCGACTCTTAAGTATAGACAGTTCATGTATAATACCGATATTATTTAAACTGTTGTATTGTTCCCAAGACGAAATAAGATGAAATATCCGTCGGAAACGATCAAGTTGCATGTTTTGATAACTACTAGCACTACAACTATTAGGATAGTTCCGTCGTTGTTCTCCGAATAGACTGTTTATCAATGTTGTGAATTCCAGTCTACACTCAATGAAATGGGGTCGCATAGTAAAGAAATTTCTAGTGACCCATTTTATTGTCCCTGAGTTGTTATGTGCCATTCTCGAAAACATACTTCGTTTACTATGGGGAATATTCTCGAAATGGCACAATTCAACTCCTGAGTAGACTCATATTGTAGTTATAAGTATGTATCTGTAGGTTATTTACGTGGTCCCAGGTTTCCACCGATTAAGATATTATTTTCAAAAAGAAAAGATAATTGTGACACATTTTAGGAAAACGTAGCATTTGGTCGACAATTACATTGTACAAATTCAATTATTTTTTTCAAACAAGCACACGGCCCGCCTGATGATAAGCAGTTACCGTAACCTATGATCGCCTGTAACTGCGGAGGATTTTGGGAAAAAGGCACCTAAAAGTTTTTTAAGGGTTTGGACTTTTTTGTTATAATAACTAGAAATTAATTAGACAAACATGTATTAATATAATGGTAGAACACAAAGTTCTAAGTTAACAATTTTATTCAGATATTATCAAATTTTGACGAAAGCCGTATTCGAAAAGAAAAAACGCAGCATTCATTGTATAAAACTTTATGTCATATGCGAAAAATAATACGTGTTTCTCTTCTATTTATAAGGTAGTCGGCAAATAAAAAGAGTCTACATTCTTTCCCACGGCCGGCATGTACAGATAGTAGCAATGTCTTAACTATTTTACGATCATAATCTTATCATCCTTACTAGTGTAAAGGTGATATCAGACGGTTCATTTATTGTTCATTTTCGTGTTTCATTTAGCATATTTCACTCCAAGTGACACGTCTGAACACAAAATGAAACAAAAATGAAAAATGAATTCATTAATGAAAATATCTAACAGTGTTGGATATTTTCATTCGGCACCTTTCATTCGCACTCCGCATGAACCAAAAATGATCAGTCTGATCTGAACACGGAATGAACGTTCACTTTGCCAAAGTGAACGTTTACTTTGGCAAAGTGACTTTGGTTCCCCATTTTCTCGAATCCTGTGAGTAGTATCAAGACGAATATAACAAATATAACCGCATCAAAATGGTGTTCAAGTGAAACGATCAGAATACTTTGTTGTTTTAGAGAATTACAAAAATTACCAGTGTCTTTGGAACCGCAAACTAGACGAGTAAGTATAAAGGCAGAATAATTCTCTCAGCAATGTATCTGAGGCTCCAAATATATTTACAATGCATGAACTCGGAAAGTGCTCTTTTTCAGAGTAAAGTCGTGTACAGAAAGCGATTCTTTGCCGCACACTTGCGGCAAAGGATTTCCATAGTACTTTTCTGCACAACTGGCCGCTTTCACACCGCCACTCGTTCGGAAATTAATTGATTTCTGCACTTGTAGCATAATTGGTAAAACAAAGAAAGGCCGAGATCGCAGAAGTTTGCCGAGATCGTAAATATTCGATCGAGGGCTTTCTTTATTACCTCCCGTGTTGTGTACATCATTTTATGCCTGCACTTGGCCAGAAAGCGTCTTTTTCCGTACGCGCAGCAATATATATATATATATATATATATTATGGCCAGGTGTGGCATAAATATCTATTCTTCTTGGCAATCCAAGGTCTCACCCAGCACCTTCTACGCTTTTTTTCTTGCCTTTTCGTTAATTATTTAATTAAGTAATCGCAAACTAAACTTATTCCGAGACGCACAACCCGACATAGTGAATGAAATAACAAGTGAATATTCATTTTTGTCTTTGCGTGTGAACATGGAATGAAAGAAGAATTAAGCATTCATTCCAGTGAACGTTCATTCGAGTGAACCGTCTGATATCACCTTAACTAAGATACGTTTAAAAGTACTTAGTAACTTGTTGGAAACTCTTTAACAGGAAGCTTGTAATCCTAACATTAGATAGATATATAGATAGATAGTTTATTAATCAAAAAGTAGGTATACATGAAGTTATACAAAGCTCTGCAAAACTGTTTCCACAGTTTGTCTGCAGGTGAGATAGTTAATTACATATTTAATTAGGTACTTAAAGTTATTCTACTTGCTATGCTACGTGTTTATTGCTTGTACAGTCAGCATCAGACACATCGCATCAGCCAGAGTAGCCAAATATTTGATTTCTATATTTCAGAATTCCGAAAGTTAAGGTACCTAAGTATTTATTAATATTAAGACAGATAATTACTTGGTTTGCGTACAACGCTTTTTAAGATTAAAATTGAAAAAAATGTGCGCATCGAGAATTAGTTTTTGAACTTTTAATCGTTATACATATAACTAATAAAAATAAATGTAATTTATTTTTAAATAACCTAATATAATAAATATAATAGGACCAAGAAACTGGCTGGACATCGTGAAAGCGGACACAGGAGGGACAATATTAAGAAAGAGTTTGCCGAAGACCGGGCAAATTGGAGAAGACTCAGAAATCGGATAACTAGGCCGGGAGATCGCTAGGCAGTAGAAGAATCTACCCGTTTGGGGTCAACATACCCACAAAAACCCTAAAATATCTCCATATAATATATGTATACCTATACTTCGTTTTTTTTCAGATTAGTAAAATCGTGCGATTGTCGTCATGCGATTTCTGGGAAAACGATTTTAAAATTTGCCATTTTGCATCGTATTGGCTTAAGCGTATCACTAATAGTGGAAAAAAGTAGTTTCATTTATATTTTGCCCAGATATGGTTGAAAAAAATACAGCTAAAGAGTCGAAATCGACCGTTATTTTTCTAATCTGAAAAAAAACGAGGTATAGGTTAGGTTACATAGATTTGGGTTAACAATATTCCAATGTCGTAAAAAGGTACCATTCAACTTAAATTTTGCTAGTTAAGTAAGTTGAATAATAATACAAATGCAATGTGAATAAATAAGTAGGTATTTTAGTAAATAATTAACTAAAGATATTCGAGTACAATAAAAACTAGTCACCTTATACTGAAAATTTCATACATGATGACTCGATTTCATCGTCATTGAGGGTAATTATGTTTATGCAAGTATTATGGCCATTCATTTACTATAGAACATAAATATAAAATACCGATAGTAAAATCACATACGACCTTTTAAACATTTCATAACAATGAATCAGCAAACGGTTTACTCAGTAAACTGAAACATTATCAAGAAATTCATATTTAGCAGAAGTCACCTCGTTGGAATTTCTTTACAATTTTCATGTAAAGAAAATCTCTTGTTTTGACTATGATGCAGCCTTACTGTGACTAATGTTTGAAAAATGTGTCACTGAGATGCAATTGTTTGCTAATTTATTTTACCGTTCCTAAAACTCCTAATAACTCTTATGCCTTCGCTGTAGATATTACTTTTGCTTGAGTTTTAGTTTAGGATAGTAATTGGCATGTATTTGTTGTTACGTCACATTGCAACTCAGGACGCCTGTATGATATGACCTTGGGCGCTGGATTACGATGACAAGTGCAGTAATATGCATGAAATTTAATAGCAAACCATATTGTAATAGTTATTTACCCTCGGACAATATATAACTAAGTACGTATTGTATTTCAATTGATATGTAAGGAATTACACCGTCTAAAGAGTTCTGTTCTAAGAATGCATTTTTGTCAATGTATAACGGATTTGGACTTAGACAGTCATCATCATCATCATCATCATCTCAGCCATAAGACGTCCACTGCTGAACATAGGCCTCAACTTTAATGGAACTTATCATTAAAGGGGGGGTTTGCCATACGCGCCACGCTCGGCAGGCGGGTTGGCGCGCAGTATTTTTTTTGTTTATTGCTGTTTAGGCTTTCGGAAGATGCTGCTGCTCATCTCCAGGTATATTCCCTACTATACAGCTACTTAGACAGTAAATAGGTATAATTTTATAAATTAGGATTTGGGTAGGTAGGTTCCAACGTGGGATAGGCAAATTATGTAACATACTGCATATTTAAATAAAAATTAATTATGAATTTATATAGTTTTTAAATTTACCATCAAGTGTCCGTTTTGCAACTAAAATTCTCCATACTACAACTGAACTAAGATGAACGCATTACCAAGAAATCTATACTTAATTAAGGATAGTAGGTACATTCATACAAATAATCTATTGATACGAAAGTGAATTGAAAATTATAGATAAATAGTTACATATAGTGCGTCACTGAGCGTTTTCACAAAAAGTTGTTAGTTTTCACATTTTTGAAATTTTAAGAATTTTTTGCATATTCCTACTCAGAATCGTGAGTACTATCAACTCCACTATGAAATTAAAAGTGTCCTGTTCCTCTTACGCTACTTTTCTATGGGCACTTATATGAAAGTAGTGTAATGGAACATAAAATTGTATAAAGATTTTGAGACACTTTTCATTTCCTAGCAGAATGAATAGTACTCTCGATTCTAAGGAGGAATATCCAAAAAATTCTTAAAATTTCAAAAACACGAAAACCAACAACGTTTTGTGAAAACGCCCCACTATCAGCCAGTGTTTGGCGTACAATATATGTTTCTAAATATGTTGTTTGTTAATGAAGAGAACACTGGTTTCTATGTTATTGTATGCGATATTCCATAAGTATGTTGACCTAAAAGCATGCGCCATCCAAAGAAGCCGCCGGCTATAACGACGACTAGAGGTCAAACATGATGAGATAATTTACTATCAGCATTTACTTGTCAACGATAACGATATACCACTCTATCACTTAACACAGATAAGAATTAATATCTGTGACCTAACATGGTTAAATCGTGTAAACATGACCTACGAGAAAATTAAACCGGCCGCAGAACTGACGAGGAAATGCAATTAGCAGAATATGTGATAGAAATTATCAAAGATCATGCTTATGATAGCCCGCGGTCTTAATATGGCGTAGTTATGTGGGGTCTGTAAATACTGTTATTAATATAAATTAAGGCCGTTCCTCGATTCGTACAAGCCACGCCCATCCGTAAGAGACACGTTTATGGCTCCCGTGTACGAAAGAAAGAGATGCAGCGCTCTTAAGGATCAGACTTTTTGACTAAACTACGATAAATAAGCGAATCTACAAAGTTTTGTCTAATTTTGTTTCTGTGACTTTTTAGCAGAATACCATATTTTTTACTTAGTTATATTGCTTAATCTCTTATAGTTTACGTAAGCTAAGAAAAATAAGGGGGAAAAGGACCCAACTTCGGATTTTTTTTCTATCGAGGCAACTTTCAGCAATCGTGTTTCGGCTTGTGCCATAAACTAGAGTATATGGTCTAATAATATATATTCGAAAATAAATTCAGTCCCGTTTCCCGTTTAGTCAATAGAGCGTTTGAAAAAACCTCTAATTTTTCAAAGTAGCCCCTTAATATTGTATTCTGGTTTCATTTACATTTTTGTTGATGTTTTACGTTTTAAAAGGGGTAAGATTCCTAACTATTTCATTTATTAAATCGTTTATATAGATTTATTTCATATACGTCTTCAAGTAAGAAAAATACAATACAAACTAAAACTAATTAAAAATATGCTAATATGAAAACTAAATTAAATACTAAATAATAACAAATAAAAAATCGCTTATTTACATTGTACCAAGGTTGCATATTTTATGTATGTATTGTTTGAAATGGTTGACTATGATATATCGAAGCGTTAATACTAAAGATATCTAATATACCTATATTAATTAACTGGGCCCGTTTCTACCATCAACTAAATCGTTGGCACATTAAAAAAACTTTAATATCATCGTAATACACGTGTAATTAAAAAAAACTAGATCGGCATGTGAGTTTGTCCCTGAGGAATAGAGTCCCGTGTGTAAAAAAGGTGTCAAGATCACATGTGTTATAAAATAAACAAACACTAGATAACCGCATACCAGCTGACTGCACTGATAAAATACCTGTGTTATCTCTGTTTGGATAGAAAATATTTTGTTTTATTTATTGAAAGATTTAGAAACACAGCTTAAGATATTCCATGAGAAGGGTTGATAATCGTTCCGAAAAATTATTACGAATTAAAATAAGTAGGTGCATTTTATTAATGCTTTTATTTAGAAAGTTTATCAGAAAAGCTGAAAATATTTTCTATTTAAGGGTTCAGGAACAAAATTAGACGTTAAAGTCCATTAAATTCAAATATGTCTACGGGAAAGATACGAAAAGGACACAAAAAATATATTTTGATACAAATATTTTATAGATAGGTTACGCACGCACATGGTGGTTTAACATAGTTTGGGCAAACATTGGAAGTTGAATAGAAAATTCTTAAAAAAGATTAAAATTTTAAAAGGATTCTCGCGAGCGGAGGCGGAGGCTCAAGCTGTGAATATTTTTATACCCATTCGGCAACGTCACTCGTAAATAAATAATGTACATAAATTATGTAACATAATATTAAAACCAATTCGATTAATGATAACAATTATTATCTACATAAGACACGCATAAAAAATCTAATTGTTGGTTATTATTTTTTACATCGATTGCCGATTCAGTCACGCATGACAAATGACGACTATTTATTTTATAATGTAAAATGTCTACATACTACAGCAACTAGTCTTTAACAACTTTCAGTAAATTTTCGACCCACTTAAGTATTTTTTTTTAAATTGTGGGGATTCGTCGGCCCTGATGGGCAGCAACTGTAGTCTATGGACGCCTGTAACTCCAGAGACATGCGCGCTGCCGACCCGACTATTTTTTTTAAATTAATATGTATGTTCTAATCTGCAACGGTTTACTTAGGCCTTGCTTTTTTTGGCTCTAAAGTAGAACATTTTAATTCAGCGCAGTAAGTGATAGCATTTTATATACATTTGCAAACCACTTTGTACCTACGCCATCCTGCAGGAGCTTTACTGTCAGATAACGTCACTCAATAAAAAAAATTTGGTACAGCGACTTTTTCATATATTTACATCAGAAAACTGACTTTGATGAAATCTCAGATTTTCTTTTAGGTTATGGGCCCAGGATGTCCTTTACGCTACCCCCGTTTACCGCGTCACCGTTCGTTCGAATGATTTCATGTATTTCTGAGAACGACATCTATAAAATGGAATATAATTATAATTAACGAGCAAAACCATAAACTATTAAATTTTCAAGGCAATCACTAAAACAATGGGCATTTAATAATGTAGAGTTGTTATTGGAGGTGATGGCGATAAATTAAATCTAAGGTAAGCTACCCGCGGAGTAAATAGGTTATGAAGGCTTGTAAAAAAATCAAGTACTTATGTATGTACGTATATATGTACCTAATTAAGTATATGGGATAATTCGTAAAAAGTTGCCTTCAGCGCTTTTCCTATCTGATTAATTTTATGGGATTTCTATTTAAAATCAAGAGTCCTTTTAATCCTAGTAATAAAAAGTGTTCTAAAATAGGTATACCTTTGTGTGTTTCTTCACTTTCATTAAACGACTATTATTTCCGTTACGGTCATACAATGACTGGGAAAACTGGTAAAGACATGCGGGAAAAATTGGAAACCGATTTTTTTTTTATCGTATGTCTACATTTAGGTATAGTCACCATCAAATATATCAGCCACGGTACTCAAAAATATCTGAACATGCACTTTATCGCCTTGGCAATAGAGGCGTTGTTAAGATATTTGTGACCACCTTAGCCACTCCGATATATCTGATGGCGACTATATCCTATACTATATACGATACGTATATCGTATGTGTGTATGTGTGTATGTCTCCCCACTTTATATAAAATGGAAAAAAGTACTTATAACAACTACTCGCAATCAGGGATGTCACGAATGTCGTTTTTCTCACATTCGCGAATGCGAATGCGAATGCGAATATCAAGGATGCGAATGTCCGAATGCGAATGCGAATACGAATGTTGCGGAGTAGATTCAAAAAAGTTAATCTTGCTTATCATTGTTATGCTTCCATAGTTCATAAATACAGAACATGATATGTGATGGAGTCCTATATTATTGATTAAAAAGAGACAAGTGATAACGTCGTTTTCACTTCCTGTGTATGAGCAAGCATATGACCATCGGCCGGGTCAGCGCGGTCAAAATAGGATGCGTACTGCCCACATTCGCATTCGGAAAATATTCGCATCATTTCATGCGAATGCGAATGTTGATACGAATGTCAAAAATGATGCGAATATTCGCATTATACGAATGCGAATGCGAATATTCGTGACATCCCTACTCGCAATACAAAAAGCTAAACCTACTTACAAAGTATAAGAGGAGTAAATATAATATTGATGATGTAATTTGAAAAAATCTAACTGAAATACCTTATATCAAGTTTACTAACTATACCGTTACTATTTAAATCATCCGCCTTTTAAATAATTTATCACTAAAAGATATACATATCGTTATATTTCACTTTATTTTAAACTTTTTCGTCATGTATTTACTATATTTTATAGGTCGTACTTAGTTTAAAGTGTTTAAACAGAATTACGTAACAAACTTAAATAAATATTAAAGTTGACCGATGAATATTTGAAACTTAAAATCTCATAATTTTCATACATAATACGCATATAATTTCCATATTATTAACATCAATTATTAGTCCACGGGAAAAAGATCTCCGAGTTTAATACACTCCAAAACAATAGAATTAAACCTCCAAATAATTTTCAAAGTGAACCGTTTTGGGTACAGTAAAAAGATTATCACTTTTTTCAATTTTCTATTTACGTTTTTTTGTTCATCACATCATTAATCGTTTTCCCGTAAACTCCGAGATCGAGAATATCGAGACCAACCTGCGCAGACGCGAGTACAGCGAGCGCGGCGAGCGCGAGAGCGGCGCGCGCGGCCATAATGCACTGACTGCATGCGCGACTCGATGCGCGCGCACCTGAGCTACCCTGTTACCTGTGACGTGTTTAGGAGCACCACACATTTGAACGGAATTCAGCGCGGAATTCAGTTTTTCATAGACATTGTCTGTGGCATCGGAAATTTGTCTATGATGGTAGCTGAACTTTTGTATGCGGCCTTAGACTTTCCGCTTTATGAAAAACTCAATTCCACTCAAATGCGTGGCATCCCTTAGAGGGCCCACCCACTCTCAGTCCGCCGGACAGTATCAGCCTGTCTGTTATGGCGGCTCTACATGATTATACGACGGAACGAGATCGCAATATCGCTAGCTCGCTCCAACGCATAGCTGCGTCCCTATGATGGCCCATCATGTAGAGGAGCCCTTAGAATTAGAACAAAAGTTTGACAGTTCCGAACAACTGACAGGCCTATATCGTCCGGCGGACTGATAGGTGGACGCCCTATTTCGGATGTAACGGATTTCGACGTCAGGAAAATGTGAAAATCACTGTTGCTCTTGCTTATTATGACCAGTGGCATAGAATCTCACCACACTGCCACCACTATATCCAGTGACATTGTGACAAGCCATACGATAAATAAATAACCACACTGACCACTGACCGCGCATTGCTTTGGTTTAATTGCCGTGTTAGAAAAGATGCGTAATATGGAGAGAAAATAATTCTTAGATTTTTTATACCACGACGGTGGTAACCAAACAGCCCATCTGATGGTAAGCGGTTACCGTAGCCTATGAACGGATGTAACCTGGAACTCCAGTGGGTTTGTATGCGCGTTTAAAAAACTATACACTGCTATTTGGAAAAAATACGAAAGAAAGGAAAATATAATGAATATGTCCGCTAAGATTATAAAAAATATATATTCAGTTGCTTTAAATTTCTTTACATCCAGGCTGGGCTGGTGCCTCTTTTTACCCGACTGCGCGACGCAAAGGAGGGTAAAGTGTTTTTAAGTATTGATAATACTTGTGTTAAGAGACACCGTTCTTCCGCAAGTGGTGGTAAAGTTATCTCAATATATTCGGGATAACCAGCCCTACTGGCATGTAGCGGTCAGACAACCCGGAGTCACCAGTTTGAATCCCGGCTGAGGCAATGACTTTTTCCTTAAATAAATAATATTGTATTATTGATGTTTTGTTTTTAAAGTTTTATGCGTATTTCTGATTACGAAAGCATTTGCAGTCATAATAGATAACTCTAACATTTGGCTCATGACCTTACCGACGGGTCAAAAGTCGTGACCACCTTCCATGTTTTTGGAATTTCATTTTGAATCTGAATAGCAATAACATTCCTCTTAAGATAACAACAATTGTGCTCACAAATATCTGAGCAACGTGTGTCTATTGTCAAGTGAATGTTCAAATATTTTTTTACCTCACAATATGTTATTATGTGACAATCTACATAAAAGGTACCATTGGCGGTCGGCGCTTATGCTTTTATTGCTCGGATACAGCCAGCTCGGATGCAGCGCCATCCACCAAATGGTGCCTTTTAATGTAGATTATCACATATTATTGTACTATATGTTATGATCTATTCACTATTGTTGGTTCTACCCACAAGGAGCACCCTGAAGTACCGATGACGCATGCATGACGCAAAGAGTCGGTCCAGCATGACCGACTTATTTCCATGCGAATTATTAGTATTTGTATGGCGCAAGGACTATGTTAAACCCAGACGTACAATTTCTATAAAAAAGCTCTTCTTAAATGTTATGATCTACCTACCTATTGTTGAATCTACCCAGTCCCACTAAGGTGCACCCTGAAGTACCGATGACGCATGCATGACGCACAGAATCGGTCCAGCATGACCGACTTGTTTCCATGCGAATCTTGAGTATTTTTATGGCGCAAGGACTATGTTAAACCTGGATATACACTGTCTATACAAACATGCTTCTATTGTTGACTCTACTCACTAGGTGCACCCTGAAATGCCGATGACGCATGCATGATGCAAGAAAATCAGTCCACCGACGATCATAAACCATAATACTTATACTTGCGCGTATGGCAGACACCCCCCCCCCCCCCCCCCCCTTAATCGAAGGGGAGGCCTATGATCAGCAGTGGACGTCTTATGGCTGAGATGATGATGATATACTTATACCTGGACCGATAATACCTGTATAATGTATATTATGTCGTCGTCGTGTGAAATGCTGAGGCATATCATGAAATACCGCCATTTCATTATATCCCTAAAATTTGGCTAGGCATATCTTCAAATTCTAATGCATGCCATGAAAAGGCTTAATTGTATGGCTAAGGTTTGGCCAGTCACATTATGAAGCGGCGGCATTTCATAATCTGCCTTGGAATTATATGATTTGGCGAATTACACGATCGAGGGATGACATTCATACGAAATCGCGTTCCTCAGAACTACAGACTGCAACTACAACGTTTCGTAAAAACTTTACTTTCGGTATTAGGTACCACAATGCCGTTTGCCAGAACACGGCGGTTTTGTACTTAGATTTCTATGGTACCATTGGTACCTACACGGAAAAAAAAGCTTCCAGGATATTCTCAATCTAAAACATTATTATATTATGTTGAAAATATTTCCTCGTGACAAGCATTTATTTCCTTTAACGAAAATAAATTAAAGTTTTAAATATAACGAAGCGAATATATTCTTACAGATTTTCTAGTTTTCTTTTACCTAAGATAATACTTGTTTGATTAAAGTACAATCTCTCTTATTTACTGAATATACTCTTGAAACAATACATTTTTGTATTCATATTTTAAGAAAACGTGGTTTTATTAAGCGAAGAATCAAATTTTTGGTAAAGGAAATAAATACTTGTCACGAGGAAATATTTTCAAGAAAATAATAATGTCTTGGGTTGAGAATATCCCGGAAGCTTTTTTTTCCGTGTACATTTCAATCCAGGTTTTATTTGGTCCCTATACATAAGGACAAAAATATACATGTATATTTGCATGGCGATAAGTCGATAACCATAAAACAAACCGAGTGTTCAACAATACGTAATGCAGTTGCATAAATAAATTATCACTTATCTGTGTCATTTCCAAAACTAGATAACACAACGTTTCAATTGACATAAGATAATAATCTTCGCCTGCGACTCTGTCCGCGAGGAAATCGTTGATAATAAATGTGAAAGTTTACATGAAAAGGTACCATATTTGACGGCAGGCTCTTACGCTTTTATTGCGAAAATACAATCAAACGCCGGTGTCGTACGTCCGTCAAACGTAAGCGCAGGCCGCCATAAGGGCCAATATTTAGATTAAGTTTACGAAAACTTAAGATTAAACGCAAACTGTCAATTTTATTAACCGCTAATAAAAAAAACTAATGTTCTAGTTCCGGACAGGCCTTCTTACCGTGTTTATCTTATTTTGGATCATCGTAAGGCAATCGATGCGGTCGCCATCGGAGCGGCCAGAACTCCAAAATATCTGAACATGCACTTTATCACCTTGACAATAGAGGCGTCGTTCAGTTATTTGTGACCTTGGCCGCTCCGATATATCTGATGGCGACTATACCAACGTTTTAGCTCAATCGGGCCTGTAGTTTTGGAGCCAATTGTCTCTGACAGACAGACAGGCATACAAGTTCTTTCCGTTTACTCTAAAAATCTCATGACACAAATGAAAATCCATACATAATTCGAATTCAATCGATTTAATTAGATTAGATTAGATTTATCTAATTATTAGCCGTGGGGTGCCCGGCCTTAGAATTGTCCCCCACCATATCGTCCCGTGGTTGCAGTAGGAGTCTGCTAAGGGAATACCGGGAGATAGGCAGCAGCATCTTCCGAAAGCCTAAACAACAATAAACAAAAAAAACTGCGTGCGACAACCCGCCTGCCAAGCTTAGCGCGTATGACAAACCCCCCCTTAAGAGTCGGCAGGACGCTCGCGTGAACTCGCGTCCTCATACAAACGTAGTTCAGCTCTCATTTTTAAACGACATGCTTTAGAACCACGAAATTTGGCATGGGCATTCTAGCAGTACAGATCTATGTCGGTAATTCATTTTCGTTGCAAAAAATTCTAATACAAAGAAAATATAGCAAAAATAAGTTTTGTATGTAAATCTGTATCTGGCTGTATTTTCTTTGTTTTACAATTTTTAGCAACCAAAATGAATTACCGACATAGATCTGTACTATTAGAATCCCCATGCCAAATTTCGTGGTTCTAAAGCATGTCGTTTTAAAATGAGAGCTAAACTACGTTTGTATGGGAACGCGAGCGTCCTGGCGACTCTTAAAGGGGAGGCCTATGTTCAGCAGTGGACGTATGGCTGAGATGATGATGATGATGATGATGAATCGATTTATGATGAGCGTGCCAACACGATCGGGAATTTGAAGATTTCCTAATATTGTTAAACGTTATTTGTTGTTCATTCCATTACAACTACGAACGACATAGACGAAACATTCATACGCATAGCAGCACGGATAGGATCGCCGAATCGATACCTACAGTCATCTGAAATTATTATTCACAATGCAACGCCCAAAAATATCTTGATTCATTTGAAAGGCTGCCTTTTTTCTGAGGCGGAGATGAGTAGAGTGGAGATGAGAGGATATATTCCGACCGAAAAGTGTAGAAATTAATAACATAATTTTAAACAAAAAAAGAACCGACTTCACTTAGGATACACTATTCCAAGAGGAAGTGGCCGAGTTGCTGTAAAAAATAGGTAGTGAAATAGCACTATAGGTGTGCCTATAATAGTTGAAGAGTTCCCTCGATTTCTCCAGGATCCCATCATCAGACCCCGACTTGGTGACAACCCGTTCGATTAAAAAAAAATTTGAAAATCGATTCACGATGATATCGAGTAGATAACATACATACCCAAAAATTATAAAATTAATAATGATGATAAAAAAAAATCTGTAGAATTGAGAACCTCCTCCTTTTTTGAAGTCGGTTAAAAAGTGGCAACATCGCAGTGTCGTCCCGTTTTCTTAGATTAATTTGAAAGGGACGACACTACGATGTTGCCAGTGTTGCCACTTTTTAATTTCTACACTTTTTGGTCGGAATATATGTGCGGGAATTAACCAATATAAGCATCTGCCGCTCAACCCCGCCTCAGTGGATGGGATGTCAAAAGGCCCACGGTGATACCTCACTTTTTAACCAACTTCAAGATTCCAAAAGTATGTTTTTTGACGCGATAACGTAATATAAATTGATGAACACCGATAGCATGCACGAAAAAGTGTCACGTTCCGTTCCGGTCACGTGGGCAGGTCTCCATGGTAACGTAACGGACACAAGCCAAACGATTGAGAAACATGTAAAACTACCTGGTCATAAATATACGAACAACGCCTCTATTGTCAAGGCGATAAAGTGCATGTTCAGATATTTTTTAGTACCTTGGCCGCTCCGATATATTTATTTGATGGCGACGGTACTGCATTTTATTTGATTCTTTCCCTAAATAAATTCAGTGATAATAATTCAATTCATAAATAAAAGTAGTATCCAATTTTCCATCACTGTCGTAAAAACGTCATAAGAAAACGTTATCACGCAAAATTATCGTCCGTAAACCGACTTTACAGGCAAACATTTTTTTTTCTAAGTATATCGAGTTGCTATGATGCTTCATATGTTCTCCCGAGGGTGCTGATTGTACTTGTTTATCAGATAATTGGAATTATTTGGCAATGGATTGATCGAACAGTCACGGATTTGGCTATGTTTGGAGAATGACTGAAACAAAACAAACATTTTCGAGCGAATTTAATAATATTATGTAAAGGTTTTCTATGACGTGTGTAGAATGCTATTTAGAACTTTCTTTAAAACATACCTGAACATTTATACTTAGACTCCGTTCCCATTTGTCGGATGTTGGGTCCGATTTTCAATCGGGTGTCGGCGCCTCATCCAGAATCGTGTCCGACAAGTGTGAATAGCTTCATATAAAATGTTCTGCCACTAGAACGACCGATTAAAATTCTGATCCGACATCCGACAAGTGGGAACCAGGCCTTATACTTACTTACTTACTTATTTGGCGCAACGACAACGACCCAAAATGAGTCTTGGCCTACGACACAAGAGCACGCCAATTTGCTCGGTCCTGCGCTATTTCACACCAGGTTTCACCGGCACCGAGCTCATGAAGATCAGCTCCTACCCTGTCTGCCCAGCGATACTTAGGACGACCGACAGGACGGCGTCCAGTCGGTCGACCCAAATATGCTCTTAAGAAAGATTCTGGGACCCATTAAAGCAGACGATGGTAGTTTGAGGGTCCGCAAAAATGCCGAAATCCAAGAACTGGTGGCCGAAACTAATATAATTGGTGAGACTAAAGCACATTGTCTCCGCTGGCTCGGCCACCTCGAGAGGATGGGAGAAGATCGCTCAGTAAGGCCTTATACTAACGGTTTATATTGTTTATACCTAATGTCTACATAAATTTATTTAAATAGCTATTTAAGTTTTACTGCTAAAGGCGCTGGTTAGCCTCACGGTAAGACGTCCGACTTTCAATCCGGGTTCGGCTCCCTGGCTCGTACCACTGAGTTTTTCACAACTTAGGTACGAAATATCATTTGATATTTACCAGTCCCTTTCGGTGAATGAAAACATCGTAAGGAAACCGGACCTAATCCCAAAAAGGCCTTTTTTCCCCTTTGGGTTGGAAGCTCAGATGGCAGTCGCTTTCGAAAAACTAGTGACTACGTCAATTCATGGGATTAGGTTGTCAAGCGGACCCCAAGGCGGGATAAACGCTAGGAGGAAACTTAATTATTTTAATAAAATAATAATTATTAAGTACCTATATTAAACAGACGATTCACGTAAGTAGAAACTGATGTGAGTCATTCAAATACATGCAAAATCTGATAATAGACCATTAATTCTAGACAGACAATGGCTAGGTCTTTAAGATAATGGTCTAGATAAACAGTGGGGCATCGCCGGCTTTACACGTTTGCTAACCATTTATTTTATATTATACTATAATGAAGATTTGTTAGATAACCCTAACCCAACTTTAATGAAGTTTTAAACAATACGTACCCACATACAATCACGCCTATTTCCCAAAAGGGGTAGGCAGAGATCACGGATTTCCATTTGCTACAATCAATATAGCAAAGCGGCTCTCCGTGAGCTACTTCTCGCCCCCGTGAAGAACGAGACGTGATGGATGGCGAACCGCATCGCCGCCATGCGGATGATTATTAATTAAATGAATCACCACAGCGTTCACACGAGTAGTAGGGGTCAGAGGTCCCTTTATCCCTTAACCGAAGTTAGTCCTTAGTTTTAAACCGATCACAAAAATCATTAACGTCAAATAAAACTTTCGAAATAATCTAGATCGCGTACTTATTAGCAAAGAAAATATATAAATAGAGGAGCGCAGTCTAAGAACTTTGTGAGGCTCAAGGTTTGATAGCTTTACTAGATGGCGCTGTACGGCCCCATACATTATGCGGTAAGGCGATTATCGCAACCGCATGCAGCGACGGTGTGCAAGCGTGACAGTGCTATACACATGCAGAGCGTTATCTCGCTCGCGCACCGGCGCCGCATGTGGAAATCGCAGCTGTGTGTAAAACTCTGAAATGCCATCTGAACCAGTTACCGCACAATGCATGGGACTGTACCGTGCCATATAGTGAAGCTATCAAACGTGGAGACTCAAAAAGTTCGTAGGCTGTGCTCTACTATCTCCAAAAAGTTCGTAGGCTGTGCTCTACTATCTCCAAGTTCGTAGGCTGTGCTCTACTATCTCCAAAAAGTTCGTAGGCTGTGCTCTACTATCTCCAAAAAGTTCGTGGGCTGTGCTCTACTATCTCCAAAAAGTTTTTAGGCTGTGCTCTACTATCTCCAAGTTTGTAGGCTGTGCTCTACTATCTCCAAAAAGTTCGTAGGCTGTGCTTGACTATCTCCAAAAAGTTTGTAGGCTGTGCTCTACTATCTCCAAGTTCGTAGGCCGTGCTCTACTATCTCCAAAAAGTTCGTGGGCTGTGCTCTACTATCTCCAAAAAGTTTGTAGGCTATGCTCTACTATCTCCAAGTTCGTAGGCTGTGCTCTACTATCTCCAAAAAGTTCGTAGGCTGTGCTCTACTATCTCCAAAAAGTTTGTAGGCTGTGCTCTACTATCTCCAAGTTCGTAGTCTGTGCTCTACTATCTCCAAAAAGTTCGTAGGCTGTGCTCTACTATCTCCAAAAAGGCTTGTCTGATTTAGTTGCGAAAAATTTTGCCACTGGTAGGTACATGCACAAGTAAAATCGTATGGAGACAAAAATTACAATTTTAAGATGGCGTCAACCTTCGTTTAAAATAGGCACTTAGGTACCTTTTTAACTTCCACTCAAAGATGATTTATGAACACTTATGATAAAATGTATTTATCAGGAAATGATAATCACTCCTCAGTCAATTGCCATTGATGAATGGAATCTTTAATTTATTGACAATATTTTGATTTGCTAAATGTCAATAATAAATAATACAATATAATGTCAAGTAAGAAAACAATTTATGACTTGAAATGTTATAGTCAGGCCACGATAAAACGCAACAAATGCTTGTGCGGAATTCACCCGGCATAAGTAGATATGAAATAAAAGAATTTGCCGCGAGGCGGAATGACGAATGTCATGGACAAAATTAAGCTGAAAGATGGATTTTTTCGCTTTCCGGCTGATTTTTACACGACTGCCCAAAAAATTATTTGTCTATGTCGACTGAATTCCGGATTGGATTCCCCACAAATTGAATTGCGCCTAACCCGGATGCAAGCATTGCAAGCTGGCATAAACGTCAATATTAAAATAGGCCGTTATAATCTTGTTATAATTTATAAACTGAAACAGAGGTCTTATAAGTATACTTATACGAAAGAAAAACCCGATTCCGCGGGTTCAATTCCAGTCCTAGTTTTCTTTCTTATCATATGTATGATATGACATCTATTTCTCGTTATAATTTTAGGATAACAGGTAGTTAAAATAACAAATCAAAATATTTAACAAAATACAAGTAAAGCCTGACCAGAAATATATGCATATTGTCAAGAGGGCGCTTTTTCCCTCATGTATTAGGTGACAATTCAGTTTATTTACTTCCAATGAAACTCCGCAGCATGGCGCATGGTCATATATTTCTGGTCAGGGTTTAATCTTATTAGTTTTCTACTTAAAATAGGATATTTATGGTGAGAGTTCCAGATTTTATTAGGTACTGCAAAGTCTTCGCAAAGTCCATGCAGATGTTACTCTAGTTAAACTTGATATTTTGCTACACACTCAGTCATAAATCTCATAGTAGGCAGATAAATGGAAGATCTAGGATGTAGCATTGATTAATTTCTTATTCAAGTGCCATTATTATGTAAAATGAAAAAAACTCTGACTCATACATATTGCATTTATTGTGAAGAATTCAAATTGTAAGATCAGACATTAATTATTCTATAAAACAAAATTTATAAGATAGCGTCACATTGCATCCGAAGACAGGATTTTTTTATAAAACATCATTCTACGGAGTCAACCAGAGACCAAGAGGTATGTCCGAACTTACAAATTGACATCAGAATCCATTTTGAATGGTGAATGATAACACAGTTATATTAATTTAATTATCGAATTGGGTGGGCTGGAATATACCTCCTAGGTTTTAGTTTTGGGGTCTTTACATCGGATACCGTTACCACAAATCGTAAGTAAAGACACTGCCCCATTACGCTGCCTCACACATAGGGCGCGCTGAATCAGTCAGTAAACCGCCTCAGAAAGATGCGCAGGAGTGCTTAGAGCAACTTGTCTTGGGAAAAGGAGACAAGGAGGATGACGAAAGCGTGCAGACCGAGGGCGACATCAATCACTATGACGAATAATTGGTAAAGTACCTGCCAAATAAATATTAATCTTTTAGGCAAATCTCTTGTTATGTAAAGCCGTCATTAAATATCGCAGTCTTTAAGAATGCTGGACCAATTTGGAAAATTATTTTGTTTGACTTGATAGTTGGTCCCATTGTCAAGTCAGGATCTGATGATGGGATCCTGGATAAATCGAGGGAACTCTTCAATTATTATAGGCATACCTATAGTCGTTTGAGTATTTTTTATACAATAGGAAAACACTTTGGGGCATTTTTTATCCTATTCAAGTAGAAAGAATTCGTGATTCTGAGTAGTAAAAACGTAAAATTTAGAGAAAACAACACAATATTAAAGTGCCAATTTAGAAAAAATAACACAATTTTAAAGTGCCAATTTAGAGAAAATAACACAATTTTAAAGTGCCAACTTTTTGAGGAACTCTCATCTAACGGGGTTCTTAGTGTCTAGGCGTTATCTAAGGGACAAAATCACATAAGTAGGCACCTATTGTATTAGACCGAAAATACATACTTAATGACTTTACAGACCTGATCAATATCTAGTGACAGTATTTTTGTTAGAAAACGGGAAGCAATTCGTTGGAGCCACGCCGCAAAGCTGTCTACGGCATTCACGATTATCCTGCAATCGAAAATATAATTATGAAACAAGATCTTTATATTATTATTTAAAAAAAAAACAAATAAAGGCGTGTAGCAAATAACAAAAAAAAAAACAGTATTTACTAACAACAAAGACTATAGAGATTTAGACGGCCACAGCCTAAGAACTTTTTGAAGCTCAAGTCAATTGCGCCCTCTGTCCGAAAGCCGCCTATAGATACCGAAACTGTAAGGCTGGCTCTACATGATGGGCCATCATAGGGACGCAGCTATACGACGGAACGAGATCGCAATAACGTTAGCTCCCTCTAACTCATAGCTGTGTCCCTAGGATGGCCCATCATGGAGAGGAGCCATAAGAGGAAATGTCACATGCACTGCTACTCCACGTAGTAACAAATAGCGTACTAGTAGTACACTAGTAGCTACTAGGTGGAGTAGCAGTGCAGGTGACATTTCCTCTTACATTTTCGGTATCTTTAGGCGGCTTTCGGACAGAGGGCGCAATTGACTTGAGCTTCAAAAAGTTCTTAGTAGACTATGGCCGTCTTTATCTCTATAGTCTCTGCTAACAATATTCAATATTAAAAACTTAATTAACTGACATCTGTGTACAAGAAAATGAACTAAATTTGATTATTGATAATAGCGCCATCTCGTAGCTTTAGCGTGTAACTCAATTGGGACTACGCAGCGAAACGCGCTTCGAAATAAACGCGTTGTCATGCGCCATTCGGCGTTGACATAAAAGCACGAGATGGCGCAAGTAGTAGTTTCATCAATACTATTTAAATGGAAGTTCTTTACAGTATGAAAAATCGTAAAAATTCCACAGGTAACTGAATTTCAAGTTAGCGCATAAAAATATTTCTAAAGTAACGTCAGTAAAGATTAAAACTTGTATGTTCTTACTCGATAGAGTTTCTGGGACTGCACCATCCATATTGCTGAATACTGAGTATACTGACCACCGGCAGCATAGCTACCATATACCTGCAGTCAAAATTCTATGTTGCATTCACGTAAGGTTTACGCAATGAGATTGGCGTGTGTATGGTATTTTTGGATATGAGAGATGCCTGTAACGAGATCTAATCGCATGCATTTACCTACTTTTTTTATTTAAATATACAAGCCATCATATACGGAGTCAATAGAAAAGTAAACTAATGTAAACAAATATATTTCTACCCTATCCATCCTTATTTGTTTTATAGTGTAAACAAACATGTCTCAATTAGAAATCGTAATGTCATTTATATTTCAGGTTGTTCGTCCCATAGACTTAAATATATAATAGACGGCCATAGTCTAAGAACTTTTTGAGGCTCCAAATATTTAGCGCCATCTAGTTCAGAGCCACCTAAACAGAGCCAATATGTATGAGATAAAATCAGCGCCACCTAGTAACGAATAACGTACTAGTAGTACACTAGTCGTTACTAGGTAGCGCGTATTTTATCTCATACATATTGGCTCTGTTTAGGTGGCTCTGAACTAGATGGCGCTAAATATTTGGAGCCTCAAAAAGTTCTTAGACTATGGCCGTCTACTATATATTTGAGTAGGTATATGTTCGTCCGTTACTTCGATTATTGAAGAGAATTTTATTAAAAATGATGTTTTTAGTAGTTGCTAGGTTGAATTCAATACTTTGTGAGTTTCTTTAAGTATATAACAACATTTAAAATGATAATTTCCGAGAAAAGAGTGATATGTTTACACGATAAGCCAAATATAGGTTGATAGGGTATAGGTACCTTCATTGCTTTGCAATCACGCACTTTTAAAGAACATATCCATAGTTTCATTGTTAACCTACACATAAACTTGTTATATATTAATTTATTCAGTGAAAACGAATTTCTTTAATAGTGTTTACTATATTATTTTTTTCTGTTGACCCCGAATATATGTGTTAAGTCATTTTTGTTTTAGTTTACTTTAAATAATGAGAGAAAATACTGTTTCAAAGACTGTTTAAAACTCTAGTATACTTACTATGAAATATGATGGTACACTGAGATGATAATGTAAGTTATACAAACCAAAAACTAGCTAGCGTTGCACTATATTGTGATAGTCTCGTCGGCCGTAAGGGTGTAGTCCTGAAACGGGGATATTGTATGAAATAGCTGAAAAACTACTAATTGGCTTAAGAGTCGGACACGGTGTTAAGCTACAAAGTACGCAATTTGAATTGTTGAGAAAAAAGAGTGTCAAGATCTTTTTGAACATTTTGCCCGCCTAGCTACTTTTGCTGACTGAAGCGCACAGAATAAATAATAGTAATCTCTAATACGTACTATCATAAAATTCTCTGTTTAAAAAATACATCAATTCCCATACAAAAATGTGGAAAATGTTAGAATATCAGAACCATTTTTGCGGCACATTACGGCACATAAGTATCTATAATAAGGGCGGGTTACAACGGTTACATGACACACATCTAACGAACGGATTAAGGCCTCTACAAACGTAAGCGACTAGTCACATGCGATTTTTAATACATCGCGGTTTTTGATCCATCGATTGATTTCGTTGCACCTACCTACACGGCAATGTCTTGAAATCGCGCGCGAGTTTTATGTCAAAATTGCGCCGATTGTAGATTCCATAAACGTTAAATATATGTATGGCTGCGTGTCGTCCCATAGAAAACTGTCAAACTTTTCAAACAAAATTTAACTATTGCACCCATTAAAAGATGATTCGGTGCAAATATGTGACTCATTTGAGTGGAATTCCACTATCATACGCAAGAAAGCGGAAAAATCAAACTTCCAGTTGAACTTTGTAAATCCATACAAAAATTCAGCCACCATAGACAATTTCTGTTGTCCAGCTAATTTTTGTCTAACATAGCTGAATGGGGTTGGCCAGTCGAAAGTCGTTACAGATTGCGCCAGCATAGCTTGTACCTGTCAGCCAATTCTCTGACCTGGATGGGCTAGCCTTTAAGCCAAATACCATACAACAATACTTGTGACAGGTACAAGCTATGCTGGCGCCATCTGGCTAAACCGTTGATAGTGGCCAACCCCATTCTACTCGATCGTGTTTGCGCTTTACGTGTCGTCTCAACCTTTGTGCGTCTTCGTAGGCGGCAGCTTCCTCGATCCAGCGATCCACGTTGCCTTCCAGATGCTCGGTGCGTGAAACGATGGAGGACGTGCGGAGTCTTATCAAGTTCGGCTAGAACAAATGTCATGGTATCTAAGCTTGACCATTACAATATAAGCTTGCTTAGATAATGTTGCGACAGCGAAGGTGTCCGTTTTAGCTTGGGAAAAAAATTTGCATATGTTCGTCTGAGAGGCGTCAGGTGTTCTCCTCTGCAGATCGCACTTCTCAAGTGATTCCCGTGAAATATTGTGAGCAAATTCTGCTTAAGTATATGGTAACTACCTAACACAAAACATAAAGCATATAAAAACTTTTTACAAAAAAAAGATAAACCGACTTCAAAAAGGATAAAATGAATCATTATATTATTTATATGCGTTACCAACTGATATGTTTGAAGTCGGTGCCAAGCCAAATTTGGAAGAGTTAATACGCACGAGGCGATGCACAGTAGAACGACTTCATACTAAAGACATGACATTCACTTATGATACCAACTATGCTCACTGATGAATGTTATATGATTTTTCATAATAAGATATCATGAAATGTCAGGTTTGGCCTCTTAATGGTTAATTATTGCATTGCAATGATCTTAAAAATGGAACCTAATTTCGACTTTACAGTTGGACTTTCTGAAGCGTTATGTTTGTGAGCTTAATTGCGAAGTATTAATAATGTTATTTATGTATGTTTTTGATCCGATACAGTATCTTACTATTTTATTACATATTTCAAAGATTAAAAATCGAAGAAACAAAGTATTTTACACATGAGGGATAGTTCAAAGGGGCGTCCGCTCGTAACCTATTTTTAAGGATTTAGAAAAAAACGCCACCGTTTCCCCGGGTAGTGTCGTTTATATTCTGAAAGCTTAACTTTTTCTCGTTACTTCCCGGTAAATTTTACGGCCGTCTATAACCACCTTTTGAAATAAATTACGAAAATGTATTTGATTTATTAACGCCTGCAAACACGACTATGGCAACAATACAACGATTCGCAATTGTATAAAATATGGTAAGGATATTTATTATTTTGACACCGCGACCGTGACGACGTCCTCCGTCAATCAAATCGCGAGCTCTGTCGATCCTAATGGGAGAAAAAATTTGTCCCAAGATTTCCATACATTTTCCGAACTTTCCATTCCGTTACCGTCATACAAAATGTATGAAAAAATGGTAACGGAATGGAAAAAAACCTTGGGACACTTTTTTCCTCCTACTAGGATCGAAAGAGCCCGCGATTCTGAGTCAAAATCGCGTAAAAAAGTCCAAATTAAAAAAAAAGTTGGGGGGACAACTTTGAAAAAAATGGCCCATGTATTCAGTTTTTCAGATAATAAATGGAGATTCGATAACGATACCTACAGATATTTATTGAATAATTATGTTTGCTACTTATTTACTCTAAATTATGTTGGTCTACGAGTATATGACAACTATTAGAGTTTTTACATTTTACGCCTGAGAAAAATGATGAGCAAAATCACAAGAACGTAATACGCCAAGTGCACGATATCAGCTCTTTCAACCTGTTTGGTTTGAAAGAATATATAAGATTTATTCATGAGTAGTACACCAATAAATATAAAAAAATATTTTTGTTAGGCTAACCATAAAAAAAAAGTTGTAAGGAAAACTTTTTTTTCTGTCTATTTTTTTTTATATATTTCAGGTATATACTTTTTATAAACAGTCATTTTTCTCTTGGCAATCTATCAAGGAGTGTGCACCCCAATTTTCGTTGCTCAATGTTAACCCAATAAGAAGTTACAGTTAAATTACTAACATGAGGTACTCGTGTCAGGCTAAAAGTATGGAGTCGTTCTACTGTGCGATGTGTTCAGTGAGTTGTTAGTCTTAAATACTATATAACTAAACTGATACGATATGGATTGCACTTAGGTATAGGTACATTCGTTTCGACCGTTAACTGTTAAGCAAGTAGGTACAGAAAGTATAGCCATGCGTCTTATGTTTGTTAGGACACTGTTCGGACTATCGGTATCTCGAACGAAGCCCGTGGTTTGTTTGAATTATTCATCCTTCTTCATCTAAGGTTTGATTCGAATATACAGGAATTCAATGGCTAGGTTAATTTTTCTATACTCAGATATACCCCCAGTACACCCACCGTATCAGTAGAAAAAGGCACGATATTCGAATTTTCTATGGAAGATCCATCTTAAGCGTCTATGTACATATTTTTTTTCTATTTGTCGCCTTTTTCTGATTATTGACAAAGTAAACGTGTATGAGAGTATATACATAGGTACCACATTTCATCAAAATTGGATTAGTTGTTTTAACATGAAAATGTAACAGATAGAATCACATTCACCTTTGCATTATACCTATTAGTAAGTACCGATGTTTTGTGATGTTCATACTTGAAGCTGATTTAAATTTTTGGCTTGGCACCGACTTCAAACATATCAGTTGGTAACGCATATAAATAATATAATGATTCATTTTATCCTTTTTGAAGTCGGTTTATCTTTTTTTTTGTAAAACGTTTTTATTTTTCAATTTTTAGTGGTTATATAATTTACCAAAATCAAACAACGAGTCTCGGAAAAATCGCTAAAGATATATCAAAAAGTTCGTAACACACCCATTCAATCTAAGGAAAGTTCCATGGACTTCATCATTAAGCCCACTCCATCAAATTGGTGGTTTTCGAGAGGAAATAAATACACGTGCCTTTAAAAATTGAGGAGTTTCCTCAGTTGCTCATGGGTCACATCATCAGAACAACACCAAAGTAATGTGGGACTATCTTCGAGGTAGATCCTTTTAAACAAAAAAAGTATTATTCTATTCGGACCAGGGGTCTTGGAGTAATCGCTGATCATCCTACATTTAAAAAATTCTTCATCATTATCATCAAAACAAGCATTATTATCAGGTCCACTCCATCAAATTGGTAGTTCTCGTGAGAAAATGCTTGAGTAGCTTAAGAAAACAACCAAATTACCATACACGTGCCTTTAAAAATTGAGGAGTTCTCTCAGTTGCTCATCGATCCCATCATCAGAACAGCACCAGATTAATGTGGGACCATCTTCGAAATAGTATCTTTCAAACAAAAGAAGAATTACTCGAATCGGACCACGGGTCTTGGCGTAGGTAATCGCTGAACATCCTACATCATCATTATCATCAAAACAATCATCATCATCAGGTCCACTCCATCAAATTGGTGGTTCTCGTGAAAAAATGCTTGAGTAACTTTAGAAAACACCCAAACACCATACATGTGCCTTTAAAAATTGAGGAGTTCCCTCAGTTGCTCATCGATCCCATCATCAGAACAGCACCAGATTTTTGTGGGAACATCTTCGAGGTAGTTCCTTCCAAACAAAAAAAGAATCATTCCAATCGGACCACGGGTCTTGGAGTAATCGCTGAACATCCTACATTTAAAAAATCTTCATCATTATCATCAAAACAATCATCATCATCAGGTCCACTCCATCAAATTGGTGATTTTCGTGAGAAAATGCTTTAGTAGCTTAAGAAAACACCCAAATCACCATACATGTGCCTTTAAAAATTGAGGAGTTCCCTCAATTCCTCATGGATCCCATCATCAGAACAGCACCATATTAATATGGGACCACCTTGGATGTAGATCCTTTCAAACAAAAAAAGAATGACTCAAATCGGACCACGGGTCTCGGAGTAATCGGTGAACATACATAAAAAAAAAACACCAAACCGAATGCAGAACCTCCTTCCTCAATGGAATTGAAGTCGGTTAAAAATGGTAATTTAGAACAACGTGGTTAAGAAGTTACTTACTCCATAAATAATGGAGTTTTTTTCAATGCGATTATTTTTGATCCCGTGAGTCTAAAATACAAACTTACTTACTTCCAGTCTTAAGAAATCTTAACCTCAAGGAGACTACGCACATATATCTACTTTTGCGGAAAGTTTTAATCCCCATACAAACATGAAAAGTTTCCGCCATTCTCCTATGTGAAAAATTCCGCAATTTCGGAAAGTTTCCGTCAGCACATCAACTTTGAACTAACTAACTCACCTCAAGGACATTGGGTGCAGATTCAAGAGTTCGGTTAGGCGATACCAGAGAGCTTGCTGCCTTGGCGTGGTGCACGTTACGGGCTTGCTGTAGTAGCTCTATCCGTTCTTCTGAAAGTTTGGAAACAATAAACATACAATAAACTTAAGATAGATGTCATATACTACAGAAAAAGTGATCAAGGCCTCCGGTGTTGAAGGCTGGAAACAAACCAGCCTTTTCTCCATTCGCTGCTGACGCCTAAGGTCAAAAAATGTCCTAGGCAAGCCGGTGCTGAATTTGGCTTAAAATTTCTTCATGAGCTGTAGGAAACCTGCTCAGGCGCCTGAAACTTAGGCAAGCCGACGGGAATCATGTTCCATGGACGCCACTGTTACCCATATCACCGGAGCTTATGGTCACTTTTTCAGTCGCATATGATATATTAAGTTTTTAATTCACATACCTAACTGTACAGCTATGTTTCTACTTAGAAAAACAACAATTCAAAATATTTAATATGATAATTTGGTTTGGTTCTCTAGTTGTTTGGAATTAAATAAACATTTGGGGGACAATCTTACACTTCCATAATTCAGATACAAATATCTATTACGATAAATATAAAATATCTAGGTTCGTACTTTCGTAGGCCGGATCTCTACCACTTTATAACAGTTAAAACTTGGTTGACGCTGACCAACGCTGTGCTGACCAAGTGCTGACGCTATCAGCTGAATAGGTACTCTGAGTACGCAATTCTGGACGTTTTGTATGGAAGACAACATGATTTCTATAGCGCGTGACGTTATACGCTGTAAGATTAGAATTAAAGAGTCGCCAGGACGCTCTCGTTCCCATACAAACGTAGTTCAGCTCTCATCTTAAAACTACATGCTTTAGAACCACGAAATTTGGCATGGGTATTTTAGTAGTACAGATCTAGGTCGGACATTCTATTTCGTTGCTAAAAATTGTAATACAAAGAATACAGCCAGTTACAGATTTACATACAAAACTTATTTTTGCTAATTGAATGTCCGACCTAGATCTGTACTACTAGAATGCCCATGCCAAATTTCGTGGTTCTAAAGCATGTCGTTTTAAAACGAGAGCTGACCTACGTTTGTATGGGGACGCGAGTTCACGCGAGCGTCCTGGCGACCCTTAAAGTATGTGTAATAAATTGTCCCAAAGGCCGCCTTATACTGCCAATCCTTTGGTTTCAATCGATATCCGGCCAGTTGTTGGAAAATTCGTCCAGGTCATCCCGTCACCTCGTCGGTCCTGCCCGACTGCCTACCTACCTAAACTATGGGAGTCAATATGAAAAATAATTAGTAGGATGATGAATTGATTTTTGAATTCGATTTACCTATGGACAGTTCGGAGGTAGACTTCTTGGCAGTCAATTTTTCTTTCGCAATACGTGCTAACGAGCCCATCTTGAATACTGCACCTTATGGCCCCGAGTACGATCTTGTTTTAGTCTGCTTTAGGCCATAATAAATAACGGATTTACTGTATTTATGTGAAATTTTGTCTTCATTTGGTTTATAGCATATTTTTTGACAGTGAAGTGAGATTTGACAGAAGATGTGTGTCATTTATAACATTCCAGGATTTTAAAGGTTAGTTGTAATTAACTATGGTCAGATTGTTCGGAAAGAGAAGTATTTATAGTTGTTTATACAGGCTGAAATCTGGGTCGTGATCCTCAACGATATTTTATGTAACTGATCACCATTATCATAGTAGTTGTTAAAAGTAAAAAATAACATTACCGTAACATTACCTTCACACTTGAACGTATCTTAATTAAATTACGAGATCATCAATTTAATAAACCTGTTAATTCAGTAGCCCGTGGCAAACGTAGGCAAGTACAAAAGTTTTTTTTTATTCCCTAATTCCTTGGATGTCATTCGCGCCCCCGTCAAAAGGCGCGGACGGTTGGGTGCCATTGTTGTGTTCGATTTGAATTTCGAACTTTGCGCCCCGTGGTTACATTATTCGCGGTTGCCAGTGTGAAAAAGTTTTTTTAAAGATTGATCTTGTGTTTTTTCGACGATTGACTTATTAAATTGTATTTATATGTTTTTGTTGTTGTGTTATCATTAATTATGTAGTGTGAATGAGAACTTTAGTTTTTTGGCAATAAAATTTGACCACCATGGTTTTGAGTAAAAATGCAAGTGAATTCTTAAATGGACCCACAACATAAAATACCTATACCAAGTACTTACTTCAGTAGCAAAATTTTACGTATTATTATTAATACTAAAGTGATCGAGTCAAGTAAGAATAGTACTTATTTAACATTTTTGACTTATCGATGAACGTTGTCTAAATAAACTAATAGTTTTTGAACGCGACTTCTTTTTAACCAACCAAATATAATATATTTCTTTACACTTGACCTAAATTCAAACGACTCACACCGTTAATAAAATGTACAAACATACAAATAAGCTTAAGGATACCGTTAAATCACCGCTGATTGTGTCATTGGAGATTTCTGCGGAATCACGGCAAATGACTGTGCGATTCAGCCAAGTGTTGATTGTCAGGCATTAAGGAAATGACTTAATCAAGGAATCCTGTCTGCATGGGAACTGACGGTGGCTACTTGTTAAATATCGTTTATTGCAAGCAGGCGCGTAACAGGAAGAGTATGTTTATTTAGAGGATCAGATTTACAGAACTGATTTAATCTGCGACGAGTAACGCAAACAAAATAATAAATACAGTGTATAACTAAAATACTGGTGATCCTTTTAAGGGCATAATTATCTAATTAATTAAGGGTATCGTATTCTAATCAAGAAAAAGTTAAAAAAAAATTGGGCGAAAATAATGTTGGTATTGTATGGAGCATTTGCCGGCTGGGACGACGTGGCACATAAAGACTGTGCACGTTGAAATCCGGCCACGCATGGCATGGTACATCTCCCTTTCGGATACACATTTTCAAGCAGTTCTTTTTTATAAATAATCTCTAATCATAGTAGTATATAATAAAAATAGAATCATATTAAAATTGTATGGGCTTGTCTCAGTTTTTACTGAAGGTATTTCATCATATCTTTAATGTTTTGTCCAGCGTTTTTTGATAATCTTCACTCGCTTCCTGCTACAATACCACAATTGTATTTATATTTTCACAACCGGTTTTATGGTCAATAGAATGTCATCTTACAAAAAAAAAATGTTTTGAAACTCTATTCTACTTGAGTTGGTCAGGAAAACTTTCTACTCCAAGCACTGAAAGTAATTTTTATATGGCAGCCATTTTTTTGTCAAAAAGTCAAACTCACCAATGTTAGAACACCTCCGAACTATTTCAATCTAAATACACTTAGAAAAATGTTAGCTATGGTGAAAAGAGAATTTAATAAGGTATCATTTGATTCATCTTATTTATAATAAAAAACTATTTTTAACAGGAAAATTTGGTAAACACTGTCAGAACACTGTGGACAAAAAAATATAGGCACTGTGGAATATATAGTGATCAAACTCATAGACAACGTAACGTTTATATTATGTTTTAAACTTTATTATGTAGCTTGATAACCCCAAATTATTAATTAGAAGTGTTGGTTGAATATGCACATTCAATAAAAAGATGTATCACACCATGCGCGGCCGGATTTCAACGTGCACAGTCTTTATATACAAAAAGAATGTCGCCCAAAATTTTTTTTCCTACTTTTTCTTACTCGCGATACGATACCAAAAAAAAAATTTGTTACATATTTACTGTATATTATATTATTTTATATTTAATAATATTTTTTTTGCCTTTTCTAGAACCACGACTGCAGGTTCATATAATGTTTTTTTGTCAATAAGTAGGCATGTGAAAATAAATAGAAAAAGCAGATAAAAACCAGAAATTTATATTTTATTTTGTTTGTTTTGTTTGCTTTAATCGACGCAGATTAAATATGTATCGAAGAGTAAGTTTTCTTTGAATTTCTGGGACTTTGGGGAATAAATAGACACAATCATTGCGCCTGATTAATTTCTACTGCCGTAAGAGTACCAGCTTTAGAATTACCTTCCTAATTCCGTCATTCTATCTTTAGATGACGTGTTACTGTTGGTTGTTGATATGGATGGTCACTATGGTCAGCCAATAGGACAAACCAATCAATTTCTTTTTAATCCACTTTTTTTTATTCGTACAATCGCCATCACCGACAATCAAATGCCTATCCAAAATTTCAACATGTCACTGACCTACGTCAAGACAAAAGCGTGCAACTCAAGAATCGGCAAAAATCTTTCGGTAGCGACGTCCCGCTGCCACCGCGGTGTTGTCAGCGCAAAAAATTGATTGATTCGTGAAAAAAATGGCGGACCATTTCACTTTCTAGCTTCGGAGCTTCGATTATGCACGCCCACTCAGTGGTCGCCTGTTGAGTATTGATACGCGTGACAGGTTGAAAAAAATGTGCGAACTGATGTAAAGTCGCCGCAACACACATTTACTAAAAAGTAGGAGTAAAAATAATAGGAATATTTTACAAATTATAACGAATACAGAGATTTCAGGTCTACTTAGCTTTTTTCACTTATATTAACAAAAAAAAGTTTAGGACAAAAGCACAAGTGCTAACTTACTACATAAAGTTACTTTGGTACAGAGCAATAACTTTAACGATTTACTAATATGTTGCCGAAAATTGTATGGCAGATACTTCCCAAACAATTTTTCAAATATCTTCATTTCGTAAAATCATCAGATGAGATACTTTATGTAGCATTTTAACCTAATCAAATCTATGTCAAATAAAAATAAAACTATGCGAAACTATTCATTTTGTAAACGTCGGTATCCTAACTAAACGTTCTGTGATAAGTTGTATGGAAAATAAAATTAGGCGAAATGATTTTCGGCAAAATGCAAGTACACCAACTTTAACATATAGCTGATTGAGCAGGGAAGAAGACAATATCTACATATGAAAGTTAAAAACTGGATAAGTGTATTTCATTAATTACTATTTGTGCGTCAGCTATTTCTTTTCAAATATCAGTAGGTACTAATCATGTTATACAAATCATGTGGGAGCTATTATGATTCCCATCACATTTTCGTATCAACATTAAAAGCATTCGCCGCTCGAATCACTAAATTTTTCAAACCCCCTCGTTTACCTAAACCAACAACGATTTTGAATTTAAGCAAATAAAAAACGCCCATATGTTAGCTTAATAAATCGGCTCAACCCTTTATTTACCAGTTTTTAGGCTATTATAATATTTAATGCTAAATAAACAAGGGACTTGACTTGACCAAATGACTTCATCCAGTTTACGGTTTTATAATCACTTGAATGGGTTAACGTGGAATTTTGGGTTTAAGTTTGGAATAAAATTCTTTAATGCTGTGGTGGTGGCAAAAAAGCTCGTTTGATGGCTAGTGGGTACTTTAGCCTATGGCCGTTTCAAAATTCAGAGTGCCACAATTGCGTTGGTAAGTAATTTATTCTATTGTTTAAGTTAACTTTTAAGTTTTAGTTCGATATACTATTACCTACTTAATCATAATTATGTTATTAAATATTCATCTTGACACACTTCTATTCTAAATATTAAGATCTGAAATTTAAAAAGAGCTAAAGTTATTTTTTATACCAAACGTGTTTCTGTTATCTGTTCACAGATAGTTATAACTACTATATTTAGCAATATTGTATAAATTGAATACAAATAAATGATATATTTTAAGTAGTGTGATTGAAAAAACAAATGAAACAAAAATAAAATTTACTAACTACTTACAAAAATAATAATATATTCGAAATATTGAGTAACATACTCGTACATAAAAATGTCGTCGAATTGAAACTTCTGTTTTAACTCGTAAAACAATATTTGATCTCTTTTGCCCCACACCAATTTCTCAATGGCAATCGTAACTGTTAACGTAGCCATACCCCTTTAACCCTTACAGACTTGCCCCTAAACGTCCGTTTAACTTTGGCCCTAAACTATACTTAGTTCGCGCTTTGCCCCGACATAATCTTCGTAATTTGGACCCGCGGACCTTTGATCCCCACTGATCACCTTTTTTGCCTTTTTGTTTTCGATAGATGTTTTTTTTGTGTGATTCTAGAGTTTAGTAAATGTGTTTGAGTAAGCTTGTTGCTAGTATTACAGAGAGTCATTACCATAGTACGATTTCTTTAAGATGTCAGAATTGTATTAGGTAGAAATATCTAGTAAGATTCCGATATTATCTTTAAAAAATACTACCTTACTACTACTTATCTTAGGTGCAGGCGAAGAAACGTTCATGTGGATATTATAAACTTTATTCACATACCTACTATACCTGGTGGAATTGACTCGATTCAGATGTAATTTTATTGAATTTAAACTTTCATGAGACATATTAACATTAATATCACTACACGGCTGTACTCACTTATGTTTATTCACTATGCGCGACATGTTTCGAGGAGCTTATGTCTCCATCCTCAAATGTAATTTGTTATTTTCAACAATGCCTATGACGGAACATTAAAGTTTGTAATCGCAGCCTTTATTTCTTAAGAAAGGATATAATGTTTATCTTTCCGATTCCACCCAAATAATTACAATGCTAGGCAATTTAATTTCGCCGTGCACCAAAACAGTGTAACCGTAAAATTGAAAAAACTTAGGCACGTTCGCTCCGTTATTAAAGTCACAGAAACAAACAGAAATCATCAATTATAATCATTTCACCCATTTTTTTACAGCGAAAGGTTTAGCAATTTAGAATCGATAGCAATCGGTGGACGGTGAAATAATAGTTGGTTAATAGGAAAGTAGAAACAAACCGACTTGCTATGAGGAAATACGGAATATTGAATAGTACATTTCGATACTAGGTCGGAAAGGATGTCATTATTCAACGAGTTCCGAGACATTTGGCAAAACTCGGGACGAGTGAAGAATGACATTCCGTCCGTGTATCGAACGACGTTTTTTAATAAAGTTGCGAAAAAATTATAAAAATGGACAATATGTCACTTTGAGGTTACTTTATCCGAACACTCGCGCGGTGCGATGCGGGGCGGTGATCATGAACCCTGAGCTGTGATTGGCTGGAAAAGTAAAACGCGCTAGTGCGAGAAATCCTCAAAGCAAGCATTAACTAGAGACCGCAAACGTGTACCCCCGTATGGGATAGATATATAGATGCCCATAATCACTTCTACAGCATAAAACAGAACAATTTACCAATCTTTTCCTTAGCCGACACAACTTTCTAGGAAAACTAACAGCTTTTCTCGTAGCAATCACAGAAATTCTTGAAGAAATCGCGCATTATATCTGTTTGTTACCCTCCACTGCTAGAAGTAACGCGTGGAGGGTAATAGAAACTATGACAAGGACCAACGATAATAGCACCTCTCTGCCGTATCTATTGAAAGTGTAATAAGACCATCCCGTTCTATCTTGGTATTATTAGTTCCGCGTCAGATCTATGGGTGGTATATCTATGGAGAAATCCAACTTCTCGCATTATAAACTACTACTAGATTTGAGCAACTGTGTTAAAAAATAAATTATGTAATTTTTCTGTACGTATAAGAAATACTAATATAGTATTTTTAATTCCAGGTAGTAAACTGGCAGTTCTCTCCTAAAATAGTGATTAACAATGTGGGGCAGGGGGGCAATTTATGACTTTCGAGCGCCCAAATTCAAAAAGTTTAAGCTCGAAAATAATCGCACACAAAAGCTTACCGCTAATTTTTTCGCATGAAATTAATAGTTTTAATACTCATGATTTTAAATTCCTATCGCTGTTATTTTTAAAACATAATTCCATCGTTTTATTCTGAGTTGTAAATGTCACTTTCGACTGCTCGAATCTCAATAATCAGTATAATCACCGCCCAGGAGCTGTCAGATTATGTATCCATGTTGTCTGTAAATAGTAAATCGGAATATAACTACACGGTAACATAATTACCCATCATTGACAGGAATGAATGTAGGTAAGTACCTAGAACGAAAAATGAATGGACAACTTGTCCTATAACTGTCACCCCGATTAATAACCCATGTTCATAATGAATAGAAACTGATCGAAAATGGCCACTTTGTGTAGGGTAATTTCTGTAACCTCAAGCAACATATGGTAGCGGCAGACGCTGCACCAACTGTTGTCTCACCCATCCCTTTCAGGTTACAAAAAAACAATAGTGTTAAAGGGAGATAGAAGAATTCATTAGTCGGTAGTTGTGCGCAAAAAAGCGCATTGTCTGTGCCCGCGCACGTGCGTAGGCTTTGGCGCGAATTTGTTTTGAAATTTGAATTCGAACAGGATATTGGAACGATAATCGTTGGATACAAAGTTCCGGGAAACGACAGATGGATTATTGGATACTTTGGGGATGTAGATGGCGTTAGAGTTAGAGTATTTTTGGAATAAACATAAATGTGAGGTTATTTTTCAATATCCATTCTCAAGTGTATTTTAAGACCAAATGATAAGTTCGTTCGTTCGTCGTCGAGTCGTAGATATTCTCATGCCTTGGACTTTGACATTATCTTTGCACACACGATAATCCCATAATAGGTAGGTACCCAACATAAGGGTTACGTGTGAAAAACTGAAAAAATGTTTTTTTATATATTTTTTATATGCATACTTCCTTACTTAAGAGTCGCCAGGACGCTCGCTTGAACTCGCGTCCCCATACAAACGTAGTTCAGCTCTCATTTTAAAACGACATGCTTTAGAACCACGTAATTTGGCATGGGCATTCTAGCAGTACATATCTATGTCGGTAATTCGTTTTCGTTGCTAAAAATTGTAATACAAAGAAAATATAGCAAAAATAAGTTTTGTATGTAAATCTGTATCTGGCTGTATTTTCTTTGTATTACAATTTTTAGCAACGAAAACGAATTACCGACATATATCTGTACTACTAAAATGCCCATGCCAAATTTCGTGGTTCTAAAGTATGTCGTTTTAAAATGAGAGCTAAACTACGTTTGTATGGAAACGCGAGCGTCCTGGCGACTCTTAATATTAAAAAAACACTAATAATTAATTGACCTCCAAAATACTGCAGTTGCAACTATTAAATAAGGCTAAAAAAATTTATATACCTAGTCTCAAGAAATATATGAAAAACTATGTCCTGTCCAACGAGAGCACTTTCACTGTCACCTTTCACCCAGTTACAAAACGACATATATACAGTACATTTATGACAAAGTTATGCCGTTTTACAGCACGCACGCGCGGCACCATGTGCGGGTCTCGTGCGGCCGCACGCGCACCTGATGCGCCTTCTGGTTCTGTTTATTTTCTTTCATTGTTATACATTGTAAAATATTTATACTGATTGCTATGTTTATATTTAACTAAAAATATTATTTTTAATTGATGCTGATTTGATTTTAATTTCCGTGTTTTTTATAGCGTCCCTGTAGGTAAACGTCGGTCTTTTTGTATGTCTGCCCAGACATTATTTTACCTATTAAATTTTCACTTATACTATTAATAGGTACTGATCATTTTACTTAACAGATTTAATATACATTTAAAACAATGTTGGGAGTGGTATTTATTCAATTGATATTCTTAAAACGCGCTCCATGAAAAACTATATTCGCAACGCCCGCCGTATATCAAGTTAACTGGGCCGATGGGCGAGCCCTAGGGCTCCGCCTTGTGTTTTATAACTTCATGCGTGTGGCCTTTACAATGATATTCCCAGTTTTTTTTAAATCAGCATATTTTTGGTTTTGAATTGATATTTTCAACCTGATGCGGCCAAAACGAATTTTTCGTATCAATTGTAGATAGGCCTCTCCGATAACGACAATATTTATTGTATATTTCATACAAACATTATTTTACATAAATCTTTCAAATACCTAGTATAACTCACAATTTTTTCTATTTCAATCTTATTACCCGTTTCATTTATACTGTAATTTGTTACTGCGCATCAAACATATAAAATTGTTTATGATAAAAAAAACTATTGCTACTTTCATAGGGGCATTAAGAATAGTGTGTTTACAGAGTACGCCGCTATTTAGTACTAGAGGATTTTAAAGCTGCAAAATTTTGTCTGGACTTATACTCCGACCAAAAAGAGTAGAAATTAAAAAGTGGCAACATCGTAGTGTCGTCCCTTTCAAATCAATCTAAAAAAAACGGGACGAAACTACGATGTTGCTACTTTTTAATTTCTACTCTTTTTGGTGGCACTGTATATTAGGACATATAAATCTATACGTTACGAAAAACACATAACTTATAATATAAGAGGCATGTATGCGTTACGAAAGACGATTATTGTTTATTTCTTTAGTTTTCAACCGACTTCAAAACTTCGAAGGAGGAAGTTCTCAACTCAACTCATCGGGATCTTTGTTTTTTTTTTGGTTAAAATTATTTATTAACATGGCATACCTAACTCTAAATATAATTTAAGCAGGTCTGGCAGGTGCCACAAAATATCTAAACATGTCTACTTTCAGACACAAAATATATCACATTCACACTGAACTTTATGACCCCTGATTTCTGATCTACAAATTTGCAGACGGCATTTTTTTCGCACCGCACGGTAGTATCTCAAGTCGTTTAGATACGAAGATAGCTCCTAATTTTATTACTTAGGAAACTAATAAATTTCACCGTTTTTTACCACTAAAACTGTGACTCTAATTTGCTTTAATAACCCATAAAGATTCGCCAAAAAAATGCTCCTAGTTCCGCCTATTAAAATGTCGCTAAAAAGGTTTTACGGGGTTTTGGCTTTGGGCGGCGGTTTTTGGTTTTCAAAGGTAATTCGTATGAAATTATTGTTTATGGTACAGGACAGATTGCTAATAGTTGACCAGACTTCATTAGGTAAAATTGGGAATAATAAGTTATATTTATAAAGTGAGTGAATGAGTGAGTGTTTTTAGTAAGGTATGTACCTACTCACTATACAAGTCGACCAAACATATTTGCACTTTTGAAGCTTGAATACTTAAAAATAAAACCTTAAATATTAATTTGTAAAGCACCTCATTTATTGCAAAAATAATTCTTTTTTTGTGTAATAATAATTCTTTTTTTACATTACACGACAATTTCCATCGTCTCGTAGCTGGCATTTCTGCAACCGATTGTCACGTGTTTTGAAAAAAGACTTGTCATAGGTTTATGAAGGAAGACCTATTTTTTTAGATTTACATCAAAAAATTACGACTGTTTTAATACTGAACTTTTCTCATAACAAAGCAAAAACACTGTGCCCATCCCTAAGTCACTGGAATAAATAGGCTGTCATTTTATAATACCTATGGTAAAAAAAAACAACGAAATAAAAAAAGGGGTCATTACAACACTCATTAGATTTTTTCTGCAATTTTCTAACTTCGAGGCGTGTCGCCTAAAAGACTATTAAGATGTCCATCTCACACTTTTCAGAAAACATCGGCTTTAACAAAGCAAATGTTAAAGTTACGTCTTTGAGTTAACAATAATTTAACACCATGGCTGTTAATTTCTTCTAGATACCACTAGCTCATCACTTGTTTCTAAAAAGATTTAAAAACCTACACCTTTACTAACCAACTTGAATCATATCACATCACAGTAGAGTCGTATTTCTACTGTCAATGACAAAACATGACATTTTGGCCACAGCTAACTTGACAAAAAAGATGCGATAGAACAGCAACCTTATGTTTCATAACTTAAAGTATAAAATCGACTGAAGCTTATATAGTAAAGAGATGGGACATTTCCGATCTTTGTATCACAAATAGCCAAAGCGATTGTCGCGTGCATTCAATAAATTCAATTTTATGGCCGCCTGTGTTTAACAAAAAACTCAATGGTCAGCTACTTAAGTTGACGTTGACAGTTTAATTTACTTTTAATCTTGAAGGCGAAAGTGTTTAGTGTTTCGGCCACTGACTAAGTGATGATAGAAATGTAAAAAAAAATGTTGCTTCTTTCTATACAGTTTTGTTGAAATGAAAAGAGATATTCGTAATACGTATATTGAGCTTTTTGTCCGAGGTATATAAAACCCATTTAATATAATCAATAGAACTCGTGTATATTAAGTAAATGGTTAGATAGGTATAATTATAAGATCATGAAGCTCATATTTAAGATTTAAGAAAATTTAAAGCATGATATGATACAAAACACTCCAATGTTTCATATTCATGAGTGCTGTTCTGTATAACACAGTTCGAATGACGTTTAAAATAACTGCTTGTCAAAAGTACTAAATATTGAATAGCTTTTTTCACCTCACCGTTTCTCACGATATTTCCGATTGTTGCAAACCTCAAGAGCATAATAGCTTCGACATCCATTACCAAAATCGTTGGTGGCAAAATGCCACAATGATCATACTCAAAACGTTTACCTACCAACATAAAATGCTTATTAAATCTTTCAAAATCGACCTTAATTCAGTAATTATACGATTGTCGAGGATAGCAAGAGTTTGTTGTTAAATCACAATAGGAATTGGGATCATCGATTTATCGCTCTATCGAACTTTGAGGCTAAATATCTTTTTAATTATATGTCCAGTCGCAACTAGTTATTAAGTGGTTGCAAAACATCAAAATATGCGCGTTTTTCTCGTACTTTATTGGGCGGGTTAGGCCCACCCTTAAACTCTATGGTTTTATTAAATTGATAAATTTTGAGTTGGGGGTTGAGCTTTGGTATAATTATGGTAGATAATTAAGTAGCAGTGCTCTTGATAACCTCCTGTGGAAATAATTCGCGTGATCGTTTGACGGTGTATCAAAGATACCCGATTTTATAAATGCATGTTTTTTTTTTATTTCGAATCCGCGGTTTTCTATTTATAAAAGAGTGTTTGTATTTATAGAAAAAACAAATTAAATTGCAATTACTTGTACTACCTAAGAGCAGCAAATCATGCTAGGGGAGGTCTGATATATGAATTGCAAATTTGGTTATCTTTTTGTAAGAAAATATATACTCTACTCAACGATAATATACACTTTTTACATAAATATGTAGTATAAACACGAAGCAGGCCACCAAAAGGGATAGGTATTTCCCAAATATAACACAAATCGTTGTAAAGGTCATGCCCCAGGCAAAGCCGCAGGTCAAAGCTACTAAAGTTACACATTAACCCCCATTTAATCCACACAACCATGACATAGTACGCCTCAAGCACAATAAGATTTAGTCATAAATATCGCTTGCGCAGTTTTTGCGGCGGACAGCAGATTTATGATTATATTCGAGGGCGCGTGGCAAAAAGTTAATCGATCGGGCAGTGGGAGGGTTGACGGTTTTGAGTGGTGGCAGAAAAAGTGTTGAGCGGATTCTTTACAAGTTCGGAGCGAGACAATATTGAATTAAGTCTACACACAGAGTGTCCGGTAGGTATTCAGTCCAATATATGTATACCGAAGGACAATAAAAACGGGTCACTATATATCTTTAACCCCTGACGCAAAAAGATGAGTTTAATGCATGTGTGATTGCTATGTGCGTCTGTATGTAGCACCGTAGCGCTAAAACGATTGTAACGAATGAAATTGCGTTTAAATTTAATGCAGGTATTCTAGTGAGTGAATTTAGATACATGCTTCATTCGGTTGAGCAGAAGTTTTGATTTTATTAGAACCTAGGTTCATGGGGAAATCGTGTGCCTACTTTTTGTAAGTACTCCCCCTAATAATATTTCGTTCACTTAACCCCCTTTCTTCTCCTCTTCTAACCTCCCTCAGCGCAGATAGACTAGTTCAAAGCTAGGACTGCAGTCTGCGCCAAAGTATCTTGCGCAATTTAGATAGACAAGGGGTCTAAGTAGTCCAATTTCGAGGCTTCATAGAGCGTAACAAATATACTATGTACCTAGTTCTTTCGGTCCTCATCAGCATAAGGACGTGGGTAAGCTTTTATGTACGACATTAAATACGCACATATTTTTTCTTGAACTCCTTTTCAAAATGACTTGCTCCTATTGACTTTTTTCGCAACACAAAAATTCTAAAACAGGAAGTTCTAATGAACAAGGTTCCTTTGAAAATTGCATATAATTTATTCGCTAAGGTGCTATTATAGCGAATCAAATTCTATTAGTGAAATTGGGACTTCGTTCACGACTTGTCATCAGATGGTATTTAGAGAAGATCCCGTTTGGCCCATTTTCGATCGAATTTTGGAACGGTCTATCGAAAATTAAAAATATTTCATTTTGGTAAATAAACAAGGGTCGCAATTAAAGACAGACTAGTAAATAAATAACTACAGCCGATAAGTCTTTTTTTACATTTTATCGTGAATGATCAGTAGAGAAATAAATATCAATAATATTGACGAAACCAAAGGTCCTCAATTTTGGTAGGTACAACTCAAAACAAGGAGTCCTACTGGCTGAAACAAAGGTGATGTAAACTTTCGATTTATTTTCAAGATAAAACATTTATTTTATTTTCTGAATGTGTGTATAAATAAAATAATCAATTTACTTTGCGCTTATATTTTCGACAGATATTCGACAAATATTCGACACCCAGTCCAACTCCCGGGCTGAGCCCATCTTCTAATTGAATTAGAGATTCGCAAGCTCTAACCGCAAACTCTAAAATTAGAAAATTACCCCTCGTTAGCAACCTTTAGAGTCGAATACTGTAATGTGGCAAAAGGCGGCTAGTTCCGTGCGTCTGATGACCGGGGACGGGGACGTGTCATTATGGCCGAGTGACGGGATTCAGTGAGGAGATGTCGTCACTAATCGAATTAAAACGAGTTTAGTTATCTGAGTTTTTTGATATCACGACGGTGCAACTCTAGTAGCGTCACACGCCTGATCCCAACCCTGGGCCGTATTATAATGGGGTTGGCCGATGGAAAGTCTTTACAGATGGCGCCAGCATAGCATAGCAGCATAGCACAGTCCTACAAATAGTGTCAAAATCTTGTTTTTTTTTACCTTGATGGCCAAATCCCATACAAAAATACTAGTGAAAGGGAACCAGCTATGCTGGCGCCATCTGGCCAAACCGTTGACAGTTGCCAACCCCATTTTAAAACACATTTAGAAACGATCCAACTTCAATACAACTGCAGCGCCTAAACGCCTGAATCAGAAATATCAGTATTTGCTTAAGAGTGCGTGTAAACCCAGAGAAAAATAAGAATTCACCCGCGCGCCCCGCACTTGCGGGGCGGTGCGAAACTTGGACACGCCTGTTGTCGCTGCGCTCGGTTGTGCATAGTGTAACCTAACGAGTCAGATGAGACATGTTCGTGTGTAGGTATAGTATAATTAGTTTAAAATAAAGTTTGATTTAAACTATGTTTTTTTTTAAATTCTAAAACGTCAATTTTTACCAAAATTTACATCATAAGGTAGATCGAAACCTTTACCCATCGAAAGAGACCCCTTTGGTGACCCGAACCCACATAGGTTGCCTGCCCCAAACCTGGTAGATTTCAAGGTCAGCCATGTTTTATGAGGCCTAAAAATGGGGTAATTTACCTCATCAGGTGGCAAGCTGGAACTGATGCAGATCGATAGCCCTAGGCGTGCCATTCACGAATATATAGGGTTGCCTGCCATCAACCTGGCAGTTTTTCTGGGCAGCCACCTCAAAGTATCGATTTAGTAACTTGGACCAACGAGAAATTCATGTACAGATGCTAACATACGAGGAATATTTTGATGCAAACCGTGATATTTAATTATTATCTACATATTGACACATGACTACATGTCTTGCACTTCATATGTGTTGAAATAATAGGGTAGATGAACCAGTTATGGTCATTTCTTACTAATTGTATAGGTGACTACCGGAAAACCTAGACTGCGGGTAATATTGAGGACGCCGCGACAGTAAATCATCAGTGTGTGAGGTAAAATTGCTTCCTTACCTCATTTCTGCAGTCTCCTATATCTGATTCGCTTAAATATGGTCAATCTGTGGGTGAAAAAACACCCTGACTTGTGCACTCCGACTACTGGGCGAGGTCATAATACAGCCTTGGCCAGAAGTGTTGAGCACCAATGCGATTTTCATACAAAACTGGAAAGTTTAGTCCATCGTTTCCATCTTTGTTTAAGTTATTTTGTAAATTAATTTAAACTAATAAGCATGTTTTGTTGAAGTTAGTAGTAATTGCATAGAATATTTGCAATATGTCGCACCGACTTAAATTTACATTTTTGGTACCTTCTGTTTTCATATTTTTTAAGTACCTTGAAAGTGTTATTAAGTGAAGTTTTCTATATTTATAAATAAAATATAACATTTACCGTTACCGTACATTGTTAGGATAGGGAAATAATGCTTAACATCAAAATTGTAAACAAAAAACATCTATGCTCAACACTTCTGGCCAAGGCTGTATATACGACCGACGCCTACTAGATCACTCTCTACTACTGGAGGGTAAGCCTCTTTCATGCGCATAGACTAAAGGGCACCTATCCCTTGGAAATAGGCCGCGCCCGCGCATCTACCCATAAGGCATTCCTGCCTTCACAAGGGCTGTGGGAGGACTTGACACTCATGCTTATGGAGGATTTATACCTACCCCCACGCTGCCAGTCCCCGAGGTACGACACTAGTCACATTATCCGCATATGGGCGGTACTTTGCCCCATCACTACCGCTATCCAAGGGTCACTGCACCCGCAGATGGACGTGCATGGCTTCGGTACCCGCGTACTATAATAACCGCATGAACTAAGGGGCACTAGATATCCATCGCGAGACTATGGTCCGGGCCCGAAAAACTTAACTTTCGATAAACCAGCTAATGTGATCACCGTTAATCCATGCGCCACGTACTGCCCCAGATTCCCTCTGTTATTGTAGGGAGACAGCCAATCTTCACTAAGTCGTACGCATAGACATAGGATAAAAGGCAACGACAGGGCATGCTAATAATAATACCAAGATCAAAGGGATTGTCTTATTACACTTTCAATAGCTACTACAGAGAAGGTGCTATTATCGGTGCCCCCTGTCATAGTCTCATATTGTTATTACCCTCCATGCTATTACTTCTAGCTGTGGAGGGTCACAAACAGATGTGATTCGCAATTTCTTTAAGAATTACTGTATTTGCTACGACAAAACCTGATATTTTTCTTATGTCGGCTAAGGAAAACAATAGTAGATTGTTCTTTGTTGTGCTCTAGAAGTGATCGTCATCTATATCCCAATCCCTTACGTGGGTACGCGCGTGCGGTCTAGTTAAATTCTTGTTTTGAGGTCATACGTCCTGGGTTCCCGACGGTGTGTTATTCAGGACATAGTAAGGTCTATTTATAATCGTAATGCACCTTCTCTTTACGAATGTTTGTTCCAACCTATGTTTATTGTTTAGTATATTGAAGTAAGTGCCTTATGACAACTAACTAGTGTCTTACTTACCTCTGTTGTTGCTGGTCTTCATCCCCCATAGAGGGAGATGTACGTTGGAATCGGCCCCAATGATGACCGTGAGGACCGCAGGGACTCTTTCGCAGTGATTGACCCAAAATATTTTGAATTTCTCGCTTTTTCAAATTTAATTTCCAAAATATCGATTCTATAAGAAAAATTGTGAAGACCAAACTTATAGGGAATCAAATTTCCTACAATTTTTGTCCTCACGGTTTTACTGTAAAATCAAAAATGGCTGAGTAGGTATTTCAAGTTTAAAACCGTTTTTCGAATATACGCAGGAGCCTGATTCAGTCTACTTAAAAATTCCAAGAACTAATTATTCACGGGTAGGGTCGGTTTTTTGGATATAATCACTGAACTATCCTGGGACAAACGAAGAGGCCCCAATCCCAATTGAAATGGAAAAGAGGCAGGAAGAAGACACTTAGTTATTAATGTCATATTATATCTAAATAATTATAAAATTCAGCATAACCGTACATAGATCTTAAGTATATGTTACGTTTAACATTAAGTAAACCTTGAACCTAAACGGCAACATTACTTTTCCCTTATTTGAAAAAACTAATGCGGGTAGCGTGAATAATTAGTTCTTGGAATTTTTTTTTGTACGTCCCTTGGGTAGGGTGGGGAGGGGGGTCACTTGGAGTGTAAATTCAAAAAGTAGACTGAATCAGACTCCTGTGTATATTCGAAAACGGTTTTGAACTTGAAATACTCGGCCATTTTTGATTTTACAGTAAAACCGTTAAGACTAAAACTGTAGGAAATTTGATTCTCTACAAGTTTGGTCCTAACAATTTTTCTTCTAGAATCGATATTTTGGATATTAAATTTGAAAAAGCGACTAATTCAAAATATTTTCGGTAAATCACTGCGAAAGAGTCCCTCCGTTCCTCATCATTGGGCCCGATTCCAACGTACGTCTCCCTCTATGGGGGATGAAGACCAGCAACAACAGAGGTAAGTAAGACACTAGTTAGTTGTCACAAGGTATTGACAACTTACTTAAATATCCTAAACAATAAACATAGGTCGAAACCAACATTCGTAAAGAGAAGGTGCATTACGTTTATAAATAGACCTCACTATGTCCTGAATAACGCACCATCGACGTACGGGATTGATTGGACGCACGTAAGGGATTGGGACATAGATGACGATCACTTCTACAGCACAACAAAGAACAATCTACTATTGTTTTCCTTAGCCGACATAACCTTCAAAGAAAAATATCAGGTTTTGTCGTAGCAAATACAGTAATACTTCTTCTTCTTTCTCGTTCCCTCACTGCTGAGGATCGCGGACAGTAATACTTAAAGAAATTGCGAATCACATCTGTTTGTGACCCTCCACTGCTAGAAGTAATAGCATGGAGGGTAATAACAATATGAGACTATGACAAGGGCTAACGATAATAGCACCTTCTCTGTAGCAGCTATTGAAGGTCTAATAAGACAATCCCGTTCGATCTTGGTATTATTATTTGCACGCCCTGTCGTTACCTTTTATCCTATGTCTATGCGTACGACTTAGTGAAGGTTGGCTGTCTCCCTACAATGACAGAGTGAATCTGGGGCAGTACGTGGCGCATGGATTAACGGTGATTACATTAGCTGGTTTATCGAAAGTTAAGTTTTTCGGGCCCGGACCATAGTCTCGCGATGGATATCTAGTGCCCCTTAGTTTATGCAGTTATTATCGTACGCGGGTGCAGAAGCCATGCACATCCATCTGCGGGTGAATTGACCACTCTCTTAGGGCCCCCTTGTTGGATAGCGGTAGTGATGGGGCGAAGTACCGCCCATATAAAATAAAAATAAAATAAATAAAATAAAATATGCGGTATTGTGACTAGTGTGGTACCTCGGGGACTGGCAGCGTGGGGGTAGGTATAAATCTCCCATAGGCCCATGTGTTGAGTGTCAAGTCCTCCCACAGCCCTTTTGAAGGCAGGAATGCCTTATGGGTAGATGCGCGGGCACGGCCTATTTCCAAGGGATAGGTGCCCTTTAGTCTTTATCATGAAGGAGGCTTAACCTCCAGTAGTAGAGAGTGATCTAGTAGGCGTCGGTCGTATATATTATGACCTCGCCCAGTAGTCGAAGTGCACAAGTCAGGGTGTTTTTTCACCCACAGATTGATCATATTTAAGCGAAGCGGATATAGGAGACTGCGGAAATGAGGTGAGGAAGCAATTTTATCTCACACACTGATGATTTACGGTCGCGGCGTTCTCAATATTACCCGCAGTCTAGGTTTTCCAGTAGTCACCTATATAATTAGTAAGAAATGACCATAACTGGCTCATTTACCCTATTTCAACACGTATGAAGTGCAAGACAGTCAATATGTAGATTTTAATTAAATATCACGGTTTGCATTAAAATATCTTCTTCCAGGCTATGCCTACCTCAGAATCACGAGCTCTTTCGATTTTGTTAGGACACATACAGCTCGTGATTCTGAGTCGAAATCACCAAAAATTTTCCAAATTTAAAAAAAAAGTGCAATTTACAACTTTAAATAAAATGGCCCATTTATCGCTGTAGTATGTGTCTGCTCTGCCACCGTGTGAGGTAAGGTTTCATGCATTGGGAGCTTAATGTAATAATTACGAAAAATCACAACACTTCACTTTTATTATGAAATAAGTTCTTGTTGACGATTTAATAGTACATTACGCACCTAGGGCGGTAAAATAAAGAACGGCTCAGATCGCGGATATTTGTGGCCCGAACCGAAGGTAAGGGCCATAGACAAGCGATCTGAGGCCTTCTTTATTACCGCCCGTGGTGCGTACACAATTTTACGTCTTCTCCTGGGTGTGAAGTGAGATTTGCCGCTGCGCCCGTGGGCGTAAAATCTCACTTACCGCCCAGAGTGACGTAAATTAAGTTAAATGTCGGGAGCGCGTCAGACGTAGTCTTCTCGTCTCAACGGAGGGATCGCGACTGGCCCCCTAGGCCGCACCCACAGCGGACGGGAACAGAAGATATTGCGAGACGCGCGCAACTTGCGATGGAAGATTGTCGACGAAAGGCTCATCGCGCGGAATAAAAAGGTTATAAACGCCGAATCACTTATTCCTCCATAACTTTAAAAGTATTACACATTGTTATTATCTTGAATGTAAAATTACTGGTTTAACTTACACGCTATTTTATACTATAATTATAATGATATAGTATAATATAAGATAGCGCCATAGTATTGAAAATAAATTAAAATTAGACATGTTTTCGTGATTTTTTTCTATCGAGCCAAGTTTAATCTTTTAATGTTTTTCAATATGTCAGTGGTGGCAAATATAGTCTAGTTTCAGTATGAATATTTCCATGGCATTTCCCTTTGGTTAATGCATGCTTAAATTGAATCTAAGAAGCACTATTTTGCCTTAGCCCCCTCTTAAAAATAAAATTATTCCAATGCCACTCCAATACGACTTCAATATTGGTTGATTATTTGTTGTGTTAGAGTTATGTTTGAGATGGATTGTGTTTTTAATGTATTGTTTAAAGTATTTTAAAATTAGAATACGGCCTAACACTCTTATCTATAAAGTATTCTTAATCTTAACAAATTGGACATGTTAGGGAAATTCACCTATGGCGTTTGAAATGAATTTTTTTCCTAAATGATTTCGGTAAAAATTTAAAAAAGTAATTTAAAAAACTGGTCAAAATGTCATTAAAATTTCTCACGACCCGAGGGTCTTTTTAAATATTTGACACCTTTCTAATTACCGTGATTTTGCCCGCACATTAAAACAGAATTAGTGAGGGCAGATTTCACGCCATGTAATTTACAACTCTATCGGGCGGTACTCAATACCCTAGAGGAGAATCTGACTAAGATTTTACGCTTAGATTTGTAGTATTATTAGTACTCGCCCAGGCGCGGTCGCAGATGAAAATTTGGGGGGGGGGGGGGACGGGACACTAATGTAGAATTTTTTTTTCAAATTTTTGAGGGGGTCTGTAAAATTTTTTTTCTATTAGAAATGTAGGATTTGGGGGGGGGGGGTCATGTCCCATGTGACCCCCCCCCCCTGGGACCGCGCCTGTACTCGCCTCGTCTAATATTGATGGAGTTGAATGCCCCAAATTAATGTTACGGTCATCATTAAAATTGGCTCTTATGAAAATATATACGAGTATTATGATACCGACAACAGCTATATTTTAAATTCATTGGTTTCTCAAATTTATTGTGAGTAGTGCAATCAGCCCTAAAGAGTCCATTGGTTTCTAGATACGCACTAGCGTTTCCACCAGAATTGAGCGATGTGTTGCGAGGAATGTGATCTTAAGAACCAATTAAATCACTTCATTTACTTATTCTCACACAGCGCAGCTTTAGGACTGGTTCTTAATAAAAACATTTTTCGCAACGCATCCACGTTCATCTTATGGTGGAAGTGCAGCCGTTCGTGCCTACTTGCAAACTGATGAGGTTGGAGTTGCTAAAAATACAAACTCATCATCATCATCATCATCTCCTAGCCGTTTTCGGCTACAGCGACTGCTTTGCTACAGCTGAGAGCGTCGCTGGTGCGCTCTCAGGTGACTGACGTAGCCAATCTTTGCAGCAAATGAACTAATATGTAATGTATGTATGTTTGTGTATGTATGTATGTTTTAACGGCCTCCTAGCCTAGTTGGTAGTGACCCTGCCTATGAAGCAGGAGGTCCCGGGTTCGAATCCTGGTCAGGGCATATTTGTGTGTTTTACACAGATATTTGTTCCTGAGTTATGGATGTTTTCTATGTATTTAAGCATTTATCTATATCTATCTATTATATATATTGTCGCCTAGTACCTACAACACAAGCCTTATTGAGCTTACTGTGGGACTAGGTTGATTTGTGTAAGATTGTCCTAATATTTATTTATTTATTTATTTAATGTGCGGCCACATTCGCTGCAGGTCAGCACCCCTCCGATGTAATTGTACGTGATGGCCACAGGTGGTCTGGCCTGGTCTGGTGGTCAGCAAACTACAGGTTAGGTAAACACTAAATATATACTTTTACTGTGCATTGCCCTAACTATAGAAATAACATCACACGTTTCCGGATTTTAAAATATTACCACAAATCTATTCTGTAAGTAAAATAATAGGCCCCTCACCAAATATGAGTGCCCACAAGTGAGTGTCCTATACTTGAAAATGTCCTTACAGTTTTTGTCCGCATTAGTTCCGGACCTGCGTGTGCGCATCCGTGCAAAATTGAATGTCCGGCCTTAGAGCAAAACTGTATTTGGCAGATGCGGGACCTTATACTTAGTGTACTAAACTTATCTAAGGCGGTTGGTCACGTAGACCAGTGAGTATTAACAGGAACATAACATAGTTTTAGGACAAAATTAACTTGTAGGTTTTTTACTTAAGAGTCCGGTAATGTTTTTTTTCGATTTCGCTCAACTTTTTGATGCGATTTTGCAGTAACTAACATAACTTCTATAATTTTGTATACATATTATGAAAGATCGTTTCTTTTTGGATGGAATAAATACAACGATTTTTTAATTTTATGCTTTATTTATAAATAATTCACCCTAATCTAACACCTGTTTCGCGATTTTTGCTTGGAGAGGTGAAAAGAGTAAGGTTTTTATTGATTTAAATTAAGTTATATAAGTATGTAAAATATATAAATACATTGGAAAATGAGTCGCCTGAGGAATAAGTGTAACAGTTTTTTTCATTTTCATATATATTTTTTGAGAGAGAGTGTGTTTTGCTAGAGCAATTTTGCTAAAAATTGCCGAAGTTTAGGTGATATTTTTGGAAAGATACTAAAGTATTTTGCAAACATAAAAATATAAAAAATAAACTTCATTTTATGCTTTATTCAGATAGTATAAAACATATTAGGGTCCATAACAAATAATAATTAAAAATCGTACGACAAAATTACATGAATCAACGTCCTCACTAAACATGCTCTGTAAGAATCGAGTTTTAAGGTATTAAATATTAATATAAATAGACCTAAAGTACTTTTTTGCAATAACAAGACTTCAAGCTATCGTACCAAATGCAATTCATGTGTATAATGTTATTATTAGCGATTTTCGTTTTCAAATCGTTACCGGACTCTTAACATGACACAAATCATCCTCATGCAGCAAAGCCGTTAACCGTTTTAATTAAACATTAATTAATACTAATGCTAAAAAACTTCGCCGATCTTATTATTATCACACTTATACATGTTGTTGTGTCAAAATGCGACATTTTTGGGCTAAGAAGTCGATAGTGTCGTATCCTTCATAGGTACACACAACGCCTCACTAGGTATACACTTTTGAACGTTATTACAGCGGAATAAGGTTCAAAAGTGTATACCTAGTGAGGCGTTGTGTATACGCCCGCGGGGCACTCTTTTTATTAATTGATTCTAATTATTCTAGCGTATTAAATAAAATTCTAAAATGGCATGTACAGTCACCATCAGATATATCATCCATGCACTCTATCGTCAAGGCGATAAAGTGCATGGTCAGATATTTTTGACTACCCTGGCAGCTCGGATATATTTGATGGCGACTGTAACCAACCTAATCCTGATTGATTTATTATTACTAAATACCTGACGACCAGCAAAGGAGGTAAATATATTTTGTAAGTAGGTACGAGTAAGTATATCGATAAATACCGTATCTATGTGTATTTGGTTTAATCTAAATGACCGGCAGCATCTCCGTGTCGCATATAATTACTTTCCGATCGATGAACGGTGTCCAACGTTCTTGATATTTGTTCCTTAAAATGTATAGTTTAACGTCGCGTCAACGGTGGTGAGACGCCGACGCTCGGGCGACGTCGCGTCGACGCTGCGCGGGCGCTCGGGCGACGTGGACGTTCGAAAGACGCTAGTGTGGGTTAGCTTTAGGGTAGTACTGGAACAGTATTTGAAGAGATTCTTCCGCTCATAATCCTTCTAGCATTTATCTCGCTTTTTGACGCCGCTCAATGAAGCCTGGACTCCTCCACTGGCAATCACAAGAATTGTCGTAAAGGTACTAATTTGTTTTAATGGAAATACAGTTTTTCTACTATACAATATACAATATTAGGTGCAGAGTGGCGGGATTGTGAGGATTAATCAGGTGACACCGCCGTCATTTTATTTTCCTAAAGCGATAATACTCCTTTACATCACGCAGTCGAGTAAAAAGAAAGCAAGAAAACTAAATTTTTGTGAAATTGTTAAAAAGATATACATATTTTTCTTAAATGGCAAATAAATTTAACGAATACGGAAAATTTGTTAAGACAATTTTCTGCAATTAGGTACATTAATTAGTTAATTTACGGAAAATTTTCTAATTTATAAAACTATAAAACTAGATTTTAAAACATTTTCAAAAGTATCAAGATTGCCGGTAGGCACTATATCATAACATAACAATATCGGCTATTAGCTATTGCGGAAGTGCGATATCTTACAAATTCTGCGACTTCCGCTGAAGCCACGCCAATAGGAAGTTCCAATTTTGACGCCATGGAATGGAGCTCTTCTCGTAACATATTACGTTACGAGGCTTTTCTAATATTCTCATTATTTTCTTCCTTCTAGCGTTTATCCCGGCTTGGGGTCCGCTTGACAACCTAATCCCATGAATTGGCGTAGACACTAGTTTTTACGAAAGCGACTGCCATCGGACCTTCCAACCCCGAGGGAAAACTAGGTCTTTTTGGGATTAGGTCCGGTTTCCTTACGATGTTTTCCTTCACCGAAAAGCGACTGGTAAATATCAAATGATATTCCGTACATAAGTTCCGAAAAACTCAGTGGTACGAGCCGGGGTTTGAACCCGAGACCTCCGGATTGAAAGTCGGACGTCTTACCGCAAGGCTACCAGCGCTTCAATATTCTCATTATTTACTATCATTATTTACCAAAAAACTTTGAATTGATTTGAATTTATTTATTTAATCTTTATTGTACAAAAGAAACATACAATCGTACAATAGGCGGACTTAATGCTACATAGCATTCTCTACCAGCCAACCTAAAGCTTAAGTTTAAGGTTTTATTTTGGGAAAACTTGAATATAAACATATAAATAAGTGTAGACGAAAAACTGACAAGAGTGGACGAAAACTAGCAAAATCCTGCTTCTTTTGATGGCCACGTTGTTATAGTTATGAGTTAGAGGGCAAAAGTAAGTAAGGTGGGGTAAGTGGAACCCCCGGAAAAGGGGAACACGTGTATGGAATTTCTATACTGATTCCCTTTCCCGGGTCAAAATAAGCTGTTACCCACCCACCTGACCTTAAGTACTTAGGTAAATATATACATTTTTAAATGAAACTGCATTCCCGATCACCTCTCTATTTATTATGATTCGTAAAGACCTTAGAGCATATAGAGCTTTATGGTAAAGACTGAATTGATTTTCTACAACTAAGTATTTAACTTCTACAAATGGGATCCTAAGGTTACAAATTACAATAGGCATGTATTTGTTTCCCTTTTTAAAACAATAATACGTCGTTTTTTTGATAAGTTAATCTATTATTTATCTTGATTTATGCTGAGTGCAGCAGTTTTTCAGCCTCTTGTTTAAATATTTTTACGTCACTCTGGGCGGTAAGCAAGATTTTCCGCTTACCGGCGCAGCGGCAAATCTCACTTCACACCCAGGAGAAGACGTAAGATTGTGTACGCACCGCGGGCGGTAATAAAGAAGGCTTCAGATCGCTTGTCTATGGCCCTTACCTTCGGTTCGGGCCACAAATATCCGCGATCTGAGCCGTTCTTTATTTCACCGCCCTAGGTACGTAATGTACTATAGCTACAGTGAAGAAAATAAATATAAAAACCTGATAAAAAGCACAATTTGGACCAATTGGTGCCATCTGGCTACACGCATGCGCGGAAGCCCCGCGACGCCATTGCGGTCGAATCGCAACTGTCACTTTTCCCGCTTTTTTCTTATTTTCTACTTGCTCACTTTTTTCAGATACCGCTAGCCGTGGCGCCTCTGTCTACGGCTAAATATTTGGTTTGTATAATGCATAATTAGTTACCAATTCGGCCACTTGTAATTAAAATGTTTGTCGAAATTGACATTTGGCCTTTCAAAAACCATGTCAATATAGACGGTTTGTGGCACTACTGTCTAAAATTTCAAGTAATTTTGTTACGTGGTTTGTTAGTTATAAATTTGACCACCAGCAAAATTAAGTTTGCCTATGCCATAATGTTTAGGCAGATGCCCTAGTTTTTGCAAAAATCTCAGTTTGTGGGCTAATTTAGTTCAGTGGGTAATTTATTGAACGGGTAATTGATGTACGTGAATGTCAGCATTTTCGTGTGAATATTGTGACAGATTAAGGTCCGATTTCTGGAGGGCTTCCAAATAAAAATATAGAGTAAAATATAACTCCTACTTACACTAAAATGATAATGAAAATTAGAAATTGTACTTTCGCGCTACCTACTTAATTTTTTTGTAGGTACTACTTTAGCAAATGAGCGTTTGATCGAAAGAAGCCACCCTACCCTAAAGGCGCCTGCAGGTCCAAAAGTATCGCATGCGCTTTGCCGAAATGCGAAATAAACCACTTGTTTCAGTACTTATATAATATCTTTTTAAATAGGTTGGTCCACATTTGTCAGTTCCCCCTCCAAAGTTTTCACAAAATAAAATCTTAAAATTAAAAAAAAATCTACTAATTGTTAAACTATAAACAGAGAATTTGTTGACCTTAAAAAATCCATTTTATTTGCAGCAGGTTTATCAAGTGGACGGCAAATTGGACCTCAACGGAAAACTAGCACAATCACCTTATGACTCTAAAATGAACTATAGTGTTTAACATAAGTAGGCACCTACTTATTGGGTCAATTTCAACAGTACTAGTTTTTTGTGTCATTCCGGTGTAATTCTTTATTTACGTTTCTTTGATTTTTCTTTTAATGTCAATCGACACCTCAGACTGTTATTTACAATGTGAATGATAAGTATACACAGGAATGATATAACACTCCACCTGAATGACATTTTTCCACCGGAATGAAAAAAATTACTCGCACGTGAATGATAAGTATGCAAAGGAATGATATAACACTCCACCTGAATGACATATCATTCCGGTGTTATTTTCATTCTGGTGGGTATTAAAGTCATTTTACTACACCGAAATCACCGGAATGAAATTGGTGGAATGATAAACCGAGGTGAAATAAAATTATAAAAAAATAACTAAATCCCACATTCTTTAACTATCGCGATATTTAAACTCACAAGTACAAAATACACGATCTGTAAATATTTGAAAAATAACAAATATGAAACAAAAAACATATAGCAAACTCCGGAATGATATTTTTTTTGTCCCCGTAACATCGAAATGACATGACCATGTGTGTAGCAGATCTATTAAGCATCACGTCGACATCTTCTTGCGGTGAGAGCCTCGGCACAACTTACTTTCAAAGTGCGCAGGAGGCGGGGGGGCGTACGAAGTCAAACTTAGCCAATAAACGTCGATGAAATTTGTCCGCGGTAATAAGGATTATTTAGCCGGACAAATTTCATTACGCATAATAAGGGAGTTTATTAAAGAGTTAGTAAACAAGTAATATTTTAAAGTATTCTTTATTGATATGGTATTATAATGAACTAAAAAATAATTTGATATCTTGTATAGTTTTAGAGTTATGCGGCATTAAACAAGAATAACTGGGTTCCGGACAACCCACCTGAATGAAAAATTGGGCCTTTATTTTTTTTCTCAATGATTAAATTATTTCATATTTTAATATTAGTTAATGCCCGAGGTCGATAGCTAAGAGATGTTTCCAAAAAAAAAATAGTATATAACTATTTTGACTTTCTGCACCAGCGTTTTCAGTCTTGCCATAAAATTGTATTGCTTGGGATATTCACCCTGCACAAATGCACAGTCAAGTTTATTTATTACACAGGGTGTAACAAAAATACTGGTGACCCGTATAAGGCCATAATTTGTATTACTTATCGTATGGTTACTCGTCACTGGATATAGAGAGGCATTTCTTCTTTCAGGTGGTAATAGTAGTGAGATTTAAAGTATTGTATTGTGGGTAAGGAAAAGTAGGAGAAACGTTTTCTGAAGTTCTCTCTTTTTTGATTATATGGGACACGTCGTCATAGCTGATGGTGAATCCTCTATACAGGGTGTCCCAGAAATCGACGTCAAGCCGTGAATGGATGATAGACCAAGTTATACTAGTTATCAGAAAAATACAAAAAAAAACTATCACATGTTCTTCAAAAATTATGGTCACTTTAAAAATTTACTAGAATATTCACGCCCTGGTCTCTTAACTTCTAGTAAATTTTTAAAGTGACCATAATTTTTGAAGAACATGTGATAGATTTTTTTTTGTATTTTTCTGATAACTGTTATAACTTGGTCTATCATCCATTCACGGCTTGACGTCGATTTCTGGGACACCCTGTATAAAAGCAATATTTTTGCGAGTTTTTTTTAACTTTTTCATACGATACCAATTATGCCCTTAAAAGGGTCACCAGTATTTTAGTTCTAGTAGCTACTTGCACTGAGACAGTAGCTAAGCGCCAGTTGCACAAATCTGTCCAGCTGGGCAGTAGGCCAGTGGGTTAGTACGGCTTCGTCCACCGGCCACCGGCCATCATTATTCGCATCATTACTCTGCTCACTTTTTATTGCAGCGAGTGTTTAGCATCTGTCTCATTTAGTAATGCCGTTGGACAAATATACAGGGTGGATTTTCTTTTTCGGTCAGTGAGGGCAGCTACCAGACCCCGAGCTGCTACATGAAAATGGTTAGAAGACCTTCCCTCTTTTTCAAATTAATGAAGGATCGATTCGATTTTGGAAAAAACATACAGGGTGCGAGAAAAAGGTCATTTTTGGCGTTTTTTTTTTGATGTCATTTGATCCCATTCCTATCCAGGATCACTAAGCTTGTATGGGACCAAAAACAAATTTCCGGCTAGAAAAGCCACAGATCGAGGAAACATTTTCCCATACATTTTGTATGAAAATGAAAACTTTTATTTTTCACATGCAATTTTTTAAATACCAGACGATTCCAATCCTATTCAGCATCAATAGTTTCCATGGGGTCTACTTACGGTAATTATAATGTACTAAAACAGCAAAAATTGAAGAAACTTTTTCCATACATTTGTGCTATGTATAGGCAACAATTTACATATTTACTTAAATAGATGCAAATCCCTACATACCTACATTTATAACTAGGGAACATTTCGTTCCTAAGTTGTGTTTCTTGTAAAATATTAGTTTCAAATATGGCGGAGACCACTTCTGATATTTTTTCATTCAACTCACCCCTACCAAATCTTGTCCTAACAAGAGATGACAAAGTGATACACTAAACACTTGTAACCACAAAAGGATACCATATAGCCACAGATAACAATCGGTTTAATCACGGATTACGTGCCGACCCACACGGTGTGGGAACTAGTTTTTTCTCCCGTTTTTTCCCGATCATTACCATACACAAAGAGGAAGAGTTCCGGCAGCATCCGGTAGGGGAGGTTGGGGTTGTACAGGGGCATGGATCGAAAATTAGGAAGGGCATCTTGTCTATGATGTGGTAATTTGTTGATATGTACAATATACCTAATTGATTTGGGCCACTTTGTACCTTACCACAGTACCTACGCACATTAAGAATCCCAGACTATTTTAAAGATTCAGAACAGAAACAGTTCATGAAAACTTGAATGATTCTTTTATTCATAGTATTTGTAAGATCACGTAGGTACGTATAGGTCAATAAATATTTTATATGATGAGTCCAAGTCCTTCATCATGAAGCTTTTAACACAAATGACCTTGTTACCTAATTATTTTACATCGTTAAAAATGATTTAATAACTGCTGTAAAATAATTTATATTTTCATACCAAATTAATCCAATACAAATGAAATTGGTTGTACAGTCGGCCAAGAAAGTGGTCTACCAGTTTTGACAAAAGTTTCTGTGAGATGTTAGATCGCTATGGTTGACATTTCTAACGGAGTTCAAAACATGCATGACCTTGTTGTCTCATGACGTTCAAACGAACCTTAACCGTAGGGTGGTAAACCACATTTTTTGTCGACTGTACAAACAACGTCAAAGATATGTTCACAATATTACCCTTTACTCCTTTGAAATAAGAAATAATAAAAGAAATTAATTAAACTAAAATAACTTCACTAAATACTAAAACTAAATTTAAATTAAATTTCAAATCCGCGCTCAGTGTATCCCACGCTCCACGGATCATACCTACCTGCTATAATGACGTACCGTATGTACAAAATTGTTGACGTATCGACCGTGCACCGTGTCCATATCTCTGGGAAGATGGAGAAATTGGAGAAACCTCTTCCTGCAGTTATCTTTACTACTAATAAAATGTTTGTGTACAAAAAATATGATCGTAAAAAATATTATATGAGAGGACACAAACACTTTTTTAGGAGCTGTTAGTAGCTTTTGATAATATCAACTTTTTATCGGAACTTGAATGATTTGATTTTACGATGGTACTCTTCATCGTAAAATCAAATCATTATTGAAATTATAATTAAATGAAAAACGTTTATTTTCAGGCAACTAGTGGCCCATAGATAAATACTTTAAAGACTAGCATACCTATTACATTATAAACTAAAACTATCATTTTGGTGACACGACGGTTTTCTGTTGTGCCACCTGCTCCGGTGTAATATTTGGCAGCGTCCCCCGGAACCGCCGAAACACTACACCCTTCGGCCAGAAGCCTGCATTCTCGATGGTCTCCAGCAGCCTACGCCCTCTATTTTGTCAGTGTCAAAGTTGTTGAAACTTTCAACTCAGTTAACCCCCTTGCAGGTTACAAAGAATATTATATGCCTTTAGGAACATCTAGGTTCTACTTGGTTCTATCGACCATTCGACTGTTTTTATAATTATTTAGAAAATAAGGTCCAAGTTCCAGGCATTAAAAATAGTGTCCGAAATATTCTTTAGGCGTTATAAACAATTGTTGTGAAGTATTTTTTATTTAAATGGAAGAAATTTAATATTTATTTTTTAATTAGGTTTCTGTACTTACCAACTGTCATTTTACTTAACTTCAGCGTTAAGTACGAAAAAAAATCTGTAGAGATAAAACCCCAACATAGTTTAGCTACTCCTGGACATAATTTAAAAATTACGTAACACTTCAAAAATTTTAATTGGTTAACACCCGACCACATTACTAGGCACAATAGAAACCCATTTTATTAACCTAAATCAAAATAAAAGGTTATAGGCTAAAACGGTGTGTAAAAACCTCAAGAGTCCAATTTGGGGCGCCAAAATGCCCACCCTTTCGATATGGTCATTCAAATATTTCAAAAAAACTCATAACTGTCGTACGCTTTCGCACGCACTTATATCACAGTCAATATTTTTCAAAACAAACCTTAAGTTTTTACATTTAAAGGTCAAATTCCGAAAGCATTTAAGAGTGAGTAGTCGTTAAAAATATTAATAAAATTAAGTCACAACTCAAGGGTTTATGGACTAGAAAAACCTATAAAACTAGCTCCATCCCCTTCCAAAGCTTACGTCGCGAAAGAGATGGCGGATATTCGCAGTCTTAATTCGAAACCGTGTAAAAAGTTACTGGCCACCCAAAATTGGAAAAAAGTTAAAAAATGGAACCCATAGGAAGGAAGCCGTCTTTTTGGTGCCGACAATGACGTAGCTAGATTCTATTGTGGAGTGAAATAAGGGTAAATTATTTTTAAATTTGCAGGGTTCCTTGCAGTAAAAATAAGTAACTTGCCTACTTCGAGCAACCAGAAATTATTGAGTATAAGTCAGGGAAACAAAATCATGGCGTTTTTCTCTTTAATTCGGTTTTTTACGCGATTGAATGATTTGGGTATTTATCGATAATAAATTAAACATTCTGATTATATTCCGACAAGTTTTAATTTTACAGACATTTGGCAAGATAGATTAAAGTAGTAGTAGTATAACACTTTATTGTACAACAAATAAAAATACAATAGGAAGAATACATAATATTTGTACAAAGGCGGACTTATCCCTTAAGGGATCTCTTCCAGTCAACCTTTGAGCAGTTAAGGTAGAATTGGAACTGGTAGACATACCTGGCTGTACAAAACGGCAATAAATAAAATAGTAATACAAGATACATATAAAAACCCATAGACTAAAATAAATATCTAACTAAATACATACATATTCTACGATATACATAAATAAATAAATATATACATGCATTCATACATAGATACCTACATACATAATCTAAACCGCATATATCATACATTTCTGAAGTCGTTAGAAAGCCATACCTTTGTCAAATTCGCCTTTAACGATGCGACCGATTGACACTATCGAAGAGGAGACGGCAAAGAATTCCATAACTTGACAGATTATACCGTAAATGACTTGTTATACGACCGCTGATTGTGAGGTGGAATGGAGAGAGAGAGATCCGCACTGGAACGAAGCCGGTGGCCGCTCCCGTCTGCCAAAAACTTAAATCTCTCCGAGAGATAGAGTGGAGAAGAAGGAAGGAGAACTTTATAGAGAAGGAAAAGAACATGGATGTCTCTACGTCGACGGATAGGCAGCCACTGGAGTTGAGAGCGGAAATGAGAGATACGGTCAAATTTGCGAAGGCCGTAAATATATCTGATGCAAACATTTTGCAAACGTTCAAGCTTTTCAAGCAGTTCCTCCGTCAGATCCAAAAAGGCAATGTCTGCGTAATCCAGAAGAGGAATTAGAAGAGAACGGGCAAGCATGACTTAAAAAATATAAAATAAAACGATTACACTCACGGCACTTTGTCATGCAGCATGTAACATGTCGCGCGAAGTGAATGTTAGTATGTCTCACGAAAGTTAAAAAAAATACAAATACAAATACAAATTATTTATTGTACGAAAGTGGGTATAGAAAGTGATATACAGTTACATATAGTGCGTCACTATCAGCCAGTGTTTGGCGTACAATATGTTGTTTCTATTGCATGTCATTGAATAAAAATGTCAATGTCATGCTATAGAAATAATTTAAAACTACGATAAAAATGAAAATGCTTATTTTTTACTTGAATCATCATCAATTAGAGTTTCGTACACGAGTTTTTTAATTAACGATTTTGCGTAGAGGGTATCTACAGAAACGATTTTTACACAAGATATTTAAAAAAATACGAGTACAACTCAAGAACTTTTCCGAAATTTCAGAAGGACCCCTAATAAAAAGTCGTCGATAAAGTGTCGATGGGAAAAAAGCAAATCGCCTCGTAACGATGACTAGTGCAGTGCTAAAAGCGGCATAACGAGCCTACCTGACGTATTAATTTATATCTGACACGTATATTTTTATAAGGGCCGATTCGCGACTGTGGAGCCACATTGTTACTTTTGTATGCATGGAAAAGCAGCAAAGCGCGAGAGGTGTTAATAATGATCTTGGCTTGGTAAGACTATGTTTTTAAGAGAATAAAAGAGTGCTACATCTATTAGTCCGCGTCCAAGACATTAAACCTGGTCCTTAACCTAAAGCTTGAAACTTTGCAGGAAATAGGTCCCCCCCGTCAGGAATCCACTTATTTAAAGTTGCCCTGACCTGGAAGTTGCCCGGCACATGGAAAACGGCGATCCTTTTCCTCCTACTTGGCGTCTTACTATAAGAGAGGGGTGTATTAGGAATGGGTGAGCTAATATACTCAGGACCGAAATCAGTGGAAGAATATAATTCGAACGCATAACTCGAGCGGTGAGTAAAATGATGTAAGAAGAAGAAAGCGCTAAAATAATCTTTTTTATAACATTACAGCAACATCTTGGTAAGTACCTACCCGATGTAGGTACAATGTATTTCAGCTTATACGGGGAAATTACTGATATGAGGTATTTAGGCACAATAACACACAAATATTTCTGAATGATTAAAAAAAATACCAAAATGATGTCCTTGAACAGTTTACATTTATTATTAATTTTTTTTATTAACATACAATCAAAGAAAAAATATCACATTATAAAAGTTATTTAAATTACAAAAAAAAATGGTTTATTCATCAATTTAGAAGGGAAAAAATAGTTTACCATCTACGGTAGCTTCGGCAAACAGACTGACACCCTCACCCTTGACAAGCTCAAGTGTTTGCCTAACATAACATTAAATATTTAAACTTGCTATTAACTCCAAAATGTAAAAAAAACTGTTTCACACGGATTCCAATTTTGTTATTTTTGTGTCAAAAAATGTTTTAATTGATTGAGCTACTGAAGTGACTTGGTGGCCTGCTGTGGAGGTCTCAGGTTCAATTCTACATGTTTTTTTTGTTCCTGAATAGTTTTTTTTTCTGCCTGGCAGTTCCTGGCAGTTCTTTGTAGGTCTTTACAACGCTTGAGGACATGCATATTTGCATAAGTTGCTTCCTATACATAGAGTTAGAGTTAGTTAGTTGAGAGTATATTTAGGTGATATCAAATAGCCAGTAAATAATGAAATAACAATAGCTACTTAATTGCATAGGCCATTTCATGCCAGGTTCTTTGGGTCACTACTCACTAGCAAAGTCATTATCATATAGGTACTTGACTATCCCATTCTCGCATCGTTTCGTTTCAGTGGAATTTCTTAAATTAGAAAAAACAGCAAGTAAGTACTTACATGTATAGGTAACCTAGCTATCGCTTTCAGAATAGTTTAGCAAGAAATAATTATGTTTGTCTGTGAAATAATACTAACATTAATTTCCAAAATGATAAATTGATATCATGATATAAAAACGGTTTAATTTAAAAGTGATCTATTTTAAATGGATTTTATATTAAAGGAAACATGGCGAATATAAAAGATTTCCCTCATAATAGCAATATTTTATAATCCTTTTGTGAACCCGCTTTCACGCCCAGCATCTAAATTAAATAAAAAAATCACAATACCACTAATTCCCTTGGACAACAGTTATAAAACCACAAAATCGCACTATTAACTATACAATAAAACTCTTTCAACAATTGTCATATAACAAAAGGCTGCGGCGCAAACTTCAGTTTGAAAAGAAGTATAAATACATTATCTTTGCGTATACATACGCCCTTATTATTTTAAAAATAACTCTATATTTTTTAAGGCTATAATGAACTTTATTGTAAGGTATAAAGGGTCATATCCTTGTGATCCTATAAAGGTCCCGCTGTGTCATATGAAAAAGTTGCATATTGTTTAGGACTATTTGCTGATAGGTGGTCTTTCTACTTTTGATTTATTAGGTTACGGGATTTGAATAATTGGCTCATCTTCCGGTGCTAAAATATAAAAGGATTGTTTTAATTTTGATGGTGTAATTTTTTAAGACATTCGCATAAAGGCATTGGGTAATTATGTTCTTGTGGACGAAATTATATATTTTATTATTTAATTTAGTTCTCTTATACGTTGCACACGTTTAAAATGTGTATTTTTATTGGTCGACAAACAAAATAATGTCAAAATGCATGCAAACCTTAATTGGCCACATGCTTCTCTCTCTTAAGTAGCAGTACACATGAGAGCATCTTTATAGACCTCTAACTACTCTACACTAAGAACATAATATGACTTTTATTCCGTTTTAGAACTTTTAATACTCTCTCCTAAGATACAAAATTTCATTAACATTATTATACAAGAAAAAAGAAGATTAATAATAAAATGAAAAACTATATAGAATAGGTATAGTCACAAAAATTTGACGGTGTCTATCGAAAAACTTCCTAAGATTTTGGAGCGAGTTTTAATACCTATAGAACTGCATAAAATCCATTCTTTCGGGCGACAATTTATAATTCATCTTAGGTACATCTCAGTTATCATAAAAGCAAAAAACAGCCATAGCCACCCGTTGCGGCCATTCGATTGTTATGAAACCGTATCAATAGTTTTAACACCAAAAGGCACCGATCCCGACCGTTATGGGGCAGTTTGCATACATTTCTGGGGCAGATTTGTAAAACCATGGGAATCCATATGTGGGGTCTAAGATGAATCAATAAAAGTTAATGGTGATTGAAAACAAAAGGGTCATATTTATTTTGTCATATCTATTTTGTCATATTTATGATGTTGATAGCTAAATTGGGTCTGACATTTTGTAAAAAAATATTTAATATATTTAGTTTTAACTTAAAGAGGATTGTTGGTTCCATTCCTTTTAATGCTGGCCAAAGGACAACATTTTTCCCTAATAAGATTTTCAATCTAATATTAATTTAAGCTATAGGATTTAATTAAGTATTTGTTATTTAATTGAATGAAATTTAACGACAAAGTATCGATAATTTTAATACCATACATTGTGTACCTATGTCAGTGATGTAATCGTTTAAAAATTATAATTGTTGGGTAACTTTATTTTGTTACATGGCACATATAAACAAAATTAAATTGTCATATAATTGAATAACAATGATGGAATACGGACGCAATTTGTAACGTGTAATATTCTTATTTATTTGTATGTAAATAGACGTTTCTGACATAACCTTCTCAACGTCTAAACCGGAAGTCAACCACCGGATACACCTCTAAAAATAACGACCTACCAATCAAAACAAACTCGAATTTAAACCGACAAAAGAGTTAATCAAACCCAACACACATGTTTAAAAAAGGGTTATGTTTCTAACAATTACATAAATTAATACATCCTTTTTCATATAAGAATTGTGTCCGTAAAATCACTTCCTTCGTTCAGCGCAAAGTTAATTTTGCCGCTCGCAGCAGCGCTGCTGTCTATGATTTTTTTTCGGAAAGTTCCACGTGAACGCTAGTTCCATATTTTCTCATGTGTATTTTTAAGTTGGTGCAGGGAGAGGTGTTTTTTCCCGCCATATGACGTGGTTTTTTTTGAAGATGGCCACATGTTGCAGCACGTGTTGGAGGCCTCGAGCACTCATTAGATGCTACTTGACGAAAACGGCTATAATTTTTGCATTTACTCTTGTGCGGTTTGCGGTTTTTTTAGTTGTAAAGGTATGTTGAAAATTTGCATTTATATTTTATGACGGTTCTACTTTCCAAGGACTCTAAGTAGTATTCGCGTAGGTACGTACATACACCTCGGTTAAATACTATTTATTTCGTGCCTCGGTTGGATGATTAATTCACTGATATGTACTTCCAGTGACGTTTCATTTACTACTCATTTACGTAGAACACCAAAAAACAATTTTCTAAAGACAATTAAAATACAATGATTTCTTAACTGAAGTTAATTACTTCATTGCAAATGGAGAGTTGCGTGTTATTTAGAAAAACCTTAGTCGGAAAATGCGATTTTCGAAACTCGGCTAAAATTTCCTAACACAAGATTAACTCAAGTTAATTTTAATAAATTAAATTTATGCGGTAGGTATTTACGTTCTCAGTTTGCCAAAAACAAAATGGAATTTTATTTAAGGTTAAAAGTCACTGAGATAATTTCATTCCAATATTTTTACTACATCCTTCAATATTCGCCGTCAAAATCATGTAACAAATTATAAAAATTACCAGATTCTCAACAACACATTCCGGTAAAAAATATGTGCAAATCGATAACATTTATGACACTTGAAAAGTTAATTGCCGTTTTGGACAATTGTTGCCGTCACCTTAATATTTTGGCAAAGACAAAAGAGCGGCCCCGGGCATTACAAAATGTAACAATGCAGGGCTGTCAAATACGAGTTAAGATGACAAGGCGATACTCAAATTTTTCTTCAAATTACTTTATAAAATAACCTGTCTTATTGTATGTATAGCAAAAAAACTGAGCTTATAATAAGTACCGTCAACTGCTACAAATTAGCCTACGACGTACAACTTTGCCTGGCTTGAAAAACACGTTTATTCCGTTTATTATCTTATTACTGAGATGGAAGGAAGGCGGCCATCTCAGGAATAAGATATAAAAAGCTGTTTGGTGAAAAAAAAAACGGCTGGCATATATTATTGTAAGAGTATTCAAAAATAATTTTGAGGTCCGTAGAAAAACATATCATTTTACTATCCTTGGTCTAATTACAATTTTGCTATATTAAACAAATGGTTACAGGTCACAAGAGTATCTAGTAATTAACATGTCAAGAGTTCATTGCAAATTCTAATAATTAGCTAAAACTACACTTATCAAATATATTAAAACTAACTTACAAATAACAAAAATGGTCCCCCTGGTCCGTCCCCTGCGTCCCTGTCCTTGATATATTTGACACTCACATAGCAAATAATTGTCACCAAACCAGTTGACAACCCTAAGCGTGTGACGAAGGCATCACCGCCCAATCCTTGTCCATCTCTCGTCGATTCTCCTGCGACTGACAATTTTATTCACACTTTAACGACGCGCCCTAGGCAGGGTTGTCGCTTGTTAAATAAAGTGTGCGTATTTAACAAAGAAAAATGTGTTATTAGAATTTTTAGTGATGAAATTGCGTGAGTTTTTGACACCATCCAAGTTTCTGCAGGTTTGGTATGCAAAATTAGCGTTGTTACAATTTTGTCATGTTGCTCGAATTTTTATAGCATTTCATCTGATATTTTTATATGATCATATATGCGTGAGTTATTGGTACATAAAGCCAGCATTAGATAGGTAAGCGTAGAGGTTGGCTATTAGCCTTTAGGTCTTTTAGTCCCCACTCTAGCATTGAAGACGCGGCCAGGCGCGGTCGCAGCCTAAAAGTTTGAGGGGGGGGGGGTCAATTTGAAATGTACGATTTTGCGAGGGGGTCATGTCTGCAAAAATATGTGACAAAGGCTGCAAAAATAAGTGACACGCTCTTATTTGTAGAGCCATAGGCGCGTGTCACATATTTTTGCGGCCTTTGTGTAGGAAGATACTATTGATGCTGACTGTACACCATAAATCCAACTAGCATTCGAATACATTTATCTACTCTGCTAACGTGTTAACTAATGGCACTTTATTTCCTGAATAAATTTACTTATTTACCCGCTTATTCATAAACGTATTGCAAACCTCATTTAACTAAATCATCTTTTGTCCTTATCTGTCACATTGACAGTTGTGTTTGTTAGAAACAGACAAAATACATTTTAACTAAATGAGGTTTGCAACACGTTTATGAATAAGCGGGTTATTGTTTTATATTCATTTATCAATAATGCATTCGCAATTCCGCCACCAACGTCGTATAGCGTAAAATTGCCTTAACGTTATTTCGGTAATTGTAAGATTTTGCCATATTTAATATAATTGTTACGTTTGAAGCGTACAACGTGCGAAAATGAAACATTTAACATTTTTTAACGTTATCTGACGTTTTACGGCTCGTGACCACGTTACAACAAGATAATGTTACAAAAAAGACGTAAGTACCTGAATCTATATTTCTTTCATTATCAGCTTTATGTCGATGCCATAGAGAAGCAAACCAAATGAGTCTCTTCACAGATACACACATTTTAAATTCGAAGTACAAAAAATTGTCTTAGTAATGAAAAAGTACTTTATTTCTAGACGAACTAAAGTTCATTTTTCGAATACGGAGTAATAATTTTCCTGATCACAAATGTGTGAAAAGTAATGTTTCCTGAATATACAGTTAACGAAATTATTTGAGCGATTATTCAATTAATATAAACACAGCGGCGGGCGGCCATGTTATCAACACTCCAGTACACAGTGTAATTATAGTTTGCAGTACATGACTTCGTTAACTGTAAATCCTAACTAAAGCGATATTGGCCAGACCACAGCCAAATAGCACTAGACAGTACTCGTAGTTCCTGCTGGTGTGTAAGATTGCTAAAGAGCTCAAAAGAGGACCCAGTATGTTGACGACGAGGGATCCTCTTGTTCCTTTAGCCGTCAATACAGTGAATCCTTCTTTTTTGTAAAGGGTCGGCAACGCGCATGTGACAGGAAAGCACTGAGAGAAAACGAATTACAACAACGTCTATTGCTGCTCTGATGGCAATTGCTTTAATAAAACTAGTTTCTACGCCAAATTAACATAATCCAGGTTGCCAAACAACCCCGAATTCCAAATCAGGGCAAGAAACTTGGACAAATGCTAGGACAAACTGCACCAACAATATGGAAAACTTCGAAAGTACAGTCACAGGCAGTGCCTTCCTACACGAAGGCCGCAAAAAATATGTGAGAAGCTCTTGTGGTCCTACAAATATGAGCGTCACACATATTTTTGCGGTCTTCATGTAGGAAGATACCATTGCCGGTGACTGTAGGTACCCATTACATACCGTGTCCCATCGGGTAAAATGCCAAATTACAATACTGGTAATATGTACACCGTGGCCGCTCTATACCCGTCCGGATCTGAACCGGCACTTACCGCGCACGCGTCCGAGTGACAGTTATCTGACAGGTTCCTTAAAGCGTGAAAAATGTGTGGTTCTGATAATTTTCGCGTCGCTAAGAGACGATTTGCCGATTCGTTAATAAACGGGTAGAAAATTCTACATTGTAATATTACTGTGGGTAATGGGTATACATCTATACAAGGTGGCCAAAAAAGAACTGAATTGGCTTGAACTGGAACCCGTTGGCTGTACAGTTTTGGGACGCTATCAATCCTCCCTATGAGGGTAAATTGCAGAAAAAATGTACCTTTGGAACAGTTGGGACATTTTTTTAATCTATCAGACTCGATAGAGCTCATGATTCTGCATAGGATAGACTCAAAATATTTATCAAATAAAAAAAAAGTAAAGGTACATTTTTTCTGCAATTTACCCTAGATGGTTTTGGAACCTCTCAGATCGATTTGAATTTTGGACTTTTGTATGGCCATTACTCGCCGCCGCTGCTCAGTGGCCATTTTGTATTACAAACTAGGTAAGAAAGTTAAATGTAATGATTAAAATGGATGCTGCATGCATGTAAATTAAAATAATTACTAGTAGTCCGCCTCGAACTGAGAACTCGCGATTTACTTGCAAACAAGCTGACCAATATAACAAGGCCCATGTCATGATATTTTCGCGCCTTCTAGCTCCATAACCCCTTTATCGATCCTGCATATATAGGAATTCTCTACTTATATGTATCTCTGCTACAACCTCAACAAATTTCATAAAGATCAAGAAAACGTTACTCAAGTTATCGTCGAACAAACTCTGAAAGCCAAAAAGCCATCGAAATGCCGAGACGTCCCCGTAGCCAGAAGTTGTTTGTACACGGAAAAAATTGTGTGATAGCAAAGTACCAATTTGGCTAAGTTAAGATATTTTCGGTTGCATACAACCAAGACATATTTAAAACACGGAATAAAGCTTTGTTAAAGACAAACAAGCAATTATTGCTAAATATTCTTGGTTATTTTTACCAATCACTCATTTAAATCCAAATAAGTGTCCTAGTAAATATAACCCTTACCTGATTCTCTTATCTATTTTTAACTAATTTGATGGTATAGTTTCACATACGTACGTTAGCCAAGTTGACTTCTATGATTTTAGCAACGAACTTTGCAAGCTCCATGCGAAGCGAGTCACTCGGTTGTATGAATGAATGAATGAATAAATGCTTTATTGCACACCTCAAAAATTACAACACAAAAAAATATAATTAAAAAAAAAAAAAAAAAAAAAGATATAATTAACAAAAAAGAGGCAAACAACAGGCACAGCAAATGGTGTAAATAGCAAAAACTTATTTATTTCTAGCTGTTTCATTTTCTCAGTGTAAGAATTCGCCTCGCGGACACTCCCCTCGTTCGAAAATCAGGAATTTCTAAGCTTTTCACAGAAAATCATTTTACTATTATTTTGACAAAAACGGGACTTAATCGCGTTCACTTACTTCTATTATTTTCTTTTTCCTGACGTTTCGAGCGTTTCGTAACGCTCGTGGTCGCAGGCAGACGCCACAGATTAAGTCCAGTTTTTGTTAAAAAATCAGGAAGTTCTAGGCTTTGCGCAGAAAATCATTTTAAACTGAAAACCTCCAGGTTTCAGTAAATACGCTACAATCTGAAAACGCGCAGGAACCGGTACAATATGACCAGAAACAATGGCGTGTTGGCTCAGCTGATGTATGACGTCACAAAGAGACAAGCCCGACAATACATTTTCTCTGTTTGTGCCCCTGTAAAGGCCTAGTTAGATCATCATCCAGTTTTTTTGACACGAACCAATCGAGCCCTATTTAACGTTTTCTTTTTCCCAAATAAAAGACATGAACTTCTTTAGGCTTTAATTTTTACTCGTAGTAGAGTAATACTAAAATCGGATAAAGCGCTTAAGGCGATTTCATATTAAGATTTTTAGGGTCTTATTACACTAATCAATCAATAAATGCATGAAAAATAACCATAACTCAGGAAACGAGTATTTATTTATGACACAAGGTTCTAGTAAAACCTACCCTTAACAGGCTGTTTATATTTTCAGCGAGTGCCGACGAGCGCTGTTTACCGGCCCTCGGCAGGGCACGACAACATTTTGGTCGCACCTAAATCTAAATAAACATATATAATAAAAAAATAACCGACTTCACTTAGGCTACACCTTACCAAAAGCAAATTACTATAAGTGTACCTGTAATGTTTGAAGAGTTCCCTCGATTTTTTCAGGATCCCCTCATCAGATCCTGAACTAATTATTATGATACTAACTGTCAAGTAACCCTTTCAGACAAAAAAAAACTTAATCGATATTGCCGTCTTCGAATAATCGGTGAACATAAATTTAAAAATATACAAAAAATAAATGATCATCAAAAATCTTTAATTCTGTTGAAAACAGTCGCGTTACCTAAAAACTGACATTGCACAGGCAACCTTTATTAATTTAGGTTTCATTAATTTAATTTGCAAAATACAACCCCTTTTCAGTATTATTTTCTACTTTGCGTGTGAAAAATTGAACTTCCTGCATACAACTTGCGAAAATTTTACTTGAATCTGGATCGGCGAGGGTAAAAAAAGAAAACCTTTTTGTTTGACTCAAAAAAGTGGTCGATCTCTGGACGGCCGAATCATTTCCTCATGTATTGTCCGACTAATTGGGAGGAAGCTGATGCGCGCACTGTTTGTCAATACGAGCTAATTTGGCGTCCCGTCTAGGTCACAGCTTCAAGTGGCGTAAGTCATTTATATGTTGTTCGAATTTCGATTTAATTTCAATTAATCACAATTCAAATTTAAATGACATGACGGTCAGCAGCCGACCGCCTGCCACACCAAGGGATTGATACTAGCATGTATACCTAATAGTGACAGCGCATAGAAAATATTCATATGGTCAGACGGGGTCTTTAAAATAGGTACTGGGGCGACTTTGAAAATCAATTTATTTTTGTATTAAGCAGAACGTCTGCTAACGATACCACAATGTTTAGAAATAAAGGAAAAGTAGAAAAATCCACTGCCTCAGGCGAGACTCGAACTCACCCACACCCTAAGGCCTTAGGCCTCACCCTAAGGCGCGTATATAAAATAAAGGATGTGGTGGAGAAATTCGCAGCCATCAGGTATAGTCTCAGTAGCTCAGTTGGCAGAGCGATGGGCATGTTTCCCAGAGTCGCGAGTTCGAGTCTCGCCTGAGGCAGTGGATTTTTCTACTTTTCCTTTATTTCTAAACATTTTGAAAATCAATTTATGCGCCAATAACACGTAGGAGTTTATATGTTTCCAGCCATATACCAAAGAGGTGAAGTAGATTATAAATAATGCTGTAAATAATTGTTAGAGCAAGCCGGTGAAAATCAAGTTCTACGGACGCTCTGCCACTAAAATAGGCAGATTTAGATTTGCCCAAAAAGTATAAGGGTCACAACAGACCTAGCGGAATTCCTCGCGGAATTAGCGGAAGTAGCGGAAATTCGTCTATGGTAGCGGAAATTTGTCTTTGGTAGCAGATTTTTTGTATGGAAGCCATAGACAAATTTCCGCTACCATAGACAAATTTCGGCTACTTCCGCTAATTCCGAGAGGAATTCCGCTAGGTGTGTTGTCACCCTTAAGTAGGAATAAAGTAAAAAAAAAACGAAATATGTGCATATTGTTGATTGCGACCGGCACGATGGCGAATAATTAAAATGTCTAGCCTATTCCTATTTTTCTCCTGGAGAAATACCTAGTTTAAAAAAAAAAGGTATAATAACACTGAAACTTTTTTACCTTGAAGTCATTATTCTTCCGATAAATTCCTAATCAGCCTTCCCTACCAATTATGTTTACCAATAAAATCTATAACAAGTATCCTATTTAGCCATCCCCCGCCCAATATCAATAAGTAGCTCATCAATGCCCCACATGGCAGCTGATAGAGATGATTAGCAATAAGTCCTCCCGATCGCGTGACGCGCACGCGCCGAGCTGGAGGGTAATTGGAGAGGTGAATTAGTCATTAAAATTGGAGTCAATAAATGTATTTAAGCTATAAAACTATGTTTACGACCTCTGGAATTAGATGAAAATATATTTTTACTATTTTCAGTAGATTTGTTTTTAAATGGGAAATAAAATATTATATGGGAAAATTAACGAAAAAATCCTTCGAGTCCCAAATAATTTGTATGAAGTTTAAATAGGCAAGATGCAGTGTTTTCATTTATGCTTCCATTTGAAAGAATCGCCCGTAGAATAGACCACGAGTGTGTTAAAAAATTAAAATATTATAATTTATAGTAAAAAAATGCTGTTACAAACTGACAATTAAAATTTTCGCGCCTAAACGGATCTACAGTTCCTGTGACGTCACTCATGTATGTGTCACTCGCCATATTTGTTCGTCCTTGGTTCGTCCCTGTCAAACCTGCCAACAGTGTCAAATTCTTTTTTTTTTTGACCCGGATGCTAGCCCTTTAAGCCAAATCTCATAGATCTCTTAGCCATCATACAGGTGTGACGTCACCAGACGCTGATTGGTGGATTAAAACACGTTCCGTTTCACGTGACTTCAAATCCTAATTATTGTTTGAAATTTGTATAAACTAAAGTAAAAACGTTACAATGCCTATTATTTTATGTTTTTTCAACGTTTTGATCACAAAGTAATGGTAAATATTATAGCTGCATCTTCCCTATTACTGAAAGTGGTCCCGCCTACCATAGATATCGCCGTTAAAGTCGCTTTCACTTTGGTCGTACATTTTAAAACAAGGAAAGCGAAAAGTTTATCATATCATATAATGATGTCTACAATTTCAATTCAATATCAATACCTAATACCGTATAGGGTAGGCGAGGCGCATTTGCCTCACATGCGCACTTGTTTGCAGCTATATGCTTGGTATTTAACGGCCTCCTAGCCTAGTTGGTAGTGACTCTGCCTATGAAGCAGGAGGTCCCGGGTTCGAATCCTGGTCAGGGCATTTATTTTTGTGTTTATCACAGATATTTGTTCCTGAGTTATGGATGTTTTCTATGTATTTAAGTATGTAGTATCTATATCTATCTATTATATATCGTCGCCCAGTCCCCACAACACAAGTCTTATTGAGCTTACTGTGGGACTAGGTTGATTTGTGTAAGATTGTCCTAATATTTATTCTTCATCAGAAATTTACAATACATTTTCCAAAACACCTTCCACTTCTGCAGATCTTGATTTGACAAACCCATTTTTGTCATCAATGATTCAAAATGACCATGAGGTCATCCAAAACCGTGCGCCTAATTAAAACCCACTGTTTTTTATGAAGTGCGTGACCATATTTCAATGGCAATATAATCAATATCATGTCATCGCGGACGTTAGGGCGTGCGCACATTAGTGCCGGCTCATCGCGCGTGTGTACATAGCCTTATTGTAGGGTGGAATTGAAAAGGGGTGGATTGGTTACGTTTTCGGAATTTTGAGTTACGAGGGTGAGTTTCGCGAAGTTCTTCGATTTGAATTCGGTTGTTTGTGCAATCACCTAATATGTGATATCGTTTTCAAATTTACTAGTAGTACTAATTTTAGTGCTAGCTGTAGCACAGTTTAGAAGGAAACAGTTTAGTTATGAAAATAAAACTAGTTTAATTAACTCCGGATTGCCTACGAACCGGCCTGGTCTTTTTGTTGATACACATAAAAAATAAAATATAATTCACGATAACTACTGTTAATAATATCATAGTTTTGGAACACCCGATATTTCGGCACAGTTACATGCATAATCACGGAGTGCATGCAACTGTGCCGTGCTCCAAAACTCAAATAGCCACTCATATATGGCAAATATCCCGTTTCTAATAGTACGATTAGTTATAACGATAATGTCATTGTTAGGTTTAAATCGTATGGAATTCACTATTCCGAAGGCAATAACATAAGTACTGACATTGTTGCTCCATTGGAAACTATTGCAATAAAATAGAAATCAATTACTTAAAGTCCTCTTACAAACAAACAAATACAACATAAAATAAAATGCTACTAAATTCCTGCAAATATCAACCCGCTATTCAACGCTATTCAATGTTAATTCAAGCAACGGAATTCTCAACCGTGTATTAGTTCTAAATAATTAACCCCCGGCCGACGCGTGCGCACCCTCGCCTAAAAATAACCCTAAAAAACAGCCCTATATTCAAATTAACAAAGCATTACTCTGTATTCCGAAACAATTATTTCATCCCAGCACCTCCACCATCATTTTAACTACATCCCCTTTTCTAGTCAAATTTCAACCGTAAGTTTGAAGCTACACAGTTGGTTCTAGGTTAGAGATGGGTGGTGAATAAGCTGTTTGGGAGTGAGGTTAGTAAATTTGAAGTAAAAAGGTGGCACGCGCCTTGTCGTACGCGATGCGAGGTATCTTCCCTAACCATCGGTGATCTAGATAGTGATGTGACTAGAAAATGAAATATCGATATTTACAAACAGATCATCATGCATTTTAGACGTTTGTAAGTACATTTTTATCGCATGCAGTTTCATAGTGTCCTGTGAACTCCATTGCCTATGAAATAAGAGAACAAATACCCTTATGTACAGTCAAGGAATTTGATTCGCGTACCGTTTCGTTGATTTATTGCTTGAAATGTCAGAATATCATAAGGCTTATATTTCTTTAAGCAAGCGAAGAAACATAGCCCTTAGTATGTACTATTAATTGTCATCAGTAATTTAGACTTAAGACGGTACGCGAATCAAATTCCTTGACTGTACATACCTGGTATTACATTTTGTTAAAATATTGAGACAGAAGTCAGGATAACTTGAAACCAGATGTGTCCTTAAACTACTTCCGACCACAAGAGAGATGCACAGGCTATGTCGAAACTGACGAAGCACTTCTCTAGTTGGGCAACTGGGGAAGTCCTATACCTTAAATAAGACAACTGCTGTTATAATACTGTTGATTAAAAATTAAAGGGGCCCACCGACTATCAATCCGTCTGACGATATCATCGGCCTGTCATTCAGAACAAAAAGCAGCTTGGCAGCTCCGAACAACTGACCGGTCAATATCGTCAGGCCGACTGATAGTGGATGGGCCCCATAAGATTCCCATCACTCACTAAGGAAGTCTCTTATTCTCTCTTCTTCTTCAACCATTTTCCACCCACTTTTGAGTATTAGGGCTCCTCATAAGCACGCCATTTTTTACGGTTTTGGGCTTGTTGCATCCAGTTCTGTCCAACCACTCTGGCAATGTCGTCGGCCCACTTTGCGAACTGTCCTCCCTCCTTCCTTTCTAAAGAAGTACTGAGATGAGAAGTACTGAGTTGCAGTCTAGGCTTTGAATCTATGAATACTTAGGCAAGACTCCACCTTCTCCTTTCTCAGAGACCACGAGAACAATGTAGGAGGACATTTTAAATCTATATGTCATGCGATTAAGTCCCATTATGTTTCTAATAATTTATCAGCAAAATACCGCAAGCTAGAAAATCGATAGCTTTGCACGTCACTAGCGACGTGCGCGCACGCAGGTGCCAGTTCCGCTCGGCGCGCGCGCTTATCGTCGATCCGCACCTGGATAGATCCCCAGATAGGATTTACTAATCGCAGGTCTAGATCCATCAACGGTCTAACGTGAACTAAGACATCAACCTTCAAGTTGAATTAAATTATACTTTTTTTCTAAAGAAAGAGCTGCTACACACACGAATTCACGACTCCGAGACACCAACTTCTTACCATATTGCCGCTCTGCAAACTAAACCACCCTTCTTTATATATATAAAAAAAAATGATGTAAAAATCTACTGAATTTCTTGTCTCTTCTTCTTCTTCTTCGGCTTAGCGTTTTCCCGGCCTAGTGCCAGGGTCCGCTTTCCTGCTTAACCTATAACTTGTCTCTATAACTCGAAAATCTTAAAAATTCCAAGTATTGTGTAGGTTGTAAAGTGTAGGTTGTATTATAAATTTTTAATTTCTTAATAACACTACAAATGACATAAAAGCGGACCTTTCAAATGTGATCATTAAATAAAAGACTTCTGTTATTTTTTTGCTGATTGTTGTTTTTCTATAAATACATACAGTACACGTAATAAATTATGTATTTCTTACTTGCTAATAATCAGTGATCGGCACGACCCGTGACGCACCACGGGATTGCGAGCAGAAATCATAATATGGACATGATTAGATTATGACATAACTCCGTGATTTTGTTAAATATAATAATTTTATTGTATGATATATATTTGCAAATATACGATAAAGTGTTAAATAAGCTTATAAAATGTATAATTAATTATTTAATAAAAAAATGATATATTTCGAATGTTGAATATTTCAATTTGACAGTTTGTGAAATATTAAGTAGCGGCTCGTAATTTTTCACTCATACAAAATACGTAAGTGTTAAAACGGTGTAACCATTTCAAGTGCAACTAAACCCTTCGACCTGGCTACCTGGCTTATTGAAGGTCATTTGCGAATTTTCTATTGTTTGCGTTTGTTTAAACTGGTGCGGTGCAAAAAAGACGGCTAATTGAAATGCCTAAATAAAGAGATAATGCCATCCTTTTCTAGTTACTGATAAGGATTGCAACTATTTTCTAATGGCATATATGTTTAGTTATGTTCCTCGGTTCATTAAGTTCGCACATGTTGTTAAAGTTCCTTATTATCTCAGTGTTTATTTTATGGGAAAAATCATTCATCTTCCTGTGTGGAATACCTTTATGTACTACAATCGGAAATACTGACTTCCTAAAAGACCGAAATCTCGGGGCATATCCACGTTAACATAATGATTGAGGTCATTGACACCGTGCGACACGGGTCGTGCCGATCACTGCTAATAATATATTACTCGCCAGCTCATAGCAATTTATATACTTACTTACTGACAGATTCAGATAGGTGGATCAATAGGAATAGCTAGGCATACACGCATAGATGTGCCCGCCGGATTTGCCGGTCATATCCGTCGGACAAATCCGTGCGTGTGTGGCGCGAATTGGACATGGATTTGTCTGCGGACATATCTGAATAGCGCCAAACACGAATGGATCTGTCCGCCGGACATATCCATCGGACTAATCCGGCGGGCACATCTGTGCGTGTATCCCTAGCTGATGACACTAAAAACTAACCAAATCGGCATCTTTAAAAAGAATCGACTTTTTATCTTTTTCTAATTTGAACACAAAATTAACCAGAATCGAACCTGACGGCAGCCTCAATACAAACTTTTGAAATCACGCGATCTTTAGCAAATGCAACCTAAGCATTAAAAAACCGCAGCAGATTTTTCTTTGACTGTTTGTAATTGTTTACCACTGCCTTTTCATCTTTTGAATGGTATTGACAGCTTCCTGTGCGTAAAATGTATGGAACCGGCCATTTAGCTTAATGAGACTAAACTTGAGTGACAGACACCGACCAGACTAAACGCCAGGTTTAAATGGCGATTAAAATGCTTTACAGGCTTTACAAGCAAGTAATTATTTTGATTTCCACATTGTACCTACCAGTAGTACATGCATAGCTTATGCTTATTGGTTTAGTTCATATTATGTTAAAAGCTAGATTAGTAACATATCGGTTGTCTATTTCCAATATTTTATGAGAAAGCAGAAATTTTGTGTATCTATCAGTCTGGCTAACCAGTTTTGTAACAGTATATATAATAAACTGTATAGTGTATATGTAATATATAATTAATATAATATAAGGTTTTATTTAAGTGCGCTCTGCGATGAACAAGGAAAGCTGTAACAATACAGCCTTGGCCAGAAGTGTTGAGCACCAATGCGATTTTCATACAAAACTGGAAAGTTGAGTCCATCGTTTCCATCTTTGTTAAAGTTATTTTGTCAATTAATTTAAACTTATAGGCATGTTTTGTTGAAGTTAGTAGTAATTGCATAGAATATTTGCAATATGTCGCACCGACTTAAATTTACATTTTTGGTACCTTCTGTTTTCATATTTTTTAAGTACCTTGAAAGTGTTATTAAGTGATGTTTTCTATATTTATAAATAAAATATAACATTTACCGTTACCGTACATTGTCAGGATAGGGAAATAATGCTTAACATCAAAATTGTAAACAAAAAACACCTATGCTCAACACTTCTGGCCAAGGCTGTACCTTTTATTACTATGTTGATTAAATGAAATTGTACATATTGGCTCCATTTATACATTTGATCCTCACAAAAGAAACATTTGTTCTTCTCAATGTTTCTCAATATTATTGATAACATGAAATAATTAGGTTGGTGTCTCTGGGTTTCCTCCCTCTTTATTTCTTCCTCTTTCTTCCTCAATACCTTCCTTTTATGTCCCTCCTCTGCATTCTTCTTCCTTTTTTTCTGCCTATTTTTTATACCACGACTGTAGCAAACAAACATACGGCCAGCCTGATGGTACCAGCTACCGAATATACCATATATATTTTTTCATACTTAACATTGTCTTCTGGTTCCTTATTGGAACGAAAGCCTCCAGATTTCCCTGACGCAACGATCATTGCGTGGTCGAAGCTTCCTGCCTGTGGTTCCTTGATACAGTAGTTACCTTGTTAATGTATTATGGATATTACGGTAAATATGACATAATGTTTGACATTACTGTCACGGAAGAAAGTTGTGGTAAAAGCCGCGGAGCCACACAGTCAGCGATTCAAATTTTGGCAACTGTCAAAATTTATCGCAACGCCACATGACATTTTGACAGTCTGGGGCCCATTTCGACAACCAAAAACTGACAGACGCCATTTAAAACACTTTGACAAATTCTAGTACAATCAGCAGCAAAAGTAGCTAAGCGGGTAGGGTGTTCAAAATGAGAGAATAAGAGCGTGTGTAGGTCATTTTGAACACCTTAACAGCTTAGCTACTTCAGCTGTTGACTGTACATGTGTCAAACATGGATCTCACATGGATTTCACGTGTCACAGTTTATCAATCAATCAATCATTTATTTGTAAACAGGTAATTCGGTAACAGTGGTGGTATAAAGTCAGTCTAGGAACAGTATGTTTCGCCTATAGGCATACAAATTCAAACTTATTTAGGTAAAATTAGGTAGCAAGGTATACATACATATAGCAATTTACAATTCTACATGCAAATAGTTAAATTACAGTAATCATATTTTTTGTAGAGTTTAAATTAATATTAAATTACGAAAATTATTTCCTGAAAATTTCGCAACGTTGGAAAATTCTACTTGGTGCATTGCTACGCAGACACAGTATTTTTAGTAGTGCAACAATGTAACAAAAATACTCGCTGACTTAGTGGCTCCAGTTGTTTACTTCAAAAGGTTTTAAGTATAAAAGAAAGTATTATATTGTTAGGGTAACAGCTTGGAATTCAAGTAAAACCCACTAAATATTATTCAGATTTCAACCAATACGGGGTTATGAAGAAATTAATTTCACAATGTAAAAAAACTGTTATTTGCTATTTATAGTATATTCCTACACTTTCCAGTACGCCTAGCACATTATTGACACGTCAGTATCTCGCGCGCGAGATAGTCTATCCGTCCTTTTCTGACTGTGTCAATTAAAAAGAGACGGGTAGTTTATCTCGCGCGCGAAATACTGTTGCATCAGTCATGTGCTAGGCGTGCTGCGTGTATAAAAATGTAATTACTGTTGTATCTGCGGACAGAACTATGACAGACACAATCTGTCAATTTATTCACCAGTTACATCCACTGGACAGATCTGTGTATTATCCCTGGCTAACGCAGGGCATGCGAGATTAATTTTAACGTCATGCTATCTGACCTTAACTGTACATTTAACCGAATCAGTTAACCAGTCAATCAATAACTGGCCAAATGTTCCGGTAGCACGAACGCTAAGCGGTCTGACATAATGCTAATTTGATCAGATTGGTTTCTGCTAAAGAGGCTGGGTATGTCCCTCGAAGGCTCTTGCTGGTAGCGATATGATTACAGAGTAGGGCACAAAGAGAATAAGGTAGAGCTAGGATGATCGAATTGTAACAGATTGGAGTTGGATCGTGTTCTAAAGTTAGAATACGATCCAAAATTTACCGACACTATATAGACAGATCACAAAATCTCAAATTCTCTCTCCTCGGTCCCACAGGAAAACCCGGACCCTGCTGTATCCGAATTGCCGGTTGCCTTAAAAGAATATATGTATAACTGGAAGTGAGATATTTAAGATGGCGGCCAAAAAATGTCCTGATTTTTAGTTTTTCTTAAATAACTCGTAAACAGTGGCCCTTACCAAAAACTGTTCTTCTACTCAAGTAATCCACATAAAATTATGTATAAATCTGTGATCAATGTTTCCGTCCAAATGAAGCGTTGCCGTTCGGAGGATTTTTATCACGGCGACTGCGTACTACTTTTCTCATACTCTGTGCACGCTAACCGTGCGGTGAGCGCGCGTGCGCTATCCGCCGCCCGCGGCGCCGCTGCGCGAGCGCTAATGCGCCGTTTATGCCAATTTTGATGCTCTGCCGATGTAATGCCTTGATAAGGTGAATCGCATTTATTGCCGAATTCGCTACTTAGTAAGGTTTTGGGAAACGTATAGTTTAGGTTCTATAGGTTAGGTTTTTATTGACTTATGAGAGTTATGAGTTTAGCGTTGTTCAAAAGGAGAGGCAACTCATGAACATTTGTTGCTTTTAGCTTAGGCTGTGTTTCCACCAGCACGCCTAGCACATGAGTGATGCGACAGTATCTCGCGCGCGGGATAGACTACCCGTCTCTTTTTAATTGACACAGTCAGAAAAGGACGGATAGACTATCTCGCGCGCGAGATACTGTCGCGTCACTTATGTGCTAGGCGTGCTGATATGGGCGAGGAATGCATTGCGAGGAATGTGTTTGTATCACATAGATAATAATTTGCGGAATTAGTAAGACTGCAACTTAACATGAGGAGTTATACAGAAACTGATTCGTTTATTAGGAATAACAATCCGCCCAATGAGGGCGCCACTGGACGGTTGAGACGGACGGTCTTAGGCTAACCCCACATGGCCAGGCCCCTAGCGTCTGAGCGTCGACGTCGCCCGAGCGCCGGCGCAGCGGCGACGCGGCGTCGACGCGACGTTACCGCGACGTTAACGCGACGTCAACGCGACGTAAACGCAACGTCACCCCCCCCCCCCCACCCCCGCTCTCCCGCTGAGAGGGGGTTGAGGGGGGACGCTGCGTCGACGCCGCGTCGCCGCTGCGCCGGCGCTCGGGCGACGTCGACGCTCAGAAGACGCTAGTGTGGGGTTAGCCTTAGCATGAATCACTTTATCACTTCATTTGCTTACCCTAGCACAGCGCAGCTTTAGGATTGGTTCTTACACAAACACATTTCTCGTATCGCATCCTCGGCATCCTCGCTCATCTCTGGTTAAAACGCAGCCTTAATGTTTTTTTGACTGAGGAGCCGAGCGTAGCGAGGCGACGAACGTCTCCGTTTTCACTGGTACGACGATTTGGCAGATTGATGTGTGTGTATTGGTTGGTTGGTTGGTCAGTGTCGGTCTAGAGGTCGCATTTTTATCCGATTTCGATGAAACTTGGCATGTGCGTTCCTTGATTTATTTGCCAAAAACTGTCGAGCCATTTTTTTGATTGGGGGGAAAATGAGGGGGAAAAGGGGGGAAGTTTGCTGTCGCGTTATTTATGTTCTCCGAAGTCTACGGTTCACAGAACCACTAGTTTCTATGGATTCACCGTTATGTCACTTGTGTGTATACTATAGTAATGTGAAATTTCAAGTTTCAACTGACAAATTGCAATCAAAAATAAGCTCTAAAACCCAAAATTATATACTTATTTACACCCATTAAGTGCCTACTTACCAGTAATAATTTATATTATAATTTCGAAGCAAACATTTTCGCAATAAAGTAAACACCGGAAGTGATATTTGTCGATGCGCACGCCCATTCGTTACCGACTTCCGCCACAGCCTCCATCCGGTTTTAATGTTATTTATGCGGAGTCATAACTTAATTGTAATCTGGGGGGTGTTACTATATTTGTGATTAAGCTCTACCACTTGTATGAGGTAAGATATTATGGTTCACTACGGATTATCTATAAAATCATCTAACATTTAGAGGACACAGTTCAGGTAAGAAAGAATATCAAACGTATTGCGAAGCAGTCAGATTTGGATTTCATTTTTATTTTTCATTTTAATTACACAATAGGCAAGTACATGTCTGTCTCTCAAGCTGTTTTGATATGCCTTCTTGAAGAACTACGCATTATTGTATATAGTATTGCTGTTTTGAAAAAATAAGTCCCGCCGAGTTTCTTGCAGGTAATAAGTAATACTTCTCGGGTCAGAGGTGTAGGGTTAGAACCGGTGGTAGTTTCTTTTTCTCTCTGACGTTCATAAGTGCATTGTAATGTGCCTAAATTTAAGAATAAATATCTTTTATCTTTTTTTTTACCTCGAATGTGTGAAACTGATTATTGCCTAAGTGAAGTGAGTGAAATTGAATTAAATACCTACTTGAATTAGACTTGGTCCTAAAATTAAGAGACGTCGTTGAAAATTACTTACCAAGTTAGTTGCAACTTGCATACCATATGTTACGTTACTTAAAAAACGTATTTACTTATTGTATACATTTTTGTAAGCGTTGGTAGCCTGACGGTAATGACGTCTGACTTTCAATCCGAAGGTCCCGGGTTCAAACCCCGGCTCGTACCAATGAGTTTTTCGGAACTTATGTACGAAATATAATTTGATATTTACCAATCGCTATACGGTGAAGGAAAACATCGTGAGGAAACCTGCATACATCCGCGGAGAAATTCAAAGGTGTATGTGAAGTTCGCAACCCGCTTTGGGCCAGCGTGGGGACTATAGCCTGATCCCTCTCGTGCATGAGAGGAGGCCTGTGCCCAGCAGTGGGACGTATAGAGGCTAACATATATATTATACATTTTTTTAAGAAGTTCAAGAGAAATCTTTCTATAAGTATAACTTGGACATCCTAACAAACTACGTCGCAAACAAGCATACAGCTCGCCTGATGGTAAACTGTCACCGTAAAATAACTATACACAGCAGCAGATATTCGTAGTTACTTAAGGGGGCTACTTTGAAAAATTATAGGTTTTTTTTAAACTCTGTATCCCGTTTAGTCATAAACGGGAAAAGGGACTGAATTTATTTTCGAATATATATTATTAGACTATATACTCTTGTTTATGGCACAAGCCGAAACACGATTGCTGAAAGTTGCCTCGATAGAAAAAAAATCCGAAGTTGGGTCCTTTTTCCCCTCATTTTTCTTAGCTTACGTAAACTATAAGAGATTAAGCAATATAACTAAGTAAAAAATATAGTATTCTGGTTTATCTAAAAGTCACAGAAACAAAATTAGACAAAACTTTATAGATTCGCTTATTTATCGTAGTTTAGTCAAAAAGTCTGATCCTTAAGAGCGCTGCATCTCTTTCTTTCGTGCACGGGAGCCATAAACGTGTCTTTTACGGATGGGCGTGGCTTGTCCCAATCGAGGAACGGCCATAAATATTTATTTCTACGATATTTACGCCTAGCATTAATTGCATATTACGTTGAGATGAGATAACGTAGGTCCTCACTTAGTATTGAATTCAATCAAGTAACACCTGATAAATATCATTTCTGAAATTAAAATTTCGTGAGACATATTAACACTAAACACAAGTGAGTACAGCCGCATGCAGTGAAAATAATATCATTTCTAATAAAATTATTTTCAATCATCGAAGTAGGTAACGAACGAATAAACTCCAATACAGTGTGTCTCTGTAATAGGAGCAATAAATTAAAACATAGATTCTACTCCTCAAACTACAAAACTTTTGTTCAATAACTTTAAAAAAATATGTATTTTGTAGATTGTCTCTTTTTCATACAAACTAAATAGTATTTTCAATGAACGTTAAAATCCGTCTAATTGACATTGCCTGTCACCCTACAGCCATAGTCAAGTTCGGAATACATTGCGTGTTCGAAAAAACTTTAAAGTGTCCAAAAAATCAAACCATACGTTATTTTTAAAAGTCGCTGAACAAACGTTTCCTGGTTTGAGGAGTAGAATCTACGTTTTAATTTATTGCTCCTATTACAGAAACACACTGTATAAATGACATTTCGGCTCGTAGATTGACAGACGTTGACATAAGACAAGTAAGGATGAATAAGGTATAAGCTTATAAGCATTCCTTTCATCAGATAATCTCAAAAATCTCAAACAAATACTCATTTTCATTAAAATATTATTGAAATTCATCATTTAAAGTGATCATTAATATGTTGAGCGTAACGAAATAGTAGAGTCCTCCATATTGTAATATTATGCATAACTAATAAATAATATCGAATTCTATCATTGATATTCGGGATTCCGTTTTTTGTATAAATTAAGAAGCGCTTAGGTCAGCGGGAGACGTGTTTTTTTGAACGAGTAGCATAATCTTTTGACCTAAACTACTCTTTGGGCCTTATGCTTATTGGCCGCCGTCATAGTATTAAAAAAAAAAAAACTTACATTTGGAATAGCTACAAAGCACTAAATACTTGGATAATTTGAAGTCGTGTCAACTCTATTAGATACAGCCGCCATCAGATATAACGGAGCTGCCAAGGTAATCATAAATATCTGAACAATGCCTCTATTGGCAAGGCTATAAAATGCATGTTAAGATATTTTTGAGTATCCGTTCATCCGGCCGTTCCGATATATTTGATAACGACTGTACTTACAATTTAAGACTTGTCCAATCATTTTAAATTTAAATTGGTTACTAAAGTGTGAAAAAATGATGCAGTACAGTCGCCATCAAAGATATCAGAGCGGCCAGGGTACCTACACAAAAATATCTGGGCATGCATCTTATCGCCTTGCCAATAGAGGCGTTGTTCAGATATTTGTGACCACCTTGGCTGCTCCGATATATTTTATGGCGACTGTACCTAAGGTAAGGCAAACATAATTACATATCTTTATTGTATCAGCCGCAAATCATCATCAATATTATAGTTACAGCTTAACAATTTTCTAATCGCCATAAATTAATCATAGATTTTGCAAAAGTAGACGCGACAGCGACTATAAATAAATCTGCGACTATGTATTTTTATTATTCACTTTTGCTTAAAAATATCAATCGAAGTGTCTATTCTCTCGCTATATTATAATCTCATTATTACAATATAATACAACTGTACATGTATAACAGTATAACTACAAAAAAATCCTTTGCTCTTTAATACTAATCTAATTAAGTGGTGAAAGGTTACCCACTTAGCATTTGTATCACACAGTCATAAATAATAATGCAATCGAGCCGGGATTCTTATAATGCTCAAGTATAGTTGGCATTATTTTCAAATAAATCACGTTTTTTGCCAACATCGACGACAAATATAAAAATGTCACCGCAGAATAAAGGATGTCCATATTTAAAAAGCCGTTTGAGTCGAATAAAATATCCTTCGGTTTTCAAATTCGGAATAAATTTCGTGTCACCTGCGCGGACGCCACCGGAAGAGCTCCCATCGTTCCTTCTCTTTCGGCTGTAGAGTTGCGTCCTTGTTTAAAAGTGTCTTTTATATTTTTATCGTTTGTTTTAGTTCGTTTGAAGATTTGTATCGAGATAATTTTATGCTTGTTTTATGCCCTATAAATTACGACCGTAGATGTCGAAGATAGAAACGGGCAATTTGTACGGTAGCGATGACAGGTGACAGGGGATAGAGAAAAATGTTTGTCATAACACTCGACCCACAGCTTTCTTATGGGAAAAATATCTGAATGCTATAAAAAATACAAGCTGGTACGTGATTGCCATTATTTGCCTGTTTATAGTTTTTGACAAATTCAACGACTTTTCGTTGAAATACGATCTCAACTTCAAGAATGGCTAGTCTCTTTTGGCCCGAAATTACTATTAAGACGAAATTTACGTCATTATAGTTCTCGTACTTGATCATAGACAGGTTTTATACCTAATTATCTCAAGCCTTTTTTTTATTTGCACACCGTAAATGCACAAACAATCAGATCAATATTTAGTAAAGGAAAGTAACTTTTTTTAAGGTATTCTAATTTTGCTGGCTTAAAAAACTAGAATCCACAAAACAAATTTCCTCTATCCGATTTTTTAGCACCCACATCTCTTACTCCAATTAAGCCTAAAAAGTATATGCCCTCCCCTTCCTGGGCCTAAACTGGAAAGCCATTAAAAAACAATCGGATTAAAAACAATTCCTCATAATGAAGAGGTTTCAATCATGGCTGTTTAGATTCCCTTGTTTTTGCTCGGTGGTCCAATTTTTAAAAAGTTAATTTTCATTATGATTCTTTTGCAGTAACTGGTTTCATCTAATTTAAACTTTGTTTTTATAGTAATAAGGCTGTTTTGGGCTGCATTTGTGGCTAGTGTGAGACTAGTACTGACGATGCAAGCCACGCCTTTTCCTCCAGGGAATATTAATTCTAATAATGTTACCATATTTCATCCCGCTACTGGATTAGTGTTTGATATCATTATTTATCGCTTTTTTTTAGACCTCGCACTGGAAAATATGCGCAAGGTACGTAATTTCACTAAAAAACCTAAGACAGACAATCAGTCATCGAGTTGATATGATACTTAGCTATAGTATTAGTAATAATGATAAATAATAAAAAATAATAATTTCCTTTATTTCAGACAGTGTTAAAATATTTATAGTATTAAAAACTTTTAGTTTTTTAGTTTTGAGAAAAGGAAAAAATATTACTGATTGATTTCAATTCAATCCTCGATGACTCTATTCTATAAATTGTAGTCTACAAAAAAAAACATGATTGCTTATTGATTATCCAGGCTAGGTCAATTAAATGTAATCATGATTGTTTGTCACACATACTAGTAAAAGTTAGTGCAAGACATTTCAAACATTCTCACGGCTTTTTCAAAAAACTACGTACAGTCGTGAACTTAAAAAGCCGAACAAATCTAATTTAAACTTTTACTTGCGAGTAAGTTTAGCCGACAGCGTAATTGCACATCCGTCTGTCTGTCCGTCCGTCTACATGTCCGTACTCGAACTTGAGATTATCTTTAATTTCGCATCGACCTTCGATGGTAATTGTCGGATTGATTGCGTTTAATACGCAATTTTGTACTAATCCTGAACGATATGCCACGGCGTACGAGCGAAATTGATCAACTGGTACAGTACTATATGTTAATAGGTATGTATATGTTGGTACCTATGGTGGAGTAAAGTGCAGATTTCTCCACTCAATTACGTTGAGTAATAGATATGCCTAAGATTTTTTTTCACCATGAGTGTAAATGACCTGCACTTAAAGTTCATCCATTCGCTCTTATGGCTCTTTCACCTGATAGGCCGTCATAGAGACGCAGCTATGCGTTAGAGGGAGCTAACAATATTGCGATCTCGTTCTGTTGTATAGCTGCGTCCCTATGATGGCCCATCATGTAGAGGCAGCCTTAGACCAGTGACATGATGCCAAGCAGCTGACAGCTGTCAACCGCCAAACATGGCGAACAAAATTTGTTCTACATAGTCCATCTAGTAGAATACATAATAAATTAATGCTCAATTATGAATATTGTATACTACCTTATTCAGAAATAAAGCTTTAAAAAAGCTAGGAATGTTCGACTCGGTTTTTTGCCACGGTAGAATTATCTACTGAATTGGTTTGCATTGGTTCGGTTTCCTCACAGTTTTATGATCAAAATATTCATTTAGCAAAATAGTCCGTGTTAAATTATATAACTTTTTTGTTCTAATAATTAACACATTTCAATATTAATTACATACTATTTCAACCCTTATCATAATCAACCCCTGACAAGGTGTTAAAACATTTTAAACGAACAAAATTAAGCTATCTTTTCTTTTTGTTTTTATGTTTAGTTAATATTAAAATCATGATCATAAGTATTAGGTACGCGGAAAAAAAAGCTTCCGGGATATTCTCAATCTAAGACATAATTATATTATGTTGAAAATATTTCCTCGTCACAAGTATTTATTTCATTTACCAAAAATAAATAATAGTTTTAAATATAAAGAACCGAATGATATTCTTACAGATTTTCTAGTGTTCTTTTACCTAAGATAATACTTGTTTGATTAAAGTACAATCTCTCTTATTTACTCAATATACTCTTGAAACAATACATTTTTGTATTTCTATTTTAAGAAAACGTGGTTTTATTAAGCGAAGAATCATATTTTGGTAAAGGAAATAAATACTTGTCACGAGGAAATATTTTCAAGAAAATAATTATGTCTTGGATATAGAATATCCCGGAAGCTTTTTTTTCCGTGTAGGCATCGTTACATTTAAGGGTTTAAAAACCTCTTAAACAAGAGCAAAATAAAACTACATAGTACCTTAACCCGTTATTGTAAGACCTCTAAATCCCCTAATATATGAGCCGCTGTTCCTAGTTACCAATCTTTTTCTAACGGCATATTCTATGTGCGTTCTTCAATTGAACGGGCGTGCGCTATGGCCGCGCTGTGATTGGTCGAGAGGCGGCCAATGGGGCGACATGTTTGTGGCGCATGCGTGGGTAATGTCAAGTGATAGATAAGTACAGACACTACGCCTCTATATGCATGAGATCCGTTATTGTGGTTTTTGGGTAGATACCTATGTAATTAAAAGAAAGAGCTTATACATTGAATAGGTATCTAGATAACTATGTATTTCAGAACATCAACTTGCACGCAGTTGCCATTAGATACTGGAGCGGCCAACGTGCCCAATAATATCTGAACATGGACATAGACGTCTTGGCAATAAAGTTATTTTTGAACATTATTGCCGCTTTAATAGGTACACATATCTTTCGGAAATTTTAAGATCAGGACAACCATGACACGCGTTCTGGTGTAGATAAAATTTGTCTTTCTTTATTATTATTTTTATCGTCTGAAAAATTACTCAATTGTCTCAAAATAGATAAGTAAGTTGAGATTTGGGATCAAGTTGCGAATTCGGATTTCTTACCACCGCACCCTTATTTTCTTCCATTTTTGGACTTTCTCTTGTAGGGTAAATTTGAAGACTTGGCCTACATTTTGCCCTACAGACCGGAAGTTTGTACTAAACTATTGCCTTTACAACAATCATACCCTATTCTAAACCAATAAGAACTTTCTAGACCATAACATAAGTTTGATAATCCGTTAATTCTATTTGTCAGGGCTACCAACATTATTTATATCAAGGAAACACCTATCACATGATTTATTTAAAACCAAAGTGCAACAAGCTTGATGAAAAGTCGATTCAATTTGAGCTTCGATACGTTTGAGTTAAGGTTCAAATTATAAATAGGTTAGTACTGGAGTTACGGCGTTTTTCTTTGGATAGAGTGGCATCTGCTTTATTTGCATAGGGTTGACTGATTGTTCTGCCACTCTAAGTTTGGACGTTGACGAGTCTCGGGAAGTAATGACGTGGGGACCCCACAATACTACTTTTATAATGCTATTTCATTTGGCAACCCTAATTGTTTTATAGTCTGTCCGGAAAGAAGAGTGTTGTAGAATGTATGAGCTCCCGTATAAACCATAAAACTTTTCTTTCCGGACAAACTCTATCTTAGTCTAACGACTTACTTTAAAAAAAATGACATGACTGGGGCACTTGTATCATGTATGTACTTAATTAAGTATCTTAATTACCCGGTTAATCCAAAAAGACTTCCAAAATTAGGTACCTATGTAAAACTTACAAGGAAATCGGTACCTATATACGTAGTTGTGGGTACTTTTTTTTAAACTACATAGATTTACCTAGCTATAATTAAGAGTCGCCAGGACGCTCGCGTTCCCATACAAACGTAGTTCAGCTCTCATTTTAAAACGACATGCATTAGAACCACGAAATTTGGCATGGGCATTTTAGTAGTAAAGATCTATGTCGGACATTCATTTTCGTTGCTAAAAATTGTAATACAAAGAAAATACAGCCAGTTACAAATTTACATACAAAACTTATTTTTGCTATATTTTCTTTGTGTTACAATTTTTAGCAACGAAAACGAATGTCCGACCTGGATCTGTACTACTAGAATGCCCATGCCAAATTTCATGGTTCTAAAGCATGTCGTTTTAAAATGAGAGCTGAACAACGTTTGCATGGGAACGCGCGTTCACGCGAGCGTCCTGGCGACTCTTAAATGGTATAGTCTTGCAAACCAATTTTATCGGTAGGTAACCGTTGAATAAAAAACCCATACCAATAATTACTCAAGCTACGATTAAAATGGTTTTGACGACTTTATTCCAAAAAAAACGTTAACAAAAAACGAAATTAACATACAACGACTTTAAATTACTACTTAACGACATTGGAAATTCCTAAAAAGTATTTAAAAAACACTAATTTTGTATCAAAATCCCGGCCCGTTATTAAAACAGCAAAGTGTGAATCTAATGACAGGTTCTGTCAAATTCTTGACAGCGGCATCTTCATTCTGACGGGAGAGTTAACTGTCAAGTTGCGATATCGTAGCGCAGGGGTCGGCAAACTTTTATTAAAATGAAAAAATAAGTATTATGTCCTTAACTTTATCCTTATCCAAACATTAAAATATTTTGTTTAAGAGAAAGGGCACAGTGAAATATCTTCTCAATCGAATCTCGAAACACCGTCGTATAAAAAAATACTCAAAATCACCGCCTTCGAGGGTTTCAAAGAGCGACCAATATTAATTTTTATTATACATAATACTTACAGTAATACATCCTCTAATCTAATCCCAATGCCTAGTTTCCCTGCTGCGTTGGAGGGTCAAATGGCAGTCGCTTTCGTAAAAAATGGTCTACGCAGTCATGGGATTAGGTTGCCGAGCGGACCCCAGTTTCAATTGATCCATAACCAAAAACCAAGCCGGGGCCAACGCTAGGAGGATGAAATAACAGTATATCCCCATATTTACAAAATTTTGGTGGCAAATAATCATATCTACTTACAGTACAGGTAAGCGGTCACCAAGGCTACAAACGTGCGCTTTGCTGGTCGTTTTTTAAAACTTGTACATTTCTTTTTGTAAAACCTCGTACTGTAATTCGCTCCTAGCATACAAGGTGTAACAAAAATAGGTACTGGCATAACTGGCATCGTATTCTAATCATGAAAAACAAAAAAAAATAATTTCTAAAAAATGATTTTTTACGGAGGGTTGGCCGGTTTTTTCGCAACCAAAAAAAATTCTTTTACTTTTTCATACTCGCAATAATACCAACTATGCCCTTAAACGGATCGCCAGTATTTTTGTCACACCTTGTATAATAATCCTGTAATGTTTTATTTTAGGGCTCTGACGAATCTCAGTTGTGCTCAAAAGAGCCACATGGAGCTCGCGAACCGTAGTCTCTCGACCCCTGTCTTAGCGGATTTTGATAGGTTATTATTAGTGTCATTTACATTATTAATGGGATTGTATGGGTTGCATGAACGGTAGGCGGGAGCCCGATCTGCAAAGCTGCATGTCATTGACACGATTGGTCCATTGATTGACACCTGCCTCCTAGCCAAGTGGGTAGTGACCCTGCCTATGAAGCAGGAGGTCCCGGGTTCGAATCCTGGTCAGGGTATTTATTTGTGTGTTTATCACGGATATTTGTTCCTGAGTTATGGATGTTTTCTATGTATTTAAGTATATCTACCTATTATATATATCGTTGCCTAGTACCCACAATACAAGCCTTATTGAGCTTACTGTGGGACTAGGTTGATTTGTGTGAAATTGTCCCATTATATTTATTTATTATTATTTATTTACCTGATAATATATTGGGCGTTTATAGCTGCAACTATTTAGTTGCGAAAGTTAAGTAACAGGAGATGGCACGCTAAAGAAAAAATTTAGTTAGAAAAAATCAAGTTAAAAATTATAGTGAAGACTACTAGTCTAAGCAACTCTTTGATTCAGTGATAGCTGTCAATTGCGAAACTTGCGCACAAAACTTGTTCTTGTAACTTGTTGTCCTAGTAGAATATACTTAAGAGTCGCCAGGACGCTCTCGTGAACTCGCGTCCCCATACAAACGTAGTTCAGCTCTCATTTTAAAACGACATGCTTTAGAACCACGAAATTTGGCATAGGCATTCTAGCAGTACAGATCTATGTCGGTAATTCGTTTTCGTTGCTAAAAATTTAATACAAAGAAAATATAGCAAAAATAAGTTTTGTATGTAAATCTGTATCTGGCTGTATTTTCTTTGTACATATTACAATTTTTAGCAACCAAAACGAATTACCGACATAGATCTGTACTACTAGAATGCCCATGCCAAAGTACGTCGTTCTAAAGCATGTCGTTATAAAATGAGAGCTAAACTACGTTTGTATGCGAACGCGAGCGTCCTGGCGACTCTTAATAAATCAACAGTCGCGAAGCCTATATTGTATGTGTAATGCGATATGCAATTGCCCTGTTACATATCAAAGCAATGATGTTTTAGGGTGAAAAATATTTAGGAAAACGAAACGGCGGGCGACTTTTCTGTGGACTATAGAAAAGTTAACGATTTGAGTACATTATAACTTATAACTACTAATGCCAACTATACAGATTTAAAGAAGAAGATTGGCACCTTATATAGTTTAACAAGAAAATTTGTCTTTAAAATCTATACCTTGTGCAATCTAAGAAGCGGTTTTTGACACCTGTCATCTCAGTACATTTTATAACCTAAAATCGATTTTAAGTTATAAAATGTACTGAGATGACATGTGTCAAAAACCGCTTACATTGCACAAAGTATAATTTTATAATGTCCACAGAAAAGGCGCATAACATTAACTCATAGGTACTAAAAAATTTATTACGCAGTCAAAGTTTTTGACGCGTATCGACTTATCTCCATTATTGAAATAAGGAACATAGCTTTACAATTAATCAAGGACTTATTACGGTTTTTGTAAATTTTATTCATTTGTACAAACAGCTTAGTCTCGATATTATTTCAATAAATAGACTTAAGTAAGTAAAAATCACGTAAATATATAGCATTAAATGAAGTTCGGTATTTATCAAATAAATATGTACCGGCCTTGTCGTTGTTGTTACTACTTACGTTCTTTGAATATAATGAGTGTTTTTTTAAACAACCTAGTTTTATGTATTTTTGTAAAATACATTTGTCCAGTTATAATTTCATCTACCAATTACTATTATAATCATGATCATGTAATCTACTATTACCTATAATCTTACAAAAGTTGATTTGTCGGCATTGGAAAACATTATTAAGTCTTATTTTGATAATTTATATTTTGTTCGTACTTACCTCAGTACTTAAATAGGTAATCAATCAGTTATGTAAAAGAAAAACGGAAAACGTAGAGCAAACAAATACCCAGAGCAAAATATTTTTTTAATAAGAGAAAGTTTTAAAAATCAAAACTAAAAAAAGAAAATTCCACACGGAAAAAGAAGCTTTCGGGATATTCTCAATCTAAGACATTATTTTATTATGTTGAAAAAATTTCCTCGTGACAAGTATTTATTTGCTTTAACGAAAATAAAATAAAGTTTTAAATATAACGAAGCGAATATATTCTTACAGATTTTCTAGTTTTCTTTTACCTAAGATAATACTTGTTTGATTAAATTACAATCTCTCTTATTTACTCAATATACTCTTGAAACAATACATTTTTGTATTTCTATTTTAAGAAAACGTGGTTTTATTCAGCGAAGAATCATATTTTTGGTAAAGGAAATAAATACTAGTCACGAGGAAATATTTCCAAGATAATAATAATGTCTTGGATTGAGAATATCCCGGAAGCTTTTTTTTCCGTGCATACAATATTAACGCCGTTTTATTCATGTTATATTTCATTGAAATTATTTAGCGTATAAGTTAATAAAATATTTATAAAATAGGGGGTTGAGGAGTAGGAGGTAAAATGTAAGAAAATATGTAAATATGTATGTTGTTTAAATAGTTTTAACTTAAATATTGATTTCACTTACAACTCGTTTGATAATAGTAGCGATTGGCAATGGAAACTGCTTTTTTATTTTTATTTTACACCATACTTACCTACGTTATTTACCTTAAACTTAAATTAGCTGTTTAAAATGTATCGTAACTAAAACCATCATTATTAGTGAAATATCTTTAATTTATCTGGGTAAAAAAATATCAGAATACGCACTACGATGTCGCTTTACAAGAACATTTAGAGACATTTTTGTCTGAAAAAAGCTTTTATAACCAACAAGGAAAGAAATTCATGTATTTGTTAAAACGAAATATTACTTAATACTGATTCAACTCAATACTAAGAGAAAAAATCTTAATTTTGTATTTGATATGCAAAAATTAAAACTATTGCAAGTTTTTAAAAACTTTTCCAGGGACGGGAGCACAAATAGAAAATCACACATAAAATTCAAACATATTCGTATATTTACAAATAAAAACATTGTCTGACTGGAATTGCCATAACCAATATAACTATCCGCATACACACTAAATATACTAATAGCATAATAACAATTTATCTACAATACTGACTTCAAAGCCCCTAACTACAAGGAATGTTTGGTCATAATACTTTTCTGGCAAGATGAACTATCCTTTAAAGGTACTTACTCTAAAATTAACTTAAATCGGTAGGACGGATACTGACAAGCAAACTTAATTTAAAAATACAAGATAGTAAGCGTGTAAGAAACAAGACACCTCGTAACTTTAAACCGCAACAACTCAATTAAGAAGTGCTCAAACTGGTAACACTGAGTATTCTGGTACTTAATTTTTATAATAAATAAAATCCCTGTATTTATATTATTTCTAGACAATTTTGGCAAGTGATCACTACACTGGGCACTATTACCTATTGGAGTAGCTCGTAGAGGGCAGCGATGTAGGTTTGCGCCATCTGTAGAGTTTCGTACTTCGACAACTGACGATCGGCGCCGAGCGAAGGAAGGTGGCCTCGGAGTCTGTCAAACGCCTTGTTAAGATTCTGCATCCTCCTCCTTTCCCTAGCGTTAGCTGCTAGACGTCTCCGCTTCAACACAGCAGTACTGGTAGCTCGTCCCCTCCTTTTTCCAGATCCTTCCAGCAGCTCAGAGTCTTCAGCACTATCTTCAAAAACTTCCCGCGACAGTCCTCGATATGCGATGTGGTTCGGAGAATCTTGGTTGATGCTGCCGTCCATAGAAGGTGTCGGCTCCAAACTCGATCTTCCAGAATCGGGAGACCTCGGCCAGGACAGATAACAGTCCTCGGTAGAGTATTCTAGCATGACGTCAGACGAGAACATGTCTTTCTCGGAGTAGATCAAGCGATGTCCGTAAGTTTCGGCGGTCATCGTGCGTGTATGGAGTAAGCGTGCGAACAGGTGCGTATACTTGGGTGTCCCACAGGGGAATGTATTGGGGCGCTTACCTGTTCTGGTTTATATAGATTCCCATTTCGCGCGAGAGGGACGCGCGGCTGTCGGCCGGGGGTGCAAGAGTGGGACGTCGGCGCTTTTGAGAGGGTAATTTAAGGCCAATCATCATTAAATATTTCCTCCCCGCATTGTTAGAGAGTTCTCGATCTATAGTTTCGCGGGGACTATTTTGTTCGCTTTGTTATTGACCTTGGGGAGTCTTCCGTATATGAATAGGTATAAGGGATAATCATATTTTGCTTAATACATTTTTAACGAAATAAGATATTTTCCGGAATATAATAATATAGGTACTAGGGTGTCCCTTATATTGCGATTTTGAGAAATTAATAACGCATACCCCCTAAATATATTTAATTTACCCCAAAATACTGTATAAAAAAGTTTCAGGCCATTCCTGTAACTGTAACCCGTGCCGACTTTTATCCGATTTTCCCATACAATGTATGAAAATGACCAAATTTTTTTATTTTATTTTAGTATTTTTTTCATGACATCAGTGCATCCTGTCCTATATGAATGTTTTTTATGAAAAATATCTAGTTGCGAATCGAATACCGATATAAAAGTAGCAACTTATGTTCTCCCTAAATTGCTTCATAGTAATTTGTATGGGGAAGTTACGACGCAAGTCGGCACGGGTTAGAGTTACAGGATTGGCCTGATATTTTTTTTGTAGACTATTTTGGGGTAAAACAAATACATTTGGGGGTATGCGTTATTAATTTCTCAAAATCGCAATATTAGGGACACCCTAATAGGTACGCGTACAAAAAACTTAAATACTTATGTACCATCGGGCTCAGAATTGCCTTACCAATTGATGAATAAATTCATTGATAAAAACGTTCTTTAATTAAAATGATAAAAAAAAATTATAGTGCATACGTAGAATTTTTTTATGGGTAGTCTCTTAAAAGAAAAAGAAACGCCCTATAAATCCATATGCTCAATATAATGCTTCTTATAAATTATAAGTAATAATTTAACTGCCCGATTACTTGTAAATAATATTTTCTTCGATGTAGATGACTTTTTCAATTCCGATTCAATGTCTTTCATTCGCACATCAAATAAATATTACATGTTTAATTTAAAACTCAAATGCCGCTGCTAGTCCAGCCCCAGGGTGTCAAAGTTAGCGCTTTGGAATACCGAAGCTCCGAATACTTAACACAAAAAATATTATAAACATTTTCAAATAAGAAACTTAAAAATCGAATTGGATCTAGTTTAATACGAGCCACTTTTTGCTGTCATTCGCTTCTTTGAAATATTTTTTTGGTTTACAATGTTGTTTAATTAAGGTAGTAATTTCGACGGGCTTATTACGAGTATGACTGGTTAATATATTTGTGCAAGAGAGATATCACGGTTTATATGACAAAGTCGTACAGTCTGCGAGACTTCTCTTTCCGCACAGACTCTATGGCTTAAATAATCTACATTTTTATTTGTTCACTCTCATGTCACGAATAAAGATTTTCAAATTTTTTTGGGGTTCTGGACACATTTTTTTGTCTAGACTGCTAACTAACTAGGTAGTCGACAAATAAACGTAGTCAATATACTTATTTTTTTTTGAGAAACTGTATAATTATGTTTATTTACAAGGAAGACAAAACCAGAGTCATACTAGCCTAGGGCCCGTTTCTCAAAAGCTTGTAACTTGTAATACAAGTGGATGTCAATTTCGACATCTTTTGCTAGAAAGGCACTTCCACTTATATTATTCCGCTATTCAGAAATGGGCCCCGTCTAAACTCATGCGATAACCACTTGTATTTATATGTTCATTCAAATCCTAGACTAAATTAGGTACCTAGACCATCAACCTGCTACTAATTAAAGTAGTCTTAGACTTTCCATTAAATCTAGGCTGCCAAACCAGTCAGGACCCGACACCGTGCGCCGCCCGGGAACGGAACCCGCGATATGGTTTTCACCAGTCGCGTGAAACTTAAGACACGCGAGTGTAGGTGGCCTGGCGGTACAAGTACATGCAGCTGGGATGTGGTAGATGCGGTATCTTCATGTCACAGTAGTAGGGTACTGTATACTCTACTGTGATTGTTAATAACACAAAAAAGATTGAAGTTTTCCTAAAATATTACATTGTCACCTAGCGACATATAATTGGGACACATTGTATACCGCGTGTATATTTGATATTACCACAAAAGGAAACCAGAAGCAGGTTTTGATGTTTCAAATCGACATTGCAATAAATATTTAGTTAGTTGTTAATTAACACCGAGTAATTAATTTTTAATTTATTTCACTCAGCAATGTACTGCGTATACAGTACAATGTGACATATATCAATTGTGACGTTTTAAAGGCAAATTAATCAGGTAGGCGCAATACATTGCGTGCTGAAATATTTTATATGGAAAAATAAAAGTCGTAAAATTTTAATAAAACATATGGAAGTATGTTTATTACTTTTATTAGGGTCTATACTAACTACCCATAGCTTATGTGGTAATATCAAAAATACACGCTGTATATTCGCACCATTAGTGAAATTTTAATTACCAGTAATATTCAGCGAACTGATGGGGTAAGTCATACTGTACAACTTTTAATATTTACCTTTTTTTTCGTTTGTTTCAATGCAAAATAAAAACTTTGGGAATGCAACCGGTTACTATTTAGTATCCGAATTACCGATCTGCTGGTAATTTCTATAAACAATTAAAAATGTAATATTCAAGGATAAATTATAATGCGGTTATCATACATGGTGCCAGTGTGTTGTTAACTGCTTTAGTCGTTACATTTCATAACCCTCCATGTAGTCAGCAGTATGCTCTGTTTTGCGCCACAATTGCCACATCCATAGTTCCCGCATCGGCGCCTGCGCATCTCCCCCGGCCGGTGGTCCGCGTTTTCAGCCAGCCAGTGCACAGCATACTGTTCTCACGTCTGCTAATTAGCTCACTGAATGAATTTAATTAACTTTTTGGATTAGGATGTAAGGGACAGTTACGTTCGTTTTAGGTACCTATAAAAAGTATAGGTATGTTGGGCAGGATATTCTTGAAAAAGGCAGGAAAACTGACAAGATCTTACTTAGACTGCTTAGTCCAGTGTTTATCATATTTTAATTAAAAAATGAACGTTTTTAAACAGTTTAAATTCACAAGCCACTTAATTAAATTAATTTTGGAGTAGTACGAAATATTGAATGGTGGGCACACGGAAAGAACACGATGTCTAGTCTGTTTGTCAACATTTTGAGTTATCGCGTTTTTGAAGTTTGAAATGACTCAATTAACTATGATATTTTTGTAACCAAGTAGTCTTTTCTGTACCTATAGTTATAACTGTTATAAGTAACAGTTCATTGTGAGCTCTGAAATGAAATTATATTTTTTTAAAGGGACTGACATATCATTTTAATTTAATGTACCTACCCTTCATTTAAAATCCATAAAATTTAACCATCCTTATCGTTTTAGGCTTTTGTTTCCACAACAGAAAAACCAATAGAATCACTTAATACCCAGCTATCCTCGCACAGCACAGCTCTTACACGAAAAAAAAAGTATCTTCATCGAAGATAAATCCTCTTTGTCAAAACAATATTGTTATGCATACCTATAACGAAAACAATTTGCCTAGAACGTGACCTTTATTCAAGTAAAATGTCTTTATTGAAGTAAAATATATCTTGGGCTAAAGATATAAAATTAGCCTAAGAAAATAATACTTATGTTTAAACAATAATATTTTTGCATTGGTATTCTTGGCTGAAGATATCCTTTTTTTCCGTCTAGGATTCTTCTTAACCAACCACATTTCTCCCAACGCACCCTCTCGCTCATCTGTGATGGAAAGGTTTATTAATTTATTGGCATTGCATAGCAAAGGATAAAACATGACATTTTCTTAGGTAATATAATATAATTAAACGATGAGAAATTAACTATAAAACTTTCGTGAGACTCTAACATATTAAAAATATTTCGTGAGAATGATCATCGTAAATTGATCGAAACATGTCGAGCAAAAATCGACAAAAATTACGTGAGTAACCCGTTATAAATATTTTTAAAATAATGAGAAATTAGGCTGAATAGAATTCCTTGACGCTTGACTAGACGTCGAGTTGCGGAAACCTGCCTGTGCTACAATACAACAATACAATAGGCTGAATTATCCATTAGGTCAGGTCCCTTCAGAAACAAAAGACACAAGTCTTGTTGTATGACCTATTTACCTAAAGAGGCGACTGTAAGATCTCGATTTACAACTTTTCTATTTATTTTCTCCGTCATTCAACAGTCAACAGACTTTTTCAACAGAATAGATTCGTCAGTTCTGTCTAAATATTCCCCGGCGAGGTCAGAACACGTTTTTGCGATTGCTTCACGGCCCATTACCCTCGGATCGGGTTCCGTGTTAAAAAGGCGGCCTATGCGACCCCGTGGAGGACCTGATTTGCCCCGGTGACACTGTATGCTGCATTTTACTTTTTTTAAGTACTTCATAAAGACTTCACTTAGGTTTGTACTTTGCAGGCACATACAATATTGTAGAGAATGTAGAGGAAAAAGATGCTATCTTATTGTTTTACAAGGGTAAATGAAATATAAAATCTACAAACATTTTAAAATCCTCAGTTTCGTTTAATAATTTGCAGAATTATTATAACAATACTTATTTTTGTCCTTTCGTATTCGTCTCACCTTACAGGCTTTAATAAATTAAGTACTCATATAATCATTTTCTGTTCCTTAATGTTCACTTTACACTTCAAATCAACTACAATAACAGTACAGTTTCAGCATATAATGCGGCACACATTGACTCTGGTCACCGTAGAAGTTGAGGCGGCTGATGGCACCAGCAAGCGACCAGCGGCCATCACCCGCTCTCCCCACTGTCGCTTCAAACACACCAGCCCCCGGAACCGTCCGCACTACTACACTTAGCTCACGCCACCTAGTATCCTGGTTCCCTGACAACACAAGCTCAGTGACACTCATCACCTCTGCCAGCCTCAACTCAGCACATTGAGGGTAATCCTTAAGAAGTTCATTCAAATGTGACACTACAAATTCAGCAGCTTTTTGCGCTTCCAAACTTTCACGAGATGCTGGCACTCTGCTATGACATGCACACCAGTGATCATCTATATCTGCCGTCTTACATGTCCTGTTTCTTGGCACTGGCAGAAATAAACTGATGTTTCGATGATTGGAATAATTCTCGTTGCTGCGTGAGTATATCCTTTCGTTTCTAAGGTTATCTAAATTTGCTAAATCAAGTAATGTAGAATGTATATCGAATGGCGTGGTTAGACGACGACTATTTAGCTTCAGATTTGCATAAGCCAAACTGTATTTTTCACGAAACGATGGAGGAAATAAAGCGAAAACAAATGGCAGTCTATCCTCTAAATATCCTTGTCTAGTTTGACGGAATGCACCCCACCGCATGCCATGGTCACTCATGAAGAAAATTATTGTCTCATTCAAATAACCAGAATCTTGCATTTTGGTGAAGAATTTAGTATAACTTTCATCCATTACCATTGGGTAATTTAATCTACCGTGACTCATAGTAATTTCCCAAAAGAATCCGAACAGCTTATTTTTCAAAGTTGATGCCAAATCTTCAATATAGTCCAAGAGAATTTTGAAAAAGAACTTCTCATTCATGCATAAGAAGGCGTGATTGTCCTTGTTGGTGCCAACGTGATGTTCAGCTTGGTGGATGAAAGTGTGAAAATAGTAGTCAGTAGGGAACCCAACGAACCCACGCTTCACGAAGTCAAACATGCCCATGGAGGCGTTGTCTTCTGCCAACGCAGTTAAGAATCCAGCGCGGTGAAATCGCTCCCACACGAAAGGGCAGTTGTCGAAAAAAGCCCGCGTACTTGGTAGACACGTGTCCTCCAGCTCTGTATCTTTTTTTCCAAGCAGCACAGCTATTAAATTAGGAAATGTGTTATCTCCTATTTTATTGTACCCAAATAACTCAACAGCGTCTAAGCTTTTCAAATAATCAGCCGTTTTAGGCATCGTTCTGTGGAAATTTAATCTAGAGACAGAATCTATACCCAAAACTAATACGTTGTACGGTAAATCTTTGTTCTTTATGGCGGCTTGTTTTTCGCGAGCAAAGATCAGAAAAGTGTCAAATACAGTATTACGTTCTCCGCAAATTACTCTTACAAATTCATGAGCAACTTGTATCGTGTCCTTAAAATATACACATTTGTTATATTTTACTCTTTCATCGTTGTTAGTTGCAGTTATATCATCTATCTGATTTGGTCGATAAAACGATTTGTAACAACATTTCAGATTGTTTACATCTTCTATTTTATAATGTTTTATATTTTCTTTTTGTATCCAAATGTGTGTTTTATTAGAACCAATTAGCGGATTGCCTTTACATGGTTCTATATCACTTGGATAATTTGGTGGAATAAACTCTCGCACTAATTGATCCACTGTATTCATAAAAGGTATACGACATCCCTCCGTTTCTATAGTACTGGTATTTTCAGATTCATATTCTTCGATATAATCTTGTTTTTCATACAAATCATCGTAGTCTTCTGATAACATAAACAGCGTGTTCTTAGACCTTGATGATATGATAAACATCAAAGTGCTTCCGCTGAATAAAGCCGTCAGGAGAAATATGCACTTGAAGGTAAAGCGGGGACCAGGAAACCCACGATTATTGACACCCATAGCGATACTCTGCGAGGCTGTAAGCCAGAGATACAATTTCAGCGAGGCAGAGTTTAGACTTTCATCGCAAGGTTAGACAACAAGTCTATCCGATTTACATTTTATTGTTAACAATCAATTTTCACATGTCGGCAATGCACATGTGTCACCTGTGGGCTAGCAGTCGTCTAAATACTATGACGTCCGGTTCTTCGGTAAAACAAGGTTTCACCAATGGAATCCAGCACTTTCGACTATAGACTGGTCGGAAAAACATCCATTCTTCTCTTTTATCAACTAGGCCTAAGGAACAAGGAAGCGATCGTCTAAATAATTAGTTTCCGTGTAAGATTCTACATCCTCATTAAGAGGATGAATACTGCCGATGACCTCCAAATTGAAGTTACTTAAACACTGCTTTAAAGGTAACTAAATGGTTTGGCAAAAATATATGTTAATATTCATTATATTTTCGAGAATTTACATAGTTGCTTTCAAAACATGATCGGACAAAATCGGCTCGATAGAAAATAATTCCGAAGTTACGTCGTAATTCTTTCAGAGAGAGATATATACACCTATACAAAGAAGAAAAAATGCCCAGATCTTCCCAAAGAGTAAGTTTTTATTTATTTAGCGTGAAAAATACAAAATATGTATTTAAAACATGCTTACTTACATAATGCCACAAATGGTACATCAAGTTTTTCGTTTTATTAATATTTTATATATTAGGTATTTGGTTAATACCGTAGCAATACAAAAACAATCACTTAGACCCATATCTACATCATTTACCCCATGAAAAAATGTACCGGAAAATTAATTCATCCTAAGGCACTGGTCCCACCGCGAGCTAGTAAGCTATGAGCTATCGGCTATAAACACGAACAAAAGATAAGCACTCCCGTGTAAATAAAAGAGACACGGCGATATTTATAGCTCACCGCTGGGCGAGTAACTATAAATATCGCCGTGTCTCTTTTATTTACACGGGAGTGCTTATCTTTTGTTCGTGTTTATAGCCGATAGCTCATAGCTAACTAGCTCGCGGTGGGACCAGTGCCTAATCCTTCAGCGCCTTTAAAAACTAAAATAAAAACTAAAATAAAAACTAAAAATACAAAAAGGCGAGTTACATTAGTAAGGTAACTGTGCCTGTCAGTCGGAAGTTACCCCGGCCCCGGAACGGAATAGGGTAACGGTAACCCTTGCGAACCGTATCTTGTGTCTAGTTTTTGTGTTTCACGGATGATTTGTTTCCGTCTCCGGTTACCTTGGATTTGTTTACTATGAACAAGTGGATTATTGGAAATAAACAAACTATGTATGCATGAAGTTGTTTGTTGTTGTTTTCTGTGATGAGTATAAAATTAAATATTTGTTCATGACTTCATGAGTCACGCTCTTTAGTTGTCACAATACAAGATTTATTGAGCTGACTGTGGGATTAGCTTGATTGAAAAATGAAACAGCTATAAGTTTTTGCTATTTACAACCGAGTGACTCGCTTCGCATGGAGCCTGCAAGTTCGTTTCTAAAATCAAAGAAGTCAACTTGGCCAACGTATGTATGTAAAACTAAACCATAAAATTTGTGAAATATAAATAAGGGAATCATCAAATTAGTGCTTGGTTAAAATAACCAAGAACGTTTAGCAATAATTGCTTGTTTGTTATTAACAAAGCTTTTTCCGTGTTTTAAATATGTCTTGGTTGTATGCAACTAAAAATATCTTAACCGAACCAAATTGGTACTTTGCTAAAGCTCCATTTTTTCCGTGAATGTTTATCAAAATGTTTAAAAAAAAACGTCATAACGAAGTACACGTCAAACAAAACACAGTTGAGGAAATCTTTCCTATTATTAAATTAGCTTAACATATTGTCTTATTATTAGATAATGTTTTTGATGGAATCAAGCGCAGCCAGATTATCCCCCTGTGTGGCCTAACATGATCGAATTATGATAATTCAGATAACGACCATGTTAGCCAATCATAATAAAGGAATTAGCTATTTCGGTAGCTTAGGATTTTGATCGAATGCCCTAGTTTTTGCTGGTTACCGGAATTTGTTACACAAAATTAGTCTGAACGCAATTTGTGGGCTTTCACGACAACAATGTTAAGTATATAAATACAGCCTTGATCAAAAGTATTGAGCACGTAGGTATGTTTCTTTCATTACTCCAAAAATGATTATTTTCGAAACATTTATTTACGTTAAATGTTATACTTAAGTTATTGAAAATACAACTAGAGATCATAAGTTAATAATACTTATATTTATGTAATAAATTATGGTATTAAACAGAAGGATTTTCTATGCAATTACTACTAACGGTGTGTAAGTACCTGTTCCGTATAAATTCAACTGATAATAAAACATACAAAAACTCCATGAAAGTTACGATTTTTACGATCGATACTTTCATTTTCGATATACCTAAACAATAATTTAAACCAAAAAAGAACCGACTACACTTTCTCCTCCTCCTCACTGAGGATTGAAATGAAGGGTACACGGAAAGAACATGTCTAGTCCCTTTTCTTGTAAAATGAGATTTTTGTATCAAAATGTAGAGCTTGCAATGAACTATTAGCAACAACTTCTGTAACAGCTGGAATTTGTAACATAAATCCACTTTTTAATTCATAAAAATCATCTAGTTACGAAAATAGTATGGTTAATTGAATCGTTCCAAACTGTAAAACCGCTATTACTCAAAACGTTGTCAAAGTGACTAGACATGTTCTTTCCGTGTACCCTTCAAATGACCAAGTTGCTGTAAAAAATAGGTAGTGAAATACTATAGGTGTGCCTATAATAGTTGAAGAGTTCCCTCGATTTCTCCAGGACCCCATCATCAGATCTGGACCTGGTGACAATGGGACCAACTATGAAGCTCTTTCAAACAAAAAAAGAATTTTCTAAATCGGTCCAGCCGTCTTCGAATAATCGGTGAAATACATTAAAAAAAAATAGCAAAACAAACAAAGATCCCGACGAATTAAGAACCTCCTCCTTCGAAATCTTGAAGTCGGTTGAAAACACGACGTTCAAATCAGCTGAAATTTATAATATGTAGGTACTTAGCTAAATATCTAAAAAGTTCAGGCAGGTAAGGTTATTACCAGATATTTTCAGATCGAACGATATCGACTTATTATAGCTTGCTACATGTTGACCATACAGACCATACCACACAAGATGTCTATCGGAAATGATATAAACGGAAGTCAACATAGATAAATGCAGTCATCATAGACAAGTGTTTAGCGAAATTACAGGGCGGCAGTGGATAAGGCAGGGGAAGCTGTGAAATTTGACGGGTTTACCACCCTGGGAGGTAAACTACCGTTTTTTGACGAAATTGTGGCATCGACACGGTGTTTAACTCTTAAATTGTTTGCAGTATTAAAACTGTTTCAAAATATCGGCTTCTTTTGTTAGAGAAGATGGGAGATCCTTCGACATTGTACCAGTGGCGGTGGGTTAAAAAAATTCTTAGGCAAGCTGGTGCTGAATGTGGCTCAATATTTCATGAGCTGTAGGAAAATTGCTCACGTACCTGAAGCTTAGGCCAGTCGACGAGAATCGTGTTCTCTGGACGCACCGCCACTGCATTGATGTACAGATTAATATCGAAGCTTTTACATTTAGCAATCGAATCTACATCGAAAAGTCACGAAATTTAGTTTACAGGTAACATTTTTTAAAGATTAATATTTAGTAACCCATCTGACGAACAGTAATACCTATACTATAAATATGAGTCAATCAAGCTAAACGTCGACTTTAAAACTGCTTTGAAACAATTCAATATTAGAAAAGTAGTCAATTTATTTCTACGATGATATATGACGGTCAAAACCATCATTGCATTGGTCACGTGATAGTCATTGCGATTTTCCCGTTGGAGCAATTTGCCACATTCTTTTCATGGCAACATTCTTGGACAATTGCAGGTAGTGGCACGGAACTAATGTTGCCAGTTAGCTGGCCAGAGCGCAACGGGGAGTATGATTGCCCGGTACTTAGACTTATTTTATTATTAAACGGTCTGACTCAGGATTTAAAGGTTTCCTGAATCCTTCACAGTCTCAAGTTTGACATAACACATATATAGATATGTGTATTTTGTGTCCCTCGCTACGCTCAAGATTGTAAATTAGAATCATTTGCTGAACAGACGTTTCCTGGTTTGAGGAGTAGAATCTATGTTTTAATTTATTGCTCCTATTACAGAAACACACTGTATATTATATGCTTATGGTTTATGGTCTACCTTTGATTTGATGTTATGATATGGAACCTCACCTGAGCATAATCAGTGTAGTAATCATTTTTCAAGTTATGAATTCTGTACAATTGTTGTAGAAATGAAAGCATTACTTTGCAATTTAATTTTCAACATAACATAACATTGGCTTGCAGGCAATCAGGTCGCTCGCAAACCATTGCTCCCGGTTGGCCCGCGGCGGCGTCGGCGCAACTGAATTGAATGCAATTGCAGTGCGTTAACGCGTCAAAAAATCGGAAAAAAGCATCGAGATTTCTAAGTATTATTTAGTTTAAAACTTCATAGATAACATATGAGTGCAAACTGAGATTCTGTATTCTACTATTTATTCATGAAATATATATTTTTGCCATGTTTCGCTTAGCGGCAGCATAAGCCGTTGCTACCGATGGTTGGCCCTTTGCCCGAGGCGACGTTTCAGTTGGCGCGCCGGTAGCACGTGCTACTCTTTAGCGGTCCAGACACTATCAGTAGTAATGACATTACTAATACTGTCATTCCTTCGTTCAGTAATGACATTCCAAAACCTCTCCACACACTTGTCAGTATTTTTCATCATTACGACAGTGGTCGCGGTCGACAATGGACGCAAAAAAGATAGCCTGTATGGCAATAATAATTGCAATTGCTTTATAAAAACGGGTTAAAAGAAAAAAATACAGAAAGGGGCTGTCTTTCAAGGAATATTTACATGTACCTCTTAAAAATATCGGCATCACTGAAGCATTTCAAGAATTACTTTCGGATGAGCGAACCAAATTACTTGAAGCTATTACAATCATTTACTCCAATTATAAGCAAAAGAGACACTCATTTGACTTAATCAATCCCCGCAGAATATAGCTCCAAATGCGTTCATCCTCGGCGATCGCTCCACGAATACTGAAGGAATGATGGAATGACGCGCACCGCGCACCACAAACTGTCAGTATAATGTCATTACTTCAGTACTGACACTACAATATTAAAATATTCGAATAACTTCATTCCTTACCGCCATTCCTTCATTCCAATCACTACACTGTCATTAGTAATGTCATTACTTGAAGGTAATGACATTATTAGTGATAGTGTCTGGACCGCTTTTCGGCGTTCTTGTTTTATAATTCCGAGAAGAAATATGTTAAAAATAAATGTAATCTTTCATAATCGTGAGTTCAATTCATGTTGGTGACAACCACGTGGATGGGGTCATTCAAAACGTTTGTAGGTAATAACCACGTGGATAGGGTCAGTTCGGGACAAATGGCCAAGTTAAGAATTGAATCATTTACGAAATTTAATTTTGATATTAGGAACCCATAAATATTATACAACCAATGACCTAATAATTTAATTTTAATTTAAAATGGTGAGAGATGGTTTAACAATTTCTTTAAATAAGTGTTTCAGAGAGTTGCATGCTACCAAAAATATATAACAAGGTTTTATGTTCATTGGTTTATTGTTGTTTAGGCTTTCGGAAAATGCTGCTGCCCATCTCCCGGTATATTCCCTTAGCAGACTCCTACTGCAACCACGGGACGATATGGTGGGGGACAATTCTAAGGCCGGGCACCCCACGGCAAAGAATCTCGCTCGAACATAAAAATTACACAACGAAATAGGTCACGGGCGTTCAAGCGAATTTCTTAAATGGGTTACCGATGCAAAGTTCATTCCCTCCGGCTATTGTGACAATGGCAGAAACACCATTGAAAACGCTCGCAAGATCACGCAACGCACCGATTACTACCATACAACCCATACAAACTCATACAAAAGACGAAAGGCTAAGGTAGTTACAATTACATAAATACATAAATGCTCCATTAGTGCTTTATTTTATGCAAAGTTAGTAAACTAAAAGGATATTTTCACTGCTTCAAAAATGAAAAACAAATGAATTTATGCTTTCTTCTGTATACCACACGATTTATTATTAAATTTATTAAACGAATAAATAATTTGGTAAAGTGTGAGAATACAAAATTATCAATACTGGCTGTTGAAGCGAATTTAGATCTTAATTTCTTAAGAATAAGAAATGCAAGATGTGAACTTTGATGTCAGTGAATCGTGAGTTCGACCTAAATCTGACGAAAAAGTTGATTTCATCTGCTTTTGTCGATGGACATCACTTCGGGCAGGGGATGGTCATATCATCAAGCTTAAATAATTGTAACATGTTACATAATTACTTCATTATTATTTTTAGTACTTAAAGTCAAAACAAATATTGCTGGTTATAACGAAAAGTTCGATTGACACTAAAAAGTATCTACCACGTTTATCTACTGTGGACTTTGAATTTGAATGAAGAAGCTTTTACTGAAGCAGTTATCTTTATTTAGACTATGCTGACATTTTTCATCAAGAGAGACTAAAATTGTTTATTCATTAATAGTAGATTGTACAACAAGTGCATAAAACGCACCATTTTACGCGAGGCGTTTATCCATACGAGCGAGCTTGCGAGCGAGGATGGATATAAAGTACGAGCGTAAAATAGGTTTTATGGACGAGTTATACACTCTACTTTTTACTTCGATTGTGAGGAAATAAAAAGAATAGGAATTTCTTTCATAAGAAGTTTCACTTTATGCTGGGTATAGGCGGACTAAAACTCAATTTTATGCACAAGTGCATAAAAAATTGACTTCTTCTAAGGCTATTTTGACAATGGCAATTTTTTATGCACTTGTGCATAAAATTGAGTTTTAGTCCGCCTTTACCCAGCATAAAGTGAAACTTTACGAGCATGAGAAGTAAAAAAGTATTTTTTTATCCCTATCTTGTAATTTTACAAAATTTCCTTTTTATATCAGCGATTACGTATTTATATTAATCCTCTAAAACAAAGGGTTTGTTTGATCAATTATTATAATAACATCAAACTACTGGTTTGTAAACAATCATCGAATCGAAGTGTTGATTTTGCCCCGTGGGCCTAATTCACACCTCCCCGGACGAAACGACGAAAAACACGTTACGTTCTAGTTTAAGGGCCAAGCGTTTTTATACCAAAGCTAAGCGAAAACGTAGCTCAGTTTTGAGTTGGTTTCGTGACTATGAGGTTCAGACAGTTGCTGAAATCTTAGACGTGTTAAATGGAATGGTTGTTTTATTAGTTTTATATGTACGTTTAATCGATAATTTTGTAAGACACGATAGCTACCTGGAAAAGCACGATTTTGAATTGTACACGTTTCAACTACTTTATACATATTTATATTGGCGAACACTTAACAACACAAAAAAAGTAATGTACTTAATAAGCGCATGGTTGAAAAATATACGCAAGAACTCTGTGAAATCCTGTGAATGGAAATTGACTTTAAAACTTGGTCTGTAACGTTTGATAACGTCAATAGGGAATATTACGCAAAACTCTGCGTAGGGGGCGGCACTAGCACATCCAGAGGGCCTATCACGAAACACGACAATAAAAATTTCGTTACCTGTTTCTCTGTCACTCTTTCATATTCGAGCGATAGAGAGGCACATGTCAAAATTTCGATTCTCTCATTTCACGATAGGCCCTTTGTAAACAAACCGCCTTGGTGCGCAAATGACATATTTATTCGTTATAAATTATCTATGAAAAGTAGTAAAAAAACTGTTTAAGGCCTAGTATGTATTAAAAACTCTATGGTTTACCGGTGTGCTAGTGCTGCACTCTGGTGGCAGAATATTGCAGTAATATCCCCTATTGGACAGTTATTGAAAATGCATATTTTCCAATGCCTAAGTGCCGAACTTGTTTTTAGAATGTTCAAATATTATAATACTGCAAAATGTTATTCAAGATATTCTTGATTATGTGAAATTAAAATTAGTGAAAATGTAATAAAATTGTATCTAAATTTGCTGTAGAGCAGCAAATTCTCTTCCCAGCCTTCGATCATTTTTTCCATTCGCTCCCAGCCTCAATTTTTATCCCGTTTCCGTATATTAAAAAAAAACTCTGACCTCCAAAACGTATTCTTTAGCGGCAAACGGTACGAGTGCCCTTGTAATGATAAATATTATATTAATGAAAAGATCCCTTATTGCTCCCAAGTCACGCGATCGGATGAAAGGGCCTTTTGAAAAAAGCCTTTTTTACAACAATCGTACAAAAACCCACGTATTTTAACCAAGGACAGTGGTCCTTTCTATACCTACATTTTACAGTAGGTGTTTTTGTTAATTAAATAAGTAATATACACGTACAGGACTGCAAAAAAAGGTTTAGTTATTTTTCGAAATAAAATTAAAATAACTCGTTGAATTACATAAAATCCATGCAAAAAATTAACTGACACGATATTATCATCAATAGTTTATTTTTATTTAAATTGATTATTAATTTTCTTTATTTATTTTTCGTCTTAGGTTAGGTTTTATAATATTTTTACAAAAGTAAAATACAAAAATACATCAAAAACATACAAAAACAATAAAAACATTATAAAAAACCTAACCTAGGGTGCCGCCGGCAACGGAGCAAGGCCCAGGCTGCCGGTGGTCAGGGCCGCAGAGAGAGGAACCTTCGGACTATACGCGCCGTGTCCAGGATTACCGCCTTCTGTATCTGACCCTTGATCCAACCACAACCTCGTAGCGAAAGCCTCTCAAGATGTTGGTCGAGACTCTTCGCTATGAGACCGTTCGCAGAAACAACTATCGGCACAATGATCGCTGAATCAACCTCCCACATGGCGGTTACCTCGTGAGCTAAGTCTAGGTACTTGCTGGATTTGTCCTTCTCAGCCTTCACGAGGTTAACGTCACATGGAACGGTGATGTCGACGAGCATTAATATTATTATATAGATTTAGCTATGTCAAAGACAATTAAGTACCTAGAGTGTTCTCTCCATACATGGCTAAATGCGTATACTTATATAATAAGTTTTAAGCGAGCTTTGCTAAGTTATTATTCATAAGATTACAGCTTAATACGTATTACTAGCCCTCCAAACGAAGGAAAACTTAGGGGAAATAATTCGTGTATAGCTGAATTTTGGTGAAGTTGTAGATAAAGGTGTCTTACACAACATACTAAAAGTACTCATGGATAGGGGTGCCGCTAACGGGGAGAGGGGGGTGTAAAAGTCCCCTTTTTTGGCTTTTCGTAAATAACGCAGTAGCGGTGGCTCATATGAAAAAATGTTCTTCTACTTAATTAATCCACAAATAATTTTCTACAAAAAAGGTTCTTTACACTTTTTTGCTGGGATCAATTTATAATGAGATTTCGAGGAAATACGATAATCACTTTCGGAGCTATTATTTACGAAACTATTAGTTTTGTCTAAAAATTGTTTTAGAAAACCCATATTTATATTAAAATACCTATCCAACGATACCCCACACATTAGGGGTGGATTAAAAAACAGAATTTACCCCCCACTTCATGTGTTCGGGAGGTACCCTAAAAAATAATATTTTTTCAGATTTTGTTTTAAAACTTTGTCTGCGTGTTCAAAACACATACTCATACGAAGTTTAACTATTCAAGTACTAACCATCACTGAGCAGGTTGAAGAGGGTATTTTTTTACTTTTTATTTTTTATGCCACGACGGTGGCAAACAAGCATACGACCCGGCTGATGGTAAGCAGTTCCCATAGCCTATGGACGCCTGCAATCAATTTCCTAACCTTATAGTTTCGCTGTCCGTTTGTCACAGTTTATCCGTTCACGGCTTTGCGCAGTGATGGTTAGTACTAGAATAGTTAAACTTCGTATGAGTATGTGTTTTGAACACGCAGACAAAGTTTTAAAACAAAATCTAAAAAAATATTTTTTTTTAGGGTAGCTCCCGAACACATGAAGTGGGGGGTAAATTATGTTTTTTAAATCCCCCTAATGTGTGGGGTGTCGTTGGATAGGTCTTTTAATATAAATATGGGTTTTCTAAAACAATTTTTAGACAAAACTAATAGTTTCGTAAATAAAAGCTCCGAAAGTTTCTGAAAGTGATTATCGTATTTCTTCGAAATCTCATTATACATTGATCTCAGCAAAAAAGTGTAAAGAACCTTTTTTGTACAAAATCATTTGTGGATTAATTAAGTAAAAGAACATTTTTTCGTATGAGCCACCGCTACTGAGTTATTTACGAAAAGCCAAAAAAGGGGACCTTTACACCCCCCTCTCCCCGTTAGCGGCACCCCTATCCATGAGTACTTTTAGTATGTTGTGTAAGACACCTTTATCTACAACTTCACCAAAATTCAGCTATACACGAATTATTTCTCCTATCGAGCAGTTAGTGGGCTTCCTTCGGTGAGCTATACGATTTAAGTGTGCTTAAAACTTTTCAAAAATAAGTTTAACCATACTTCTCATACGACTTATTATTTAATAATTAGATTTGCTATGTAGGTTTGGAGTTAGCAATCTATCTACTCATTTATCTACAGCTATGTATAGTTAGGGGGCAGTGTTAACATGAAACTCTGAAATCTATCCAACCGCTCATTTCGAGTTAACCTCATTAAATAGATAAACAGACAAAAAAACAAAAGGTACCGCATCGAATTATGACAAATAGATGGTCACGCAAATATGATTTGCAAGTCAGCGCGCAGGCGCCGACCACCGTAATAGTCCCAAAAAAATGTCTTTGTCGCAAACCGCAAAATGGACCAATGCAAATAAACCCACTTGCTTGTTTATAAAGTAAAGTTTACTCGAAATTCAACTTTGTGCCTATTTACTTTAGAAAAAGCCAAGATTGATCGAAAGGTAAAACTAAATTTGTACTTGCATGTCTCTGCAATATAATCCGTGTTGTGAATAATTAAGTTTCGCGTGTTTTTACGAAGCGTTAAGGTTGAACTCTATAAAACCGAATGCAAATATAACTTTGTAACCGCGGATAATTATCACACACTTCATTAAACAAATACTGTTTTGTCACGAGACAAAAACTAATAATTAGGCTCTTTATAATGCCGCTGTTATTATAACAAATATTAGTTATTCATATTGAAATTAGTCGGTGACAGTTTAGTGTTTTCGGTACCGTTTATTGTTTTTGTACGAGACACGAGCCTTTATCGAACTCGCGGAGCGTAAGCGAAGTGAGTTCTTACAAACAACTCCAGACCGAACCGAACTGTCACCTGGCTACTGGGACGTCTCGGTATTTGGATGGCTTTTTAATTTCGATAGTTTGTCCGACGATAACTTTAGTAACGTTTTTCTTATCCTTATGAAATTTCTTGGAGCTGTAGCAGAGGTACATAAAATTTGCAAGTTCGTTTATGAGCAGGATCGATCAAGTGGTTATTGAGCTATAAGGAGAAAAAAAATCCTCCTTGGGGTCTTGTTATATTGGTCAACTCGTTTGCAAGTAAATCGCTAGTTCTCAGTTCGAGGCGGACTACTAGTTTATTTGCTTCTGTAGGAATATTAATGCTAGGTTTGGACCATTGGGAATTATTCTTTAGTTTTAGAAATATAGTTCTTTATTTAAGGTCCTTTCAAAGAGGATGATTATAGAAATGTCACCTATTCTCACGTCTCATTTGAATGTACATGTATCTAAATTTTTAAAAGTATTTTTTTGATGTTCGGTACTTACCTAACAATGTCCATGAACTGAATCATTGTTTAATCTATAAAGTTGTTAAGTTGGTAAGTTAATACACTTTTTAATATATTCTATTGATTTTTTACAAAAAACTACATGAAGTTTCTTATAATCTTTCCCAAAAATAAAAAATAAACTGTATAAGTAAAAAAGTAATTTCCATTTTTTTTTCTAACACCCCGCGATTTGAGCAAACAAGATGATTAAACCTGATTACTGGGTGCGAGCTTTGGGTTCGATTCCCGATTATAGACATTTATGGCTGTTGGCCCAATCTTTCGTGTAATAATGAATTATGCTCTTGTTTGTTTTGCTTTTTTGGAAGCCATTTTCTATATTTTTTAAGTGTTAGAGCTAGTAATTGGTAGGCGAAATACTATTTTTGCTGGTTTGCTTTTAACATGAAAAAAAACAACGTGAATTTTGTGAGCATGCTTGACTGTGGCTATTAATATGGTAATTATTAGGTACATGTATTGAAATACATAATTATAATAGAATATTATGTTATATTAAGACTGACGAATAATAGTAGGTAAGAGGAGGTTATATATGAAGTTTTAACTGGAATGAGACTGAAGTGTTATTAGAAGAAAAAATAATATATCTTAATGTGATGACAGCCACAATCAGTAACTGTGTTAATTTTGAATCACATTAATAATTGGTTCTCACGATTTAATTACAACTAAATACGAAATACCAACAAACATAGTGATTATCGTAGACATAAAAATGTTTGTGTTGCTACCAATTTTTGGCAGTTTCTACGAAAACCTATGATTACTAACCTTTACTTGCCTTCCGAATAGTAGCAATAAAATTCACCAATAAAACAATAAAAAAGAAGACGGGCTTAAAAAAGTAATTCTTGGCGCCATTTTTAATGTTTTTTGGAGCGGAGTAGATTAAGTAATAATGTAAAACCAACAGTGGGCGTTAGGAAATTTAGTTTTTTGATAATAAAAACTCTTTGGCGCCCGCTAAATGTTTGGCGTTAAGTTTAGAGATTGACTAAAAAATGAAGGAGATTGTATTACTTATACATATTTTTATGAAATTAAATTGTTTAATACTTGCTCTATTATAACTAGTACCCAGGAACACATTTTTAGAATGATTTAACTAGAATAAACTTTTTTTCAATAAGATATTAAATTTTTTCCACTGGGTACATAACATATAAAAAAATATATAACAACTCTATAGTACTCCTAGATATTGTTATAATCTACATACATGCTTTGTTAAGTTGTAAAAGAGCAAAAGTGCGTAATTATTTTTTGTATCTACTAATTTATGTATATCAAAATATCAGATCTAACATTTAGTAGATTTTAATAACGTCAGTTTCGGCCGCGCCTGATCAGAGGGTTAAAAAAGGTTTCGGACTATATGGTTATAACAAATCAGGACTTTTAGGCGCAAACTGTTTAGGTCAAATTTAAGATAATAACAACAAATTAATTTGGTTAAAATTGGACCCTAAAATTTTTGAAGTATACCGAAATGGCTCGTGTTCCACATAAATAAAAAATTTAACACAGTAGGTATGTATAACTTAATTTCGCGTTTAATTTTTTTAATTTTCATTATTCTGAATTGTCTTCGGAAACAGAAGAGCCAACATTTGTTCTAACAAAATTGTTGTGTTGTGTTTGTTGTGTCATATTTATACCAAACTTCTGCATAACAAAAGAAATGACTGAAATGGCCTTTTTAAATTAAATGCTTTAATTTGCTACAGGCCTTCACCACTGTACAGTCATCAGCTCTAGAAGTAGTTAGCAAGTAAGGCGTTCAAACGATACTTATTGACACTTGATTTCTTAACAATAAAATCGTGAGAAGCTCATTCTGAACACCTCGCCCGCTGAGCTTCTTCTGCTGCTGACTGTACAAGTGTACACACAATACAGTCCAAAAGGAAACAGCGCTCCACACTCGATTACAATAAGAATACTTTCTCTAAAAGGTCGTATGTTACTTGGAAAAGTAGTGAAGTTATGCCATTTGTGAACGTAAAGGAATATAGCACCTGATCGGCGGATTTGATCGGGATGCGCAAGAGTGCCGCGTCTCCGCTGCGCAAAGAGTAACGACGAACCAGAACCAACAGAATCAGCACTGTCTGCCTTCTCCTACAATCGCGGAATAGATAATAAATTCATACATATGAAATTCATTGGTATTTTATTTCAAACTTATTTATTCTTGAGTTTAGTTAACTAAGCAAGACCGTAACCGGATTGACGCGTTTGAAATGTGGTGTTGGAGAAGGATGTTAGGTATTCACTGGTCAGAGCGCCGCACTAACGTGTCGATCCTCGCTGAACTCAAGATAAAAACCAGGCTATCTACCGTCTGCCTGCGCAAAGTACTTGAATATTTTGGCCACGTTGCTAGAAAAGACAGTGATAACCTCGAGAAACTGGTCATCACTGGTAAAGCCGAAGGTGAACGATCAAGATACAAGAGCCCAATGCGCCGGTCTGACCAAATTCGCTCAGCTCTCAACACTACAGTACACGATGCTCTTGACTCGGCAACAGATAGAGGAAGATGGCGCCAGATCATCAGAGAGAAGCTGTTAAATGACCACGACCCTCAGTGATGAGGAAACCGATGCAAGGAGGAGGAACTAAGCAAGACTGCAATTTAGTCGTCTGGTGAGGGTTACAAGCTGAAGCTGAACTGATGAAACGGTACAAGAAACAATCGCAGAAAGGAAGGATATTTGGTGTTAGTTATTTTTGTTTTCATCTATTGGCTTTCTCTGTGTTAATTAAGCTTTGTATTATTTTTTGCATTGCTGATGTTGATGCCCCCGCAAAAAGTAAAATAAAAATATGACGAGTAGGTGTGAAATTTTTAATTCATAGTTAAAACTGAAATATAACTACGGACCATCACTTCATACTCATTCTTATTTATTATACCATCGCGTATCTACTCGTATCTTAGTTCTATTGTACTTCTATTATGATGGTGTATGATTTTTTTTACTGCCACTTTTTACCATCCGAAATTACTCGAATACACTTTAACCGAAATCTGTGTTATCCCCTCTGCGCCCATAGTCTCTTGCGCATCCAATCAGGTTTGATTTATGGCGGTCCGGATGTTTGTTTAATCGATTACTTGTCGGTAGCGTCGCCTTAACTGCGAGGGCCGCGCCTTAAGTGTTTGGAGGAAATTGAGCCGTGGCTTTAATGGCTTATTATCGGGTGTAGCTTATTGGTTTTGGCTCAAGTTGAGTAGGTACAAAGTTGGGATCGTTGGGAACTACATATACGGCAATGTCGGCCTGTCCATAGAACACGATTCCCATCGGCTTGCCTAATTTTTAGGCATCTGAGCAGTTCTGTTACAGCTCATGAATTAATTTTAAGCGAAATTAAGCTCTGACTTGCCTAATTTTTTTTTTACCTACCGCCCGCGGTAGCATGGGAATAAGGTTCACAGACAGACGAACAAAACCACTACATTGTTCCATACAACTCCATCCTCTCTATCGAAATATAATCGTGTGTTGGGTGTGCCGGTCAGCATTTATCGATACGTATAGATATGCTTGAAAAGACTCACCATTTTCATGATACAACTACGAAAAAAGTTTCTTGAGTTTTAGGGACAACGGCACTTTTAAATATCTATGTACAAATAGAATTAAGTACCTGGAGTGTTCTCTCCATACATGGCTAAATGAGTATTATATAATAAGTTTTAAGCGAGCTTTGCTAAAAGTTATTATTCAAAAGATTACAGCTTAATACGTATTACGATTTAAGTGTGCTTAAAATAGTAAAAATGAGTTTAATCTCCTTTACGGTTATACCTCCCATACGACTTATTATTTAATTAGTAGTTTTGCTATGTATGGAGTTAGCAATCTAATGTATTACATCTGTTGATGTGACATTTGTAAGTTAGTCAATCACAACCATGTCACAACTGTTAAAAAAATCTTACCAACATCTTAAAAAAATCTTACATTATGGTCCGAAAAGAAGATGAAGATGAAAAAAAAACTAAGAAGAGAAGATGAAGAATGAAGATAATGATGATGATGATGAAGATGATGAGATGATGAGAGAAGATGTCCGAATTGTAGGCAAAAATCTCTAGTAAAATTCGGACATCTTAAAAAATTAAAGCCTACGATACAAGGGAGTTCAAAAAGATGACATCGATGCAGAAATCTTATTTTATTTCACAGAACAGAATATGGTACATTTGTTGCATTTTTTACTCCGTATAATCTTATCATCTCTTTTAGAGTTCGATTGAGTTGTTCCGCTTTTCCATTTAATTTGGAAGAGGGACGCACAGTAAAATGCTATCGCCTCTTTGTTCCGCGAACATGAACTGCCGTGTGTTTAGATTTCGTTCCTTGATTTTTGTTGATATTCATATTTTCTTTATCCTTCACTTCTTTTTTTGTATTTTTTTTTAGATTGAACCTTTTATTATCGACCTTACTGTTGTTTCTCTAGAAAGAACTCCTTACTCCTAACTTCTTTTAACCAAAAAAGAAACTTTTAGGTCACAGGGTTGCGTACACGCAAGTGCACGCGAAGTCGTAATTGGCTGTATCGTGGGAACCGCGCCACCTGCCCGTCTGTCTGTCCGTCTTTCCCATAAGCCACCGTCACACTCCATGGAATGACCCTGTAATATGTATATGGAAATTTCGTGACTAACAGATGCTATACTAAAAAGTACTTGTCGTCTGTCTGTCTGTGTGTCTTAAATATTCCCATAAGCCACCGTCATACTCTGTTGACACCCTGTATTTGCTCAATAACTTAAGATTAAATATGACATGTACTGGGACAGTGACAAACACTCGGACGTCTAAATACCTTACTATATTTACAAGAAGCGTCATGTCTTTTTAACCGACTTCAATTCCATTGAGGAAGGAGGTTCTGCATTCGGTTTGGTGTTTTTTTTTTTATGTATGTTCACCGATAACTCCGAGACTCGTGGTCCGATTTGAGTAATTCTTTTTTTGTTTGAATGGATCTACATCCAAGGTGGTCCCATATTAATATGGTGCTGTTCTGATGATGGGATCCACGAGGAATTGAGGGAACTCCTCAAGTTTTAAAGGCACATGTATGGTGATTTGGGTGTTTTCTTAAGCAACTCATTATCCATGCAAAGTATACTTACGTATCACATTAAGTACAAACGTTTTGTAGTACTTATGTCAGACCACCTACATTCTTTTGGCCCGCCTGAGGCCAGTTTTATATAGCTACAAGTTACAATTTACAGGCGGAAGTCTCTTTCTAAGACATAGGGTTAGAAAGAGAGTTCCGCTTGTAAATTGTAACTTGTAGCTTTATAAAACTGGCCTCTGGTGGTAAGAATCTAGGTACCGTAACCTATGGACGCATGCAACTCCAGAGCTATCACATGCGCGTTACCCTTTAGAAAAGAGGATTCACAGTGTTGACAGGTAAATAGACAAGAGGGTCCCATCGTCAACACATTGCATTAGACCTCACAGCCGCAAAGGGTGGAACGATTATATAAGACAAAAGTTTCTCAAAGCAACAGTGTGCCATACCGTTTATATGCTAATACTTCTTCACGCTACGTGCACATATTGGGGGCAATACCTACGTTCCGTAGCATATTCGTCAATTATAAAACGATATAATCTTCGTTATATCATCGTTTTAAAACCATAATATAGCGCCCTTACATGGATAGCATAAAGAACAGATGGGAAAAAGTAAAGGTCAATTTAAGTACCTACAACTTTATGTATGGCAAACAAATCGTTTTTTACGCTAAAACCCTCATTTTTTTCGTGTCTATGACATCTCTGGAGTTTTAGGCATCCATTGGTTGCAGTAATAGTGGCTGCATCAGCTGAGCTGTATGCTTGTTTGCCACCGTCGTGATATTCTGAAAACTACGTGACAGTGATATGTTTGTTATCAAATCAGAAATAAAGCAACAGAAAAAAATCTAAAGATATACCTTTTGGTGTACTTACCTCTGTGTATGTACCGGAGCGGCCAAGGTACTCAAAAATATCTGAACATGCACTTGACAATAGAGGCGTTATTCAGATTTGTAACCCCTTGGCCGCTCCGATATATCTGATACCGATTGTACTATAAACTAAAATGACATTTCAAAGCATTAACTTTCATCCGAAACAATTTTACCTATCATTAGTCTGTTATTGGGTGACTGGACCGGACAGACAGACATACAAAAACGCCGCACGTGTGCTCTCAGGTGCGACACGTGGGTAACGGCCGGGCCATATGCCACGGGTTCGACTCCCGGCCCCCGTTGGTAATGGGCGGCGCCGCCGCCGGTGCCGCTGTTTATTGCCAATAAGACGAGATAGGTTTAGAAATCCGGGAAAAGATAGGAACTTAATAAGATATGTGTACTATCTAAGTTTGATCGAGTGGGGCCGGACTTAGTAAATCAAGTTTGACCAAATTCTATAAATAGTTATTTGTGCAACAAGAGAGGAAAGTTGGTTTTTCTTGCGAGTGTTGATTTTGAGTCCTGAGTAAGCGAAAGATTCTATAATTTTATTCTAAGTTTGAATCTTGAGCGTAGCGAGGGATCTCAAGAACACGAGATGTAAAAAAACTTTCCTCTCGTGTGACACATACAACTTTTCACCTCAGTAGTGAGAACATATTAAAGTTAAAAAAACACATTTATTTACATTCCTGAATGAAAGGCATCATCATTATGACGAAAAGCATCTAGAAACAAAATTTCACTCCCTGGAGTGAGGAAAGTCGCGCTTTTGTCACTCCAGGGAGTGAGGAAAGTAGGCTTGTTCGAACTGCTGAGGTGAACAATCACTTTACTTACTTATAAGTATATTTGGGATACAATCTCCAAAGGATATTCAGCTTGTCCAGCTGTGTGAGGCTTATACTTATAACTTATATAGAAATTACTATAAAAACTTTGTATTACAAATACAAAGTGTTGTTATTAAATTTAAACTTTCGTTAGACACATTAACATTATAAAATAACACGGTTACACTCACGGCAGTTTAGTCACGTCTCGCGACATGTTTCGGAGAGCCTAGGTCTCCATCTTCAAGCACTAGGAGTGCTACTTGAAACGGCCCGTCGCGCACTGCTAAAGTGCCGTGGGTGTAACCGTGTTATTTTACAAAGTGTTGTTTGTGTCCTTGATATCAGATTTTAAGGCCTATTTTTAAACAATTTTGTAACCTTCTACGTCTTCTATGTCTATAGCTAACACTCAACCCGTTTGAATTATTTTTTTATAACTAAAGACGATAAGTAATGGTTTTAGCACGTTCACGCTCGGCTACTTACCTACTGGCCATAATGTGGAAGTTAAGTCATATTTAAAAACTATCAACTCCATATGTTCGTGCAATTGTAAACTGAAAGACATAGATAGATGATTTGTTGTTCTGCCTAGCAATTTCCCGGCCTTGGTATTTACTTACTGAATAGGTGATAATACCTATAACTCTACCTTGACCAAGCCTGGCTCGATAACTTAAGGCAGAAAAGGCTTCATAGCACCGCTACTTCTCCTGACTCACGTTTCAACTGTAACAAATATGGCAAAACATGTCGTGCTGCCATGGGTTTGCTAAGTCACAGAAGGCGATGTTCCGACAGCCTTCACACAGCAATAAGCTGTTGAGGTGTCATGGATAATTTATTTATAGTATGGCTACATGTCACTGGATATACATTTCTACCGCATGATGGTCTGATGATGAATGAGGATGATTTTAAAGCAGACATAAACTTATTCCGTATAGATTTGGAAAAGTGACTAGAAATATTCTTTCCGTGTTGGTTTGCAAAATAAACTGCTGAATTATAATTTTAGGCACTTAAAATACTGGACTAAACAATATGTCACCATCCTGAGTCAGCAAGTCACAAGGTCAAACACGTTGACTCCGATGCACCGCGCGATATGCCACGGGGGTGGAACGGGGTTATTCTTTTTACACTCGATAAAATGGTATGTATATTTACTTTACACAAACAGCAACATAAACATTAAATTAAAAATAAAAATTCGTCCTGCATTAATATTAACGAATATAGGAAGGGAAGGATACAAGCAAATAATAATAAAAGATATTTTTGTGAAATTCAACCACTTCTAGGTGTTGCCGAATGTAAAAAAAAGAAGAATAAAACTGAAGATATTACTGAGATATATGTATATGTGAAAAAAATGATACTGAACATAAGAAACCGTTTATCAAAAATTCATGTCTAAAAGATAAATAAGAGTTATGATTATGACAAAGTTTTCCATAAATTGGTGTGAAAGGCTCGATGAAAGCAGCAAGCACACGACCAGTCGTTGTTGAGATCCTCCCGGTCTTTGTCAAACTGTCGCCGTCTTTCGGCAGATATTATGAACTAAGAGTGCTAGGCTTGATGACGGAGACCTAAGCTCTCCAAACATGTCGCGCGTAGTGACAAAACACAAGTAAGTACAGCCGCATGCAGTGATAATAGTCTTAATATGTCGCACGAAAGTTTACATTCAATAGATATTATGAACTTGTTTTAAAGTTTAACAAACCAGAATAACCCCCTAACATACAAGGGGTGCAATGATAGGTAATGTCAGTTTGATTACGACCCTCGGGGTCATTTTAATTAGCTTAACCGACTCCACAGCCGGTCCGAGGGTCAGTGCTATATGGTAAATATAGTGTTCTATAGTGAACTGATGAATATTTTGTAGAGTCCGCTAATGGTAAGTTAGCATCTTGGGATCGTAATACGCGTTGTGGCACTTGGCCTGAAAAAATAGCATAGTCTACTCTAAACTTTTATTTAGTAGGTTAATCATTGACAAGTTATGGGACAAATCCCCCACTGGCAAATAATGCGTCCTCGGCTCGGGAACTTAGGCAATCTTTAATCTTTCAGTATTTCTAATGATCATATATTTTGACAACCACAATCATGATCAATATTTTATTAATAAAATGGGTCAATAATTGCATTTCAGAACTATGCAGTAATTATCTCATTATGCAGATCCACCATTCAACCGCCGTGATAATGAAAGGGCTAGTATCTTGTAGTACGGAGTACGGACACGTCTGAAAATATAGTTACATTTAATATGACAAAAACATGTATCCAAGGGGCCAATTTTTGACTTTCGAGCGCCCGAATTCAAAAAGTTTAAGCTCGAAAATAATCCCACACAAAAGCTTGCCGCTGATTTTTTCGCATGAAATTAATAGTTTAAATACACATAATTTTAAATTCCTATCTCTGTTATTTTTAAAACACAATTTCATCGTTTTATTCTGAGTTGAAAATGTCACTTTCGAGTACTCGAATCTCAAAAATCACCCCCCAAGACTTTACAAGGTAATGGAGTCGTGGCTACATATTATTGTCACATTTTATTGTATCAGTTCTTCAGACGTTGACATGTACATGAAACAAATAATCATGACAAATCTGAAATACTTACTTGTGCATCAAAAACATCAAAAAAACATCGCTTGGGCATTTGGATTTTTAGTGCCCAATTCTGAGTATTTTTATGTCGGGCGATTTAATATTTTTCTCTCGAAAGTAGTACTAAGAACCTACAATCTACAGCCTATTCAATGATTTCATAGCGATCTCGCTAGTAGTAAAAACCTATGCGTGTCAAATAGATTCCCAACATCGAAATGTCGTGTCCAACCCAGCCGGGAACCGAACCCGCTAATCACAATCTCGGCGAATTCCCGAAACATTATACATCCCCTAATCTTCTACCTGCCGCTTTTTCTCTCGCTTTTTACGGTGATATCTGACCGCCATTATTTGGTCGTAAAATATTTATAGCAATTGTGATCGGAGTTCGAGTTGATAGGGTTTGTAAAGTCATATACCGGGTCATATGACATGCCATACATGGCATGATGGCATATGACATACATGGCATGACTCAGTGAGCTCTGCTTGTTAGCCTAACCGGGCACTTAGGTAGTCGCCATAAGATATATTGCAGCGCCCTAGGTGGTCACAAATATCTGAACAACGCCTCTATTGTCAAGGCGATAAAGTGCATGTTCAGATATTTTTGAGTACCCTGGCCGCTCCGATATAATTGATGGCGACTGTACAAGGCGGAGCATAAAGTGTACAGTCGCCATCAAATATATCGGAGCGGCCACGGTACTCAAAAATATCTGAACAAGCACCTTATCGCCATGAGAATAAAGGCGTTGTTCAGATATTTGTTACCACCTTGGGCGCTCTGATATATCTGATGGCGACTGTACGACGTGTACCCGATACCGAACAGTTTCTTACGTCAGAATTTTTAAATTCTTATTTTGGGATATCTTTATATTCTTCAAATAAATACTCATCCTAATGAGATGAGGAACATTGATTACCTATTATAAGTTAATGAAAATCCGGAAATTATTTAGGTATCAGCCGAACGATCTTCCACATAAAACCAATTTTTTTTCGCGAGATTTTTTTTTTCTTTATTTTTTATAATTAGAATACGATACTTATTTTGCCCTTAAAAGGTTTACCAGTATTTTTGTTACACCTTGTATGTTGAAACTCCTTAAAATTCACTTTTGTAGCGATTCGCAGTTGAAAAAATCCTTAAAAAGAGAAAAAGTCAAATTATTAACCAATTCCGTCACCGTCCCCGTTGTTTCAAGTTTTTTGCCAATGAACTTATCGTTAACCCTTATAGTTTAGTCGCCAAAGGGGTGGCAAAGGGTTGACACGTCGTGCGAGAAGTGACAAATGTCGTGTCATTATTATCATTATTTAGCGATCAACTGATGATCCTCGATAGTGATACGGTTTAGATGTTGACACCTTTTTTGATATCGTTAGGGATTTTTTAGAAATAATTTGGGTTTAAGGGTGTATTTAATGATTGAACCGTTAAGTTTAAAATACAGTTAAAAATAATGATGTTGGATTATTTGTGCTGTTATATCTTATTTATTACTCATTTAGTAGGCGGTATCCAGTGACCTTGACTTTGGCTTTCGAAATAAAATTAGCCAATTACGTCCCTAAAATACAGGTTTTTAATTATAAGAAAAGCACTAATACAAGGTCGAATAACACGAAAAATTATACATATAAACGATCATATAAACTGGAAAACGCTACAATGAATTACAGCGACATCTTGTAATTGAACTGTAAACTTTATAAAACAGCGCCATCTACTATTTACTCCCGGAACTGCTTCCGCTACTTCATATCCACTCCAGTTCGCTGTCTGTTTCGCTTGCAAATATTCTAAATAACGCTTCGTTATCCCGCTAGATGGTGATAAAATAAAATCATAGTTAAATTCTATTCACGTTTTATTAAAATTCAAAACGTAAAAATACAAAATTGTAATCATTCTATCATTCAGTCTCACGGAGGCAATATTTCTAATTGGAACATTATATTAATCTTGTTCTACTGCTAGGTAGATTAGGAATTAGTATGAGAGACCCTTTTCTTCCATTTGGTCTCTAACTCCTTGTGGGTTGGGCCAGAAGAGCATAAGTAGTGTGGAACCTGAAACAAATTGCTCTTCAGAGTTATGTACAGAAACTCTTGCTTATTATTAAAGGCGTTATAGCATAAATATCCGAAATTTGAAATTATTATATATTATATAAGTAATTACAATTTTCTTAAATTTATGTCAGTATTTACATAGACTTAAATATATAGTAGACGGCCATAGCCTAAGAACTTTTCGAGGCTCCGAGTATTTAGCGCCATCTAGTTCAGAGCCACCTAAACAGAGCCAATATGTATGAGATAAAATCAGCGCCACCTAGTAACGAATAACGTACTAGTAGTACACTAGTCGTTACTAGGTGGCGCTGATTTTATCTCATACATATTGGCTCTGTTTAGGTGGCTCTGAACTAGATGGCGCTAAATACTCGGAGCCTCGAAAAGTTCTTAGTCTATGGCTCTACTAGGTATATATTTAGTCTATGGTATTTATGTCAGGTAAAATGACAACTTTGTAGTTTGTTTATTGAAATTCTTAACCTTCGGCTTTCCACTGTTTTTTCAACTGTTTAATTAACGAAACGACTCTTTTACAATGTTCATCAGTGAAAGCGATAAAATCTCAACAGCACTAAATGCGCCCATGGCAGTGAAGGCTAGCTCACAGTGCGTGTGTAGGCCCCTAGTAAATATGCCCCCATGGCAGCGCCCAGTCGATCTATCACGTAATCTATAGGTCTTGCTCATACACTTACCAGCACTAAACGCCCCCATGGCGGTGAAGGCAAGCTCGCAGTGCATGTGTAGTGTAGATCCTAGTAAAGATGCCCCCATGGCAGCGTCTAGTCGATCTATCACGTAATCTATAGGTCTTGCCCATACACTTACCAGCACTAAACGCCCCCATGGCGGTGAAAGCAAGCTCGCAGTGCATTTGTAGTGTAGCTCCTAGTAAAGATGCCCCCATGGCAGCGTCTAGTCGATCTATCACGTAATCTATAGGTCTTGCCCATCCACTTACCAGCACTAAACGCCCCCATGGCGGTGAAGGCTAGCTCGCAGTGCGTGTGTAGTGTAGCCCCCAGCAAGTATGCCCCCATGGCAGCGCCGAGTCGGCCCACCATGTACATCACACACATCGCCATAGCTCTGCAATTTATGATAACAAAAAACCATTAGTGAGTGAGGAAAACAACGAGTACTATGTAGGTATACAGGGAAGCAGTCGCAGTAGGGTCAGTGTCTGATTTCTATCCTGCACTATCGGATGCTCTCTCGGACTTGGTATTAAGCTATCGCAGATCCTCGAGGATTGCCATCAGGACTGTAATCGGTGGGAAACTTCTTAACAGACTCGACCATTTATGCCATAAAGCCCGTTCTCTATGACATAAATAGCTGACTACATATTTAATTTTATTAAAGCTTAATCTAGGGAGGTGGTGAGGTTTTACATATAAGAGTTATTATATACGTCGACCGCACGTCATGCCATTGAGCAATGGATACAGGTCTGTTATTTTGTATGCAGTTGTCATGCCAATATCATCACTAATTCGTCAATTTGCGGTGCGGTTTGCATGACGTGCGGTCTACGTGGATATAGTGTTACCAAACTTTTACCTTAGCGAAGTAGGAAACACATCTACAGCTATTGCAGCCAAAATAGATGCCGCACAGCCAGCGCACAGTGCTAGAATGAGGAGAGCTGTGGCGGAGCCCCCTTGTGGCACATAGGCCGCCGCTATCGTCGCTAGGCCGCAGATAAACATGATGCTGTCTGGAATGAGATGAAAACTAAATATGACGTAGCGTATTAATGATGCGTGTAATTGAAAGCGTTTGTAAGTACGGGCAGCACAGGATCCCCTGAATTTAGACGCGAAGTGCTTTTGAACAGCACTTCTGATAACATTGTTGATGCAACGCTGGAACTTGTTTTACTGAACGGGTCTACGGGTTAGATAACAAGATGGCAGACCGTTTTATAGAAGTAGAAATCCTTCATAAAAAAGAAATCAGTTACATAGTACTTGTATGCACACGTGTATAGTTAACAATTAAAAGAAAACAGGTAAAGAATAAAAAAAGCAAGCTAACAAGAAAATAAAAATCTAACACGACATAACACATTTATAAGCAGGGATCGGAAACTCAGGAGCTATTATACCTACAACTAGCAAAATTCCGGAAAAAGCTAAGCAAGTATGGAGTCGGCTTCTTAAAAATAATACTTTTTATTAGTTAAATCCCGGGATCCCGGGATTATATGCAACATCAGAAAATGGTTAATACGGATGCTGATGTGTTTAATTGCGGTCTTGCCGTCCTTTTTACCTGCTAACCATGAAACAATGACGGAAATACAAATATACCACGTGTGCCGCGCTAGGTTGATTACCTGTTTACTTTTGCATAGGTATGTACATTTTGTTTTGATTTACTGATTTAACGAAGATACATACCTTTATACCATTATTTTTACTAAAAGTAACAATACAACTTTAGTTTGATGTCAACTAATACTGTACTGTCAGTTAAATGAAAAACACATGAATTACATAAAATTTTGATCATAGGAACAACTAAAATAGTCTATTTAAATACTTTAATACATTTGTATGGCTGTTATTTTAATTTTCGGTATTTCGGGAAATCCTGGGAAATTTATTAGTAAGATTAAATTGAGTCCGCCTCCATACTGGTCAACATCGACGCGGCGTAGGCACTGAGCCCGAAGTTTAGGTATAATAGCTCCCGATTTTCCGATCCCTGTTTATAAGCCACGAAATGGTCACGACTCATCTTGAAGCTAGCCTGGATGGGCTCGCTGATCTTCCGTCGGGACCATGAGTGTTTGATGCGTATGTCTCTATATTAAAAGTGGGTAAGATATATAAGATATAACGGTAACGGTCCACTTTCGTAATTCCAAGTAGTTACCAGTAACTACCTACCACATTTGAAGGGATGTCATTCACATCAATCATAATCATAACCTACACAGATAGAAATAATATCTTAATTCAAAACGCAAAACTCTCTTGCATGCGGTTTCTTAAAGAGAGTAATAAATACCTTAGACCAATAAACATGACTTGAGTTAAAAATATCATGATTTTTAAAAGAAGATTTAAAATTATTTAGCTTTATCTTTACCTATTTTTGAAGCGAATAGTAATGATTTGAGTTAAGATAATAATTATTTAAGACAAAAAAGCACCAACATTTTCCTTTAAGAGTTTTATGTGTTTACGTCAAAAGCGATTAGTTCTTGGTTTGATGTTTTCAATCTACAGCTAAGAGCCAAAGCTAATTCAAAGAAGTAGCACCAAAAGTTTGATTTGAGATTTTTAAGTTTTTAGGCAAGAGAGATTAATTTTTGCTTTGATGTTTTCAACCTTCAATCAAGAGCCACAGCTATTCCAAAGAAGAAGCACATAATTTTTGCTTTGAAACATTCAAGTTTTGGACGTTAGTTACCCTGCGCATCAATAGATGTCTCTGCGTGTAGGTTAGAACACGCGAACGTTTGTTCGACGTAACTTCATGACCCTCGGCGCTTTACCCGGGCTTATTTGAGATTCACAATAGCAATCTCAGCTCTAGTTAATACGATTATAAATTGTGAGTATATAAATAATCATAATTTATATTTGTATTATCTACTTTTAGTTAAACTTCCTTTCTTGGGATTAGTCCCGAGAAACACAGTTTCTGCTACTAGCTTTTTAAGTAGTGCACTGAGACACTAAAGCGATTATCACACTGACGACGGATCCGCATGCGGCGCCGGTGTGCGAGCAAGATAGCGCTATACACATGCAGAGCGCTATCTCGCTCGCGCACCGGTGCCGCATGCGGATCCGCGCCAGTGTGATAACCGCCTTAGAAAATGTTATTGTTTGTTTCAAGTAATCGATTTCATACGCCAAGAAATTTTAGATCTTGGTGTGAAAATATCAAATTTTACATCAAGTAACACATGCTCTTGAACTAATGCGTTTTCTTGTTTCCGTGGAGAAATTCAATTCTCAATTTAAACTATGAGTCTTCATCCAAGAAACAAAGTTTCTTGGCTTAAGTTCTTTATGTATTGCACTAAGACACATAAAGTTCAATTTAAAAAAAAATACAATACAAAAACAAAATTCAAACGCTCTTCGTGAGAATATTAAGCTATTTTAAAAAGAAGATTTTTAAATCTCGGATAAAGTATTGAATTTTTTAGGTTAAGTAATAAACTTTGAAACATTTTATATCTTAAAATAAATAATTTTATTTTTTCCTTATATGGGAAACTGGATATCTCTTGATTCAAATAGGTTTCTTTGGTTGAAGAGATTTTTTCTATCTGTGTAAGATGAATACAAGAATAAATGAAAACTTACTATACAACGCCTTCTTGCCGATCTTATTGATAAAGACGCCAATGGCGAGATACGTGAGGGCGAACACGGCGCCCATCGCCATGGATATTGGAAACACCCCCACCGATATGTTGGGGTTGCACACCGCTTCTACGTTTGTTCCCAATAAGGCTTGCTGGAACATTCAACGAAAATTCAATTGCTACTAGTTGATGAATTATGAACTAGAAAATCTATGAGATTCATTCGTGAGCAGGGGCCGGGGCGTAGCTTGGGAGATATTTATGGGGCAATACCCTACCTTTCCTTAAAATGCCAATGCTCGTACCTTGAATTACCATCGACTATGACGAAAAAGTATTAATCACCCAAGCTGTTCAACAATACCTTAAATGAAATTCAACTCTGGCTACAACCTTATTCATGAGACCTCATCAAAAATAATAGATTCATACTGGTGCTTGCAAATGGCATACAAATTATGTGCAAGGTGTGTAATACAGTGCGCGTGTGTTTTATGAATAACTATATCGATGCATTCGTCAGACGTGAACACACCTCTAATCATAGGATGTATTATTTTGCATGTCTTTGTGATTTGTGATGAGAGCAAAGTACCTGCTGATGCACTTAAGCTTTGCCTTTATATGTAAATATTTTACAGAGAACTAACCGTTATAATAATTCTCAGCACCACCTCGCGTACCCAGGATAAATTTAATACAGGGTGTACTTGTAGTTACTTACAGATTTATTTATAGCTTTCTGCGTAATGATCTCGCAAATAGATATACTCCTTTCACTCTCATTTTGTAAGACGTTGTTGATAACTTCAGGCACCCAAACGTACAGGCCGCTTGCCCTGAAAATGAAAGTAGATTAGATATAATATTATAAACCTATATAGATGTCATATACAAAGGAAAAAGGGACCTAGGCCTCCGGTGCCCAAGGCTGGGAAATAAACAAATCAAACTATTTATTAAAAATAATTTGATTAGTTCTTCAGTTAGATATAATATTGTTAACAGGACGCTAGTTTTTATATTACCCGTGACTTTGTACACGCCTAAACAAAATATAATAGGAATGATTTTTAGCATAAAGTTACCCTTCTATAAGATTGTGTGTGTCGTTTGTGCAATAAAAATTAAATTTAAGAAAATAAAACGGAGGGTAAATTAATAAATAATGGTAAGTACCTACTTACAACATAAACACAGCAAACATGGATAGGTATGTGTGATATGAATACGCGTCGCAGCAGCGGCGGTCGGAAGAAGTGAGTGAAATTCTTCAAGGCGCCAGCAAAGCCGCCCTTGACGGCCTCTGGTTAAAGTAGGTAAGATGCTATTAAACTAGTACTTACAACATAAACACAGCAAACATGGATATGTGTGATATGAACACGCATCGCAGCAGCGGCGGTCGGAAGATGTGAGTGAAATTTTTCAAGGCGCCAGCAAAGCCGCCCTTGAAGGCCTCTGCGTCGCCGATGGTGGTTATTTTCTCCACCTAGAAAGGATAGGGCCACGTAAGGACAAAGTCTGACGACAAATGTGAAGACGCCAGCTTGAACTTTATTCAAGACGCTAGCTTGAATTTGGTGTTTTTTTTTGTCAGTTAAATTAGGTACTGGACATGTCATGAATATTCAATGTGCAAAATTTGGTGAGATTAATAAAAAAAAATACTGGTTATTCTTGAATTTGTTGCGTATAGCAACTGTAAAAAATTAACGACTTCTGAAGTTTACGACCGCGTACTAATTAGGTACGGTATCGATACGAGACGTTATACAATTGTACATCTATACTGTAACATACTAGACAAACACAGGTGATCAAAAAACAAAGAACGTTTAATCTGACATGCGTTTGTCGCGTGCGACTCCATACTTCGAGTCGACTAATTATTTCGCGCCGCTCCGCTTCGTATTCGCGTGTTGTTGCTACGTAGGGCACTTCAATCATTGTCGACTCTTTGTTTCTTTAGCGCCGCTTTGCGCCGCGACGTTTCGCGTTCGCGTTGATTCGCTCACGTACGATACGACACAGCATCCCAGACTGTAGAATTTCTTACCGGATAGTTGTCAACACTAGTCCCATGATTCCAAGAGTACATCTTAGCCAGGACCGGCAGTGCTGCCTCTGGGCCTTTTGAAGCCAGTATAAATCGCGGGCTTTCAGGTAACGTAGACAAAATGCCTGCTGCTGCCAACCCTGGGACGCACCAGGACCACATGAATGCGCGCCAGGAGCTTATTCTGATGCCAATGAGAAAAAAGGACCATTTACCGGGGATTATAACCCAGGCTAGACCTGTGAACAACATTAATGTGATACTGTTATTATCATAATGGTGATGTTATTATCAAAGTGTTATTGAGCTGGTCATGATCTAAATCTTCATGTTTGTGTAAGTTCAAAGATCTGAAGATAGATGGTCAAGACAAGATAGGACTGTACGATTTATTAAAACAAAAAAAATCGGTCTTGAACTCGATGCCTGCATTGTAATGAGACGGTGGAAATATTAAGAAGGATTTAATCTTTTAACACAACTTACTAGGTAAGATAATGAAGGAAAATGAGATGAAAAGCGAATCCCAGGCAATAGCACCAACCTGTCTTGAGTTGGCGTGTATTTCTCCAAGGTAGACGTATACTGTGGCACTATATAGGCTTTACACTAGTAAGGTGAAACAATATGGACCTACCAGGGAGGATTATAAAGGAGAAAGAGATGAAGACTGAGCCCCAGGCGATGGCAGCAGCTCTTCGAGAGTTAGCGTGCATTTCGCCCAGGTAGGCGTATACTGTGGCACTGGAGGCTGACACACTGAAAGGAAGAATTATCGGATATGTAATTAGTAAATCAAAATGCCAACAACTCACACCTCTATATCATATTATGCTGTTACTAATACGAGTAAGTGAGGATTCCTTGAAGTTGTATCAGAAACATATACCTAAAATTTGCTTGTAAATTACCAACCCCAAAGCCTTCATTTCGTTTTATTTTGGATAGATGGGGTGTCCAGTAAGCTCATACACGCCGCATTTTTCGCAAATATATGCAATACATTCTACTAATAATTCCATAATTTTCTTAATAAATAAACTTAGCAGTGTTGCTACATTCCTCATCTAGCGTACTCCGCATAAATATAATGTTATTGTATGAATTGTGTTATTTTGCAGATAAGTAATCAAATCAGCGTCCGTAACGCGTATATTGACGTTTTACTATATTTAAAATATTGGCTATCATAGAACTGCGTTGTTAAAATGTAAATAATGAATCAATTACACTATAGGGTACCATAGTACCCTATAATGCAATTTCAATAAATGCGTCATAACGCATTTATTGAAATCAAGAAACTACTTATTGATGAATCGGCCGCATATACTAGGTAAACTGCAAACCGCATATTGTTGTTATTTATTGCTAAACGCTTGGTGTAGTTACAACACTGATTTCTTCACTACCGGTTTTACATTCCGCATAATTTCAGGTCTTCTCAAAGTACTAGTTCTAAATGGGTTTTGACCACAAAAATATTACAGTACTAACTATTCTGTTAGGGTCTTGGGTACAAATGTCATCCATATGTCGCTGGCTAATATACGAGCTCACAAGAAACGAGTTGAAGGCATCATAGCCTCGCCAATCACCGCTCATCAGCCGACCTCAGTCTCCGAGGTGGTCCCATAAGAAACGAGATAGGTAATTAAACTATTTGGCATGAGTATATCCTACAAGCATTCATGTAACTTACAAGCATCCAGTCAGGATTCTGAGCACAAATAGTGTCCAGACATCGCCAGCGAAAGCTGAGGCCACGGAGAACAGAGCTGAAGCCACCATGGCGGGCAGCATCACGGCGCGTCGGCCGACGCGGTCGCCGAGGTAGCCCCATAGGAATGACGTCGACACTATGCCTGGAATTGAGAACAGTTTGATTACCTATATGTACTATATCTGTTATTTTCAGCAATTTCAGCCGACTCAATTCGTCGGGATCTTTGTTTTTTTTATGTATGTTCACCGATTATTCGAAGACGGCTGAACCGATTTGAAAAATTATTTTTTGTTATGAAAGAGTATACTTCACTGTTGGTCCCATTGACACCAGGTCCAGATCTGATGATGGAATCTTGGAGAAATCCAGGGAACTCTTCAACTATTATAGGCACACCGGTACACCTAATAGTGATTTCACTATTTTCGAACGAGCGGAGCGTAAGCGAAGATCGTTCTTACAAACAACAACTGTCACCTGCCTACTGGGACGTCTCGGCATTTGGATGGCTTTTTGATTTAGATAGTTTGTCCGACGATAACTTTAGTAACGATTTTCCGATCTTTATGAAATTTGTTTGGGTTGTAGCAGAGACCAACAAAATTTGCGAGTTCGTATATGAGCTAGATTGAGACGGGGGTTCTGAAATTAGAAGGCCTAAAAAGGTTTTGTAAAGGGGTCCTGTTACATTGGTCATCTTATTTGCTACTTTTACGAGCAAGTATGGTCGAGTTTGGTATCAAACGAAAGGTATTGATTAACACTCTCGTCAAATCCTTATTAACTGCTTACTGTTTCATATCAATTAGCAACATAAAATTGATTTTAAAAATATTTTCAATTATATTTTGATTTTGGTATAAATATTTTGACAACTGACTTTTTTATTTATTTATAAGAGCTTTGGCTGCTAGGGCCATCAGCATACTGATATTAACACATTAGAAGGGATCGGAAACTCGGTAATACCTGCAACTAGCAAAATTCCGGAAAAAGCTAAGCAAGTATGGAGTCGGCTTTTTAAAAATAATACTTTTTATTAGTTAAATCCCGGGATCCCTGGATTGTATGCAACATAAGAAAATGGTTAGTACGTATGCCGATGTCAAGTAATTGCGGTCTTGCCGTCCTTTCTACCTGCTAAACATGAAACAATGACGGAAATACAAATATCAAATATACCACGTGTGCCGCGGTAGGTTGATTACCTGTTTACTTTTGCATAGGTAGGTACATTTTGTTTTGATTTACTGATTTAACGAAGATGATGATACATACCTTTGTACCATTATTTTTACTAAAAGTAACAATACAACTTTAGTTTGATGTCAACTAATACTGTACTGTCAGTTAAATGAAAAACACATGAATTACATAAAATTTTGATCATAGGAACAACTAAAATAGTCTATTTAAATACTTTAATACATTTGTATTGCTGTTATTCTAAATTTCGGTATTTCGGGAAGTCCCGGGAAATTTATTAGTAAAATTAAATTGAGTCCGCCTCCATACTAGTCAACATTGACGCGGCGTAGGCACTGAGCCCGAAGTTTAGGTATAATAGCTCCCGATTTTCCGATCCCTGCACATTAGTTAGAGAGAGTTACCATAGATGCATAATGATGGTGACCGAAACCTATATACCTAGGTGGTCCACAGATGAGAACGACATGTCAAAGCAACAGAGTGAGAGGCATGTGAGAGGTGGATTTAAATTTAGATGAGACAAAAACTGACAAATCTGAAGCAATTTCGTCGCGGTAAAATTTTGCGCATCAACCGCACAATTTAATATGGACGTTTAGTTTCACCGTGATGGTTAGTTGAGAAAAAAATACCCGATACCTATTTTTGGTATTTGTAGTAATTCTACTATTGCACATTTATGGCGAAACACAAGATTCGCGAGTTCACAGTTCGGGGCGAACTACTAGTTACAGCAAGTCGAAGAAGAAGAAGATATGACTTCTTGGAATAGCGGATCCTAAGCGAAGTCGATTCTTTTTTGTTTTAAATTATTACTTAAACAAATATTAGTTTAAGGAAAATAGAATTTAAATTTATTGCAATTGGATTGCGAATTGAATTGAAGTAAGTTTTTTTATAACTAGCTCTTACGAATTTTTTTATAATCGTTTGTAAGCGTATCGTAATAATCCAATAGTATAGCTGAGCATTTCTAGCCGGTTTCAAGTTTCTCTACTCTTAGAACTAGTTTGTTAGGGATATGCACAGAGCCCAGGTCCGATACTAAATTGTATTAAATTGACCTGACCCTTTTACGGAGGCTGGGAAACTTTCACATTCTTCTTCAGTAAATTGAAAGAAGAAACCGCCAATAATAATTACTAATAGTAACTTATTAAAGTCCTATGATCTGTTATTAGTTTTAGAAACTAGGTTTTCATAATAAGTAATATTAGTTATTCTCTGAATGACTAATTGTAAGTCACGTCTATCAGCACTTAAATCATACCCACATCCACAAACTCTATAGAGAGACATTTATCATGTCATGACCTCTTAACCAGCCCATTATTAAAAAACATCCGTGACTCTAGGTACCTACATCAACACAGTAATGAATCAGGACAATCTTTCTCTTTCCCTCTTGTACTTCTTAGTGATAACTTTTCTTCTTACACAAAATGCGAAAGATCGCGTGAAATGTATAGGAAGGAATTACATAAAGCGGATTCTTAACTCCCAAACTGAGGAAATCAATTAGAATCACAAATATGTGGAAGACTTCTAGTTACCAATGAAGGCAGCCGCGTTGATCATCCCCTTGTGCTGTTCTGAGAGCTCCAGCTCGCACTGGGCTGATGTGAGCACGTAGCTCATGCCCACCGACTCCATGGAGACGTTGAGCATGATCAGCCCGCTGGTGAAGAGCACCAAGTGGTTAAAGCGGCCGTGACCTGCAATGGGAGATAATCTTTATCAGAATTTGTAACTGCCATTCATTAGCTTCCTTGTAACGATGGCATAATGAGCCCGGTAAACTGAATCAGGTTTGGATTATCTTAGGACGAAAACCAGTTCCAAGATACGGAAGTACCTACATGCAACTCCAGGAACCTGGAGTTGCGTGTACTTCCGTATATCTAAAAATAGCAGTTTGGTAACGAATATAATATCTATTTTTTTTTCACATTTTATGCGAGTTTAGGAGCTTCTTTAAATTTAAATATTATATAAAAACTTTTGTTTCTTTATTATCCGATGCAACATTATGGTAAATGTGGTAATTATTCATAACAAGTTCCCGTTTACCGTTTATATAATAATAATACCTGTACTTCATTGTATACAGGATGTAATCGATAAGTGTTTGTTTACAGGCGATTATCCCGCAAATAAATTTCTAAAAACTTTTAAATTTAAATTAATATCGATAGAACGTTACCAAATGAGTAAAATTACATAAATCAATTTTTACAATAAAAGAAATATATTAAGTTTAAACGCCCCCATATATTTAGTAGGCAAATGTTCGATAAGTAAATGTCATAATTTATCTTCAGTCATCATTTTTGCTACAACTGAATTCTGATAATATTAAATATATGGGCGCGTTTAAACTTAATATTTTCAAATATTTCTAAAAATATTTGTAAATAAAGTCATTCATGTGTTTTTACTAACTTAGTAACGCACTTTCAGTAATAATTAAACGATTTTTGTTATCTTTTTTATTTGCGGAATAATCACCTGTAAACTCTTAACGATTACATCCTGTATACATACAAATCAAATCAAAATGTCAGACACTAACGCAACAGGTTTCGAAATGTCAATGCAACGAAATATCGTAAATATCGTAGCCTTGCAGTCGTATCTAAATTTTAATGAACACATTCGTTAAGAATACAACCAGCAGCAGAATTAGATAAACCGGTGACGTATTCAAATTGATCTTAGGACGCTCTGGTTTTTTATAAAATCGTAGTAGGGGAAGACAGGGTGGATTCGTACACTGGGAGCCTTCGTACAGTGGTAATATCTCGGCTATCCAACACGCTGAAGCGTTCATATTTGTATGCAACACGGCTACCTACATGCATAGGCTACCTTCAAAAAGTAATGGCAGTGCGGTACAAGATTTCGCCATAAAGAGCTGATATGTGTTTTCGCCACTCGCAAGTAATTTTGAGTTCTCCTTTGAATGCGTTTGTGTCCAAAAAGTTTGGATGGACTTAGAAAAAATGCTTTAGTATTGTTTGTAAATATATGCTAAATATTGTTATTTAAACAATACTTTTGGGATTATATAAACGATATTTTTTTCATTTTGATTTTTTTCTGGTCCGTTGGATTACCGTTGGGGTACCTTCGTACACTAAAAATGTATGTAATTTCATACTGTACGAATGCACCCCATGGAAGTTAAAATCAAGAATAACATAATTGCAAAAACAGGTCAGTAAGATATGTTTAAAAGGTGATTGAAACTGGCGAAATAGCTGGTAAAATCATGAATCCCGGTGAGAAACGAATAGTGTACGGAGCTACCCCGCGTGGTAGGGTGAATTCGTACAGTTCCCATTTTTTGGAAAAATCGTTATAGCTTGGCCAAGTTGCTTTATATGAAGCCAGAAATGCGCTATTATAATAGGCAGATAAATGGACAATAACATAGCATTCGTTTCATTGTAAAATATCTATTACATTTTGTTTTACAAGGCTCCGAAAAAAAAGTGTACGAAGCCTCCCCATCTTCCCCTACTATCATTTGGGGACACCTCGCGCGCTAAGCAACTTCTTCTGCCGACTGTATGTGATAACAAGTATAACAACCAATCAATGCACTTTGTGCGGGTTGCATATTGCATGTCTGAGCTATTTGCGTCTTCCCCCTGCTTCTCGTCGGCTTAAGCAACCGAAACCATTACTCATACATAGGTGTCATTCCGATTAAGGTAAAAAGTCAACCAAACAAACTTGTGTAGATCTATAGGTGTGCCGAAATTACTGCACCCATGCAATTAAAACTGCACGAAGCCATGCGCGTAGCAACGGATAGAAGCCTGTGGAGGAACCTGATCTTCAACAGAAGGACATGATGTCACGATCCTCAGCTTTGAGGGAACGACTGATGATGAGATCTATAAGTGCGCTTTCAATTTTTCAAATAAAATATGTATCTAAGGATCCGATAGGCTCCTCAATATCAATCAAGAGTCAAAATTGTGAAATCCGTCCGCCAACTCGATTTTTTCATCTTTAATTCGATCGCGTAAGGACTACACGTTTTTGTTGAATTGTTCAGTTTGAACGACCAGCTTAAGAACAAATATGCAAATACGAGATTCAATAAAGAAAATTAAAATACTTTCATATTTTCTTCTAGGTCAGACAACACTGGTTATCCAGATCTCGACCCTTCTGCGTCTGAGCAACTACAGGAACTGCGCATGTGTAGAAGCAATAACCTTTGCACTTGACTTTTAAAGGTTATCTTGTGCGCCAAAGTCGCACGAAAAGCGTTGATCTACCGATATGGGTGATTCATAATTCATAGAATCTGGCGGGAGTATTGAACCAGACTGTCGACATGTGTACCATCGGCGCCAGCTAATTAGCGTTAAGTGAAACAATAGGTCTATCTATGCGATAAGACCAATTAGTCATACTATTTAACATATTTTTTTTATTCTCTAATTTTATGTCTTTATGTTATTTTATTTTAGATCCGTCAAACTTTCTACGTATAGCACAGGTAAAGTAAGACTAAATATGCCATTTTGGCGGCAAAATATGTACATCAATGAAACTTTGCTTTATAACTTTATCTTGGCACTAGGAATAAGGATCTACCGAGTCCTATCAAAATTTATGCGTCCTACCCCCGACCGGGAAATATGGACGGGGGGACAACAAACATCAACATACATACGTGAACCCTGAAAACAATACACTCCTTTTGTTTGGGCAGTCGTGTAATAACTACGGTAACTGCACCTGTGTAAATAAATGCGTTGGTGAATTATCTCCACACATTAACCTTAAATACAAAAGGTGTGGGTAAAAATGATTTAATGGGTAATGTTAGGGTATATGGTGGTTATTAGAAATCTAGACTAGTAGTTCGCCCCGAACTGTGAACTCGCGAATCTTGTGTTTCGCCATAAATGTGCAATAGTAGAATTACTACAAATACCAAAAATAGGTATCGGGTATTTTTTTCTCAACTAACCATCACGGTGAAACTAAACGTCCATATTAAATTGTGCGGTTGATGCGCAAAATTTTACCGCGACGAAATCGCTTCAGATTTAACAGTTTTTGTCTCATCTTAATTTAAATCCACCTCTCACATGCCTCTCACTCTGTTGCCTTGGCATGTCGTTCTCATCTGTGGACCAACTATATAGGTTTCGGTCACCATCATTATGCGTCTATGGTAACTCTCTCTAACTAATGTAATGTGTTAATGTCAGTATGCTGATAGCGCTAGCAGCCAAAGCTCTAATAAATTAAAAAAAAGTCAGTTGTCAAAATATTTACACCAAAATCAAAATATAATTGAAAATATTTTTGAAATCAATTTTATGTTGCTAATTGTTATGAAACAGTAAGCAGTTAATAACGATTTGACGAGAGTGTTAATCAATACCTTTCGTTTGATACCAAACTCAACCATACTTGCTCGTAAAAGTAGCAAATAAGATGACCAATGTATCAGGAACCCTTTACAAAACCTTTTTAGGCCTTCTAATTTCAGAACCCCCGTCTCAATCCAGCTCATATACGAACTCGCAAATTTTGTTGGTCTCTGCTACAACCCCAACAAATTTCATAAAGATCGGAAAATCGTTACTAAAGTTATCGTCGGACAAACTATCTAAATCAAAAAGCCATCCAAATGCCGAGACGTCCCAGTAGCCAGGTGACAGTTGTTGTTTGTAAGAACGATCTTCGCTTACGCTCCGCTCGTTCGATTAGATTACATTAATGCAAAATGAAAGAATACCTATCTACTGTCCGTGTACTCACAAAATGTAGCTATCTTATTGAATAATAGTAACAATAGTATTGAATAATAGTAATGAACTAATATAAATATTAAATGTCATGTCATATACAAAGGAAAAAGTGACCTAGGCCTCCGGTGCCCAAGGCTGGAATATTTATTAAAATAATTTGATTTGTTCTTCAGTTGAACAAGTAGTCGTAAAAAATGGGTGTTTTTCTTTCGGACCGATTCGCATTGCAGAGTAGGTATCAAGAACAAATTGCGGCTGGGGTGTATTTTTCTGTTACCAGACTAATGTTTTATTTGTTTTCTATACAAATTACTGCATTATACTTATAATGTATATTTTAGCTTCTTTGAATTTAATACTTGTTATGTATTTAAATAAGTCACCTACACCTGGGACATTATCCATGACTAAATAAGTATGTTTTTTGTACCTAGGTAAAAAAAAATTATGATTGAGATCAATGGGATCTTTTATATGTATACGTATTATAGAACAATATTTGAAGCAGAACAATAGTTGCACCTAATAGGGATTCGTAAATACACAACAAAAACAGGAATAGAAAAGAAATATGCAGTACGCAAATAATTTAAACAAACAAACGGCTCCTTGCCGTTCCCGGTGCAAAGGTGCCCATAATGCTTGCTGCATTTCCACGCTGGATTACTATGGACAGCCTTTGCACCAAGAACGACTCGGAGCGGGGATCCTCCCCCTTTTGCCGGAGTCGACGGCCCAGTTCGTGAACAAACCTAGCTTAGCGTCTAAATGTATAGAAACAAATGGACCAGTAGGTACACCAATAATTGACTGATAATACTTACCTAATAAATCTAATCTTTATTGGACAGTATTATCGTGTAAGTCGATATTATCAGCCCGTATCAGCATGTAAACCGTTATTATCGATGTAACAACGCCGGTTCAAGGTCGAAGTGAATCGATCATCTATAGTCAGCGACAGATTAGCCATATTCCTAGTGGAGACGGCGTTTGCCAGCCGTGCCCCAGCCATGGTAAGCAACTACTGTAGCTTATGAGTGGGGCTTGCCAAGAGGCCAGTGATGAATTCTAAATGATCCAGTCACGAGCGGGGGTTGTGTGGAAAACTGCATGAGGCCATACCAGAGGGCCTACCGCGAAGTTCGAAAATCGACAAAACGTTGGCCCCATCTCTATCGCTCTTGCATATACGAAAGAAAGTGATGCAAATCACGATGAATGAAGTGCTTCGCGGATATAGGCCAGTTCAATCTTGTATACAGTCATTATGTTGTCTTATTACCGCATTAGCTCTTTACCGAGTGTCTGTATTTACTGCCGGTAATCGTTTTTAGGCCAATTAAACCAGTATTTAACCAGCCGGTTTAATTATCGATTAACTACCGGCCGGTCTCAGTTAATCGATCATCCTTATTTACAGGCAAGTAAGAAAGCTACGAACAACCTCGTTGTTACCTCTTCAGTCCTTAACCAAATTGTAGCTAAATTAATCGAAAGTAGGTATGAGGTTATACAATAACCCGTACCACAGTATGAGCAAGGTGGTCTATTAGACCAGTAAACCCACGAACAAATAAAAATTCACGTTCGCAAGTCTAACTCCGGACGCTGAGCTGTACCAAGCATATTTCATGTGATAGTAGCATAGCACATGCTTGGTTCAGCTCTTTTTTCATTTGAATTCCGAACATGAATTTTTACTTGATGGAAGATGGGTTACTGGTCTTAAAGACCACCTTCCTTAATTATTATAATTCCTTATTCTGTGATATGAGATGAGGCTACTAGCCTACGGAGGACTATAGGTACGGTGGTTGTCACCAGTGACCGGTTCCGTATCCCCTTCAAGCATTTTGAAGGGGTTTTTAGTACGGCTCTGCTAATCAAAGACTTGTCACCTCCACTGCCCGTTTTAACTTAATTTCTATCTAATTACGGACACCACTAATATATATACTTACGATTATTATGTAAGCCAACACCGATTATCGATTAACACGTTGTCATTTGTGTAACAAACACTATGATTCAAGGTGAACGCGGTTAATTAGTCATCCATACACTAATTAAACATAAACACTTAATTTAGGTTAGTTTATACCTACTCGCCTTGTGTTATTTAATATAATGCTGTAGATGGATGTAAGTAAAGCCACACTCCTCTTTGGAAGAACCCCATATCGGCACCCCCCGAGAAAACCTCAGCTGGCAGCATTCTCACTCCATACAGTTTCTAGAGATAATCTCTGAAATTATGGGTTTTCGAAAACAGGCCTCTTTCAATTTTCTGCAAAAATTATACCTAATTAAAAGTCTCGGTAGAGAGTACCATTTTGTACGTTTTGGAGTTGAAACTCTAGGTCCACGGGGTCCTAGAGCACATACGTTTTTTGCAGAAATCGCGAAGAGTCTGGTTGACGTAACTGACGAAGAGCTGGCGGTTTCCTCTCACAACGTATCAGCATTGCGATAGAACGAGGAAATGCTGCCAGCATCCTTGGTACAATGCCACAAGGGCCTAGTTTAGATTTGAGCTAGTAATATTAATTTAGTTTAATATTTGTACTGTAGTGCCTCTGTATATTTAATTATGTAAATAAATGTTTTACACCTTAAAATGCTTAACCTGATAGAGCTGTCAACTTGAGAACAATAAACAGGTAGGTATAATACGATAATTATCATAATCCGTTTATGGTTTCGACCTAAATTTGCTTACGTACTTACATTATATAGCAACGTACAGTCAGGCAGAAGTAACTAAGCTGGTAGGGTGTTTAAAATGACCTACACACGCTCTTATTCTCTTACAATAAAATCGTATCCAGCTCATTTTGAACAGATTACCCACTTAGCTATTTTTAAAGAAGATAAAGATAAAGAAATTTTTATTTGGCATATACACTTAAACAGTAAGCAGAAGAGTAGTTGAGGGGCTCCTCTTTACCGATTTATGACCAGTTTTGAGTCGATATTCTTACATTTGCACTTCAGATAAAATTATAAGGCAAACGGCTATCGGTTCTTTAATCTTTTACCTCCATTTTGTTGATCCCGATGTTTAAATAAATGAGCACTTATTTTTTAATGATTTTTATGATAAGTGCTCATTTATTTGGCCTAAAATTGCTTTGATGTCAAATATCTCGAAAACGACGAATATTGAAGTAAATTAGGATACTATATTGATTAAGGCCGTTAGTGATAATTAAGGTACAAAACTCATTAGAAAACTAAGGGGTTCAGATCGAAGGTCATTGGCGCCAGGGAGCCCCTTAAACGAAGATTTAAGTATATAATATATGCAGTTTTCGTACACAGGAGCAGAAGCGAAAAGTATTCAAATATGGATTAACAGGATTTTATTATTAAGACGGAGGCGTAATTAACTATGATTCATAAAAGAAAAAAAAAACTTTAAATGCACATTTGCAAATTTGATATAGCGGCCGTTTTTTTGACTATTGATTGATATTTACGAGTCCCTTTCAAGTCCGTACTCGTACTTATCTGCATCATTTTGCTAACTCTCATGTTAGTTGGAAGGACGCCTACAAGTAAGATTTGTTTTGGTTGCATAAGCCAACCAGAAGCGGCCGGAAGACGCAAATCGCTCAGACATGCAATATGCAACGCAAACTATAATGTGCATTGATTCGTTGACATCACATACAGTCGGCAGCAGAAGTTGTTATAGCGGTCGTGTTCAAGATTAACTTAGCACTTAATTGATAAGAGAACAAGAGCGATATTATTTTAAACACCTCACTCGCTTAGGTTCTGCTGACTGTACGTCCTACGAATAAGAAGTATGTTCTTACATATCCTTTGTGAATGAAACCGGTTAATCTTTTGTATGAGAATGAACGGTGATTTAAATATAATTTTTACTGGTTCGCATTCCTAATATCCTTTTTAATCTCCAGTTTTGTTGTTATTGCAATGGAATTTATGAACATGCAGGTAAACGACCTTCACTGAGGTTGAGTTACCTGTGCAATACGCAAGCGAATACTAAATAAATAGCGAAATATTATAACCGCAAAGATAGCCAGAGTAGATTGCCATTGGTTTGGTAGTTTACTACAATGTCTGCTTTAGTTCTCTCAAATGCACCAGCACCACGCACTAACCAAAAAAATTAAACATATACCTATTTAATTTTAAAGAAAAAAGAACCGACTTCACTTATTATAGGCTCCGCTTTCCAAGAGGAAATGCTCGAGTTTCAACTCCTCGTCAACAGCTCCTCGTAGGAAGCCAGTTCTGTCAAGCTGGCCTAATTTGGCAGACATTCAGATGTACTCTTTGAGTAATAACAATGGAAAAAAAATGGAGTTGCTGTAAGAAATACTCAAATAACTATGAGTGTGCATATAACATTTGAAGAGTGCCTGATCCTGACCTGACGACATTGGGACCAACTCTGAAGTATACTCTTACAAGCAAAAAGAATTTCCCAAATCTGATTTGTCTTTAAATAATCGGTGAACATACATAAAAAAAAACAAAGATCCCAATGAATTGAGAACCTTTCTCCTTCGAAATCTTGAAGTCGGTTGAAAAAGTTGTAGCGCTGGTAGCCTTGCGGTAAGACGTCCGACTTTCAATCCGGAGGTCTCGGGTTCAAACCCCGGCTCGTACCACTGAGTTTTTCGGAACTTATGTACGGAATATCATTTGATATTTACCAGTCGCTTTTCGGTGAAGGAAAACATCGTAAGGAAACCGGACCTAATCCCAAAAAGGGCCTAGTTTCCCCTCTGGGTTGGAAGGTCTGATGGCATTCGCTTTCGTAAAAACTAGTGTCTATGCCAATTCATAGAATTAGGTTGTCAAGCGGACCCCAAGCCGGGATAAACGCTAGGAAGATGGAGAGGTAAGCGGAGATTGGTACCTACGATAAAGGAAAAATATTTACTATTTTATAAGATTACCGGTAATCTCTATATCTTTTTTAACGGTTTTATTGCCTTGCGATAAAGCAATCAATTGACATGCACTATATTAATGAGAGCTGCTATTAAATGGTAGTTGACATCAAAATATTTCACATTTGGACTAATCACGTGTGGGAGTTTATTAAAAAATGTCTTTACTACGTTTTGACATACTGAGATAATTGACTTAGGATCGGTTACACCAAACCGTCTGTTAACGTCAACGTAATCGTTTAAAAATCTTGTATGAAAAGTTTGACAGTTTTCTATGGGACGACAGCTCCGTCGCCATATTTAACGTTGACGAGTCCATTAATTGTGCATGGTGCAACTCACCCTGTAGGGTGAAGTCATCAATAGACGAACGATTAAGCGAGTACCCTAACTTTGGTATTTTATTTGTATTTGGAGTCGAGACAATGGGTCCTTGATCGGCTGATATGAAAAGTTTTATGGGAGCCCTGTCAAAACGGCTGGTCGACGCTTCAGGGGACCCTAGAGCTGGCACTTACCTCTGCCAGCGCATCTCGTTGGCAATACAAAGAGGTAACTCGGCCAGCGTTATGGGTTCCCTGCCGCAGGGGGACCTCTTGGAGGGGGTATTCTTTTTGTAACTGGGATTTTAGGCAAGTTTTTAGGTAGTTTTATATATTTATAGTTGTATTTAGTTTTAATTTAGTTTATTTTTTTATTGTTTATTTAAATTTAATTTTTGTTACGTGTTTATTAAAGCATTTTTACCCCCTTTGTATTTTATAACCAATTTTCAACAAGTTTTTTTATATGATTTTGCATACAATCTAGTTCAGAATAAACTATTCCAAGTCCTGTTATGATCATCCAATATCTTGGTGATTAAACATCACCCAAAATTTACGTTGTTATTAAAAACCAAGCATAATAATTAATAAAAAATATGCTCCGAACGATAATTATGAATAATAATTAGTTTATTAGCATCTTATTTAATATAAATGCGAAGACATTGACATTATGAAATTTTATGAATAAGGTAACATTAATTTTTCACCGACTTCAAGAAAGGAGGAGGTTCTCAATTCGACTGATTTTTTATTATTATTTTTTGTATGTATGTTACTCGATATCTCCGTGAATCGTGAAACGATTTTCAAATTTATTTTTTAATTGAATGGGTATAACCCCTAGATGGTCCCATTGCCACCAAGTCGGGGTCTGATGATGGGATCCTGGAGAAATCGAGGGAACTCTTCAACTATTATAGGCATACCTATAGTGATTTCACTATTTTTTACAGCAACTCTGCCACTTCCACTTGGAACAGCGGATCCTAAGTGAAATCGGTTCTTTTTTTGTTTAAAATTATTGTATTAACCAGAAAATTTGCTAACGATACCCACAATGTTTAGAAATAAAGGAAAAGTAAAAAAATCCTTGCTTCGCCTGGCCAGTGGATATTTCTACTTTTCCTTTATTTGTAAACATTCATCATCATCATCATCATCATTTCAGCCATAAGACGTCCACTGCTGAACATAGGCCTCCCCTTTGGACCTCCAAAAGACACAAACATTGTAGGTAAAACCTAATAAGGTAAAACTTCACAACAAAACAATGACGCAATATTATCAAACATTTACCCGTCTGCTCGAACGCATCTTCAAAAGTTATATCATTGACCTCCTGCCCATCCTCCAACTTATGATCCGCAGAGTTCTTCATTATTATAACTTAACACAACAAAACAATAGCTTGTACCGGTCCACCACGCTAACATAACCTTATTTTTACACCATAACTTCGAAATTAATATAAAAATGAAATCAACACAGCGCATAAATCACACCATTTAAAAGCAAAGGTTTTTTTTACTATTATGGAGTACCGATAAATTTAAATCATGTCGTTTTAAATGATAACTGAGTTTGAGGAGAACGAAACGTGTTGCCTACGCGGAGTATGGAGCGGTACTATTTTTACGGTACTAAATATAAATACATGGTATGCGTACTTGGAAAACGACGTCGCCGACACAGTTTGGTCTTTAGTGAACTTTAGTACAACGTAATAAGGTCTTTGCGCGCTCGTGTTTTGGACGTCCAGAATCAGGAGAAATGGGTTGGTACGGTCATAGTAATGTGGGAACAAAATTGATTGATTTTGATGAAATATAATGGGGTGCATCAACAATCAGTAAGTAATTATGATAAAGATGATAAGCGCACAGAGTAACGTAAAAAATGTTTATCTACACCCATATCATAAACCCTCCATGATGCGTTCAAAAACCGCACGTTATAACCACCATGAAAATAGATTGGTTCGTTAGAAGTTAGAACAAATGTCATATCTGTAACGATGTTATTATTATCAAATAATAAGCAAAAATTCGATATCATTATGAAAATCCGGGATGCTCCGACCCGCCGGCACGCGCCCGCCGACCGCCGGCACAATCGAGTTAGCCATGGCGATGGCGTGCAATCCGTGCAATGGCAGTCATTCAATCATCATTTCGGGTTTAGATAGTAGATAAAGCAGTATATGCAACTGTACGTAATTAGGCCTTAAAACACTCGTGTGATCTCATTATGAAACTCACTTCGTTCGTTTCATAGAACTACACTCGTGTTTTAAGGACCCCTATTACGTAACAGTTACATAAACTACTATATTGGTTATGGTGTGAATATACATTTTACTGACAGTCTATGGTAAAAACTAGTAAAAAGTGTTTATATGTCACCATAAAATTGTAAAGACCGTTAGATTAATTGTAATTAAATTTAATATTAATAATTTCATTAAATTTATTTAATTTATTATTTTGCGATTTCCTTGCAAGGTTCATGTGTCACCTCAATAATTGTAACATATTATCTGCCATGAGTGCAATAAATAAATGAATATATATATGAATATTAAAAATATTATGTCGTATGTGTGTGTATGTAAAATGTTATGTAGTATTATGTTAATATTATATTAAAAATGTTATGTATGTATGTGTTGTGTGTTATTAAAATGTTATGTATTACATTATGTCGTATCAAGAGCTAAAAACATTAGCGGAGAAGAGGACTGAATGGCGATTACTCCACCGACAAGAGCAAGGCTCTTAAGATGATGATGATGATGAAAAATGTTATAATCTATCCCGCGAGATTGAAAAACTACTTAGATATCAAAAAGAGTGAACCATAACATATTGTTTACAATTTAACGCATTACTTAAAGATTATAAACTATCAGTGGGGTTTAACCACATAGGTAGTAAATACAGATTATGGCTATTATAGAAAGGAGTACTGAACGATTAATTATATTTTGCTCCTTAGATATGATATTTGTGTTAATTTTTAACTATTTAGGTGCCTACTACGCTTTTTCACCTTAGATATTCCTTTGGGTATCCTGCCTTTTCGCCGAGAATTGTATTGCCATATTTTACTTGCCAACCAACTTTTCGCAGATGTTTTATTTGGCCGAATAACTTTTAAAAATAAAAATAAATCATTTATTGTCGCAAAAAAATAGACACACAAAAAAGGCAGGTAAAAGGAAAAAACAATACACAAGAATGGAAAGGAAGAAAAAAAAACAAACAAACAACTTAAGAACTATTAAACTACTAATTTCGCGACAATAGGCTCGGAGCTCAGCATTTGCTGCGAGCCTTGAGCTCCGAGCCTGGGCGGTGTTTTTTGAGATTCGAGCACTCGAAAGTGACATTTAAAACTCTGAATAAAACGATGAAATTATGTTTTCAAAATAAAAGCGATAGAAATTTAAAATAACGATTATTTAAACTATTAATTCCTTGCGAAAAAATTGGCTACAATCTTTTGTGTGCGATTATTTTCGAGCTTGAAGTTTTGAATTCGATCGTCCGGCTGTCAAAAATTGGCCCCCTGGTCGGCTGCACAGCGCTGTTTTTCAGCCCGCGCCTGTCTCTTGGCTTATACAAAAAAAATAAAAAGCCACGCTTTTACCAAACAATTACTTCGCAACTATTTCATTTCCCAACAAAGAGAATAATAAAATATAACCACTACGTTTTTTTCCCAACCGCAACCCCATAGTTGGGAAATGAAATTCGGCCAAATGAAACTTCTGCGAAAAGTTCGTTGGCAAGTGAAATTCGGCAATACGATTTTTGGCAATAAAGGCAGAGAACCATTTCTTTGGAATAAAGTAAAGTCGATTGTATCTTGAAATTATCATCATCATAAAATCGTGGCTGTGGATATCGAGTACAAATCAAACATGTTACGATAGTTACGTCATACAAAAGTGACACATAATCACTAAAGGTTAATTCTTATCGGTATTCAATGCCGAAACCGCGGCGACCTTATCAACACTCTTGACAAAATTATGACGCTTTGCGTAATTCGTTATCATTTTCTGAGCTTTTTACTCGACTGCGGCGAAGATGAAGAGGGTTATTGACGGTTGAGATCATGATAATTAATTATCGTCATCATCATCATCATCTCAGCCGTAAGACGTCCACTGCTGAACATAGGTCTCCCCTTTGGACCTCCATAAGTATCGGTCGGAAGCAACTTGCATCCAGCGTCTTCCGGCGACCTTTATAAGGTCGTCTGCCCATCTTGTGAGTGGACGTCCTACGCTGCGCTTGCTAGTCCGTGATTAGATAAATTAATTATGATAGTACTTAAATATTATGTTTCTAGTGGCTGTGAAATATATATAGCAAAAAACACCCATTTATCACGAAGCCTTATACTTTCGCTATGTCAATCAGCGCACTCGTATTCGTCTCCAATTTTCTGCAATTAATAGTAATTAAAAATGCACTAGGTATCAATCCCAGACTTACTATACTTGTTAAACATGTTTATGTGCAATAAAGTGATACATACTTACTATATTAGTTTCTTTAATAGTATGCAAATGTCTGCATTCTCGATAAACCTTTCATAATGGCCACTTATATAATCAATTAAAGTATTTTTCTCTTTGATAGCGATGTCAGGATTCGGTCAGTCGCCTCAGATTAGCTTCATTGGATTACCCTGTTTGTTTGAACTAGTTCTATTTGTGTTAGGTTTCCTTCAAGTTATTAGGAATTATTACAATCGCCACCAAATATATCGGAGAGGCCAAGGTACTCAAAATGTCTGAACATGCACTTTATCGCCTTGATAATAGAGGCGTTGTTCAGATATTTGTGACCACCTTAGGCGCTCCGATATATCTGATGGTGAACTGTTAGGAACGTTAGTAGTCCGCCTTCAATTGAGAACTAGCGATTTACTTGCAAATGAGTTATAAGTATTACCTAATATAACATGACACCTACGAAAATCACTTTTGCGCCTTCTAGCTCCGTAGCCCCCTGGTCGATTCGGCTCACATAAGAACTCTCATTATTATGATTTATCTCTATTCCAACCTCAACTTTGATAAAGATCTGAAATTTCATAAAGATAGCAATCTGTTATACCTTGTGCAACCTAAGCAATTTTTGACACCTGTCATTTCAGTACATTTTATAACCTAAAATCGATTTGTGTCAGGTGTCAAAAATTGCTTCTTAGGTTGCACAAGGTATAGGTATCTTGTGGAAAGGACTACAGAGGAAATGTCCACTTCTGACGGGAAAGCGCGTGAGTTAAAATCTTGCCCACAACACTGTTTTCATTGAAATATTGTAAGTTTGTTAGCAAGGTAGCAGACAAGCCTGCTGATCAACAAACATAAAAATATATCGGTGCTGTTATATAATGTAAAGTAGACAGAATTAAGAGTCGCCAGGACGCTCGCGTGAACTCACGTTTCCATGCAAACGTAGTTTAGCTCTCATTTTAAAACGACATGCTTTAGAACCACGAAATTTGGCATGGGCATTCTAGTAGTACAGATCTATGTCGGTAATTCGTTTTCGTTGCTAAAAATTGTAATACAAAGAAAATACAGCCAGATACAGATTTACATACAAAACTTATTTTTGCTATATTTTCTTTGTATTACAATTTTTAGCAACGAAAACGAATTACCAACATAGATCTGTACTGCTAGAATGCCCATGCCAAATTTCGTGGTTCTAAAGCATGTCGTTTTAAAATGAGAGCTGAACTACGTTTGTATGGGGACGCGAGTTCACGCGAGCGTCCTTTAATACCACCGTTGCTTGCAACTGTTATCTAACATTCCAGTTATATTTAATTAGAGTATTCATCAGAATATATCGACCTATCACTTTTTACTCACCCACGTTGTACAGTCGACGTCAAATATCTGTTTACACTTTTTTACCTTAGGTACTCCATTGTAATAAGGTGCAAAAGTGTAAACATATCTTTGACGTCGACGGCACATTATTCTTTGATATTAAACTATTGATTTTTATTTGAATTAACGCTTAGGATAGTCTGCCAGATTCATGCCTTTGTGGACTTATGGAACATGAAATAAAGTAAGTACATATAATTAATGTACAGCCTTGGCCAGAAGTATTGAGCATAGGTGTTTTTTTGTTTACAATTTTGATGTTAAGCATTATTTCCCTATCCTAACAATGTACGGTAACGGTAAATGTTATATTTTATTTATAAATATAGAAAACTTCACTTAATAACATTTTCAAGGTACTTAAAAAATATGAAAACAGAAGGTACCAAAAATGTAAATTTAAGTCGGTGCGACATATTGCAAATATTCTATGCAGTTACTACTAACTTCAACAAAACATGCCTATTAGTTTAAATTAATTGACAAAATAACTTAAACAAAGATGGAAACGATGGACTAAACTTTCCAGTTTTGTATGAAAATCGCATTGGTGCTCAACACTTCTGGCCAAGGCTGTAAATGTTTAGTTGTAGTTATCAAGTAGTTATCACATAATTTGCAACTTGACATTACGCGTGTGTACATCGGTTATCAATGTTATCATAGTTGAAATTGACAGTAATGACGTATATATACGTCGCACGATTGCACAGATCATATCCACTAGATGAAGGCATTGCGGATTCTACATACAGATTTCATAACAATCGGTTCAATATAAAATGTAAAAGACAAGGAGTTTTATAGACATAGAGACAAAGTTAGTTTTGCATACATGTTGAGCAGTGATCGTAGATTTTTCAGCAAAACCGGTGCCATGACGATTTTTTTTGTGAAATTGTTATTAATTCCAACCATCGCTACATTATTGCTTAGTTCTAACTAGCTTCGATTTTATTTGATTCTTAGTTCCAACCATTTAATATTTTCCACTACTGTCAATACAAGACTGCGCCAAAAATGTCGCAAAATGTACGATCACTGGTGATGATTAATTTGTTGTTAATGCCTATAGAAGTATTGATGAACGGCAAACTCACTTGGCAGTTATATTAACGGCTCGGCTGCGTCAACTCGAGTCCGAGTATTTGGATAATAAATACGACTAAGGGAGTTATGGAGCTGAAAACGCAATCGTTCATTACAGTTTTGTTTCACGTTCCACGCTTCTCGATTTGTGCCATACCAACCTCCCTCCCGTACCTACACTCGAGAGCAAAATTTTCGGGTCACTAGCATTTTCTTGAATATCTCAAAAGATGTTAATTTTAAAGATATTCAAGAAAATGCTAGTGACCCGAAACTTTTGCTCTCGAGTTTTATTTATTTAATCGTATGGCATTAATAATCGAAATATACATCAGGTATGTCACAAATTGATATCCAAGGTTCTCAGCCAATCAGCCGCGTCAGTTGTAAAGGAGAACAAGTCTTCAGGGCTTCCAGGGTAGGCTCTGAGGGGGCACTCCTGTAGTATGTGCTGGACAGTTTGAGATTCGGCGCCGCAGTCGCAACTAGGTGAGTCGATCCAGCCACAGAGGTGCTTGAAATGAGCGCATCGACCGAATCCTGTGCGCAATCTATTCAGTTTGCACCATTCGTGGCGTGGGAGACTGAACCCTTTCATTTTCACCCCAGGCGAGATAAGGCTGCTAACAGATCCGTTTGTCTTTGACTGCCACTCGGCAGTCCATTTTTCTTGGAGACTAAGACCGGATTCTATTAGGCCCTTAGACAGTTTACATGGGGGGTGCCGTGATTTAAGTCGGTAGTTGCCGGGGTTCAGAAACTCCTGACGTCCGGGAAGTTCCACTCTGTCTTTGAGTTTCTGCGCCTCTCTAAGTAATGCCTCTTCCCTTCTCAGTTTAGGAGGTGCGATGTTACACAGGACCGGGAGCCAGTGAGTTGGTGTGGGAAGAATAGTGCCGGAAATGCATCTCATTGATTTATTAAGTTCCACATCAATTCGACCCGTATGGGCACTTTCCAGCCAAACCGGTGAGCAGTACTCGGCCGTAGAGAAAACAAGAGCCAGGGCTGAGGTGCGCAGGCAGTCCGCGTTGGCTCCCCAAGAAGTACCAGCGAGTTTTTGAAGGATGTTGTTTCTTGTTTGCAATTTCCTCGACGTTTTTGTGAGATGTGCTTTAAATGTTAGCGAACGGTCTAAGGTGACTCCTAAGTACTTGGGGGCAAAGTTGTGTGTCAGCTTTTTCCCGTTCCAACGTATGTCCAGTTCCCGTCCTGCCAGTTTGTTGTGGAGATGGAAGCAGGTGACTTCTGTTTTAGCGTAGCTTGGAGTGAGTCGCCAGGTACGGAAAAAGGAATCAAGCCTCTCTATGTCCTTGGACAGGGTCAACTCCAGGGAAGCAAAGTCTTTGGCTTGAGTGGTCAGGGCTATGTCGTCCGCATATACAAACTTTCTGGCGTATGTGCTGGGCAGATCATGGATGTATAGATTGAAAAGCGTAGGGGCTAGAACCGAACCCTGGGGGAGACCATTATTTAGCTTCCGCTGACGGCTTTCTTGACTGCCAAGGTGAACGGTGAAGAGTCTTTGCGCTAGCATGTTTGAGATAAGGTTCATGATCTTCATGTTTGGTACTACGGAGAGCAGTTTGAACAACAAGCCTTCCCGCCAGACAGTGTCGTAGGCAGCCGTGAGATCTATGAAGGTGGCGCCCGTTTTAAGCCCCATCTGGAAACCCGACTCAATGTGGGATGTGAGAGCAAGCACCTGATCAGCGCAGTTTCTACCAGTCCTGAACCCCGCCTGCTCGGGAGGCACTATTTTGTCTATGAGCGGCCCGATGCGCTTTAGTAGCAGCTTTTCGAGGAGTTTGTAACAACTGCTCAAAAGTGCTATAGGACGGTAGTTGGAAGCGTCACTCGGCGTTTTGCCAGGTTTGAGGAGAGCTATTATTTTGGACTCTTTGAAGGCTTTTGGGAGGCAGTTTTTAGTTAAGATGTCCGAGAAAAAGGCAGCTAGCCAGCGGCAAGAGTTCGGGCCCAGGTTGAGTAGAAATTCGTTGTACACCCCGTCTACACCGGCTGCTTTACCTGGTTTCAAGTTTTTGATCGCTTCCGAAACTTCTTCTTGGGAGAAAGGTTGGGCTAGACTTAGGTCTGGTGCCAAATTTTGTTTAAGACCTCGGAACTCTTTTTGGATCTTTTTAGTGTCTACTTTTGAACTTTTTGCTCTGGAAATATCCACTATTCTATTTGCAATCAGGTTCGGGTGAATTGAGCTGACTGATGGCGTGAGGGTTGGGGTTCCATCTCCGGTGAGTCGGTTCAGCGTACGCCAAGCTTTTCTACTGGAATGCTTAAAATCCAGTTTGGAGACTGTGTCTTTCCACCTTTTCTCGCGGTTTTGGTCCAGCGATTGGAGGAGCTCTGCCCCGACATCACAATCGCCGGTTTCGATGTAGGTGTCGTAGAGACGCTCGCTTTCCCTACTCCACCCGGGGATGTACTCTTTCCTGTAACCGCGCCTGACGTATGTTTTGGCAGTTTTCAGCAATAGTCCTACAAAGCGACTGTAGTTCTGCTCTCGAGTGTACTTGTTACAATTTAAAAACACTACAAAACTTTTGTCAATAACGGTTTTCTGAAATCCAGGTGGCGACACCGTGACGAGGGGTTTTTTTGACAGCAGCTGTCAAAAAAGTGATTAAACATGATTGATGGATTATGACAGCTAAACTTCTCGCCATGGTGCTGCCACCTGGAGAAAAAGTCTATTCAGGAAACCCTCATTTAATAAACATTTTAGCGGTGTAACAGAAGCATGCAAGTTGATGCAACGAAAATAATTAGATAGTAATTAATGCGAAATCTATAGGAAGTACTCTAGCCGATATGCTCTTGCTGTGATAATTAAACACCCTAGAACCATAGTGACTTAAGAGCATTGACTAGTTTACACCATTCTGAGCACTAGCACTAGTAATTAGAAATATCAATATTGCGTGTCAAACTAAATGACCTACGGATATTTTATTTTAGACGTGAAGTGTAACCTAATTTAATGATATTGTAGAAATACTACGATTGTTGTAGGAACTTAATTATATAATTAACCGCCTCGCTTTGTCTATGTCATATTTCATGTGGTTGCGTTTTACTTTCATTTCTCCTTAGGGCCATTCCTCGATTCGGACAAGCCACGCCCACTTTTGACTAAACTACGATAAATAAGCGAATTTGTAAAGTTTTGCCTAATTTTGCTTCTGTGACTTTTTAGATAAACCAGAATACCATATTTTTTACTTAGTTATAATGCTTAATCTCTTATAGTTTACGTAAGGCAAGAAAAATAAGGGGAAAAAGGACCCAACTTCGGATTTTTTTTCTATCGAGGCAACTTTCAGCAATCGTGTTTCGGCTTGTGCCAAAAACAACAGTATATAGTCTAATAATATATATTCGAAAATAAAGTCAGTCCCTTCTCCCGTTTAGTCACTAGGGCGTTTGAAACAACCTATAATTTTTCAAAGTAGCCCCTTAATCATCAGATAATCTACTTATTTATGTACTTCATTTCAATCTTCAATTTTCCCAATTTATATGCGTGCCTAACCTAACCTACCCTATAATTAAACTTGCCTACTATTACACCAAAGACCTAGTTATTTTATTTTCGTTAGAACATTAAGGCCATTCCTCGATTCGGACAAGCCACGCCCATCCGTTAGAGACACGTTTATGGCTCGCGTGCACGAAAGAAAGAGATGCAGTGCCCTTAAGGATCAGACTTTTCGACCAAACTACGATAAATAAGCGAATCTATAAAGTTTTGTCTAATTTTGCTTCTGTGACTTTTTAGATAAACCAGAACACCATATTTTTTACTTAGTAATATTGCTTAATCTCTTATAGTTTACGTAAGCCAAGAAAAATAAAGGGAAAATGATTTTTTTTCTATCGAGCCAACTTTCAGCAATCGTGTTTCGGCTTGTGTCAAAAACAAGAGTATATAGTCTAATAATATATATTCGAAAATAAATTTAGTCCCTTTTCCCGTTTAGTTACTAGAGCGTTTGAAAAAATCTAAAAATTTTCAAAGTAGCTCCTTAATGAGGATACATAAATAGAAGGTAGACCGAAGTGAATTGGATCGCAGGGCGAAACCGATCAAGTTAAGCATTTCTCGGTCTACCATTGATCTACCCTAAAATTTTAGATAGCAGATAGTCACGAAGCTGTTTTCCTTTCTACTAGTTGTTTTAATGTTGTATTTTATCATTCATGAGACACGCTACTAAGTCTACAAACATCTGTTGAACTTGTATGAAATTAATTAGAGTTCTTCTTCTACCAAAGGCATACACCATACACCTCTAAATAACCCCTAAAACTAAAATGTTCCTCATATGAGAATTAAAAAGAGCTATATATCGTATCACGTTATTAGAGTTACTTGTAATAAACCTAAATTGGTAATTAAATAAATAATAAATAAAATAAACAAATAAAAAATAAATAAAAATAGTTTATTTGCCAAAAACGTAAATACAAGTTTTTTACCTATGACACCACACTAGGCTAGGCCTGTCTCGTGGGATCAAGTGAAACAATTACCAGTTTAAACATCAGTTTGCTACGCTGAAGTTTTAATTTGAAATTACAAAAATCTTAAAATAAAAGGTATACAATTATAATTTACAGCTTAAACCTCGCAATTAAAAACATATTTTAGGTGAAATACAGAAGTTTACAAAAGGGTATGGTACGTTGCAGTCAGTGTGTGTGTGTGTGTGTGTGTGTGTGTGTGTGTGTGTGTGTGTGTGTGTAAATACATATTATGGGACAATCTTACACAAATCAACCTAGTCTCACGATAAGCTCAATAAGGCTTGTGTTGTGACGACGATATATAATAGATAGATATAGATAAATACTTAAATACATAGAAAACATCCTCAGGAACAAATATCTGTGATTAACACATAAATAAATGCCCTGACCAGGATTCGAACCCGGGACCTCCGGCTTCATAGGCAGGGTCACTACCAACTAGGCTAGGAGGCCGTAATTACAGTAAATTTTACTAAGTTACGTATCCTTGGCATTATCGTTTGGCGATCTGGCCTGGTTTAGTAAACTATCTAGTAGATCACGGCAAGGCGAAGGTAATGTCAGTAAGTTGTTTATCTTAATGTCACAATTATGCTCCCTTGATGTAAATATGCAACTATCACAACCTTTACCTACTTTTGTGAAACTACCGTTTACAAAAAAATATGCAAAATATTCCATTCCTCTATCGTCATTCTCCTTGTATAACCGTTTTGCGTCGTGCCTCCTCGGCAACCTAATGAATTGACACTAGTTTCCCATGATCTTCTAACCTAGAGGCAAAACTAGACCTTATTGGGATTAGGTCTGGTTTGCTCACGATGTTTTCTTGACTCGTTTGTATTGCTCATCTGTGGACTTATGTGTGGTTATTCCATAAGAATATGGTTAAAGGAGAAACAATAGCGGACCCAGTACACTTCCTTGCGGTACTCCGTAACTTTAGCAAACTCACTTTGTTACCACAATAACCAGTCAGCTGCAAAAATAAGTATCGAAAGCATCATCTCATAAATATGTCCGACGACATTATTACGTCAGTGTAAGAGCTAATACGACATGTTTTTGAGTATTTTTATATTTATTTAGTAATTTCCAGGGACCGGAAAACCACTTCATTTGATTAATCTTTTCGATCGTTACGGTAACCGTTTTAATAGGGTTAACCATATTCAATGTGGTTTCCCTATCGAAAGGTCTTAACGATAGAGTTTACAATAGCTTGATCGCATTCTAAAAACACTTTATTGGGTAACCTCATTAGGGTTTTACGATTCGGTAATCGCCTACCTTTGTGTAAGCCAAATGATGTGCTTACCGAGTTGATACGGTTTGTAAAAACAACCGTATCAAAAACCCTATGTAATACTCCTTCATTGGTAACCGGTTCCGGTCCCGGGTAATTTCACTGTAACCATATTTTTACCCTTGACTGTACCACGACAACCCAAAATTAGTCTCGGCCTTCAAGTGTTTAAGGGGGGCTTTGAAAAATTATAGGTTTTTTTCAAACGCTCTAGTGACTAAACGGGAAAAGGGACTGAATTTATTTTCGAATATATATTAATACCCGCTTATTCATAAACGTATTGCAAACCTCATTTAACTAAATCATCTTTTGTCCTTATCTGTCACATTGACAGTTGTGTTCGTTAGAAACAGACAAAATGTTTACATTTTAACTAAATGAGGTTTGAAACACGTTTATGAATAAGCGGGTTAGACTATATACTCTTGTTTTTGGCACAAGCCGAAACACGATTGCTGAAAGTTGACTCGATAGAAAAAATCCACTTTTCTCGATTATGTGTATATTCCCGCCTGTTTTGCTGGCGCCGATTCGAGTTAGTAAAGACCTGGAGGGCGATTCTTGAGAATCCAGTGCACGAATTCAAGGACATTAAGCATGAAAATACATACATTATTTTAGCATGTAATTAATAATTTAAATATTCAAGATTTTAAAATCGTATAACTATAACTTTTAAAGCACCATTTCATAATTTTAGACAATGTTTTAAATGTCAAATTCTAGCGCTCGAATCTCAAAAATTGCCCCCCTGCACGGAGAAAAAAAGTCTGGTCCATGATACCAAAATACTGTAATCTGAACGAGAAAATCTAGTAACTTCTGGGACAATTGTTCACATTGTATAAATACAAAATACAAATACAAAATACTTTATTCAACATAATTTTGCTCGTGCTGCTTACTAATACCTATTTAAGTACATACAGCCTTGGCCAGACGTGTTGAGCACCAATGCGATTTTCATACAAAACTGGAAAGTTTAGTCCATCGTTTCCATCTTTGTTTAAGTTATTTTGTCCATTAATTTAAACTAATAGGCATGTTTTGTTGAAGTTAGTAGTAACTGCATAGAATATTTGCAATATGTCCCACCGACTTAAATTTTCATTTTTGGTACCTTCTGTTTTCATATTTTTTAAGTACCTTGAAAGTGTTATTAAGTGAAGTTTTCTATATTTATAAATAAAATATAACATTTAGGTACCGTTACCGTACATTGTTAGGATAGGAAAATAATGCTTAACATCAAAATTGTAAACAAAAAACACCTATGCTCAACACTTCTGGCCAAGGCTGTAGTTATAAATTAGCTACAATGTAACATTGAGTAAGCGTCCTCTGTTCCCCGTACTAGTTAAAACTGTATCACGGTGCTCCAGGGTTCCCCTTGCCGTTATTTACATTATAAATATACCTATGAATATTTTATAAGTATTAAAAACACATTAGATATGTTATGTGGGTAAGTTAAAGTTAAACACAAATAAAAGTAGGGCTGTTAAGTTAAAAGTAATAAGCATTATTTAGCCAATTCATTCGCGACGAGGCAAAAGGGCGCAAATAACTAAACCAATGCGCATATTAATGTTTGAAGAGTTCTATTGAATTCAAGATATAGTAAACGTTAAAATAGAGTAGTTTCCCTTACGATATTGTATTATAATTATTTAATTATACCATTGTCCCCCACCATATCGTCCCGTGGTTGCAGTAGGAGTCTGCTACGGAACCCTAAAAAACTGCGCGCGCCAACCCGCCTGCCAAGCGAGGCGCGTATGGTAAACTCCTTTAAAGGGGAGGCCTATGTTCAGCAGTGGTCGTCTTATGGCTGAGATGATGATGATGATAATGATTATAATTATAACTAATCGTTCTGGTAGTATAGTTGTAATCTTTTTTCCGTGCGCTTTGCACTCTGTCAACCTAGCGATACTCAGGCTGGCCGACAGGAAGATTTTATCAAAACTCAACGAAATTTAGGTATCAATAAAGGCAATTGCCGGAAACGGAACCTAGATTCCAAAACGGCCACCCATGTTTTTGGGGCGAGGCGGTTAACTCATCAGGAGAATTAAATTAAGGATGTACTGATTAGGAGTATTAGGACACTTTTAAGATTGGGAACCGATTAAGAGTCGCCAGGACGCTCGCGTTCCCATACAAACGTAGTTTAGCTCTCATTTTAAAACGACATGCTTTAGAACCACGAAATTTGGCATGGGCATTTTAGTAGTACAGATCTATGTCGGTAATTCGTTTTCGTTGCAAAAAAATTGTAATACAAAGAAAATACAGCCAGATACAGATTTACATACAAAAATTATTTTTGCTATATTTTCTTTGTATTACAATATTTAGCAACAAAAACGAATTACCGACATAGATCTGTACTGCTTGACTGCCCATGCCAAATTTCGTGGTTCTAAAGCATGTCGTTTTAAAATGAGAGCTGAACTACGTTTGTATGGGGACGCGAGTTCACGCGAGCGTCCTGGCGACTCTTAAGGACCTTGTCGCAGTGAATGCGATAGATGTTAAGGCGGCCACCGACTATCAGTCCGCCTGCAGTGCGCCTGATGATCTCGGCCTGTGTCAGTTAGAACAAAAATTTGCCGGCTCCGAACAACTGACAGGCCGATATCGTCAAGCAGACTGCAGGCGGGCTGATAGTCGGTGGCCGCCCTTAGGTACAGTCTGGTGCGCTATAATAAAATTAGTAAATTCATTTTTATTTCAAGTAATAACTCATACAATGGTTAGTATACAATGTTTATTCTTATCTCTAATGTTTAGTATGTAGGTGGTAATTATATACAATATTGACTGCAGGAAACATGCATCTCACAGCAGTGCCTCAAGTAAGGGCAGTCGAACCTGCTATTACTGACATTCATGATGTAACAAAAATACTACACACATACATTTGGTAACGTATTGCGAGCAAGAAAAAGTAAGAGAAAAAATTTTTGTACGCGAACAAACTTTTTTTGTATGGGACACGACACGTCGTCCCAGCCGGCCAACCCTCCATACAAAACCAAAAATATTTATCGCATTAAAAATTTTTTTACTTTTTTATAAGTAATTAGACTTAGAATACGATTGCAATTATGCCCTGAAAAGGATCACCAGTATTTTTGTTACATCCTGTATACGCCCACAGTTCTCGACAAGATGCACAATAGGTAATTAACATGTATCATATTTCACATCGAAGCGTACAAAGTTTAAGTTTTGATTAGAACAATTAGTCGCAATACGGTTGGGCCACTTGGCCGTATCGTCGCTTAGCTTAAACGGCCATTATATTATACAGGGTGGACTATCAAATGTACGTATCATATCGGTGCAAAAAATGAATAAGGTCGAGTGGTAAATTCTAAGGCCGGGCACCCCACGGCAGACTACTACTAGTGTACTACTAGCAGGTACGCTATTTGTTACTAGGTGGAGTAGCAGTGCAGTGCAGATAACATTTTCTATTACACTTTCGGTATCTTTAGGGGGCTTTCGGACAGAGGGCGCTAAATACTTGGAGCCACAAAAAGTTCTTAGACTATGGCCGTCTATTATATCTTCAAGTTTATGGTATGAACACTATGAACTAGTACACATAATTTACTATTGAATTGAGTATTTAGACACTAGAATATTTGACCAGCCAATAATAAATAACGCCTGTAGAAACACTTGAAGCAAACTTTTCTGACCGTAATTTGTTGCAGGCTCAGGCTTACCATTTGACCACTTAAATAATTGTGTGATTGATTTTGGGTCTATACTTAACAGTTAATACATACTGCAGTGAAACTAGTATTTGCTGCATAATACGTATAATTTGTTTAACTTCACAAATAATTATCAAAAAGTTGTCGTATAAAATTTCACACTTTATAAAAAAGATATTTTCAACGATGTAACAAAAATCAAATTCACACCATATAATAAAGAAAAAAAAGGTATCGGTAAGATATTTTGGTAGAAAAATATTTTTGGTCCTGGTCTAAGTACGAACAATAGTGAAATTATTAAAGTTGTTATTTAAAATTAGCACTTTGTATATATTAACACGCTATATATATTAACACAGTACACAATTGAAATAAAATATTTTAATCCCGGAAAACGGGAATATTGCTTTCCGCACCGAGAGGATGGTATTCTGAACTAAAAACTGACACGGTTGAAAATTTATTTGAAGAAATTGATGAAAATGGGAAGCGAGTGAAATGAATGATGGCTGTTGATTCGGTGGATGAAAATAACCGAAACTTTAAACCGAAGATCTAAAAAAGGCCCGACTGACGAGGCAATTAGAATTTAGAGAAATTATTTTTTTCCAAAGAAATGCGGATCGCAAATATTTAACAGAAGAATAAAATAAATCTAATACGGTACAAGAAAAACAGGGAAACTAGTTAAGTAAAAAATAGGAATCAGGTTTAAGATTTCAACAGTATCTAAATTTCAAAATTATTCTCTTGAGATCCGTGGGTAACGATGTGGGGTGAATTTAGGGGTTTAAAGTCTGACAAAGAGGGTATGTATATATCTAAGACGACTGTGCTTAACATGGGAACCGCGCGGATTGGCGGTTCGTTTTCCTTTCCTTTGCGGCGAAAATAACCCTCGGCTGCTGACACCGAGCTTGTCTGTCGATTTCTTGGCCCGGAAGACCGCCGCAGCGAAAAGCGGGTCCGGGGCAATGCGTACTCCTCGCTCGCAGAATCACGGCACTACCAGAGGGCGGTAAGGAGCTCCACGGAATAAACTGGTTTGGTTTCGGTTTCACTGCACGTAAAAACTTGTGGATTTACCGATACGCAACTGGATTACTCGTCAAAAAAATAAGAACTAAGGCGACATCGAAGAAACTTAAAATGGTTGAAGCCTTTTAAATAAATCTGATAAATCAACCAGGTCGACCTTTCACGTCGAAATTCTCTCAAGATCTGCCTCCGCAACTAAACAAATTCAATATTTTTTCAATCACGAATCTCCGAAATTTAAATTCAAAATTTGCCTACATATAAATGTTGGCTGCCAGTTCTTGTGATAAAATCTAACCGGCCAGAATTTATAAAACATTTTTTATAATGGCGCCATCTAATGATAAAAAGGCGAACCACAATGTCATGCAAGTGCGCTGGCAAATGCGCTCCGATAGTTCCAAAGAAAGTCGGCAGATGTCGACTGAAGATATACATACAATCAATCACGCCTATATCCCAAGAGGGGTAGGCAGAGATCACGGATTTCCATTTGCTACGATCAATGCAGCAAAACGGCTCTCCGTGAGCCACTAATAATAGTTAATAGTTATAAGGTACTGATGTTTTTTTTAGCCTATGGACGCCTGCAACTAGTACGCCTCCAGGTACTAGTAGTACACTAGTCGTTACTAGATGGCGCTGATACATTTTGCTCTTACATTTTGGCTCTGTTTAGGTCACTCTAAACTAGATGGCGCTAAATACTTGGAGCCTCAAATAGTTCTTCGACTATGACCGTCTATCAATGCTTGTGGTTAAGTCAATGGTGTTCGGAAGTATTCGCGAAACCCGAGTTGTCACGATCTTGCTTTAAGAAAATAAATGAAATCATGTAGGTAGGTAGGTTTTTTATTACTAGGTCAGGATATAAGCGTCACTGATTCTTCAATCAAAAGAATCACAAAAGGAAATCCTTTCACAAATTGTAATAACATTCTAATATTATCATTCCATCAACATTCAATTTAAAGGTCTTCATAACAATCAACAAAACTTGAGCTCAGACTTGATTTGCATAAAGTTGATATTTCAATCTGGAGGTTCCATAACTAATAAATTTAAGCCATGAGTAAAAATAATAATTGGGTAGTATTCTGATTGAAGTAGCTTAATGACAGCAACTGCTATTAAGTATGTTTCGTGAGTCAAATAGGTCCCGGAGCGTTTAACGGCGATCTGCAACAAAGGGCCCGATTTATAGTAATTAAATACTTGCAAAGACATGTCGTTCTCGGGAACGTTCTATTTTTGTATGGGACACTCGTTCGAGAATATTTCCCATAGTAAACCGAGAACGTTCTCGAAAAAGGCACATACCTACCGGCTGTAACAAAATAATACTCGTGATTCGTTTAAGGGCATAATTGGTGTTGCGAGGTGGTGGGTGGTTGGTATTGCGAGTAAGAAAAAAGAGGAAAAATTTTTGAACGCGAATTTTTTTTTGTATAGGCACGAGACGTCATCACAGCTGGCCAATCCTCCATACAAAACCAAAAATATTTCGCGAGCAACATTTTTTTCTTACTTTTTCATAATTAGAATACTTACGATGCAATTATGGCCTTAAAAGGATCACCAGTATTTTTGTTACACCATATGTACCCGCAACTTCATATATATTAGGTACAGTGAGCAGCAGAAGTAGCTTAACGGTTGAGGATTTCAAAATGACCTTCACACGCAGGAAACTACTTCTGCTAATGACTGTACGTCACGAACTGTGCGATTTCCTTCCGCCTCGGCTGTGGAATGAGCTCCCTAGCCGTCAAAGTTCCCTCGAGGGACTAAGTAGATTTAAGCCCGTGCCTCGATTCGGATAAGCCACGCCCATTCGTTAGAGACACGTTTATGGCTCCCGTGCACGAAAGAAAGAGATGCAGCGCTCTTAAGGATCAGACTTTTTGACTAAACTACGATAAATAAGCGAATCTATAAAGTTTTGTCTAATTTTGCTTCTGTGACTTTTTAGATAAACCAGAATACCATATTTTTTACTTAGTTATATCGCTTAATCTCTTATAGTTTACGTAAGCTAAGAAAAATAAGGCGAAAAAGGACCCAACTTCGGATTTTTTTCTATCGAGGCAACTTTCAGCAGTCTAATAATATATATACGAAAATAAATTCAGCCCCTTTTCCCGTTTAGTCACTAGAGCGTTTGAAAAAACCTATAATTTTTCAAAGTAGCCCCTTAAATTGAAAATTTACTTATAAAGCTTATAAAGAAGAGGTGACATTGACGTGATAATGGGCACAAGAGCCCAAAGCTTCGTAAGGTCAGCTAACAATCAACATTTATTTATACCGAAGGGTACAATGTACTTCACGATATTAATTTGTCGTATTTACACTGTCGTCATGACCTTGCGTACTGTTTTGTTCCTATTTGGACTACCGCCAACTCTCACTCCAAACTAAACTAAAGTCACAACCAGAAAACGTAAGCATCTTCTTGAAAACAAACGAAAATCGCCTAAATACAAACAACATAGAACTCACTTCTGTGTTTAACGAAAATGTCGCTTACACAGTTTTTATTCTTGCACGGTCAATCTGATTAATTTTTGTTCAATATCCATTACTAGTTTCCTAACAAAGGGTTGTGGTAGTGGTAGAAGAAATGGAGCAGTGGATAGGGTGTAGGGATGAAGTGTCGTAGCGTCTTCGGAGTATGGACATCGACGCGTGTTCACCGTTTCAGGCGTCTGTAAGGCGCGGCGTGCAGTGGGAGCGGAAAACGCATTGTGGAGTCAGCCTGTCATTAACAGGCGAATGTAGACGACCAAGAGTCGTAATGCTTACAGATGCAGAATATATCTTTGATGCTTCCTACAATATCGATTTGGATACTAACATGATGAAAGGTGCTTGGTCATAGGCAGTCAATAAATTAAAATGGTATTAGCTCCCCCATATTATTGTGTGTGTGCATAATTGCATATGCCACCAGAAACGAGGCATACAAACGATGTCAGCAAGCCGATAGCAAAGCAGAGTAATTCTATTAAATGTAGCGCAGTGACGTTGAATTTGCTAAGAAATATCAGTAATAGCTACTTCCAAAAGAATCTCCCCACAGATACGTCAATTCCAACGTGACGTCAGTAAACAGCCGCATTACGTGCCTCACTTTTTTCTACACGCAAGATCCATATACTTATTTCAATCTTTTTGGCCATAGGCGACTAATAATTACAATTTTACACGACACTCAAGGAAAATGATAATGGTTAATAATTATTTGTACTTAGTATTTTGTAGTCAGGCCATGCTTACTCTTAATCGACTATGCAAGTGACAAGAAGCCAACATAACGTCAAATTTATACGACAAAATGACGTTTATGGTGACAGTTCCATATCTTGTCACTGCAAAGTCCGCGCAGAATTAGCGTCGATGGATTTAATTGTAGTTTCAAATAGCTTTATTTTCACATTCTAGATACCTGCGGTTTTAAATTAAACCGCGTGTATATTTAGTTAAGCGATAATCGATTACTTGAGCCGCATATTATTGGCTTTGACATTAACACCGGCTTGATCTAGAATGTCAATGTGTTATGAAACGTCTAACAGACTGTTTACTATTGTTTTAGTGATATTATACACGTCAAGTCATTCATGTGTGTTCGGTGTAAAAAAATTGCGACTATGAAATATTTTTGTGAAGGTAGGTCACATATCGAACTTTAAATATTTTATTGCGCATCAAACACGATTGATTGTATAACCATTACAAAAAGTTGAATTTTTTAATTTTTGATCCATTGTAATATCCAGTACACCGGACTCCCTTTGAACTACTACTAATTAGGTATTAGAATCATAATATTTATTTTTGTATTAAGGAGAACGTCTGCTAACGATACCACAATGTTTAGAAATAAAGGAAAAGTATAAAAATTCACTACCTCAGACGAGAATAGAACTCGCGACTGCGAAGGGCATGTTTCCCAGAGTCGCGAGTTCGAGTCTCGCCTGGCCTGAGGCAGTGGATTTTTCAACATTTCCTTTAGTTCTAAACATTATAGTATACAAAATACAATTTATTTGTAATAATGCTAAAAGTAAGCACTACGCTTAAAAAAAAGAAATGTTGAAATTGTTGAATTTCCTTTAGCGCTAGTAAAACGCGCATCCTTGTCATGTATTTGTCCGAATATTCATTTTAGTTAGATAGGCTCTATTTAGAATACAATATAAGTTAATATTTCCACTATATCATTATAAGTTACAGTGCCACCAAAAAGAGTAGACATTAAAAAGTGGCAACATCGTAGTGTCTTCCCTTTCTAATCAATCTAAAAAAACGGGACGACACTACGATGTTGCCACTTTTTAATTTCTACTTTTTTTGGTGGCACTGTATATAGGTACTAATGTTTTTTTATTATTATTGTCTCACTCTCAAGTGCCAAAAAAATACACTCTTATAAAAGTGGAGCATATTTTTTTTTGTTTTTCTTAATTTTTCGAAGTCTCCAAGAAAGACGTAAACGCAAGCGATCATACATTATAGCAGGTATGATCTCTATTTTCTTGAGTGTGCCACATGAGCCTATAATACAACATGGATGACCTTTTTATCTTTTTCTTGGCTGTGGAATATGAAAGAAACGTACCAGAAGTACTAGATAAATACGCCGTGTGTTCGGTTCAGTTTTCAGAATCCTTAGTATAATCGTTTCACTTACGTAACGTAACGATTGCTTTTGCGTTAGGTCTTCATTTTTATGGGATTTTTAACACAGCACATCAAGCGGAACGCGTCGAAAACTAAACCACGAGTAAAATCTCATGAACACTTAAAAGAAAACTCATGGACATGTGCATTCTTCCGATTCTCACCTACGGCGCGCAGACTTGGTCTTTGACCAATATTCAAAAGCACTCTCTCAAGGTTTGCCAGAGAGCCATGGAGCGCAGTATTCTTGGCGTCAAGCTGACCGACCGAATTAGAAACTCCATCTTGCGCTCCAAGACCAAGGTAGCCGACGTAGCCTTGACAGCCGCAAAGCTTAAGTGGGACTGGGCGGGACACGTTTACCGTATGCCAGAAGTACTGTGGGCCAAGAGAACGACTAAGTGGGTACCCAACAGGAAACGGCGGCGTGGCAAACCTAGGCGGAGATGGCGGGACGATCTTGACGTCTTACGTTGCGATTGGGCTGATATTGCCATAGACAGAGACACGTGGAAGAAAGAGAGGGAGGCCTTTGCCCAGCAGTGGGACACTACAGGCTAATATAATTTAAAACAAAAAAAGAACCGACTTCACTTAGGATCTGCTATTCCAAGAGGAAGTGGCCGAGTTGCTGTAAAAAATAGTGAAATCACTATAGGTGTGCCTATAATAGTTGAAGAGTTCCCTCGATTTCTCCTGGATCCCATCATCAGACCCTGACTTGGTGACAATGGGACCATCTAGGGGTTATACCTGTTCGATTAAAAAAAATTTTTTGAAAATCGGTTCACGATTCACGGAGATATGGAGTAACATACATACAAAAAAAAATAATGATGATAAAAAAAAAAAAATCAGTCGAATTGAGAACCTCCTCCTTTTTTGAAGTCGGTTAAAAATAAAAATAAATCTCATACAAATTAAGACCTAACACAAACGTAATCGTTACGTTACGTCAGTGAAACCAGGTGAAGCGATCACACTAAGGGTACAGGCGTTTCTTCGCCCCACTGTGCGCCGCGCCTCCGTGACTTTGAAAACGTTCCGCGCTTTCTTTCAGCTTCAGTCTAGGCCTGACCACGCGCGCGCGCGCAAGTTTCGACCCTACGCGCACTGGATTGTACGCGGGATGACCGATAATCGCAAAATAGAGGCTGTGCCCTTTGAGGAGGCCCTGGATAAGACCGGTAAGTCTAAAGATTGAACGTAATTTGGTAAATTAAAAAAAAACATTGTTGAGGACTCTTAAATGTTTATTTGTTTTTTTTTTTCATAGTGTTACTTATACCTATATGACTACGAAAATTAAAAATAAAATAAATAGAATCAAGGACCATTATCTATAAAAAAAGCAATTTTCCCAATGACTACTTTTCTAACGAGACGAGCTTAAATTTAAAAGTTTGGCTATAGCTATAACAGTTTTACTTAAAGTGTAATTAGTTAAAACTCATCTTTCATGTAACTGTGTACACATACACAATGCCTATCTAAAACGCATAAATTACTTAATATTGATTCCTATTTAATTTTCATGGAAGTTAATTTAGGTAGAAGTGGGCGGTTATCAAAAAGAGAGGAAAATAGTATAGGCCAGAAGGATGTGAAGGACTGTAACTTATTTAATTATATTCGTATTTCAGGTAAATTAATTATTATTTTAGAATAAGGTGCAATCGTATGTACGCCTGAAGAGTTTGGAGATACTAATAAGAATAGCAATTATAACTGGTAATATAACCCAATTTCCACATACACGAATAAATCATTTCATTTCATTTCAAGGAGATAGGAGTAGATAACACCGTAGCTCAAAATAGAGCACAATGAAAAAGACTTCATTTCAAGGAGACAGGAGTAGAAAACACCGTACCTCAAAATAGAGCACAATGGAAAAGACTTCATTTCAAGGAGATAGGAGTAGAAAACATCGTAGCTCAAAATAGAGCACAATGGAAAAGACTTCATTTCAAAGAGATAGGAGTAGAAAACACCGTAGCTCAAAATAGAGCACAATGAAAAAGACTTCATTTCAAGGAGATAGGAGTAGAAAACATCGTAGCTCAAAATAGAGCACAATGGAAAAGACTTCATTTCAAAGAGATAGGAGTAGAAAACACCGTAGCTCAAAATAGAGCACAATGAAAAAGACTTCATTTCAAGGAGATAGTAGGAGTTAAAAAAACACCGTAGCTTAAAATAGAGCACAATGAAAAAGACTTCATTTCAAGGAGATAGGAGTAGAAAACACGTAGCTCAAAATATGTATGCACAATGAAAAAGACAGACAAGGAGAGCCGACCCCAGATAATGGGATAGGGCTTAGGGAAAGAAGGAGGAAAATAGTACAGGCATTATTCTGCAGCGTACTTCAGGCAATTATATTTCAATGTTCAATATAAAATATATCATGAAAAAACTGCACTAGGAACTACACACAAGAGGGTTTTTAGCATTTTATCTTCTCATACTACTCACATAAACATAGGAATTTTACATTTTGTTATCAATATTACTTGCTTTTAAGTATTTTTATCCGGCAGTAAATATTGTTATTACCTACTTATATAATGTTTAAAATGCGCCTTTTTCGAACCTTGCACGGAAAGAAAAAAATACAAATATATTACCAGAACGATTAATAAAATAGATTTTTGTAACCGATACTACAATCTTGTAAAGAAAACTACTATATTTTCAAGTTTACTATATCTTGAATTCAATAGAACTATTCAAACATTAATATGCACATTGGTTTACTTATTTATACTATGTAAACAATTGTCCCAGAATTTACTAGATTTTCTTTTCATTGAGTATGCATGAGAAAATTTGGCACGTGACGCCGTGACCCAGCGTCTGCCGCGAATGCAGAAGACGCTGGTTCGACTCCAACCCTGGACACCGCAAGCTTTGGTCACTTTTCAACCAACTTCAAGATTTCGAAGGAGGACGTTCTCAGTGCGTCAGGATCTTTGTTTTCTGCAATTTTTTTTATGTATATTCACCGATTATTCGAAGAGAAGATAACATTTGGAAAAAATGGGGAAAGAGTCTTCACAGTTGGTCCCATTGTCGTCAGATCCGTATCAAAAACAAAGAAAGAAAGAAAATACATTTATTTAACGTCACAAATACACACAAAACAAAGCAAGAAATAATAGAAACACCACACGGACCAAATAGGATGTATTAGATGATGGGATCCTGGAAAAATTAAGGGGACCTTTCAACTATTACAGTGATAGTGATTTCAGTCATACCTCTATGACTGAGAATTTATTTAGGGCCAAGATTGATTTTGTGTAATGTAGTTTTTAGGAATAAAGATTTAGATATAAACTTACTTACTTGTTTAATTTTCTCTCCTCAGCATTCCATTGAGCAAGTCCTTGACACCAACACTTTAGATTTGTACTTTTGATTTGATATTTTGTAACCGTGGTGTAGCAAAGCCGTGGCACGATTACTATTTCCCAGACTAACATCCACGTTATACACACACGTTATACATACATTCATACAATCACGCCTATATCCCAAAAGGGGTAGGCAGGGATCACGGATTTCCATTTGCTACGATCAATGCAGCAAAACGGCTCTTCGTGAGCCACTTCTCGCCCCCGTGAAGAACGAGACGTGATGGGTGGCGAACTGCATCATAGCCATGCGGATGACTATTAATTAAATAAATCACCACAGCGTTCTCACGAGCAGTAGGGATCAGAGGTTCCTTTATCCCTTATCCCTTAGTCGCCTCTTACGACACCCGCGAGAAGAGACGGGGTGGCACTATTCTAAAGCCGGGGCCACACAAGCTATATCACATCTATTCCGCTTATTCATTGTTTGTTGTCATACAGCTTGATTGTCCGCATTGATCTCATTAGCCCTACGATTAGGGTGACCAGATCTCATCAGACAGAGACGATTTACCGGACTGTACCGTATTGGTTTCGCCACACGGGACAGTGAAAAATTCGTGCCCGAAATACGGGACAACGCGTCAAAACAGAGCGGTTGTAGGCCGTAAGTAGGTTGACCAGATATCACGTATTTTACGAAATACGGGATATCTTGTTTTGCGTTATGGGCCGTAAGTAGGTTACCCTTACGTTCATAAAAAAAGTGTAACGAAACTGAGAAATTATCAGTTTCGTTACATTTTTTTATGAACGTAACGAAATGTTTTTGTATGAAAATTTTGGAACAGTTGGGACATTTTTTTAAATCTATCAGACTCGATAGAGCTCACGATTCTGCATAGGATAGACTCAAAATATTTATCAAATTAAAAAAAAGTAAAGGTACATTTTTTCTGCAATTTACCCACTTACGTACGTAGGTTACGTATTTTACGAAATACGGGATATCTGGTCACCCTACTTACGGCCCATAACGCAAATTGATCAATGATCAACCGTTCTGTTTTGACGCGCGTCGAAACTTCGAGAAAGTCCGACCATGAAATGTATACAGTGTGCCAGCCAAGTTTGCAAACTAAGGTGACACATGCGTGACCGTGTGTTATAGATACACTATCGTCAAGAAGTTTAAGACCACAATGTTTAGTTTCACTCTTATAAACTCTTCTAAAACACACCAAACTAAATCTTAAATCAATATAAAACAAACTAACCTTATTATTTTTGTCTTTGTACCTTTAGCAAATACTCTTTTCAATACATTTGTTAGGAAAAAGTATTTGATTGACTTACACTTAAAAAAAAATTTCAAAATTTGATATTTATACGATATTGTTTGATCGGAAACTTCAAATATGAAAACCAAATGACTACTCAATTCTTCACATGACATCCTAGTTCATATAAAAGGACCTAGGTGCTATAATACACATTTTACAAAAAATCTAGAGAGACTCTGTTTCCTAGGGCACCAAGTGAAAAATTTCAAAATAATGGGTCGTAAGGCTCGAAAATCTGTGGCACAACGACGTAGTGCTATCATTCCAATCAAATTTAGTTTGATGGTTTTTAGAAGAGTCTATAGTAATGAAACTAAATAATAAACATTATGACATATTTAACTTAAAGAAATACTTAACCTTATTTTTTACATATTCTTTGAACGTAGAAGCCAACTAATATAAAATATTTTGAAATTCGACTCCCAAATTCTAAAAATGGGGTTTAAAAGTTGTTTATAAGCATAAAATGACGCAGACGCAGCCCGTTTCATTATATAATTAAATCTAGTAAATACTGGAACTTAGCAACGATAGCTATCAAATACTTAGTCATACTAGATTTATATCCACTTCATTTTTATACGACAGGTATAAAATAGCAAAATATGACAGCTTGAACAAATCAAGCCAATTGGCGCGTTTTTTAATACGTGTGTATTTCAGTTTCGTTCCTATATAGTTAAAAAATGTAGATGATAACTACTTAGGTACTTCTTAAAAGTAGTCTTGTGTGGAAAGAGAAGTGTCATAGAATTAATTACTTCCCATATACAGGGTGGAGAAAAATCATCGGCCTTCGAGGGGAACTACCTTAAAACATTGAGATAGCTCAGATCACTGAAAGGAAATTCATTTATTTATCCTAAAAAGTACAACAGCAATCACAGATATTTTTCCATTTATTCCATACTAATTGTATGAAACAAAAGTGCATTTTCCCGAAAAATTTTAAATGCAATTTTCCGCCCAAACCCTATCTGATCAAAATATCGATTAAATATAGATTAAAAGTGTTCCTTGTCTACCAATAATGTAAATAGTTCCATCTACAAGGTGTAACAAATATACTGGTGATCCTTTTAAGGGCATAATTGGTATCGTATTCTTATTGTGAAAAAGTAAGAAAAAATAATTTTGTCGCGAAAAAAATTTTTGGGTTTGTACGGAGGGTTGGCCAGCTGGGACGACTCGCCCCATACAAAAAAATATTTGTTTTCGCGTCCAAAAAATTTTTCTCCTACTTTTTCCTACTCGCAATACGATACCAATTATGCCCTTAAACGGATCACCAGTATTTTTGTTACACCCTGTATGGACGGATTAGACGGGGTCACCTCTCATGTCATTCATGCAAAATAAAACCCCGAACGTGCACCTTAGCCAATTAAATACATAAATAAAATAAGGAAAAGGAACCACCGAAATAAAACTTTTGGTAAATACTTTTATTGCTGACTGTACATTTTTCTTTGCCAGTCTATCAACTGCTTCTCAAAACGGTAGTATTTTTTAAGATGTCGGAACCTTACTAGGGATTTCTACCTACACTTCCGACATTAAAAAAAGTCTTAGTACACTAAAAGCCTTATGTATAACAGTATGCATTCCTTCCTCGAGGAGCTCCTTAGATAACCTTACGACTGCATCATCCTTAGAGCATTTAACCATTGGTTGAATAGTCTAAGGCATCATCAGATCAGCTCTGTGTTAGTTTAGTATTACATTGTCACGTAAACGACGGATGTTTACCAAATTTCAGCTCAATGAGACACCGAGAGGTTGAAATTTAACATACAAGATTCAAATCGCCAAAAAAAATTTCATCAAGGACAAATAGGTATAAATGATGGTTTTGAAGAACAAAAGTGAAAAATATTGTGAATTTAGTTAATTTTGGACCATGAATAAAGTGCCCCACGATGAATATTTTTAGTTTTGGCTTAATAACTTGCATCATCATCATCATCATCATCTCAGCCACAAGACGTCCACTGCTGAACATTAGGTCTCCCCTTTGGACCTCCATAAGTATCGGTCGGAAGCGACTTGCATCCACCGTCTTCCGGCGACCTTAATAAGGTCGTCTGTCCATCTTGTGGGTGGACGTCCTACGCTGCGCTTGCTAGTCCGTGGTCTCCACTCGAGCACTTTTCGACCCCATCGGCCATCTGCTGTGCGTGCAATGTGGCCTGCCCATTGCCACTTCAGCTTGCTAATCCTGTGGGCTATGTCAGTAACTTTAGTTCGTCTACGGATCTCCTCATTTCTGATTCGATCACGTAGAGAAACTCCGAGCATAGCCCTCTCCATAGCTCGTTGAGCGACTTTGAACTTTGTGATGAGGCCAATAGTGAAAGACCACGTTTCGGAGCCGTAAGTCATCACTGGTAACACACATTGGTTGAAGACTTTCGTCTTGAGGCACTGAGGTATGTCGGACGAAAAGACATTACGTAGTTAATAATTTTATATGTTTATAAACTGCATTAAATATGCTTCCTTATGATATTTTTTTATTTATTCCCGGGTGCGTTCAGAAATTACACTCTTATGTTTCAATTTTTATATCAAATAAACATTAAAACTGTGTTTTATTTATTAGATTTATTAGTCAAAACATGTAAATGAAACTGAAATATTATTAGTATTTATAATAAAACCTATTCAACATTAAATAAACTGTAGAAAAAAATTAAAATTTAAAAATCGGTAATCACAAACCATGTTTCTGAACGTGATATTGTATGTGTATTTTTTTAATAAAGGGGTATCCAAATGTTCAGATTTTCTCAGGCGATCTGATCAGTTCGCCCGTTATTGGCGTGCGTTGATTGGTTACTTGAAGACTGCAGAAAATTACAATCATCGTGTTCGAAATTCAAATGACTTTTGCACGCTAGGGGATAAAATAGACTTTTCACCTCACTAGCTCGGAAAGCCCTTTTTGTTTGTTTAATATCTATTGTGAAAATCGCTTTTTATCCACATGTAGTGAAAGAGTTTTGACATAAGTGACAAGTGGCTTAAGTGACATTTGACAGCTAACAAAACGTAAAACGTTAAAAGTGCAGAATTTTTAACATCGCAATTAATGAATTGCATCGAGTAAAAACACTTAATACAGTCTTACAACTTTATTTTAATTCATAAATATCAGCATTCAACATTAATCTTCATTCTTTTTGTAAAAACGGATTAATTGTTCTGACAGCCGAATAAGTCTACGTACGAACAAAACGCATCTGACATTTAATAAAACCTTTTACGTCAAAACTTTTCATTTCAATTCATCCATCATATCAACGTTAAATATTCGCATGTTTTTCTAGATTGTTTTGTTAAAAATTAGTGATTCGAGTGATGAAGAAGTATTAAACACCTGAGGAATTACGGGAAACCGAGCAAAATGCACCCTTTTTCTTATTTTCCTCGCTGTAGTGAAGTGAAAAGTTTTGTGTTATACACGTGTGAAAGTTATTTTACGTCTCGTGTATTAAAGCACTCGCTACGCTCAGGATTCTATTTTTGAACCACTCGCTTCGCTCGTGGTCAATAATAGAATCCTTTCGCTAGCTCGTGTTTCAAATAACACTCGCACGTAAAATACAACTTTCACCACTTGTATAACAAATAACTATTTCCACGCAGGTTTCGCGCTATAAACTGAGGTTTTCCGAGCGAGTGAAAATTATATTTTATGAGTGTTTTTCCTCTGAGTACACAGAACTTTTATTATTTTTTAATAAATGGTGTGTATTAGTTATATTCCTATATTATACCTATAAAATTATAAAAAAATATAATTTTTGAGTGTTTTTCCTCTACACAGAAATTTATTTTAATATGGATTTTTATATTATTTATATCAAAAATGAATTCTGCATGTCTTTTTATACTTAAGCCTAGCAGCCTTAACCCGCAGAAATTTTTTAAATTCAGAATGACTATTTTTTTAAAGTAATAAGACTAATAAGTGTTCTTTCAGCATAATATCCCAACTACGATATTTAAAGGACTTTCCCTTGATCCCATAGTCTTGGGACGCCCTGTATAATAGCAAATTCGGTTTTTAAGCATAAATGTTTTCTCTTATTTTCTTCTTCCGCTTAACCTTTGAGCCATTGAGAAAGAGAGTCAGAAGTACTAAGCCGACTAGGAAATTTTATGACTTGCAAAACCAAATAATAGGTAAAAACGATTTAATTGAAATTCGCTCTACAAAGAAAAATAATTTCATACTATTCAAGTACTTTTGTACAGCTGTTCATCAAGCCTCTTGTGAACTGAACTACGTCGTGCAATCGCTTGCCAACTACAAACTTGAACCAATATAAGGTCCTAGACTAGTTACAGTTTTTATGGGACCTGAGGTCACGTTATGATAGTTAACTGTAAGACGTGTGCTTGCGCATAAGACCTCAAAATTACATGATTGTGCACACAAAGTAAAAAAAATGGTGCGTGATGAGTGGATTGAAACAATGTCGATTTTATTAGTAGGTATTGTTTGTGGTATTACGTTTTTAATTTTAGTCATTTTAGAAGTAAGTAAATATTTTTAGATGTGTAGTTTAGATCAAAAGGTACTATTTGGCGACCGGCACTTACGTTTTTATTGCCAGAAATAATATTAAATTGAAATTAAGGACCTTCCGTTAAATGGTACCTTTTTCAATAACGTGTCACAAATAATAAAAAATAGTTTTTTGAATTTTAAAGAAACACGAATACGGTTGATGTCAAAGATACATTTACACTTCTGCACGTTATTCCTTTGTAATAAGGTGAAAAAGTGTAAATATATTTTTGACTTCGACTGTACCAATAGCGTTTTATTTATAAATTCATAATCTATACACATAACGATTTCGTTGTTTTAATCTCTTGACATATTGACTAAGGAGACAGTAAACGATGAATTGCGGATGAAAGCATTACTTAATTAGGCACGAAACTACAATAGTTATTTGTTATACAAGGGTGCAAAGTTGTATTTTAACCGCGAGTGTGGACTTGAAGCACGAGCTAGCGAATGGATTCTAGGGTTGAACTACGAGCTAGCGAGTGGATTCTAGGGTTGAACCACGAGCGAAGCGAGTGGTTCGAAAATAGAATCCTGAGCGAAGCGAGTAGTTCAAAAATAGAATCCTGAGCGTAGTGAGTGTTGCAACACACGAGACGTAAAAATAACTTTGCAGCCGTGTGTAACACAAATCTTTTCACCTCACTAAAGCGAGGAAAATACTACATGTTTGTCTTTTTTTGATTTTTTTTAACTTTTTTTACTTTTTTGACTTTTTTATTTTTAACTTTTTTGATTTTTGACTTTTTTTACTTCTGCGGCAACCGTCCGATAAGGAACTTTGTTCCAAAAAACCTAACTAATAACACTGTGGTAGATAGATAGAGTAAAGGTGTGTGGTAGATAGATAGAGTATAGGTTACCTATCAGCAGTTGGACGGCAGGTTGTTAATTGAACTAATTGAAGTAATAAATGCGCAGGCAGAGTATTTACAGTATATTTACACAAGATGGTTATATACAACACTAATCATTAAATTGGGAAAATCAGCAGACGAATTGGCCTGATGACAAATTTTGAAACCCCTTTTAATATCGTCGGTACACTTATATTGGTTCCGAAAAACACAATATTTCAGCTAAACTTATAAGTTTTAACATACAAAATTGCACTTTTTTATAGCTACTTTAAATCTCGCGCGAAAACGCTCGTCAGTGACATGGCGTCGATTTGTGACGTCACAGTTTGGTACCAATAGCAGTGATGTGGAAAAGAAATATGGAAAATAACCAACTGTTAATCGTGATTGATATATCGATTACACGTCGTACGACATATCGATACGTTCATTGAAGAAGTGAAGCATGACTTCTGCATTTATACTTATTTTAATCTTGTGAAACTGGTTTTTGTTCATTATACTATTATTATTTATATTTGATTTATCGCCACGTTTCGAGTCGAGTCAAAACGATTGTACCGGAAATTTCAAAAAGGTGCATCACTAGGTTGTCTGTGCTGCTCAGTGTAATATGTCATGGAGACGTCATCTTGTTGTAAACCGTTGTCAAGGCAACGGATTTTGCAGCGATAAATAACACACACACACATAAAGTTTTTGAAGAAGTGATGACGTCACGGTTTGGTTCACTTCTGATTGGTGTTTCAGTCAAAATGGCGAATTGGAGCATTTTGCACTTTTATTTTATTGAAAATATTAGTAATCGTAATGATTATACTGAAATTACGACATTTTTTAGAATCATATTAACATATACGTTTCTTTGAAACTATTATTTCCATGATTCTTTGTTACTGTCATCAGGCCAATTCATATATAACGGTTAGGTAGCGTAGTGTTGTGTGTCTCGTTGCTAGGCAACCGCGCGCTGCAACATGCAGGTAGTGGCGGGCTAGCAGGCCGCCACAACACGTTCGAATTTCAAATATTCTTTGCTCCCTTGTGAATAAAATGCAGTTTTGCTATCTGTTTTTAAAGAATAAAAAAGGCCTTTCCGAGCTAGGGAGGTGAAATATCAAATAAAATGTCGCTTTGTTCATTTAAACATAAGTCGAAACTAGTTTAAAGAGAACCCGCGTCAGTTTGAGACGTCACAGATATACAAACTAAAAGTTAATCACTCTATTGTCTTAATTCTGGTAAACGCATTGTTCCATAGTGACAATTTCATTCACATGCGCATTATTCCACCTCCGCTGGCCGATTTTCAATAACTTCTTCGCAGTAAAAAACTTCAGCTTGTTGAAAAATTTTCAACTACCTTTCCGCTACCCTAAGGTAGTCGGAAGTTTTTTCTAGTTTTTTCTTCTGGCTTTTTGATTTCGATAGTTTGTCTGACGATAACTTTAGTAACGTTTTTCTGATCTTTATGAAATTTCTTGGGGCTGTAGCAGAGATACATAAAATTTGTAAGTTCGTATATGAGCAGGATCGATCAAGTGGTTATGGAGCTAGAAGGAGAAAAAAAATCCTCCTTAGGGCCTTGTTATATTGGTCAACTCGTTTGCAAGGAAAACGCGAGTTCTCAGTTCGAGGCGGACTACTAGTTAATCTAAAAAGAATGAACTTAAATTACCAAGAAGTCGTGAAGACACAGCCAAATAAAATTGAATGTGTTGTTTATGCTGCTCAAAATACATTGTTCTATACATACACACACTTTTATTCAATAACAGCATGACTTTGTTTTCAATAGCAGCATGAAGGCATACTTCTTTGTGTAGATAGTGGAAAAACACGATTTTTCATCTTTATGAAAAATTAGGAACATGTCCTTAATATTGCACGAGCTCGAAAATAATGTTATTTGACCGTCCGTATTTTTCAAATTACATAAGTATTATTTAGAAGTTTAATGTACACGATATCCTTTTTAAACGTAGGTAAATCGTATTATGTATAAGTAATAAAATTGATCAACCACTTTTAAAAAAATTCTTCAAAGAAAGTTATACTTGTAGGCCAAATTATCAATAATTATCTGCAGATATTAAAGAGTACCTATTGGACTTTTGAAATGTTTTACTCAGATATTGTAACATTTAACAGCATGCTACAACATCTAACCAACTTACCAACTTAACGTCACTTTAATACACCAGTCGCTCCTATATTTTTAACCGACTTCAAGAAAGGAGGAGGTTCTCAACTCGACTATTTTTTTTTTTGGTTTTTTTTTTGTATGTACCTATGTTACTCGATATCTCCGTGAATCGTGAACCGATTTACAATTTTTTTTTAAATCGAACGGGTATAGCCCCTAGATGGTCCCATTGCCACCAGGTCGGGGTCTGATGATGGGATCCTGGAGAAATCGAGGGAACTCTTCAACTATTATAGGCACACCTATAGTGATTTCACTATTTTTTACAGTAACTCGGTCACTTCCTCTTGGAATAGCGGATCCTAAGTGAAGTCGGTTCTTTTTTGTTTAAAATTATTTGTGAGGGATTAAAGAAGTTAACTAAGCTAAGTTACTCACTTAAAGAAGTTAATAACCACAGAACAATTAAGAACCTATTCCATGTCAGTAAAGATCAGTAAGAATAATAAGATTCCCAGATCTCCCAAATATCATCACCATCATCATCATCATCTCAGCCATGAGACGTCCACTGCTGAACAAATGTCTCCCCTTTAGGGGGGGGAGGGGGGGTTGCCATACGAGCCACAACGCTTGGCAGGCGGGTTGGCACGCGCAGTTTTTTTTTTGTTTATTGTTGTTTAGGCTTTCGGAAGAAATAATCCCCAAATATATACCTACTGTTGTTTTTGACCCCTAACCACCTTGGAACTCATAACTACGGTGGCTGCTTCAGGTGGGTCCCAAGCTTCTTTGCTACTGTCGTGATATAAAAAATATTAAAGAGTCTCCATATTTTTGCAGGTAACGGCGTATACAACATTCTGCTCGTGATAACATGCGCTTGGATCCTGCTGGCCATCGGCGTAGACCTGTTTGGGTTCAGTCTGGTGGTAGCGACGGCCTGTGACCTGAACCTTACAGTGGCTGAGAAGGGCATTTTGACATCCTTACCTTTTGTAGGTGAGCTGAATGATACCTTGAAGAACCTTGGAAGGCCGAGGTAGCTTTAATTTTACGGTCACTACACAGTATGAACGTAAACCTTGCTAGTTTTTGAAGAGGTAGACTCTTAAATAGGTCAGAACAAAGGGCATTAGCATCCTCCCGTCCTGTGGCATGGACGAAAAAACGGTGCTTGACATTGTTTTATTTATTAAAAAATCTAATTCAAATGTGCAGCTTGTAGTATTAATATTTTGCTTGTAGTATTAATTAGATTCAGAGATTTCGGCCGCCTTTCATTTCACTAAAACTAAAGGGTTGGATTTTGAATGCTGAACTATCATTATTTCCTGCCGATCTAAAGAGGCATCGAATACAGACAGTATACTTATCTATAAAGAAAAATATGGAGCCGATATTTTCAGAAGTATTCCAATTTGTGGCGAATGTGAGGACTAAAAGTCAATTGTAAAAATAATAAAGTGTTCTTACTAGTAACTAACTTTAATAGCAAAGAAAGGTTTCTCCGGGTAATTTCAATGATGTTTGTTCCAGGCATTCTGCTGGTATCCTACGTGTGGGGCTACGTGTCAGACACTCAGGGGCGGCGATTCTCGCTGGTGCTCTCGCTGTTGGCTGCCTTCGTGCTGTCATGTCTCACCAGCGTGTCCCCCAACTGGCTGTTCCTCGGGCTGGTCAAATTCCTCTCCGTATGCTTGTAAGTTTACTTGTAAACCAGCAATTTAAGACTGGCGGTTCGTGCTGGTGCTCTCGCTGTTGGCTGCCTTCGTGCTGTCATGTCTCACCAGCGTGTCCCCCAACTGGCTGTTCCTCGGGCTGGTCAAATTCCTCTCCGTATGCTTGTAAGTTTACTTGTAAACCAGCAATTTAAGACTGGCGGTTCGTGCTGGTGCTCTCGCTGTTGGCTGCCTTCGTGCTGTCATGTCTCACCAGCGTGTCCCCCAACTGGCTGTTCCTCGGGCTGGTCAAGTTCCTCTCTGTATGCTTGTAAGTTTACTTGTAAACCAGCAATTTAAGACTGGTGGTTCGTGCTGGTGCTCTCGCTGTTGTCTGCCTTCGTGCTCTCATGTCTCACCAGCGTGTCCCCTAACTGGCTGTTGCTCGGGCTGGTCAAGTTCCTTTCCGTATGCTTGTAAGTTCCCACATGAGGCAAGATCTTCGTAGCCGTATAGCAGTTTATCGACAATGCGAAGTTTTCTATATACCTTGTGTACCTATCAACTATGAATTTTTCAATTTGGAGATTTTCACAGATTTTCTGTTGTGGAAAACCGTATTATTATAAAACATATACTCTGCTGAAGTTTCCAGATTTTATATTACCTTTTTATATTTCTTTTCAATACCTATTTTGACATTCAATAAATTATTTATATTTCATTCAAAAATATCATCTTTTCTAGTAGATCGTCGATTTGCTTATCTTTTTATCTCTTCAGCTATATAATTATGAGAAACTTTACTGCAAGAGTCATGTGAACTCGTGTAAATGTGCATTAGTGTGTAATATATGATTTGGCATAACATCTTGTGTACGATCGGAGAGGAGTAATATTATTGCCGGATGTCTATGTGTTGTATTTTTTATGTTAACGTTTAAAAATGTCATATTTAAGACTGATTTATTACTAAAATAGATCATCTAAACATAATGCCTATATCATTAACATTTAGAACTTATTGTAAAACAAAACGAACAATAATGCCTATAATTCCGGTCATCAAAACACAATTTAAGACCGATTGTCTAAAATCTATAAATACATGAATGACTAGCATTCCGCACGAGGCAGTTATTAGTTAGCTGGGCTATTAATTGACCTCTTTATTTGTGAAACTGATCGATGGGCCGGTCAGTGTCAAGTGCATGTTTGTTGTCACGTAAGAGTTGCTACCGGGTGCGTTATACGGCTTCTTGCGCGGGGAAATGGATAGATACGGGGCTAAAGAAGCTATTGTTTATCTATTTAGTAGACTTGTCGGTCTTATAAAAATTGATACCAGAATTTGTACGATTTTGGATAATTTCGTTTCTGAAGTCTCGATCTAATGAAAAACTAAGCTTAATGCCTCGGATTACAAGGTTGACTAACGCGAGAAAATGGATATATCATTGCTGATGATGATGATTTCGTACTGTTATTCCTCATTAGGGACATTGAGTTCACTGATGCACTGAAGAGTTTTCCATTGGTCACGATCTTAAGCGGTTACTTCTAGCTCTTTCAATACCAGTATATCAATAGGTTCATAAATGTCTGCTCTAGGTGTACCTAGAGTTTGTATAGTACGCAAAGTGCCATTTAATTGAATAGGCAAAATAGCTGTTTCAATATTTTGAACTACTTTCCGCATTTTAGTCATCTTTTTTCAAAATACATTTAGACAATTCCATATTTTTCCAGTTCGTGTGCCGCGAACTCGGCGACATACACGCTGGTGGGCGAGTCGTGCGTCAGACGCATGCGCAGCAAGTACATGCTGTTGATGACGTGTTTGCTGCTGCTGTCGCCAGCCGCTGCTGGTGGTGAGTTTACCTGGCAGCACCCACACTAGCGTCATCCGAACTGTGGCGTTTAATCAGCGCTGTGGCTGCTGATTGACGGAACGTCGGGGTAACGGCGACACGACGTCATTTAAGACGCCGACGCTCAAAAAACGCTAGTGTGGGGGTTTTAGGGAATGCAACCCGGGTTTTTTTTGTATGAAAAAACCCGGGTAGTACCCGAGTACCTGGGTTTCTTCATACTAAAAAAACCCGGGTTGCATTCCCTAGGGTGTTTCTTATTACAGCTGCTAATCATGCTGCATCTCCGTCCCAAGCACATGCTTGATTTAAGGTCACTAGTATAAGTTCCAAACGAGTGCATTATATGGTATCATTGGTTACGTATGTTAAGGCATTGGCTCATCTTAGTTACCTATGTATATTGATACTACACAAACGTTTACTTTTTACTAAATCCAAAACCTAATGTTTATACGGGTCACTTAGGTACCTGGGTACCAGCTGGACCAATCGACTTTTTTGACCGACAGTTTTGAGTGTCTCTTGCGTTACTCAAAATGTCTTTGGAGTTACGAAGAAATTAAGCTTCTAATGTACAAAGTTTCTGTTTATTTAAGTATAACATTTGAGGCCTTGAATATTTTAACATACGTCATAAATTGAAACACGGAAAAGTCATTATGTAAAGGTGAAATTTTTCAACAAAATTTTAAAGTTGTGGACACATTTGTGTTGGTCAAAAAGTTGATTCGCCCACCTAACAGCTATAACATTTTACAGTCCTCACCTACCCGACTCTGAAGCTAGACTTCGCAGCAGAGCTCACCTGGTTACACGTGGTCTTCCGACCCTGGCGGCTGCTCATCATCGTCCTGGCCATCCCGTCTGGCATCGGCGGCTTGGCCATCTACTTCTTCCACGAGAGTCCTAAGTTCCTGGCCAATATTGGCAGGAAGGACGACGCGTTGGACGTGATGAGAAGCATTTATGCTGTTAATCATAGATGTTCTAGGGATGATTTTAAGGTGAGTTAATTATTAGTTCGTTTTAATAAGCACTTTACACAACTCCACATTCATTGTGTGTAAGTATTTTGTGTATATAGGAAATGAACTACATACTCTTGTTTCCTAGCTCGAATGCTAGTCATGTTTTGAGAAGACGAGTACTTACCACCTGAAGTTTTCATTTCATTTACTAATGATAATGACGATCTGATGCACAACATCAGATGAAAATCTTTTATTTTGGGATGCTCGAAAACCCTTAGATGTTTTCGCTTTGTACACTTAAGTACACCTTTTTACAATATACAAGACAATACCTGTTTATGTCTGTGTTGCTGATAAAATCCATCTCATATTTACAAGAATAAACTATAGTGGTATAGTTCATGTTTGGTTTACAAGCTGTATCAAGTTTTTTTTTTCATTTATCTTAACTTTATGCTGTATCTGGATGGTTTCTGCAATAAATGTTTTTCTTTCTTTCTTTCTTTCAAGATTTATTTAAATTAAGTTAAAGGCTTTTGATCGAATCGCAAGAATTTTATATAATTTGTCGTCTGTTGAACGTTATGTAGACATGTACGAAATCCAAAAGACCCTAAATTGACCATTAACACCTGATTTCAGGTGAAAGCCCTTGAACTCGGCGAAGAAGCATCCAAGAAGCAGATGTCCCTCCTCCGCTCCATGTTCGAGCAGAGCGCCCCCCTCTTCCGCCCCCCACTGTTGTGGCGCACTCTGCAGCTCTTCTACATCGTCGCCGTGGTGTACATCACGTGAGAACCAGGTTTTACATACATGTATACAGTTCAATACTGGATCGACGTCACCCTCCTGTGTCTGTGCCGGGTTTGGATAGGAATCGGTTTCATTCCCGTTTGATCCTGCCATCATCGTACCGTCGCGCCGTCATAAACAGTAGGTATCAATCTTTCGGAATTTTCTACCACATGGGAAGGCGTCATGTAATGTATTTTACCCACTTACTTTTATTCATTCTACTCTGGCATACCAAAGGAGAAGTTTCCATAGTTGCGAAATTTTCTATACGGAATAATCTCAGAACTTAAATATTACGAACAGTAAAAATTACTCAGGAAGTCGCTGGACACCGCCGTTGTCAATTATTTTAACTGACTGTCTCAGTTACGAGTTTATAAAAATAATACTAATACGTAGGGATGTGACGACCCCATCGCCCACTGGTTTTCACTAGCGCAATCAGTCAACGCAGGGCAGCTTGTGGCGAGCTGTTGGAGAGTAGCGACTCCACGTACCTGAGTGCCCCTGGGGTGCCCTGTCGGATGGTGGGACAGGTCCCCTGCCTCTGGCTTGCCTTAGCCGGCTGTCCAGAGTGGGGTCGTTAGAGCTGTGTTCTCGAGGGTAGATGTGGAAACCTAAGTGGCGAGTTGGCTATATGTTTAAAGTCCAGTGACACCTCTCTACCCCCAGCTCCCGCACCGGTGTTGCCCTTGAGCCATCTCTAATGTCGCTTTTTATGGGGGCCCATATATCTTGCGGAGGGCGAGTCACCGTCTGCCGGAAATAAAATTGGATACCGTTTTATTAGGCAGGCGTCCGGTTCTTCATCCAATAGCCCATTAATCAGTCCATACTCTTCACCCAATAGCCTAGTACATTTTAGACTCCATTAATTCTCAATAGTCCTTACACCATGGCGGGTGCTGTCTCTGCGTGCGTTCCATGACACGGGCAGGGGCAGCATCCGCTTAGTGTACCCCTCACTTTTCATTAAATTGTCGAAAGGGCCTCTGCGCGTTGACTTCGGCTCCGCATACGCCTTCCGGAACACCATTGTTCCGTGGTCGGGAAAGACATACTAATACATTTTTTGATAATTCCCATAGGAAATGTTCTCATCAGAAAATGTAATTAATTAATTCTGTGTAAGTTTCCGTAAATTTCCGTGAATGTCACGTGTCAATTTTTGAGAATGTTCTGCGACTTGTACATTGCTACTCTGGCGCTGCAATGTTATCGACGACTTTTATCGAGTGTGATGTGTTATAGTGAATTTTGAAGCATTGGGTATCGGGGGGAAATCCGCCAAAATTGGCTACATAATACACGCTCGATAAATTATTATTATGGATACTTATACATATCGATCTGTTTTGCGGCTGTAACATTCGCTATTGTTAAAATTTTATTTATGCCACACCTGGCCATAAAGCGTCTTTTTCCGCACGCTGCGCGTACGGAAAAAGACTCATTCTGGCCAAGTGTAGACATAAAATGATGTACACAACACGGGAGGTAATAAAGAAAGCCCTCGATCGCATATTTATGTCCCTCGCTTGCAGCTCGGGCCGCAAACTTCTGCGATCTCGGCCTTTCTTTGTTTTACCACCCTAGTTGTGTAATGTACTATTTTGTTTATCTTAATTATTTTCCTGTCCCATTTTTTGAAGTCTGCTGACTTACACAGTCATAATTTCTAAAATATCTCAGACACGTGTATTATATAATTTGGAGTGCCGCCATAGGCAAGGAGCCAAACTCTCGTTTTCATCCAGATAGGCTATGACTATGAATTTGCTCTAAGTGGTAAATGTTCGATCTTGGCACGGCATAAACAATATTTGGGAATGCAGTAGTTGCTAGCCAATTTAATGGTTTTGGGTTATAAGTAAAACGTTCCTATAAATATTAACAAAACCATAAATTCACCAGTTTAGTGTACGTTGCATATAGTGTGTATAATCATTATGTTAAAAACCTTATTTATTCCATAAAATAGGAACTATATTTTATTTTTAACATTACTCTTTCCCCTAATCCTAAATTGTGTCAAAAACTTTACTTAAAATTAATTATTTATCTTGCAGAAACAACAGCTTCCTAGTATGGCTACCGCAAATCTTCAATCTTGTGATGATATCCATGGAAACTGGGACTGCGGACGGCAATAATATCTGCACACTGATCACGCACCGCACCGTCAACGTGACGAACGTGACGAACGTAACGAACGTGACGGATGACTACGCTAATTCTACGGAGAAAACTATTGAACTTGTAAGTTTATTTTTACAATCAATTTATAAACTTAACAAGTGGCCTCAACATAAATTTTGACTAGGTACAGTCACCGGCAATAGTATCTTCATATACTAAGGCACGCTCTTATGTGTAGGGCCATAAAAGCGTGTCACACGTTTTTGCGGTCTTCGTGTGTTGCTGGTGACTAATTACTAATTACTGGTGGTGTACCTAATTAGTTACCAGAAGTATATTACCTAGATTCACGACGTGCAAAAGCTGTTGTTGTTTGTTTGTAACTTTGTACATGTCGCATCGTAACTGTTGTGTACCTATATATTCTACTAGTATGAAACGTCAAAACCTGAAACTTTTGGGTTGATTATAAAATAATGAAATCAACGAAATTTCTTTCAATATTTTTAAATCTTTAAAAAGTAAGAATCAAAACACTACTTGCTCCAATTACGAACACACAAATGATGACTTACCTCTTATTATTATATGTATGTATCTGTAACTAGGATATCTCATAGTCTTACCACGTGCGTAATTCTTCACTTGAAATTTTTCTTTCCAGTCCCCAAACGCCTGCCTCGGCTACATAGAAGACAACGTGATCCTGACCCTGATCGCGTCCCAGGCCTCCTTCTCCTTCCTGAACTTCATCATCTCGTACCTCCCCAACCACCGCAAGACCGTGCTCCTCACGATCCTGACCCTGTCGTCTTTGAGCGGGGTCTGCTGTAACCTGATGCCGGAGCCCGTCTCCAGCGTGTTCTTTTTCGTGCTGTTTACTTGCACGTGCCTGGGGATGGGGATTCTGGCGTCCTATTTTGTGGATTTGTACCCGACGTCTCATAGGTGAGCAAACAGTCAATATTTTCTATCGTCAACGAATATGTAATGTAGCAGAGACTATAGAGATATAGACGACCAAAGCCTAAGAACTTTTTGAAGCTCAAGTCGATTGCGCCCTCTATCCGAAAGCCGCCTAAAGATACCGAATTTGTAAGAAGAAATCTCACCTGCACTGTTAGTCCACGCAGTAACAAATAGCGTACTAGTAGTAGTACACTAGTAGCTACTAGGTGGAGTAGCAGTGCAGGTGACATTTCTTCTTACAAATTCGGTATCTTTAGGCGGCTTTTGGACAGAGGGCGCAATCGACTTGAGCTTCAAAAAGTTCTTAGGCTGTGGTCGTCTATATCTCTATAGTCTCTGGTAATAGGATCTCAACTTTGTTAGAAGGACATTGTAGTAAGACTTCGTTAACACTGCAGCGACGATCTTTATCAAATCCGTAAAGTTTATTGAATTTTAACTTTATTGAGATATACTAACACTATTATCACTTCATGCGGCTGTACTCACTTGTTTTTAGTCACTACGCGCGACATGTTTCGGAGGGCATAGGTCTCCAACCTCAAGCACTAAGAGTAAAATAAAAAAATAAAAAATCTGAAATATGAGGTTTATGGTAAATAGCATTTGCGTGATATAAAAAGGCACATTTTGGTGCAGCAAAATGCATGCACAGTTATCGTGGTCGGGCGCTATATTTTCATTTCAATTCTTGAATTCATTTTACTTATTGTAAATACCACAAATTGGAAACAGATGTCCAATGAAAAAAATGAACTGTAAAGAACTCTGGAACATCACGGGATTCGAACCCGCGTCCTTCGTATTGCCGGTCCGACTTGCTTCCAATTACACCAAACGATCCTCTATCCATCACAGCGAATTTAGTCATGTAATGGTGAACAAGTCACTAGAGAAAATTATAATACTCAAATATTTTCAGAGGAATGGTGGCCTGCCTTAGTATAATGGTGGGCCGGAGCAGCACGTTCATCGGCATCAACTTGGTTGGGAACCTGATCTTCAACCACTGCCAAATCACCTTTTATTTGTGGTCGCTACTGGTTTTGAGTAAGTTTAGATATTATTATACAATAACACGGTTACACTCACGGCACTTTAGTCACGTTTCGGAGAGCCTAGGTCTCCATCTTCAAGCACTAGGAGTGCTACTTGAACCGGCCCGTCGCCCACTGCTGCTGCTGGTGCAGTGCCGTGAGTGTAACCGTGTTATTTTATAAAAAAATTATACTCCTGCATTCTAATTTGCCAATATAATGACTGACATGTATATTCAAAGCATATACTTTATGAATGTTGTCATAAGATGACTCAAAAGTCGATTCTTAGGGATATAATGGGTCTGTTGCTGGGACGGGCCCCGCACCCGCGCCACCCGTCGCTGTAGACGAGGCGGGCGCCGGCTCAATCCGCCGGGAGATTAAAGACAATTGTATAGAGGCAGCAGGTCATTCGTCGAACTCAATGCTTACCGGCTTGCCTAGCACTCGTAGAAAAACTATTGTGTGCAACGGTACATAATTAGGTCTTAAAATTCTCGGGTCTGTTTTTACAAAATTCGGCTTCGCCTCATTTTGTAACTTCGACCCTCGAATCTTAAGAACCCTTATTATGTAACTGTTGCACAAAATACTATAATATGTCTGACGAAAGTTTAAATTTAATAAGTTTAGATATTATTTTTTTTCATAATTTTAAACTTGCAAAATTCTAGACAGAACACGGTGAATTGTTAGACTATTCTGGCAATCCAATTTTTATTTTGCTTTTTTAGTCTATATAGTTCCTTATTCGCTTTATTAGGTAATTGTCTCACAATGTATATAAGCAGTTTTAATAAACAATTAAACTGCATTAGATTTAGTTCCATCAGTTACGTAACATTAATATGCTTATAAAGTGCCAGGTTCTCGGTTTTAAGCTATCCTATCAATTATAAAAATTAATGACATACGTCTATGAAATCATCGCGTTGACTCTCGTACTATAATTTCCAGGTAGCGTGGTAGCGGCCTGGTTCCTGCCGCCCGACAAAGTGAAGCCAGCAGTTAAAACCACTGCTATTTAATTATGCACCTTATTGTTATTGAAACAAGGACTGTCTGTGATTTTAGGATAGTGCTGTTAGTACAATAAAATGCCCTCCGGCAAAGACCTTAATTAATGGTTATAGGGCAGAAAATATTCATGAAATATACATTTTATATCGCGTTTATACTTGCGTACGAGTGGCGAGGCGATGACGCGGTGAACAGTAAGCGTCTGGTATTCGCTCGCGAGCTCGCGTCGGGGAGTTATACCCCGAGAAGCCGAATATATTAGGCTGGCACTACATGATGGGCCATCATAGGGACGCAGCTATACGACGGAACGAGATCGCAATATCGTTAGCTCCCTCTAACGCATAGCTGCGTCCCTATGATGGCCCATTATGTAGAGGAGCCATTATATGAACGGGCATTCTGTCCTGTTTTGTCTTACCCCCATAAAAACACTATTCAATTTTACCTCAACGTTCAACGGTGCAACCTCTAGATGCGTTGGGATAAGATTGATCAGAAAGGCGTTCTAATACGGCCCCAGTATATTGCCGAAGAGAGCCGAACGATTGCCGATTGTAATTTTCTGTAGTTTAATGATCTTTATCTACACCCACATCATAAATCCTCCATGGTGCGTTCAAAAACCGCACGTTATGACCACCATAAAAAGAGACTATTTTGTTAGAAGTTAGAAAAAATGTCTTACCTGTAACGATGTTATTATTATCAAATAATAAGCAAAAATTCGATACGAGTATCATTACGAAAATCCGGCCGCGCCGAGCGATCCTCCGACCGCCGGCACGTGCCCCGCCGACACAATCGAGTTGGCCATGGCGGTGCAATCTGTGAAATGGCAGCCATTTTTAACAGTTTTAGAACGCGTCATTTAGGGTTTATAATATGTATGTAGATAAAGCAGTGTATGCAACTGTACGTAATTAGGCCTTAAAACACTCGTGTGATCTTATTATGAAACTCACTTCGTTCGTTTCATAAAACCACACTCGTGTTTTAAGGGCACCTATTACGTAACAGTTACATAAACTACTATAATGTACTTAAAATGGCGTCAGTATTTAAAATTTGTGCGCTGTGAGTATTTAATTTAAGAATAAGTAGTTAATAATTGCCATAGTTTTATAATTATAGTTGGAGAGTATAAGATGTCAGAATTTATGTGTAAGTATGATGACGTTGTGATTTATATTATGTCAGCAACATACGAGTATATAGTAGCTAAGTACAGTGGGCCAAGAGAGTGGTCTACCAGTTTTGACAAAAGTTTCTGCGAGATCTAACGATCGCTAAGGTTGAATTTTCGAACGGAGTTTAAAACATGCACGACCTTGTTGTCTCATAACGTTCAAACGAACCTCAACCGTATTAGGGTGGAAGACCATATTTTTGGCCGACTGTACCATAAGATTTGAAATATAATAAATAAATAGTGGCACAGTCACATTTACGCCGCTGCGAAGTGTCGTTAATACAAAAAGAACATAAATGTCAAGATCATTTTGACACCTCACCCGCTTACCCCCTTTCCCCACTATCCCCGCTTACCCGCTTTATATGCTGCTGACTGTATGTATTGTATTTATTCAGTTTCTCAATTTTAAGAATTAATCCGTATTAACTGTTCTTTTCTTAAAGTTGGACGAGCATTATTAATTAAAGTTGGTATTAAAAAAAATTGCAGGTTATCATTTATTTTTACAATGCTTTTATAAGAGAAATACCTACTTAACTTATAAAAACTTTGTCTTTAACTTGTAAAAAAAACACTAATGCATCACAGATATTACTGGACCGCGATTAGAATGGGATTAGAGTTGACAGATTTTCCATATGCTTACGTCAAAATTTGTATGGGTTGTTGACAGCTAACTCAATCCCATTCTCATCGCGATTCACTAATAACATGATAAAGTTTATCTACAAATACCTAAATAAAGTAGGTAGGGGCAATGTAGCTTATTCCACTATAGAGGCTAATCCGTCACCGAGCGTACGAGTATATTTATTTGATTTTAAATCATAGGAAAAAAAACACATTTGTTTTTAATATTGCTGAAACAAATCGCAATTGCAATCGCTGCTTTGTCGATAATATTATCAATTAAGTTCGTTGTTCGAGAAAAAAAATGGACGGCATAGTCTTTATGGCGGAATTAGCCACAATGACTTTAAGTACAGTATTTTTTTATTAATTGAGCTAATTTGATGGTACATTTGCATATGTACAGTCACGGACTTTAATTGTGTTGAGCCATTTACGGTTCAAGCTATCTTCTTTTGTTTAATACTTAGGGTGGGTTGCACCACGCACAATTAACAGACTCATCAACGTTAAATATGGCGACGGAGCTGTCATACCATAGAAAACTGTCAAACTTTTCATACAAGATTTTTTTTACGATTACTTTTACGTTCACAGACAGTTTGGTGCAACCGGCCCTTTCTCTATGAAATGTCCACTGTAAAGTGAATCCTTAATTATTTAAACACAAAACTTCCGTGAGTTACTCACGTCTTTTAAGTCGGTCGGTCGGTCGTCGGTTAGCCAACGCGAATGGCTCATGAATAAGCTCCTAGTTATGGAGCGAAACATGTCGAGCAATATTCGACTTAAAAGACGTGAGTAACCCGTGATTTATTTAATATAAATCCTAAATGGGTCAGCAACCGTACCTATGCTTTATATCCTTGACTTCAAAAATATTAAATTGGGCTATAGAGTCTATCCATTTTATGTATAATAATAGACGTATAAAATAAATACCAAATTCTAAAATGTATTTTATTTACCCATAATTGGTCGTACTCATATAATACTACCAAGAACCTACACAGCGGATAGCAGCGACCAATACTTACGTGGACTACCAATGTCTATATTTTCTATACAAAAACGCCTTTCATAATTCAGTCAAACGCACTATCAACAGAGCTCAGTTTCATACAATCAGATTGACGCTATTAACTCAACTTCCATTCAATAGATGGCGCTGCCGCACCTAAAACGTTATATTTACAAGTTGGGATTAATAAAGTCCATTATAATATTTCAATATTTTATTATAAATAGTACAACTTATACAAAAATACTTACAACTAAAGTTTATTAAGAATGTAAGAGCTTGTTTTTCAGGTAATTCTTTAAGTTGCAATAAACAGCAGATTATTGAATTTATTAATATATATTAATAATGTAAAGTTAAAAAGTGATTGTATCGTACAAGCGATCTCTTTTTGAAACGCTTTGTATGTATATCTCAAATAAACTTCATTAAAAAAATATTATACGTATAAATAAATTATGCACACCATAATTGGTGTCATTAGTTTTCACCATTCAATCACGCACTTGCACATAGACAAATACATTTGGGCTATACATACAAATAAGTATGTTGGCTCAAACAAGATTTTCACAGAAAATTGTCATAATCGTTACCAAAAATCACAGTTCATTTTCCGAGATGCGGTATTTCATACCAAACCTAAAAATATTAAAAATATTTATAACGGGTTACTCACGTAATTTTTGTCGATTTTTGAGATTTTTGCAGGCGCGCAGTAGCCGACGCGCTGCCGTCGCGGAAGGCCGCTCGTGAGAATGATCATCGTAAATTGATCGAAACATGTCGAGCAAAAATCGACAAAAATTACGTGAGTAACCCGTTATAAATATTTTTAATATGTTAGAGTCTCACGAAAGTTTTATAGTCAAACCTAAAAATATTTTGATCATCCGGAGACTACCTACGAACTACGTACAATTCGAAAACTAAATGCCTACTTAAATTAAGTGTATATAAAAGCTCTCCTTAAATACTAGGAGGCACATTCAAAAAATCTTAAGCAAGCCCAAAATTTTTGAACACTTTGAAAATAATGCTGTGGAGAGTTTTCTGTTCACACCGCTGCTGAGTGCTGATATATCTTGTACAAAAATGCATTACAAACTTCGAACGTTTTCCATCTTTCTTAAAATTAAAAATTAAATCTGTCTACGTCACTCTAGGCGCTAAGTGAGATTTACCGCCCTAGGGTGCAGCGGCAAATCCCACTATACACCCAGGAGAAGACGTAACATGTACGCACCACGGGCGGTCATAAGGAAGGCCTCAGTTTATGGCCATTACCAGAAGGTAAGAGCCATAAACAAGCGGTCCGAGGAACAGAATTTCGGGCCACAAATGCCAGCGATCTGAGCCCTTCTTTATTTTACCGCCCTAGTTACGTAATGTACTATTACGTCACTCTGGGCGCTAAGTGTGATTTACCGCCCTAGGGCGCAGAGGCGAATCTCACTTCAAACCCAGGAGAAGACGTAATGTACTATTCCGTTAGAATCCTTTTCAACTTGTGTTTGCGTTAAATACTAGTAGGTACATAACTGTTGATTACACACACCTATTATTTTGTACGTTAATAAGCAATATTCCTTATGACTCGAGTTTAACGCACAGTTATTTTGCATTAGACTCCATACGTTGTATTATTTATGTGGCATTTTAAATCTCCGTACCAACAAATTATTCTTGAGACTCATAAGTCTTCTTTGTCCCGAATTACCTTCTTTTAACAATGGATTCATATCCAGCATTGCTCGAAAACTTAATTTAATAAGGCACTTTGAAAATCAACTTTGAATCTAAGCCATTAGATATGTTTTCCTTTACATGTGTGTCGATATATATCTGTCAAGTCCTGTGCTCTTTTCCGGCGCTTCTGGTTCAGTTCTTTCTTCTTTCTGTTCTTCCATTTTTATCAGCATTATTGCGCCGATTGATACTGGAAAGATATAGGAAATACGCTCAAACATAAGGTTGGACTCCTAAATATGTAAGAATTTAAAAAAGAAGTTTTATCTAACGAGCGGAGCGTAAGCGAAGCGAGTTTTTACAAACAACTTCTGTACGTCTTCTAGGACGTCTCTGCATTTCGATGGTTTTTGACTTTGAGACTTTGTTCGACGATAACTTGAGTACCGTTTTCATGATCTTTATTAAATTTGTTGAGGTTGTAGCAGATATACATATAATTTGAGAGTTCGTATTTGAGCAGGATCGATGGAGCTAGAAGGCACGGATAATCATCACATGGGTCTTTGTTATATTGGTCAGCTTGTTTGCAAGTAAAATTGCGAGTTCCAAGTTCGAGGCGGACTAATAGTTTTAAAAAAAACGTAGTTTTACCAGAGTCTAGAAAAGTAAAAACTTGTCTTACCAGCAAGCAAAGCAGCTACGGCGATAAAAGGTGCGGGGCATGAGAAATCCAGCAGAACTCCGACGGCAAGGTTTGAGGCCACGCCGCCCGCGCGGCCCCACCACGCGCCCCAGCATACTCCGAGCCCACTGCAAAATAACACTAAATATAAAGACCTAAATCTAAATGCTGGAGCGAAAAACTCCTCAAATACTTGACCGCCCTTAGGCGACATGGCGCGAAATAGGGAGAGTGGCAAGCCAAGATTCCACATGACATTTGCGCCGCCTACAACTTATTTGCTTTTCCCGAAGCTTGACTGGTAGATAATGCTTTATAGCATTAAGTCCGCCCATTGTACGATTGTGTATTTCTTTTGTGCAATAAAGTTTGAATAAATAAAATAGTCTAGCCATGGGATGTGTGGCTTATTCCGTTTTTACATGGGTTTTTGGGGACTTGCGTAATTGTGCATCCACATTAGAGTGCGTCGTGTAAGGAGGCCTCAGGACTCAATAATATTATGGATTCTGGCGATGACGATAAAGGTGACCAGGTTAAACTGGACATCATAGGCAAGCAAAAAAAACAGGAGCACAAAGTTACCTAAGTTTAGGTGGCAGCGCATGCAGCAGCAATCTAATCAACAACACATTGCCATTCAACGAGGCCGCGTTCAACGCCGCCGCAGCCGCCACCGCTATCTTGCTACTGCTAGCGCACGCGCATGCGCACGCTGCTAGCACGCCGCACGCTAGCGCGCAGGCCAGCGCGCATGCGGCCGCGGAGTAGCGTACGCCGCGCGCGCCGCTGCGCGAGAGTAGCGCGCAGAAAGCGTTGCCAAGCACGCAGCACGCGCCCACGATAAGACCGGAGGTGAAAATCTGTAAGAGTTTGACAAAGGTTTAGACTTCTGAAGAAGTTTTAGAGCTAAGTAAAAAATCCGGTTAAGCCTGACCAAGTGACCATAGACTGATTATTATAACTCCTGGGAGGGAAGCAATAATTTACTCTTAAACCACTACAAACAGAACAGACTCTACTCACATCAGCACTGATCTCTCCACTGCACTCGACCACGTCAACGACGCTAGTGTTCCTCTCACTCCACGTGCTGTTGGCTGCGCTGAAGAGTTTGGCGGTCTGAGGAAGTGCCTTGCAGTCTTGTCCTTGCATTCGGAGAAGCAAAGCTGGGATCCAGAGGTTTAGGCCGAAGCCACTGAAAGGAACAGGTAAAAAAATGAGGTCAATATAAATATGCAACTAATCTGCCATTAACAATTAATTATGATTCTACATATTACGTTTGCTTACGATTCTACATGTACGTGGATAAAAATGCTAAATTGGAATCCAATATCCTGGCTACGCTATGTTATTGTAGTAGTAGGCTGTAATTTGATTGACAGTTGTTGAAGCAATTATGGAAACGCCAGGCTTTTTGTACCATCCCAGACCCGCAAACACTGGCAGTGTTTTCACTATGATTTATCTAATTTGTTGAACCAGATTTGATCAATATAGTCCCTGACAAACTTCTTGGTGAAGTCCTTAATCCAATTTATTATTAGCCAATGAAATGTGTGTCAATGAAACCAGGAACTTACGCAGCCATATTAGCGAAGAACGAGAACAGGATAAGGCTAGACTTGACAGCGTAGCTCTTGGAGACGAAGGTCTTCAGGTCTTTGAGGACTCCGATGAACAGCGCCTTCGTCCGGCTATCTTCCTCGCCAAGGGATTTGCCAACGAAGATGTTATCTTGGATCAATTTCTTCACCTAGAATTTAATGATTTGAGTTAAAAAAAAGCAAGTTTTATTTATTCTTGCTAATCCAGTTGACAATTTTGACATAGGTATGACTTCAGAAATGTATTGTACTCTTAATTTTTAGAAAAAATTAAACACAATTTTAAATTTTTGTGCACGTGTTTCTGTATTACCCTTTTGCGATTAGAGGTTCCCTTCAGGCTTCTATTGTTTATTGTTTATATCAGTGTAATTTCTTAACACAAACTGACCTTAAACTCCTTCTTCTCTCTGTTCATCCTATGAATCTTCGCCAGAATCTTCAAAGCCTCATCACTCCTGTTCGTGTCTGATAGGAGCCTGGGACTCTCAGGTAGACTCCAGGTCCAGAGGCCAGCGACGAAGCCGGGGACACTGCAGATGGCCAGCATGAGGCGCCAGGAGTAGATGGGCAGGAGGGTGGTGTAACCGATCTTCAAGGGGATGATGAGCCAAGCTATAGCTGTGAAGGAAAATAATAATAATTATAGTTTATTGATATGATATGTTCTTAGTTTTAAATAGTTTTAGATATTTTATGAAGTAGTTCTGTTTTTAGACGTTGTCATATAGTTTACCGTTAGCTAAAAGGGTTGTTAGACTTATTAGGGTAGGTAACTAAGTAAAAACGCTGTAAAAACCTTTCCTAATGCACTCTGTAGCACCCAACCGTCCTGTTGGGTCGTAATTATACCGATTTTATATGTGTTCCGATATAATATACAAAAGGGGATAAGTACCTTAATATGACCTTTTCCTTGTATGATAGAGACGATTATGATTGGGGGTAAAGTATCTAATAGTACACCACACCATCTACCTAACCCCAGTAAAAAAATCACAATTTATTATCTACACAAATGCATTGCACATCTACAAATTCAAAGTATAATAGGTCGATCTACATGAGAAATCGATCATCATCAAATCTAGCTGCCATAATAGATTTTATCTATGTCAACGACGGACAGACGGGCAGACTGAATAGTATTCACATGCAACAATGCATGATAAAGCCATTGTAAAAGCTACTAACATGAACGGCAATTTCCGACCGATTTCCAAAATTGCGATGAAATTAAATTGTCATTCAAGAAAATGATTTTTTTGTGTGTTGTTATATTTAATCTTTGTAGAGTTTGTTCGGAAAGAGAAGCATCGTAGATAGTATGAGCTCCCATATAAACCATGACACTTCACTTTCCGAACATGTTTAAGCTCTAAAAAAATTATCACAGGTAGGACATAGATTGTTCAATTTTGCAATTTGATATTTTCCCTTGTCATCTGAAATATTACATTTTAGCCGTGACACTGCCGCGCTACCTATTATGATGCCATGTCATTGGCATTTCATACCTTTTGTCACTTTATTGAGTCGAATTGATCCCATGAGTTTATGACATTGCAAATATTAAGAGTCCGGTAACGATTTGAAAACGAAAATCGCTAATAATGACATTATGCACATAAGTTGCATTTGGTAAGATAGTTCCAAGTCTTGTTATTGCAAAAAAAGTACTTTAGGTCGATATATATTAATATTTAATACCTTAAAACTCAATTCTTACAGAGCTTGTTTAGTGAGGTCGTTGATTCATGCAATTTTGTCATTTTTAATTATTTTTTGTTATGGACCCTAATATGTTTTGTACTATCTAAATAAAGCATAAAGTGAAGTTAATTTTTGTATTTTTATAATTTGTAAAATACTTTAATATGTTCCCAAAAATAACACCTAAACTTCGACAATTTTTAGCAAAACATACTGTCCCTGAAAAAATATATATTAAAATGAAAAAAACTGTTACATTTATTCCTCAGACGACTCATTTTCCAATGTATTTATATATTTTACGTACTTGTATAACTTAATTTTAATCAATTAAAACCTTACTCTTTTCACCTCTCAAAGCAAAAATCGCGAAACAGGTGTTAGATTAGGGTGAATTATTTATAAATGAAGCATAAAATTAAAAAATCATTGTATTTATTCCATTCAAAAAGAAACGGTCTTTCATAATATGTATACAGAATTATAGAGGGTATGTTAGTTACTTCAAAATAGCATCAAAAAGTTGAGCGAAATCGAAAAAAAAGTTTACCGGACTCTTAATGTAACATTCCAACATTACTAGTACCTATGTACTATTTTTAACCAAATCCTAAATTATCAAAGATCTAACTTGCCGAATGTCAAAAATCAAGAATTGAATGAACTAAATATAACGCCAAAAAGTAATGTCAACATTAAATTTAATCAAAAAGGTGTCAAAAAACAAAGCATAGTAACATAGCTAGAGCTTATTTCGGACATTTTTAAATTGCAAATGATCCTCTAAACATCGTACTTTTTATATTAATGAACTGTCAAATCATACATGAAATGCATATCAATTGCACATTATCAGGTTTCGAAAACACAGAAAAGAAAAAGTAATCAATAATCTACCGCTATATAAACATTTGGCTGGTTACCATAGACTACCACACAGAGACTCCGCATCATAAATCAGGTGCGAAGATTCACGTTCACCACATAATACAGACATCGATTATCACTAGGAGTAACCTTTTCTTCGCATTTTAAGTCACTTAATAACTTCATAATTACTTTAAACACGTAAAAAAACATCAGCAACACCTAATCTAAGCTATGAAATAAAAACAACTGTAATATATTATTAACCCACTTATTGTTCATAAAACTAGCAAACAGACAAATTATAATACAGAAATTCAAATATTTATATATGAAAACATAGACATCATTAAAAAGGGCAAACTTCAGCAGCATTTTAGATTTAACAGGCGTAAAAATAGCATCAATAAGCCTAAATAACAAAAAATAAAAAACTAAATATTGAATTAAGATTATTTGTCTTCTAGTTATAAGAAAAACATTACTCCGTATAAATTGAGTGCACTACCACAAAATTGTTTAGATCTATTTCAATTTTAATACTTTAGACTGGTAGGTAGACACCCAATACCCAAACTACCCATAACCTGCATGCTTCATCTAAAAGAAAGTGATCTGACCAGCCCACATACCAATTGGCCTTGATCTCCAAATTGTCACGCAAGACATGACAAGATGACACATTGTCAGTTGTCCCAGGCTGCAAGTATTTTTTTTTGTTCTGCAAATGGACAGGCTAAAGCACTAAGCCATACTGCCTTGTCATAAGTTTTTTTTCCTTTTAATGAAGCTTTGAGCTATGTAAACACTTTTTAATACAGGTGAAAGTTATAGCCTACTTGCAAATTCACTTATTAAATGTCAGTAGATTTCTTTTTCTGTTTAGTCTAAGGCTAAGCATTTTATTATCGGTATTATATTGACGAAATAAAAAATGATAGATTGTTTGTTTGATTGATTGATTGATTGATTGATTGATTGATATACTTATAATAAAACTTGATACAGGGTGCTATCCGGTATAATGAACGCCGAATCAACTTCCCGCATTGCAGTTATCATATGTAGGTACTAAGCATATTTATTTATTTTTTTATTTAAACTTTATTGCACAGTAAAAAAAGTACAAAAGGCAGACTTTATACCAGAAGGCATTCATACCAGTCAACCATCAAACCAGAATAGAAAATCAAAAGTGCGGGGATCGAGCAGAAAATTTGAGAATACTAAAATAACAGGTTACTTATATATATATAGATAAGTTTATATAGATATATATAAACTTACATACACATGCAATATAAGATACATATATATAAATATTTTACATATTAATACGTACCTATTGCTAAACCTGCGACTAAACATATTATTAATTTCTTGCATTTAAATATATAAGAATGTACCCAAGTAGTACGTATGTACATTGTACAGTACCTACGCCATGTTTTATATTACAGTCATCACAGTTAAAATTTTATGGCCATTAGAAATAGGCAAAAAAATTAATAATTGGGTATAAAATGTTAACGCCGGTTTACCTAAGTTTTTCTCCTAACAAGAACTGTAAGATGGTATTTAAAACGTTGACTTTAATCAATTGATTGCACTATTACACAATTACACTAGATGTGATCGCAGTCACGTCTGATTCAACCAATAGGTACCGCCAATTTGACAAAACTACTGTGTCTGCTGTGCAGATAATATTATAATAGATTAAAGTATTTAGTACCCACAAAAGCATTTTAAAAGTAGCATAATATGTCGTAGTTATATTTCAATTGATAGGGAGAAAAGTTTAACCCATTCACTGCTAATGACGACACGTTGTCGTCACGGCTCCACGAAGCATTTTCGCTACATAGCGGGAAACTCATGTCATCGGCTACGGCGTAGCGCTACGCGCTTATCATAGCAGTGGATGTGTTAATTTGAATTAGAAATTTACAATGTCGGGTCTAACCTGATCAGGACTTTTTTTTTTTTACATAAATATTTATAGAGGTTTTTAAATTAGGAACTGACCAATGATCAGTGGCGGCGCGTCCATAGAATTCGACTCCCGCCGGCTTGCCTAAGTTTCTGGCATTTGAGCAGTTTTCCTAGAGCTCATGAAGAAATTTTAAGCAAATTGAGCTTCGGCTTGACTAAGAAAAATTTTGAGCCGCCACCACCCTAGTCTCACCCTCATGGAAACTGACTATTCACTCTTTCTATAAATATAGGTACCTAAATCGTATGCCGTTAATCGTTAGCCGTGGGGTGCCCGGCCTTAGAATTGTCCCCCACCATATCGTCCCGTGGTTGCAGTAGGAGTCTGTTAAGGGAATAGACCGGGAGATGGGCAGCAGCATCTTCGGAAACCCTAAACAACAATAAACAAAAAAAAAACTGCGCGCGCCAACCCGCCTGCCAAGCGTGGCGCGTATGGCAAACCCCCCAAAGGGGAGGCCTATGTTCAGCAGTGGACGTCTTATGGCTGAGATGATGATGATGATGATGATGAAATCGTATTCAATAGCGCGGGTCTATCGCAATACAGGAAACGCCGGTGTGGTTTTAGTGGGTAGGTTCCTTCCCTATCTCTCACTCTGAGGAAAAAGTAAATGATAAGAGACCCGCTCAAGCCCTCACCTACAGGGGCGACGAGCATTCCCACACAGTTAAAAAAGGTCATGAACGTGGATCAGTAGCACAAGTGCACAAGTTACCTGGTAATATCAGCCAAGCCCCGACGAAGCTCATACCGACGATGGTTAGGTAGAACTGCCGCCGTCGCTCGCCCACTAGATCTGACATGTATGTGAACGTCAACGTTGATGGACCGCCTGAAAGTACAATATGCTTTAGTTAGCTTTGCAAATTTACAGTCAAAAATAATACTCTTCCTAGGTTCTGAACGAGCCCGTCAAAAATGTTCAGATTTCAAAACGACTGAATGCACCTTGTTATTCTTTGAACTAGCGATTAGAGACATAATATTTAACAGAGTTTCGTAGAAAAAAATGGAAGATTAGACCTAATAGGTACCGGTAGTCCGCCACGGAACTGATATTCAGCAGAGCGTTCTACGAGTGGTTCTACGCTAGCGTCATCGTCAGAATTATTCAGTCTCAGTTGTGAGATACTCGTATGTTATGCAGAAGACTATTATAACGTGTAAAATTGAACATTCAAACGAAGAAAACGTAAAAGTTCCGACCTATTAGAAACCCGTTGATAGATCTAGCCACCAGCAGCCACCGGTAGTCCGCCACGGTGCTCTGTGCCAGTGTCAGCAATGCGTCTAGCAGCAGCGTCATCATCAGTGTGTTTCGCCGACCGAATACGTCACCCACGATGCCCCAGAAGAACGCGCTGGCTACACCACCTGGAATCAAGCATTGATTAATTACATATTCTACTAGATGTGGCCTCTACACTCGAGAGCAAAAATTACGGGTCAGTAACATAAACTTTAATATTTTTAAAATTAATATATTTTGAGATATTCAAGAAAATGCTTTGAAAAACTTTTTTTCTCGAGTGTACAAAAAAATTGTGGGTCATGTTTGGCGGTTGACAGCTGTGACAGAATCCAAAAGTGATTTTCACTACAACTTTTGAAAAAAAAAATCTTAGGGATGTCATCTCCTGTTAAATTACAATTAAAAAGGCATAAACTCCGCGTGCCCCCGTACTGCGTGCGTGGCCTCGGCTTTAGAATAGTGCCACCCCGTCTCCTCCCGCAGGTGTCGTAAGAGGCGACTAAGGGATAAGGGATAAGGGAACCTCTGATCCCTACTGCTCGTGAGAACGCTGTGGTGATTTATTTAATTAATAGTCATCCGCATGGCGGCGATGCGGTTCGCCACGCCACCCATCACGTCTCGTTCTTCACGGGGGCGAGAAATGGCTCACGGAGAGCCGTTTTGCTGCATTGATCGTAGCAAATGGAAATCTGATATCTCTGCCTACCCCTTTTGGGTTATAGTATATATATAAACTCCGCGTGCTGGATGGATGAGCAAGATATGAGCGGGTGAGATCCAAAAGGTTCCAAGACCAGACTACAAGCGACTTTACAGGCGACCAAGGATGGAATAAGAGGCAACGGAGTGGTGAATTGGTAATCGTTGATTAGTTTTCCTTGTACGAGTACATGAAAATCGATCAAGAAGACGAAGAGACGTCTGTAAACAACGTCTGGTGCACAAAATTCCGATCTTGGTTTTAAAAGTCCGATTACACTGTACAATAAGGTTGTCTGTGTAGGTATATAGACATCTAATAGTATTTTGTGCAACAGTTACATCATAAGGGTTCTTAAGATTCGAGGGTCGAAGTTACAAAATGAGGCAAAGCCGAATTTTGTAAAAACAGACCCGAGAATTTTACGTATGTACCGTTGCACACAATAGTTTTTCTACGAGTGCTAGGCAAGCCGGTAAGGATTGAGTTCGACGAATGACCTGCTGCCTCTATACAATTGTCTTCAATCTCCTGGCGGATTGTGCCGGCGCCTTCCTTGCCTACAGCGACGCCGACGGGTGGCGGCGGCGCGGGGCCCGCCCCGGCAACAGACCCATTATATCCCTAAGAATCGACTTTTGAGTCGGCGCGAGCCTATCGCAGTATGCTCGGCAACCGTATGAGTGGGAGGTGTATTCTTAGGAAGACTCGGGGTTTTTAAAAAGGTGCTTTCGGTCATGTTTCAGTCGATTCAAGCTTCTTTTATAGTAGCTACTGCTAGCTAGGTACACTGCCTTACCGACGTGTAACGTTTATTACAAATAGCTACATCACGTGATCACTATGATATGAATCGTATATGATGATCGAAACCACAAGAAAATCTCGTTCTAAATAATGATGGCTGCTCTAAGCATAAACGGTTTTTCTACCGCTAGGCTAAAGGTTTGAAAGTAATATGTAAAGGAAAAGTAGAACCTTGATATACTGCATACATGAGAGTACCTACATATATACTTCTTTACTTGTATGAGAGAAAATCCCGCAAACGACGACGAGAGGATTCCCACAAACAACCAAAATACTATATATTATACTTAGACCATTTAGACGTTAATTATCAATTTATAAGTGTCTAACAGTTTTGGTTTGAGCCTAAGGAAAAAGGCCCCAATTTTTGTTTTTTTTTTCTATTGAGGCAACTTTCAACAATCATGTTTCGGATATTGCCATACACAAGGGTATACATACAGCCTAATTAGAAACATATATATATATATATATTTTTCAATATAGCCCCGCAACAGATATGACGATAATTCATTAACACTATTAACAGTATGTGAACAGTGTACAGCCGGATTAGATATATCGGAGCGGCCAAGGTGATCACAATACCTGAACAACGCCTCTATAGTCAGGGCGTTAAAGTGCATGTTCAGATATTTTTGAGTAACCTGGCCGCTCGATATATTTGATGGTGATTGTACAGTGAACTAACTGCGCGAAGACGAAGCTGCATAATATTTAGAAGAGAAGAAATCCCGTTGTATAATTATGTCGTCATACCAATAACACGAACATTTTCTGAACTGAATCACGTAATAATAATAACAAATTGACGCCCATTACCCTTATAAGTATAGTACTAATTCTACTGTTACGGGGTTTTGGTGATCTTTTAGCAGTTGGGTGTTAATTTTATAGATATTCTGCGTAATGTTTAGGCTAGTAGCAATGTAGATATTTCCTAGTAAATGATCTTAATCGTTAAAGGCTGGGGAAGTACTATTTAATTGTTTGTTACTAGTAGGAAGATTAGATAATGGCAGATAATAATGAAGAGACAAAATAAAAATGGCAGTAGGTACTTGTGTGGTAAACTGGTAAATTAGAAGTGTATTAACTTAATAATTTAGAATATTAGCATATAATAATACACATGATTATTCGATCTAGCTCTGGAATTCTAGATTTGATTTTTATGATATATTACCTCTTTAAATACCCATCAAGTAAGAGGGGGGTGATTTTGGACGAGCGCTGAAATGACATTTACAACTCTGTCTAAAACGATAAAATGGTGATTATTTAATCTACTAATTTCATCCAAAATAATGGTGATAAAGTTTTGTGCGCGATAATTTTTGAGATATTTTTATTTATTCGAGCGCTCGAATGCCAAAAATCGGCCCCCCAGGTCTCATTCCACGATTTTCCAAATTCTCATTATTCCCAAGTTTCACTATTCAGCATTTTCTGTGTCTGTCTTTGTATTGCCACTGTTATATTTAGACAATGGGTAAATAATTTATAGGCAGAAAACAAGATATATATTTAGACAATTGTTAAAATGACAAAGAAGTGGATAAATTATGTCAGCATAAACAAATAAACACTTACGCATATATGTTACGCGTTGACAATTGTTTTGATTGTAGCCGCGGTAAATATGCCCTTTATTTAGTTTTTACACAAGCTTACATACACATTTAGCAACTTTATCAGATTGGTGACTCACATTACTGATATTATTAACAGCTACTGAATCTGCCGAAATTCAACAGTATTCGCACATTGCGCATTAATATTATGCGGCAACATCAAGTAAATTGCCGGGTTTATTAAATGGTTAATTTTTAGCCAGCAGCACCCATGAGAATTACAGATTTGAACAGTAACAAGAGTTAGGTAAGATTAGTACCCTATTTCATTGCTCAAAAAAAATTAAAATTTAATCTGTTTATTATGAAGAAAATGGCACAGTTGTACATTTATTAGGCTCAGCATAATCTCAACTTGTAGAGATTTTTTGCCAAGCGAGAAGGAGTTTAAAACAATCTTAGCATTATGAGTACATATATGTTTAAGTTATTAAGCTACATACTTTTTTTTGCTCTACCCCTCCCGCCTAGTGATACCCCCTAGTATCATATTGCTTTGATACACGGAGAAAAAAGTTTCGTCCATGATACAAAAATACTGCTAATCCGAACGAGAAAATCTAGTAAATTCTGGGATAATTGTTCACATAACTAGTATAAATAATGAAACCAATGTGTATATTAATGTTTGAATAGTTCTATTGAATTCGAGATATAGTAAACGTAAAAATATAATAGTTTTCCTTACAACCATCTCGGCCTTTCTTTGTTTTACCACCCTAGTTGTGTAATGTACTATTACTAATCATTCTGGTAGTATAGTAGTCATTTTTTTCTTTGCGTGTAATTCAAAAATGTACACATATCTATTACATGGTGCCTATAATCTAGAATTTAATATTTTTTGCGATAAGCGGTCACTAAAATGTCGTAATTATTTCAAAGTGTAAAACAGTGAAAGTAAAAAAATGGGCTAGCACTGCAAGTCAAGCACTAGCGTCCATAAGCTACACGTGTGCTGCCGTAATGATAAACAAAGGCTCATCACTTAACACCACCCCATAACTTGGGATAACGACGTCCAAAACACACTAACCTTAATCCATAAGTGTGACAACATCTTGATATGCTATAACAATGTAAACTAGGTTGTGTTGAGTGTAACAATATTGACTTACAATCAATAATCATCACATTCAATCCTTATTGAGTTGTTTGACGCAAATATGTTTGGTAAAATTAATTGGTGTCAACATAATTTGAGTATATTTCTGTCGGGCCCTCCAGGGTTTGAATAATCTTGGACATATGTTTTCCAAGTAAAATTATATATATTTATCGTGATTATAGGTATAATAATTATACAGGATGATTTCTTTCCAGAACCACTTCTGACTCTGTAACCGATCAGCATTATCACGAGGAAGTATTTGATTATTAGTATTATTTAATTTTTCTTATTTCTTCCAATAAAGTTAAATTAAAATTACGGAAATCATGGCCACCGTATGACTTTTGATATGCTGTAAAAAAGAGGGAAACAAAATTGTTTTAAATACTTAGCTTTTTGCTTCTCCACTTCTGCCACTATAAAGTAGTAGGTATACATATTTTTTGATTCAAGGCAATAGTCTGACAGCTCCTGCCATACTCTGTGTACTAACACTACTAACTGAGCTGTGCGCGTAACCACCCTTTAGTCGAACGAACGGTTATCCGGGGTCTCGGCCGCCCACGTGTTTGTAAAGAGGCTATCACTTTACAATCACCAAGGCCATCACCGAACAACGTTGCCTTTATTTATGTATAAAATAAATAAAATTGTGATTTACGTTAGTTAAATTAGACATTGGCAGAATTCCCATTGCTCTGTGCAAAGGGAGAAAGCCATTACCTAATTTAAAAAAAACTGAGCTGTCAGACTATTGTATTGAAATAAAAATATTACTTTAGTTTTACAGGTAGTATAGTACCTACCTAGTACCTACAAATGGATGAACAAAATATTTACTTGCTCTAGTGGACAGTAACAGTCGTAGTACCACGCCTCCGCTAATTTCATACCGTTTTGGGACTTCCTTTTGGAGAGTCATCGCAGACTCGCGAATATCGCTTTGCAATTAATTTGGCCAAGGTCGCACTATTTTTCACGAAGTTGGTAAGGTACCTAAATATCTCACGCACTCTCAAGGTGGCCACCGACTATCAGTCCACCTGACGATCTCGGCCTGTCAGAACAAAAATTTGCCGGCTCCGAACAACTGACAGGCCGATATCGTCAGACGGACTGCGGAGTGCAGATAGTCGGTGGCCGCCCTCACTCACTCAATCCTCGTCACTATATAGTACAGTGAAATGCAAAAATAAGTATCGAAATATTCGCTCATAAATAATCACTTATTCATAAACGTGTTTCGGGCCTCAATATCTTTTTTTTTTTAATTAATGGCTTTCTCCCTTTGTCTAAAGCTATGGGAATTTTGCCAATGTCGAGTATATACGTTAATCTCACTTTTATTACTTTTAATAAAATATAGGCAACGTTGTTCGGTGAAGGCCTTGCTGATTGTAAGGTGATAGCCTCCTTACAAACACGTGGGCGGCCGAGACCCCGGATAACCGTTCGTTCGACTAAAGGGTGGTTACGCGTGTTTTGAGACTAATTCTTCATTAACTGCCACTTGTTCGTTAGATCACCGCACAATAAGCTATCAATATTACACACTGAACTACGTAAATGAGCAAAAAACAACTCTAAAGGCGTCATCGCCATCTTGAGCTCAAACGATTATCCAGGCCTCAATATCTTATTTTTGGTATGTTTCTAACAAACGCAACTGTCAAAATGACAGATAAGGACAAAATATAAATAATTAATTGAGGCATGAGAGACGTTTATGGATACGGGAGTAAGTATTAGCACTGCGCTTCTGCGATCTGGACGCCCGCTGTGAAGAAGATAATGAGTGATCTGTAAGCGGACGAGCAAAGCGATGCCGTTCATTAACACGAGGTTGGCAATTGCTATTCTGGCCAAAATATAGCATGAGTACACTTACCACACATAAACGCCATGTTGACCAGTCCCGCCTGGTACGTAGTTAGCTGCAGCTCACACTTGGCCGCCGGCAACACGTACGACATGATGCAGTTCTGGACGCCCGTCGTGAAGAACGCGCACGCGCACGCACCGAGCGCTGCGCGGCTGAAGCGGCCGTAACCTGCGCATAATACAGTTTAATTAAAGTTAGTGTTTGTACCAATTCTTATGCTATTCTTTTAAGGATAATGCACTCTGTTCTGTACCGCGTCCTAGACGACACTTCCTACACTTATTTTGTATAGAAAGCGTCACGTGATCCTCAGAGATGACGAGATGTTTTCGATACAAAATGAAATGTCGTGTAGGATAGGACGTGGTACGGACTACGGAACAGCGTGTATCAGGCTGTAAAGGAGAAGGTAAATGACAGATAGGCATAGAAATTGCTCCACCGACTCTGAAATATATGGTGATGATGATGATGATGAATGGTACGAAGAGCTTCTACTTTTCAATCACATTTCTTAACAGAATCTTACTACATATACTTCGGATGATGCAATAAAATATAACAATGCTAAACATGTACAGTCGACCAAGAAAGTGGTCTACCAGTTTTGACAAAAGTTTCTGCGAGATCTAACGATCGCTAAGGTTGACATTTCTAACGGAGTTTAAAACATGCACGACCTTGTTGTCTCATGACGTTCAAACGAACCTCAACCGTAGGGTGTAGACCACATTTTTAACCGATTTTGAAAAAAGGAGGAGGTTCTCAATTTGACTGAATTTTCTTTTATTGTATATATGTTAGGTACTCGATATCTCCGTGAATCGTGAACAGATTTTCAAATCTTTTTTTTTATCGAACGGGTATAACCCTTAGATGGTCCCATTGTCACCAAGTCGGGGTCTGCTGATGGGATCCTGGAGAAATCGAGGGAACTCTTCAACTATAATAGGCACACCTATAGTGATTTCACTATTTTACAGCAACTCGGCCACTTCCTCTTGGAATAGCGGATCCTACAGTGCCACCAAAAAGAGTAGAAATTAAAATGTGGCAGCATCGTAGTGTCGTCCCTTTCAAATCAATCTAAAAAAACGGGACGACACTACGATGTTGTCACTTTTAATTTCTACTCTTTTTGGTGGCATTGTAAGTGAAGTCGGTTCTTTTTTTGTTTAAAATTATTGGTCGACTGTACGCGTCAAAGCCATAACTCATTGACCGTTCTTAAGAGTCGCCAGGACGCTCGCGTTCCCATATAAACGTAGTTTAGCTCTCATTTTAAAACGACATGCTTTAGAACCACGAAATTTGGCATGGGCATTCTAGCAGTACAGATCTACATATGTCGGTAATTCGTTTTCGTTGCAAAAAATTGTAATACAAAGAAGTGAGAACTGTTAATACCTACCATAAATATGCTTAGTAATACAGCATAAAAAAACAGCCAGATACAGATTTACATACAAAACTTATTTTTGCTATATTTTCTTTGTATTACAATTTTTAGCAACGAAAACGAATTACCGACACGCGACATAGATCTGTACTGCTAGAATGCCCATGCCAAATTTCGTGGTTCTAAAGCATGTCGTTTTAAAATGATTGAGAGCTGAACTACGTTTGTATGGGGACGCGAGTTCACGCGAGCGCGCTGGCGACTCTTAATCAGACATAAAATACAGGAATTTCTAGAATTGTATCTGAACGCATTATTAAATAATTTATTAATTTCCTTTGTTCCAGTGACAATAAAATAACTTCCGTGGTATTGCGGTAGATCGCAACAATACGACATAAAAGATAAAAGGCTTGATAAATTGATTAATACTTCGCCCACTGTCATCAATTGGTGCGTCACCTTTGTCCCACAAAAGTAGGAGCAGAGACTGTAGAGATATAGACCACCACAGCCTAAGAACTTTTTGAAGCTCAAGTCAATTGCGCCATCTATGTCAAAGACCCCTAAAGATACCGAAAATGTAAGAGAAATGTCGAATAATCGTTTGAGGTCAAGATGGCGGCGACGTATTTTTAGAGTAGTTCTTTGTTTTTTGGTCATTTACGTAGTTCAGTGTGTAATATTGATAGCTTAGGGTCGCCACACACCTAGCGGTTTTCCTCGCGGAATTACCGGAAGTAGCGGAAATTCATAGACAAATTAAGCATTTTGTCTATGAATTTCCTCTACTTCCGGTAATTTGTCTATGGCTTCCATACAAAAAATCTGCTACCATAGACAAATTTCCGCTACCATAGACAAATTTCCGCTACTTCCGGTAATTCCGCGAGGAAAACCGCTAGGTGTGTGGCGACCCTTATTGTGCGGTGATCTAACGAACAAGTGGCAGCTAATGAAGAATTAGTCTCAAAACGCGCGTAACCACTCTTTAGTCCAACGAACGGTTATCCGGGGTCTCGGCCGCCCACGTGTTTGTAGGGAGGCTATCACCTTACAATCAACAAGGCCTTTACCGAACAACGTTGCCTATATTTTATTGTACCTAATAAAAAAGTGTGAAACGTCGTCATTGGCAGAATTCCCATTGCTATGACAAAGGGAGAAAGCCATAAAAAAAAAAGAGAAATTTCACCTGCACTGCTACTCCACCTAGTAACAAATAGCGTACTAGTAGTACACTAGTACGCTATTTGTTATTAGGTAGAGTAGTATATAAACTTATTGTTTCGAATTTCTATAGTCAGAAATTGATATCCATATAATTTATGGGCATAAACATCAATAGTCATAATTTTTGTAAAGCATAACGTTTCATAGTTCTAATAATAAAGATCTATAAATTCTGGACACGGCGCGCATAGTCCGAAGGCCGAAGGTTCCTCACTCTGCGGCCCTAACCAGCACCGGCAGCCTGGCCCTTGCTCCGTTGCCGGCGGCACCCTAGGTTAGGTTTTTTATAATGTTTTTATTGTTTTTGTATGTTTTTGATGAATTTTTGTATTTTACTTTTGTAAAAATATTATAAAACAACCTAACTTAAGAATGAAAATAAATAAAGAAAGATCTATAATATTAAACACTACAATCGCAAAAGGCATAAAATTGATGAGTATAATATTCGAAGGTCTATCAATAATTATTCAGAATTTTTTTAAGGCATATATTTTAACGGACTAATAGTCGTTAATCATATCGTTTTAATGTACCCTTTGTTGTCCATAAAGTTATTGTTTCGAATTTCGATAGTCATAAAATGATATGCAGTAGGACTTATGGACATAAACATCAATACTCATAATTTTTTCCAAGTATAACGTCTAATCGTCGTTCAAGTGTTTGTCAATAAGTCCCTTCGGTCGATCCTCCGCATTTTCTGTCATCAGTCTCCGATCGCCCAGGAAGTAGCGCTGCGGAAGTGGAGATGGATCGGACATACTCTTCGAAGAGGAGCGTCGGATAATGCCAGTATCGCTTTCGAGTGGCGGCCTCAGGACAGTAAGCGAGCCAGCGGACGCCCTGTACACACGTGGCGGAGGAGCATTGAGAGCGAGCTACGAGCCGTAGGAATGAACTGGAGAGAGGCCAAGACCGTTGCTCAGGACAGAAAGGCGTGGAAGGATCTTGTGCGGGCCCTATACACCTCCGTGGTGCCCTAGGAACAACAACAACATAATAACGTCTAATATTAAAGAGAATAATATTCAACACTGTAATCACTAAGGTCATAAAATTTTTATATTGCAAAATTTTATGACGTCTAATTTTATGTGGTAAATAATTGTGTAGCAAATGATTTTCTATGGCAAATAACATATTGTCAAAGTTTATGTGGTAAATAATTGTGTAGCAATTAGTGCTGCTCCCAGAGATAGGTAGGTTAGGGTTATTTTTTTATGACCGTAAAAACAAAACTGCTCCCGAAATAATTCCTGAGATTGTACACCTCACGGTTGTGGAGATTTTTGGCATTTAAAAAGCCGCGACCTCCACACTTCCGTGGGATGTAGAATCTCATAACGGACGAGCGTGGGTGAAGCATACGGTGTGTGGTGAGCAATAGACGGACCCTCCGATCCAGGGCATCCAGCTCGGTCTGTGTCCACCTTAGTATGCCAAAGGAGTATGAGAGTAGGGGCATCATTGTTGCCACCTGACGAAAGACTATTGAGTACTTTTGTCAGCCGACCGAATTTGTCGCCCTGAAATATTCCTCGCTCGATCCTTATAAAGTCCTGCGGGCCAGGGGGGTCATCCCCGCCTCCTGGTTGACGAAGGACTGTGGTCCACTGCCTCATACACGCGCCAAGGAAGGATCTTAAGGCTGCATAAATTTTATACAGCTCTAAGATCCTCTCCAGCCATGAATGAGGCACTGAATCATAGGCCTTCTTGTAGTCAATCCAGGCGGCTGGCTCGTTGGCAAATGGTCATGTCTACGAGGGGGAGCTCTTTAGTACCACGGGACCCAACCCTACATCCATTTTGAGCAGAGGCCAAAATGTTGTTTGCGACTATGTGCGCGTTTATTTTTGCTCTCAAAATGGATGTAAGGAGCTTGTAAAGTGTAGGCAAGCACGTGATGGGTCTGTAGTTCTTCGCTTCCGTGGTACTACCGGACTTGTAGAGCAGGAAAGTTACACCAGTATTATTATTATTATTATTTTGTATATTACTCGATATCTCCGTGAATCGTGAATCGATTTTCAAATTTTTTTTTTAATCGAACGGGTATAACCCTTAGATGGTCCCATTGTCACCAAGTCGGGGTCTGCTGATGGGATCCTGGAGAAATCGAGGGAACTCTTCAACTATTATAGGCACACCTATATTGATTTCACTATTTTTTACAGCAACTCGGTCACTTCCTCTTGGAATAGCGGATCCTAAGTGAAGTCGGTTCTTTTTTTGTTTAAAATTATTGAGTGATTCAATGGCTGCCGTTCTTCAACTCACCAACGGAACGCTGCTGATATTTACGAGGCTTCATTCATTATACATCACCCTTGACCACTTTACAAGTTTTCGACTGTGACGCGATGACAGACAAAATTTCTGTCGGTACCTATGATATATAATAACGACAGATGGATTATGCACGCGTGAATTCAAACAATTGTCTCTAGTAGTGCACCAGCAAGCGAGTAATACGGACGTGCTAATGGGCTTCTGTCACCCACGTGAGAAAGAGACAAACTGTAATTATTTAACAACGAGAGTGACAAAGATGTAATGATTGTCAATACAGATAAATAACAGAATTAAATATTGTTAGGTTATCAAATAAACTTGGCAGCATTTTTTGTGCACTTTATGTTAGAGCCCATCCATAGTAAAATATCATTGGTCGGTACTATTTTCAATAGAATCTTGGTGCCATCTATGTTAGCCCACGGGGCTTGGACAACGTTCCATTTGAACTAAGCGGTTTTTTCAATGCCCGTTTTTCAGCACAGCGTGGTGTTCCGATTGCGGTTTTTCCTTTTAACACCAATTGAATGCGCTCCATAGCAAGTTAGCAAACCTTAGTTTGAATTTCTGAATTCCTGTGAGTGATCAGTGACACTGATCTTTGGGCACCATATGTTAGGACAGGCAGAATATACTTACATAACATTGACGGCCTCCTAGCCCAGTTGGTAGTGACCCTGCCTACGAAGCAGAAGGTCCCGGGTTCGAAACCTGGTCAGGGCATTTATATGTGTGTTTATCACGGTTGTTCCTGAGTTATGGATGTTTTCTATGTATTTAAGTATTTACATATATATTGTGTATTTAAGTATTTACATATACAAGTTGATTTGTGTAAGATTGTCCTATAACATAAAAAATATATAACGACAGTGGAATATATGGGCGTTTTAATGTTTCTAGCAACATTCCGATTTCCTCTCTGATACAAAAGAAATCTATGAAAATATTTATACGAGGTCGCGTGCGCGACACTATACTCATCGCGTCGCCTTACGTAATTAACAATACATTTCATTTTCAAAATACACACTTCTTATCTGGCCGTTGAATGAGTTGTTTAGCATAACAGCAGCCCGTACGCATAACATCTGTGTGGCTCATAGCTGGAGTAGAGAGTCATAACATTATGCCAAACTGAAGACATCCCCATTATTTAGTTGATGGCAATAATATGATATTAAATGTTAGTTAAGAGCCCGGTAAACTTTTTTTCGATTTCGCTCAACTTTTTTATACTATTTTACGTCACTCTGGGCGCTAAGTGAGATTTACCGCCCTAGGGCGCAGCGGAAAATCTCACTTCACACCCAGGAGAAGATGTAAAATTATGTACGCACCACGGGCGGTAATAAGGAAGGCCTCAGATCGCTTGTTTATGGCCCTTCGTACTAACAGAACTTCCATTAGTTTGTATATATATATTTTGAAAGTACGTGTCTTTTTAATTGTATAAGTGAAACGCTTTTATATTTATGCTTCGCAATTTGTGCTTGGAGAGGTGAAAAGAGTAAGGATTTTATTGATTTAAATTAAGTTATGCTAGTATGTAAAAAAAAAACTATACGTATAGCGAAATTCGACTGAAATTGAGTTTGATATCTTCTGGATTGAAAGATAAGGCTGAATCTATGATGGACGCTACTAAAATGAGCATTTATTGAATACATACTTTCCCCACATTAATAGTTAACAATAATTATCAACAGTCGATCGAGCTCGCTCAGCATCTCACTATCGTGTAAGTATTCCACCAGCAACAACAACACGAAAACGTGCGCGCGCGCATGTTTATCAACAGATCGTACGCGTCGTATCTCAGCACGTTCCTAGGCCGAGAAGAAAGTGCTGACTTTGCTGTTACTACATGGATCGTACTTTTTTCGAAACGCGTAGTAGTCTTTTTTCTTGTTTTCAAACTTCAACTATCTTAACTTGATCTTAACTAGGTATTGGAGTGTGGGGTAGGTTAAATCCGTCAAACAAAATAAATATCTAAAACCGGCCAAGAACATTTCGGGCCATGCTCAGTGTAGGGTTCCGTAAACTGAGACCATTAATTCAAAAGGTCGTTTCTTACGGCGCTTACGTCATTTTTACTTACGTCCTTTCACTATGGGTTTTTGAGTGATAACTCAAAAATGGCTCAACCAATTGAATTCAATATAGTTTTCATTGAAGGTACTAATTAGGCCTCAGTTTCATGATCTTTTTCAAAATTTTAGGACCCACGATTCAAAAGTTAGATGGGGGGACGCCCTGTTTTAAACTTTCGGAGCTATTGTTTCCGAAAGTATTAGTTTTATCCAAAAACTGTGTTAGAAGACCCAAATTCTTTTTAAAAGACCTATCCAACGATACCCCGCACAACTTGGTTGGAACGAAAAAAAAATTCGCTCCCCACTTCACATATACGGGAGGTACCCTAACAAAATATATTTTTCGCGTTTTTATTCTACCGTTTTGTCGGCTTGGTTAATGCACATATTCAAACCAAATTTCAGCTTTCTTGTGCTAACGGTCACTGAGCTAGACCGCGGACGGACGGACGGACATGGCGAAACTATAAGGGTTCCGTTTATGCCATTTTGGCTACGGAACCTTAATAATAGTACGTACCTTACACGATTTTAAACTAACATGGTCATTAACATTACAAAAACTATTACTCTGCTATTATTAACTATTACTACTTATTACTGTTACTCCGTGAAAATGGCGCATACAACTGTGCCGAAATGTCGGAAATTCGCTAAAACAAACACATTATGGTAAATAATACCCCGTTTTAAATAGCTTTTTTAGTAAGTACCTTTATAAAATATTATTTCCGTCGGGGGTTATAGGACCTTATACCAATTTAATTTCCATCTTAGTGGGGTAAAGGTAGGTACAGTCAACGCCAAAAATGTGTACACACTTTTGCACCTTACTTCATTGTAATATGGTTCAAAAATGTATACATAATTTTGGCGTTGACTGACTACATAAAACATAATAAATTGATAAGTAACTATTCTGACAATGTTTAGAAATAAAGGAAAAGTAGAAAAATCCACTGCCTCAGGCGAGACTCGAACTCGCGACTCTGGGAAACATGCCCATCGCTCTGCCAACTGAGCTACTGAGACTATACCTGATGGCTGCGAATTTCTCCACCACATAAAAAAAAAAAAATTGCATGGGTTAGCGCATCGTTATCGGTGAATTCTCAATACAACTTGGGACTCCGATGGCCGGTTAAGAAGTGTAAGACTTCGTCGGCAGATGTCGCTAGGCGTCACCCTTAAGGCGCGAATATAAAATAAAGGATGTGGTGGAGAAATTCGCAGCCGTCAGGTATAGTCTCAGTAGCTCAGTTGGCAGAGCGATGGGCATGTTTCCCAGAGTCGCGAGTTCGAGTCTCGCCTGAGGCAGTGGATTTTTCTACTTTTCCTTTATTTCTAAACATTGTGGTATCGTTAGCAGACGTTCTGCTTAATACAAAAATAAATTAACTATTCTGATATCGGTATACAGTCAACAGCATAAATTGCTAAGCAGGCCAGGTCTTCAAAATCATCTTCACACGACCTTAAGTTCGAGAGATTAAGAGCGTGTTTAGATTATTTTGATCACTTCGTCCGTTAAGCTACTTCTGCTCTGTTTCTTCTGAATACGCACCCTCACCTCAAGGCAAGAATTACGTTCAATGACCTCGCCAATATTAATAGTAACACATTAGAGTTACCCCCCATTATTCGCATTGCAATTAACTTGAGATAGTAACCTCATTATATAAAGTGCTTGTAGAAAACTAATTTGTTACAAGTCTTCCTGTATAAAAAAAATGTACTGTATATGTCGATAAAGATTTTCAATCACTTACCAGAAGACTTAAAGACTGTTGACTTCCCTGAATTTAAACATAAGTTGTATAAATGGTGCTTACATAAGATGTATTAGGTATAATGTAAATGAACATTTTGAAAATGTACAGTCACCGGCAATAGTATCTTCCTACGCGAAGGCCGTAAAAATATATGAAACGCTCTTATGTCCTACAATTTAAGAGCGTGTCACATATTTTTGCGGCTTTCACATAGGAAGATACTATTGCTGGTGACTGTACCGAGTACTCTTTATTAATGTATATTTATTCCACGATTGACATATCTCGATTTTCTTTTGTCTGTGTATAATGTAATATCTATTCTTTTTTTATATTTGATTTAATTTTCATTTTAATTGTAGTTTTAATAGTTATTTGTTATACAAGGGGTGAAAGTTGTATTTTACGCGCGAGTGTTATTTGAAACACGAGCTAGTGAAAGGATTCTATTATTGACCACGAGCGAAGCGAGTGGTTCAAAAATAGAATCCTGAGCGTAGCGAGTGCTTTAATACACGAGACGTAAAATAACTTTCACCCGTGTATAACACAAAACTTTTCACCTCACTACAGCGAGGAAAATAAGAAAAAGGGTACATTTTGCTCGGTTTCCCGTAATTCCTCAGGTGTTTAATACTTCTTCATCACTCGAATCACTAATTTTTAACAAAACAACCTAGAAAAACATGCGAATATTTAACGTTGATATGATGGATGAATTGAAATGAAAAGTTTTGACGTAAAAGGTTTTATTAAATGTCAGATGCGTTTTGTTCGTACGTAGACTTATTCGGCTGTCAGAACAATTTATCCGTTTTTACAAAAAGAATGAAGATTAATGTTGAATGCTGATATTTATGAATTAAAATAAAGTTGTAAGACTGTATTAAGTGTTTTTACTCGATGCAATTCATTAATTGCGATGTTAAAAATTCTGCACTTTTAACGTTTTACGTTTTGTTAGCTGTCAAATGTCACTTAAGCCACTTGTCACTTATGTCAAAACTCTTTCACCACATGTGGATAAAAAGCGATTTTCACAATAGATATTAAGAGTCCGGTAACGATTTGAAAACGAAAATCGCTAATAATGACATTATGCACATGAATTGCATTTGGTCCGATAGCTTGAAGTCTTGTTATTGCAAAAATGTACTTTAGGTCTATATATATTAATATTTAATACCTTAAAACTCGATTCTTACAGAGCATGTTTAGTGAGGACGTTGATTCGTGTAATTTTGTCGTAAGATTTTTAATTATTATTTGTTATGGACCCTAATATGTTTTATATTATCTGAATAAAGCATGAAATGAAGTTTATTTTTGTATTTTTATGTTTGTAAAATACTTTAGTATCTTTCCAAAAATATCACCTAAAATTCGGCAATTTTTAGCAAAATTGCTCTAGCAAAACACACTCTCTCTCAAAAAATATATATGAAAATGAAAAAAACTGTTACACTTATTCCTTAGGCGACTCATTTTCCAATGTATTTATATATTTTACGTACTTATATAACTTAATTTAAATCAATAAAAACCTTACTCTTTTCACCTCTCCAAGCAAAAATCGCGAAACAGGTGTTAGATTAGGATGAATTATTTATAAATAAAGCATAAAATTAAAAAATCGTTGTATTTATTCCATCCAAAAAGAAACGATCTTTCATAATATGTATACAAAATTATAGAAGTTATCTTAGTTACTGCAAAATCGCATCAAAAAGTTGAGCGAAATCGAAAAAAAACACTACCGGACTCTTAAACAAACAAAATGGGCTTTCCGAGCTAGTGAGGTGAAAAGTATTTCTATAGCATGACATTGACATTTTATCATTGTGACTTATATTAATTTAAAAATTACATTATTATTATTGATTTTTTGACATCCGCCTATATTACACTTAGGGTGGGTTGCACCACGCACAATTAACAGACTCATCAACGTTATATATGGCGACGGAGCTGTCATCCCATAGAAAACTGTCAAACTTTTCATACAAGATTTTTTTACGATTACGTTTACGTTCACAGACAGTTTGGTGCAACCGGCCCTTAGTGTTGACTGTTGACATTAGTATATTCAATGACATGCAATAGAAACAACATATTGTACGCCAAACACTGGCTGATAGTGACGCACTATATGTAACTAAATATCATTTCCCATACTCACTTACGTACAATAAATTATTTGTATTTGTATAAAAATATAGTCTCTGATATAATGAACTGTGTTATAATTTTCACATGAGGATGCTCAGACCAAAGATCAACCGGTTATCAAAAATTTGCTCCATTTTTTTCGATTTAATTGAAAGATCTGACAGAGATTCAACAAGAGTGCGGTTCATTCGATATAATTACGTGAGCGACCCATTATGAATGAATGAATGAATGAATGAAGTATTTATTCAAAACACAGACACAATAATATTGTTATACATAAACTAGTGAAATAGAGGTTACAATGATATGAATGGTTTCTGAAAAGGATAACACTCAGCATTATACAAATAATATATGCTAACGAAACGAACAGATAACAGTGTATTTCTAATGATATTAGAGACTAAAATATCAAATAACTTTTTTTTTCTACACGGAAAAAATAGTGTGTTAGCAAAGTACCAATTTGGCTCGGTTAAAATATTTTTGGTTATATACAACCAAGTCTTATTTAAATCACGCAATTAAGCTTTGTTAATTACAAACAAGCAATTATTGCTAACTATTCTTGGTTATTTTTACCAAGCACTTATTTAAATCCAAATAAGTGTCCTAGTAAATATAACCCTTCCCTGATTCCCTTATTTATTTTTAACTAATTTAATGGTGTAGTTTCACATACGTAAGTTAGCCAAGTTGACTTCTTTGATTTAAGCAACGAACTTTGCAGGCTCCATGCGAAGCGAGTCACTCGGTTGTAAATAGCAAAAACTTATTTATTTCTAGCCGTTTCATTTTCTCAGTGTACTCCTGCATTCCAATTTGCCAATAAAATGCCTGACAGGTATATTCAAAGCATATAGTTTATGAACGTTGTCATAATATGACTCAAAAGTCGATTCTTAGGGATATAATGGGTCTGTTGCCGGGGCGGGCCCCGCGCGCCGCCTCCCGCCGCTGTAGGCAAGGGAGGCGCCGGCACAATCCGCCAGGGGATTTAAGACAATTGTATAGAGGCAGCAGGTCATTCGTCGAACTCAATCCTTACCGGCTTGCCTAGCACTCGTAGAAAAACTATTGTGTGCAACGGTACATAATTAGGTCTTAAAATTCTTGGGTCTGTTTTTACAAAATTCGGCTTCGCCTCATTTTGTAACTTCGACCCTAGAATCTTAAGAACCCTTATTATGTAACTGTAGCACAAAATACTATAATAGCGATGTCGCAACTACGGGCCCTAGTGTAGACTGTAGGCATCCTTATTGTTATACCAATAGTTTTATAGTAAGATTTTTTAATATGTCCCAATTGTACGAAAAAATCTCTAGTAAGATTCGGACATCTTAAAAAATTACTACCATACCAATAAAAAATTGTGTTCTTATGTACAGTCGACGTCAAAGATATGTTTACACTTTTTCACTTTACGCCTTTGTAATAAATAAGGTGCAATAGTGTAAACATATCTTTGACGTCGACTGTACCAAAACGTTAAAAAAGTCGACTGAGTTTTTTTGCGAAATTGACCTATTCTAAGAAATTCGTAGTTAAAATATTTTGGGTTCCTCGTGAGCAAGTTGTAAACAGGGTGTAACAAAAAATACTGGTGATACGTTCAAGAGCATAATCGGTATCGTATTACGAGTACAAAAAAATAGGTTTTTTTTTTTTGACGCGGATTTTTTTTGTAGTGCCCTTAAAAGAACCACCAGTAGTTTGTTATACTTTGTACATACTCATATATTAATATACCTGAGTGTAACTCGAGTTTCTTAATTAGAACATTTCGTTAATTAACTTACCAGCGGCATCGAGCGCAGTTTCGTAGTCCGCAACTTCTTGGGTCTGCCCATTCTGGTCGCTCACTCTGTGCGTTGCTTGAAACAAACAAACAAAACTATAAAAAGTGTACTAAAGTTTAAAAATAATATAATGATATATTTGCCTATACCTGTATAGGCAAATACCCCACCCCACCCTGGCACCCTGGTGTAAAAAAAATACTGGTGATCCGTTTAAGGGCATAATTGGTATCGTATTCTGACTAAGAAACGGTAGGAGAAAAAGAATTTGGACGTGAAAAACAAAATTGATTTTCTATGGGACAGTTGCATCCAGCCGGCCGACCCTCCATACTAAACCAAGATTTTTTTTCGCGCGAAAAAATTTTTTTAAAACTTTTTCTAAATTAGAATACGATACCGGTTATGCCCTTAGAAGGATCCCAGCATTTTTGTAGACTCATTTTAAAACGACATGCTTTAGAACCATGAAATTTGGCATGGGCATTCTAGTAGGTAGTACAGATCTAGGTCGGACATTCGTTTTCGTTGCAAAAAATTGTAGTACAAAGAAAATATAGCAAAAATAAGTTTTGTATGTAAATCTGTAACTGGCTGTTTTGTAGTCCTAAATCTTAAGTTACTGGTTTGGTTTCTGGTAACCAAAAAAAAATGTTTCAGTGTACTGTAGCGGTCACTGTATGGCATCTACATTATATGTATTATTTATATTAATTTATGGTAAAGTATGCAATACAAGTCCTTTATATATATTGAAACTTTAACTGAATTAATTTTATCGGCGTTTAATTTAATTGCTTCGAGGAGTGTTGGGGACAAATTGATCTTGATTAACTGTACAAACGTAATCCATATATTCCATATGGGTCCATTAATTCGCTTTATATGAGCGTTACTTTTTAGACATCAAATGGTAAAACGGGGTTGGAACACTTGGAACCTAAGTTGAAGACTACTTTTTTTAATAAAGTTAATATTTTTATTAGTAACAAAAAAATCATACATATTTTTTTAACAATTATATAATTTTTTAAAACAATTACGTAAAAAAGTTATTGTATTTTTTGAATTAAATAACTAAAAAAAATTTGATAATTAAAAAAAACACTCACGACTCCCAATCGGCGCTGTCTTGCAAACCATAGTTCCAAATTCAAAAACACAACACAAAACCGAAACAACATCGAAGTCCAAAATTCTAAATTCAAAAATCCAGTATGGCGGCCGCGCGCGTCCGTGCAGCACAGCCCGCGACCGTGGCAATGGCTGAAGAAAAGGTTAGAACTGACCGGCTGCGTTGACGTACACACAGAAACACTCTGACCTATTGTAGTTCTTATCACGTTCAAATAAGGGTTACGTTTGATCAGTTAATGCGGTACGGGTAAGGGTGAGTGAGTAGTTGTCACCGTTGTCTTGAACAAGTGTGATGTGAACGAGATATCTATGAAGTATGAAAACTATGTGTAGGATAATACCATTGTGTGGGGAAGACTAAATATTGCATTGGTTCGTCTGGCGGGCTAGCATATCTTACGTCGCGTCGCTCTGTCTTCGAGTCGCGCTTCAAGCGATATGGAGAGTCACGTAAAACGTAGATGTGCTAGCACTGCTAGCCGTGCGGTCTGAGTTTGCATTTTTTCGTGAATTATAATGGCAGTATTGCGACAATTGTAGGACATGCGCCCTTCCAGCGTAACAATTTTGCTAATTATTAAAAAAAATTAAAAACATGCGTATTGTATTTTACAAATGTTTTATCTCGAAGTGGCTTTATCAAGGAAAAAAATAAAGCCAAAATGGGAAGAAGAGAATATTTTCGAACTGATAATTTCATGCTTAAGTTAAATACATAAGATTAATCGTAAATTAAATTATAACTTATTTGTGTGCGATAATATATGTTTTTAATTCATGATATATAATATAATCATTGATCATAATTATTGGCGCCAAGAACGGAAAACACAGTACATCTATGAAGTACAATTACTTTACCAATAATAGGTTACCTATCATACTCACGCCATGTCAGTTTTATGCTTTGAATACAGTCAAGGTAAAAAAAATCGGTATAATTTATGAACAATGATATGTAGACACTACCTTTTTTCGATTACAATAAATCGATTTTTCGAACCAGCGGTATAAAAGTCGTATAGGTACCTAGATCATTTAGAAATTGACCGTAATCGTACAGTCCAATTCTAAAATATCTATGCGAGTATTTGGCCAAAAATAACTATATAAATATAAATACACGATCTCAAACCCATACAAAGAAAGTTTTGCTCAAATATTTAGTCCAATAAATCGCGTCTATAGTTTAGAACTCGGCAGTCACTTGTAGGTATTTTAATACCCGTTAAAGAGGTTTAATTAAAGAATATAATCGAACGAGCAGAGCGTTAAGCGAAGCGAGTTCTTACAAACAACTCGCTGCTGGGACGTCTCGGCATTTCAATGGCTTTCTGATTTTGAGAGTTTCAACGATAACTTTAGTAACATTTTTCTGATCTTATTGGGATTGTAGCATACATACAATTCGAGAGTTCGTATACGAGAAAGATCTATCAAGGGGTTGTGGAGTAGAAGGCGTAAATGATTAAAAGGGTCTTCTTTTATTGGTCAACTTGTTTGCAAGGAAATCGCGAGTTCTCAGTTCGAGGCGGACTATTTCATTTCATTTCATTTATTCATTGCTTTGTGTGTACAATAGATCTTATAAATAACTTATGTCTCAACACAGCCCTGTGAGGGCACTGCAATTCTACATGTACTTACATTAAAAGTATGCATGCATAACAACAACATTAACTTAATTTTTTAATGGTAATTATAATACTTACATATTAACAGAATAATTTAAATATATTATTATCTTTTATTTATACATACATATTTTCCTTATATTTTCTAGATAAAAATGGATAGGTACATCATTATAATTAACATTTGTAATAATAAAATGAACTTTAAGAACGAGAGAGAGAGAGACTAGATCCTTATTATTAGAAATTATGTCAGTATTAGTATTTTTGGGATGTATTCATCAATGTCATAGTAGGTTACTCTGTTATAGATTGTTTCACTTAAACTCGGCATCTCTGCAATTGATACTAGAAAGTCTAGGTCGGTATTATTAAGTCAACATCCTGTTTAATTTCACTGTGGCAGACTACAGGAAAAACTCAGAAGCGACGTGTAATGCAACTAGTTGCACTTTCACTCCACTATTTAAGTGGCCATTAAACATTGCAAATTACACGTCAGTGGTCACTGATCATAGTGATCATGTCTACTGCATGACGGGAACTAGTTTTATGGGGCCCACCCACTATCAGTCGGCCTGACAATATTGGCCTGTCAGTTGTTCGGAGCTGTCAATTTTTTTTTTCAAACTGACAGGCCGATATCGTCAGGCGCACGGTAGTCGGATAGTCGGTAGGCCCCCTTGACGATAGATTTAATGTCATGAGACTTTTCAAATGTCGGTAATAATGAAACATCTGGATTTTCAGTATTTCCCATACCTAATATTATACAGGATTACATTTTAACCATTAGTTATCCAGCGAGGTGATTGGGTAAAGCCATACTGAACAACTTTTACTATGGGACTAACCTCGTAATCCCAAAAATACAGGATGTTTTTTCAATAACTACCCATATTGTGCGAGGTGATTTAGTAGGCCATACTTCACAATACTATGGGACTGACTCAAAAATTTAAAAAAAAAATTTGGCTTTTTCATACATAACGGCCGATCAGACGTCGACAGGTGAGGCCAACATTGAGTAAGGAGATGACATCCTTAAGATTTTTTTGTCCCAAAAATTGTAGTGAAAATCACGACTATAATATGTCTACTTTGTATACTACTCTTTGATTCAGGCATAGCTGTCAGCCCCCAAACATGGCGCACAAAATTTGTTCTAGATGTCACATATGTAGGCATAATACTCGTAAATCAAAGGCCTGTACATGTGAAATTGTGTCTATCTGACTTTCTATCTGTATCTTCACGCTTAAACCGCTAAACCAATTGGATGAAATGTGGTTAGGAGATAGTATAGAAGAGTTTTCACCCCCGAAATCGTCTCTTAAGAGGGCAAAAGGGAGGGAAGATTCCTAATTTTACTATAAAAATAACCGATCCTAAATTTGAAGACCTATTATCACCGAATTACGCAGGCGTACGGTAGTCAACTTGACAGCGGCTGTCTAACTTGACAACTAAATTTCGGACGAAACTGTCAAAACACCGTGCATGAGTGCCGTGAGCCTGCGATGGTTTAACGTAGAGGGTTCCTTATAGAGTTTTATGATTATTTTTATATATTACTGTACAAACAGTCATCAACATAATCAGCTTAGCGGATATTCAAACTACATTAAAACCGTTCGCACGCTGTTTTTCTAAACAATAAGGTTATGCCGAAATCATTTTGAATGGTCACGTCTGAAAATATGGATACAATTAATGTGACAAAAAACATATTAAATAAATCACGGGTTACTCACGTCTTTTAAGTCGAATATTGCTCGACATGTTTCGCTCCATAACGAGGCCATTCGCGTTGGCTAAATGAGCCATTCGCGTTGGTGAATAAGCTCCTCGTTATGGAGCGAAACATGTCGAGCAATATTCGACTTAAAAGACGTGAGTAACCCGTGATTTATTTAATATGTCTGATTCTCACGGAAGTTTTGTGTTTAAAATGACAAAAACATATCCAAGATTTTTGAGTAATAGAGTCATGGGCGTCATGGCTATATAAATGTTTGTCACATAAGATTTATGCACCTTTTAAGACGTGTATGTATACTTCTCCCGTTTGGCTATCGCTGACTGTTCCTGTAAAATAGCATTCATGAAATATTTTACATCAGCAAAAAAAAAAAAAATACTAATTTTAAATTGTAAAATCGAACATATTGTTTGAATATATATAAAATTGAACATCACTTCTTTTGTTATTATAAAGTATTAATTGTCAAAAATATGAGGTCGGTTATTCACGCTCACCTGTATATTACATAGTTATGCATTCCCTGCATTTCTATGATCGAAACACAAAATTTTCCATAAACCATTTATATCACAGTTCCACCGGCGCTACGATACTAAAAAACAACCTTCTAAGAATTCGGTTAGCGCCATAAATGTTATTTGTCTATACCTGACACGGCGCCTGCGCAACATCCGTATTTTCTAGATATTAAGAGCTAATTTTGATTGGCACGGATAGCTTCTACGACGGCAAATATACGGTTAAATAGGGGCAACACTTTTGTCGCTGTAAGCGGTGAAAAGACTTTTTTTTCTCTGTGTCCAGGAATCGTCCCCATTCTTATTTTTTTGGTTGTGGTGTTTCTTTAATATTTATTGCCATTCACACAATAATCCCACGGGAAAAAAAGGATATGGATATTCATTGATTAATTATTGCCAATCGGCATCGTTCATAACTAATTTTTTTTGGACTTTCATTATAAAAAATAAAATTAGAGATTTTCGCAAATGAAACTGATTCAGTTATTAGTTGCATGTATTTTTAATAAGTTTTTCTACTCGTCGACTTTAATCTGTGTATTAGGACTTTATAGACCAGACTTAAACCTTACACATTTAAATGTTGGATAGTCTATGGCACTTCAGGGATCATTAAATAGATTTATTAAACAACCCGCCACTAAACTAAAATAATTTTGAAAAGAGAATTTCATTCACATCTCGGTAAAATGTGTAAAGTTTGTCCGGAAAGAAAAGTGTCATGGTTTATATGGGAACTCATACATTGTACGACACTTTTCTTTTCGGACAGACTCAACTTTATAATTTCCGAACGTACTTAATCTGTCAAATTTTCTTCTACTTAAACTTGCTTCTACGTTGTGATTGGATCATAAAAAGACCAATCACAACTACTAAAACATCTTGGAAGTAAGTTTAGACACAGTTTATTCTATCTATCTCTTTCTACTACACACACAATCATATGTCTATCTCTTTTCGGTGGTGTCTGTACCACCGAATAGGCTATGATTTGCCCAGATATAATTACTTCCCGTTTGAAAAATAGTGTTTGTCGTTTGATTGGGAAAAAATTAGAAAGAATTAAGGAAAATCAATTCTTACTTAATACTCGTAGAAAAAGTATTGTATACAATAGTGACATAATTAAGCTTTTCAATCTCGTACCTTAATTAGGCCACTCAGCAAGCTTCGTGGCCTAAACGGTACTCGACTGAAAAGCTCTTGATTATGTCACTATTGTATAAAATACTATAGAATTCACTTTGAGAGTAAGGAAATATAACGCATAATTATAAGTTTTTACAATTAAAAAATACAACGGAATGGAACCCTAAAATGTATTTTTAGATTTAAATTACGCTCAATTATTCGCGGATACAGTACAACTCAATTTTTTCAGACTACATATTTAGGTCAGTCATATAACATAATACATATTACGTTATACATAGTCAGTAGTAGTCATATGTTGCAGTGTAAGGACAAAGGGACCACTTTGTCGATATGCAGTTACAGTACTTTATCTACACCCATATCATAAACCCTCCATGATGCGTTCAAAACCCGCACGTTATAACCACCATAAAAATTGATTGTTTCGTTAGTAGTAAGAACAAATGTCTTATCTGTAACGATGTTATTATTATCAAATAATAAGCAAGAATTCGATATCATTATGAAAATCCGGGTGCGGGCATGCGCCGCCCAACCGCCGACACAATCGAGTTGGTCATGGCGATGGCGTGCAATCCGTGCAATTGCAGTCATTCAATCATCATTTCGGGTTTATAATATGTGTGTAGATAATGCAGTGTATGCAACTGTACGTAATTAGGCCTTAAAACACTCGTGTAATCTTATTACACGAGTGTTTTAAGGCCTACTACGTAACTACGTAAAAAACCACACTCGTGTTTTAAGGACCCCTATTACGTCACCTAGTAGATAGGAATTAGGACCAAGGTTTGCAGTCGGGATTAGTAGGGAATTTATTACCGATATTTTTTGTATGGCCAATATCGGAATTCCGGTATTAGCTATACAATAAACCGGCATTGCATGCCCTAGTCAGATCGATAGAAGAGAGAAGAGTTTGAAGCCTACTCGAACAAAATTATTTATTCTAAATCTTATTGCACCGGGATAAGGTAACTATATAAGAAATCAGCCAGTTTTTTATTTTATTTTATCGTATGGCTACAGTCCGTAAGCTCTTAAAAGAACCTTCGGGTTTTAGAAAGAGACGTCGGGTATCAATCGACAGTGGCACATGAAAAAGCAGATCAGCAATATTACCTTCCTGTGTGATCGCCGATTGTATAGATAGTAGTAGTAGTAGTAGTAGTAGTATAATACTTTATTGTACAACAAATAAAAATACAATAGCAAGAATACGTAATATTTGTACAAAGGCGGACTTATCCCTTAAGGGATCTCTTCCAGTCAACCTTTGAGCAGTTGAGGGAGAATTGGAACTGGTTAGACATACCTGGCTGTACAAAACGGCAATAAATAAAATAGTAATACAAGATTGAAAATTCTAAATTCTAAGCTATAGAATAGGCTTTTCTTCTCTGGGGTAGTATTTGTGAGAAAGCAGCTGATGAAGAAAAAAAATTGAGTGCTGCGAGGTCCAGATAGGACAGCGCTGCTGGCAAGTTTGTTACTCTTTTAGCACCCAGGGATCACGTGTAGGGTTGTCAAAGGTGTTTCCTACGGACGCAGAGAAACATTGATCCCCATTGCATTCTTTTAGTATTTAAACCCCATCTAGAAATTTCATCTTCCTGTCTGCAGTGTCTTCCGTTTGTAAAAAGTGTGTCATCTGTGGCCGCGAGGCGAGCGCTTAACAATTAACTAGCCAGGTACTACTAGTTAGGAAAAACAACGGCAAAAACCCGAACTAATAGGTAAAACAAAGACGCTGAGGTAACGAGCGAAAGTGACTGATTTAGACTGAATTGAAGAGTTATACACTTTATTTTATTTATCTGTCTAGAATTCTTGGCACTATTTTTATCAAACACAAGCTCGCAATGCGATCGGTTTTTATAAATGAATGAAAAGAACGCTTTATGTTCTGACATACTGCACTAAGATCTAGCCCGGCAAATATGACACAATAACGAGATCAACGAAATCCCACAAGTTAATTAGCTATACTATCCTTATTACTACATATATCTCTGGGACTAAACAATTCCGTAACCTTTTATATTAATTATATTTAATTTTTGTTTAGTTGGCGTTAGATACATCATTAGGTGCTTGTTTATCCTTCATCTCAGCCATAAGACGTCCACTGCTGAACATAGTCGTTAAATTTTATCCTCATAAACTTTTAATTTATTTTAATTATATAGACTATATAGAGACTTTTGGAGACCTTATACATCTCTAAGGATAATTTGGAATACCTAAGTATGTTTTTGTTTTATATACCTACTAGAATCACTGATTTTTATGATTATTATTTAAATTCAAAATTAGTTTCTAACTGTTGATGATGGATTATTGTAATTTGGAATTTTTAAGTAGAGGACACAGTTCGGGTAAGAAAGTATATCAAACTTTTGTATGCTTCGATTTTAAATAGTCAGATTAGTACTCATAAACATTCTCTTTTCTTACATATGGTATTTCTCTTAAGAGTCGCCAGGACGCTCGCGTGAACTCACTTTCCCATACAAACGTAGTTTTGCTCTCATTTTAAAACGACATGCCTTAGAACCATGAAATTTGGCATGGGCATTCTAGTAGTACAGATCTAGGTCGGACATTCATTTTTGTTGCTAAAAATTGTAATACAAAGAAACTATAGCAAAAATAAGTTTTGTATGTAAATCTGTAACTGGCTGTATTTTCTTTGTATTACAATTTTTAGCAACGAAAATGAATGTCCGATCTAGATCTGTACTACTAGAATGCCCATGCCAAATTTCATGGTTCTAAAGCATGTCCTATGTCGTTTTAAAATGAGAGCTAAACTACTATACGTTTGTATGGGAATGCGAGCGTCCTGGCGGCTCTTAAAGTGGTTTGATATGTCACATATGTTTTTTTTTACTTAAGTAGTTATATTTATTAAGTAGTTTTTTAAATGAATCATATGTTGTTATAAAAAAAGAAAATACAGAGTAAGTTTGATATGTTTTCTTATAGAACAACGGACTTATACATATTTTTAAGACTTTATGTACTGTTGTTTTGAAAAAATAAGTCCCGCCGAGTTTCTTGCCTGTCATAAGTAATTCTTCTCGGGTCAGAGGTTAGAACCGGTGTCGTTTGTTTTTTTTTCTCTCTTTTATGTAGAATATCTGACGTGTAAAAGTGCCCTTGTGGCCTACTTACTGAATAAATGTTTGAGTTTGACCTGACAACTATTAATCGGTGGCGGTCAAAAGTATTTAAAACGGAAAAAAGGTGCGTACAAAACTCCGAAGTTGTCTCATTTATGGAATGAAGTGCCCATATTTAACCTTATAACAAGAAACATTGCGTATATTGCTTATAAAATGAGTACGTCATGCAAACTGCATAACCTCGTGATTAGTGGAGTACAACAACGCCTTTTTAACCTATAAAAATGACAAAACTGACAAGTCCGATTTTATATTATGCCCCGTTAGAATACTTTAAGTACTAATAATGAGAAATATTTTCTAACAATTGTGAGCATTGCGCTAGGTATAATACACGTATTTGTTTGCTACATAAAGAAACGATTATGCAAGTTTTATTTTTCTCTACCAGACTATCGCTTTTTATTATTGCTACATAACTTCACATTTTATAACGGTTTTGTCAATAGCATTCGTCGTCTTAGCCTTTTGTCGTTCGTTTAGAATTCAAGGTCGCGCATATTTTTACAAATTGTTTACGAATATTCTCACATAATCTATTGACCAAACTGTTATAAAATGACAGATGATATTGAGATAGTTGAATGCATTAGTGTGGTAAAGAAAAATGTAATTTGGATAATCTTTTCTTTGTGTTATTAACAAATATCTATATAATACCTAGCGCATCGTCATTATATAACTGTTAGAAAATATTTTTTACTATGACTAATCATATTATATTCTCTAACTAAAAATGAAAATCGCACTTGTGAATTATAAAAGTTCAAAACTGTTCCTGTACCGTACTAATCCTACAATCACCCTGCGCGTGAGTTTAAGCCATTAAGTCAGCTAACTGTGGTTCCTGTTAGAGCTTAGAATTGCTAATCCAGGATGAAACGGGCAGGCTTTACCGTTACAGCTAGACTGTGTTTAATGTATAGAAATCACTAGTGCACAGGTACCTATTAGGTATGGTATTAGGGCGCTTAGAGCTTTTGATGATCGGTCTCGAGATTTAGACAATACGTGGATGACTTTAGTGTATTTACCCATTTTTGTTGATTTACAACGACACTTAATTCTTTCAATATATAGCGATAATTGATAGCGAAATTGTATAGTTTTACGGAGTAGTAATAACTCCATATCGACTGAGTGGGTTCCTTTTTCCGTGCACTTATTCGCTGTGTGCTGTGTGCATGAGTGTGGCGCCATCTCTTGAGCAGGGGGTTAAAGGGTTTTTTTCTTTTTTATTAATGGCATAATACTCCTTGCTTATATGAAATGTCACTGGCTGATTCACTATTTTGACAGTTGACCCTACAGGTGATGTCAAATATTTTGAAACGTGATATTGACAAGAGCCCAATGTCTTGTAATAGTTGTTACATTGTGCGCTGCGATCGTTCACGTTACCCCCACCATGAACTTCGCATATAGCGAATATCGAGGCAAACATTAAAACAACTTTTTATTTTCCAATAAACATGAGATAGCCTTAGAATTTAACGAGAGCTAAGAGCCTAATACAGGCTTGATATATTTTTTTCATGCATGGATATCAATCGCCAAATAATATTAGGTACTAATCTTTGCCAAAGCTGCGTGGAACGCAACGCTTTTTTAGCAAGTGTGATAAAAAATATAAAAGGAGGATGGGCAGTTTTGTATGGACACTGGCCTAAAAACCAATAACGACAAGCCATATATGTCATTTGAAAGTTTTTTCATATTCTACAACTTTTTGTGTGGCGGGAAATCTTAAATCGCTGTGTGAAACAAGTTATGGCAAAATAAATAAACGTGCCATCAATAAGTATTTTTTTACTGTTATAGGTTTCTAGTTCTGTACCTACAACGGTTTTTAAACGTGTTATCATATAAATGCACATGAGAAGACAACTAAATATCGATATACCATCATTACTATCAAACAATGACTACTATTTTTATGCAGCGATAACTTTTTTCACACAAAGATTTGGTATTACCTGCCATAGTAAAAGTTTTAGAACTTAGAATAAGTTATTCAGTGGCATATCGCTTGTCCTTATTGATCAATAGGCCAATGTGCCCACCCTCCTTTCCTACAGAGTTGTAATATCACCATCAAATGATGAACTAAAAATCTATCTAAGAACTATATCAACAGAGAAGATTTAAACTTTCACTCAAATGGCTCATGTCTCTTTATCAGAATGGAACTCACTTACAAATAGGCCCCCTTTTCGAATGAAAAATCAGGTACACGGAAAAAAAAGCTTCCGGGATATTCTCAATCTAAGACATTATTACATAATGTTGAAAATATTTCCTCGTGACAAGTATTTATTTCCTTTAACGAAAATAGACAGTTTTAAATATAACGAAGCGAATATATTCTTACAGATTTTCTAGTTTTCTTTTACCGAAGATAATACTTGTTTGATTTAAGTCTCTTATTTACTTAATATACTCTTGAAACAATACATTTTTGTATTTCTATTTTAAGAAAACGTAGTTTTATTAAGCGAAGAATCATATTTTTGGTAAAGGAAATAAATACTTGTCACGAGGAAATATTTTCAAGATAATAATAATGTCTTGGATTGAGAATAACTATCCCGGAAGCATTTTTTTCCGTGTAGAAATCTATTATTATGTAGTGTTATTGACACCCCATAGTCTACAGTTACCACAACAGCCAGCCTTACACTATATTTCCACAAACCTGACCGCAGACATTCTATTCTAGGTTCATACATACGTACGTACATACATACATACTTAACGGGCGAAGAACTCGTCTCGTAAATCATGCGCTGCCGAGCCTTGACTTTGAACTTGGACTGGCGCGCTCGAAAGTGGAAACTGGCTAATAACAAAAAACCGGCCAAGTGCGAGTCGGACTCGCGCACAGGCAACATCTATAAAAACGGCAAAAAAATCATATTATCTGTTGGAGAGGAGCCCTTTAAATGATTATTTAATTCTGTTTTTTAGTACCTACTTGTTGGTATAGCGGCTACAGAAATACATCATCTGTGAAAAATTTCAACTGTCTAACTATTACGGTTCATGAGAAAAAGCCTGGTGACAGGCAACAACGGCAAAAAATTATGTCTATTGTATAGAAGCCCTCTTAAATATTTATTTCTATATAAGTAGGTTTATCGTCGCCTAGTACCCATAGTACAAGCTTTGCTTAGCTTGGGATTAGGTTGATTTGTGTAAGATGTACCCAAATATTTATTTATTTATTTCATTCTGTTTTTTTTATTATTTGCTATTATAGCGGCAACAGAAATACGTCATCCGTGAAAATTTCAACTGTCTAACTATTACGGTTCATAAGATACAGTCTGGTGACAGACGGACAGCGGAGTCTTATTAATGGGGTCCCGTTTTTACGCATTGGGTACGGAACCCTAAAAACACACCTACATGGAGAACTATTTCTGGGAAAAAAATGAACCTAGTTTTTAATTGAAATGAAAATTTGGCTTGTTATATTGTAATGATTAACTAAAATTATTTTTATTCTGAGATCACTTCTTAATAGTTCTTAACATCTACATTAAGTTACACGAAAAATGAATATACCCACGTATTTAGCCGCGGTTAGGTATTCACCAGTGGCGAAGCGTCCATAGAACTCGATACCCATCGGCTTCCAGAAACTGCAGACCCTTGAGCACTATGTCCTACCTAAAAGAAAACCAAATGAGCTCCGGCATCCCCACAAATATTTAGATGCGCCGCCAATTGTAGTTATGGTATGGATTTTTTAAGATGTTGGAATAGAAGGTAGAACTTTTTAGTAAGATTCCGACATCTTATTAAATAGTACATTACGTACCTAGGGCGGTAAAATAAAGAAGGTCTCAGATCGCTGGCATTTGTGGCCCGAACCGAAGGTAAGGGCCATAAACAAGCGATCTGAGGCCTTCTTTATTACCGCCCGTGGTGCGTACATAATTTTACGTCTGCTCCTGGGTGTGCAGTGAGATTTGCCGCTGCGCCCTAGGGCGGTAAATCTCACTTAGCGCCCAGAGTGACGTAAATACTATTATACCCATTTCTACCAATCTTTCTTTAAAATTATTTTTAAAACTATTCTCAGTACGTCTAGCATGACTTACGTTGCGGCGCAACTCTCCATACTTTAGGCGCGACTCGAAGTATGGAGTCGCGCGGGACAACGCATGTCATGCTAATAGTGCAGGTCTTGCGATATGTTCAGTAAAACAATTCTAGCCACGACTGTACCAAGTTCGAAGCATTCGCAAAAGGAAAGTCGTGAACAAACCAATTTGCCGACTGTACCTATATTTGTTGAGCCCAAAATGATCGTATTTTACACACCTTGTGTACAATCATGTGAACTTGGACTTATATGCTGCTTACATTACATTAGGTCGGGTAGAAAAATATCTGAAATACCTTGTGCCATTTTGACACGCCTGTTGGGTATAGGTCACATTAGCTTGCGCTCTCTGACCTCCATCGATAAATACCGTCACGTGCTACAAATTTGCCTACGATGCACAACTTTGCCTGGCTTGAAGAACATGGTTTTCTTCACCAAATAGCTGAGATGGGAGAAAGGCGGCCATCTCAGTAATAAGATAGCTGTTTGGTGAAGAAAACCATGTTTTTCAAACCAGGCAAAGATGTGCATCGTAGGCAAAGTTGTAGCACGCGACGTTAGCTGTCAGATAAATATGTAGTATTATAATACCCTATCTTATTACCTAATACAATATGGCTAAAAACAACCTGTATAAGTAATAAATAGATATACAGTGTGTTTCTGTAATAGGAGCAATAAATTAAAACATAGATCCTACTCCTCAAACTACAAAACTTTTGTTCAACAACTTTAAAAAAATATGTATTTTGTAGATTGTCTCTTTATCATACAAACTAAATAGATTTTCAATGAACGTTAAAATCCGTCTAATTGACATTGCTTGTCACTACAGACATAGTCAATTTCGGAATACATTGCGTGTTCGAAAAAACTTTAAAGTGTCCTAAAAATCAAACCATACGTTATTTTTAAAAGTCGCTGAACAAACGTTTCCTGGTTTGAGGAGTAGAATCTACGTTTTAATTTATTGCTCCTATTACAGAAACACACTGTATAGCTCCTACCGTTTCACGTTGGTTGAAAGATCTCTTAGGGCGGCCACCGACTATCACTCCGCCCGCAGTCCGCCTGACGATATCGGCCGGTCAGTTATTCGGAGCCGGCAAATTTTTGTTCTAACTGACAGGCCGAGAGCGGCGGACTACAGGCGGAGTGATAGTCGGTGGCCGCCTTTATACTTAGGCAAAATACCTGAGTACTAAGACCAGGGGGCCGATTTTTGACAGCCGGACGCTCGAATTCAAAAATTTCAAGCTCGAAAATAATCGCACACAAAAGTTTGTCGCCAATTTTTCCGCATGGAATTAATAGTTTAAATAATCATTATTTTAAATTTCTATCGCTTTTATTTTTAAAACATAATTTCATCGTTTTATTCAGAGTTTTAAATGTCACTTTCGAGTGCTCGAATCTCAAAAATCACCCCCCTGGGGGGTGCAATTCAGTGTCAATCTGTCAAAAAATGTGAGTTTGACACGTATCCGATACGTTTGCATAAGTGCGAAAGAGAACTTGTCATGCGTTAAGAAGGGACATGATTCGTGAGGTTACAGAGATCTCTCTGTATAGTACTATTATTTACTCTGTGTTAAACGCCTTATCTTATAGAATAGCAATTATTGTACAATGTGAGTAGGACGAAAATATGATTAGGTTTCTCATCTGATATTTATTAAAGATAGGTATATCTTTGGCTCGTCACTTTCACTTCACGATATAAGTAGGCTAATAATCTTTTGATAAATGCATTGTTGTTTTTAATTACAAACAGAACCTTGTCAATTTAAAAGTTGATGCCTAAATAAAACACAATATTAATTAAATTATTTAAGTTATGAAAAAAAAACTTCACATCACACTGTAATTTTCCACCCGGGTCACAGCAGCACCGGTCGAATTTTCCCGTGTATGCAATCTTTGTAAATGCTAAACAAATCACAATATTTATAAAAAAATATTTAATATGGTTAATAAATAATATTTTTTATTATTTGCCGTAAACACGCCTACACCGTTTGTTCATTTCATTATACATAATTAGATTCGTCTGAGTTATAGAAAGATACCTTGTTTATACTTCGTTTTTTTCAGATTAGAAAAATCGTGCGATTGTCTTCATGCGATTTTTGGGAAAACGATTTAAAAATTTGTTATTTTGCATCGTATTGGCTTAAGCGTATCACTAATAGTTGAAAAAAGTAGTTTCATTTATATTTTGCCCAGATATGGCTGAAAAAAATACAGCTAAAGTGTCGAAATCGACCGTTATTTTTCTAATCTGAAAAAAAACGAGGTATAGGTAGCAAAAATAAAAAATGCCGGATTTAGCGCGTAAAGAGAACATTAAAAAAACAGTCGGGTATTTTATATACATTTGTTTATTTTTGAAATCGTCTTCAATACCAGATTTATTGTCTTTTCTCTCGCACATCGATTCCACGAATCACAAGCACAAACATAATATCTGCATGTAAAAAACGAGTGTTATGTCACTGATGCATGATAAACGCGATTCTGGACGACGGGAATTAGAATAGGGTTGCCACTGGCTGGAAATTAAGTAAGTATTAACTACAAATATTTTTTGTAATGGGTAGGTTAGGTAATTACCAATTATTTGGCCAGATGGCGCCAACAAAGGTTTTACCTGTCCCTTAGTATCTTATCTACGGGAATTTGCTTAAACGGCTGGCAGCGGTCAGAAAAAAAACAGTGACACTATTGGTAAGACTGACAGGTACAGGCTGGCGTTATCTGTAATTAATTATTGATGATCAACTGATCGTTGGTTTGGCCCCATTGGTTTTTTTGGCGAGAGAAAGTGAGATCATAGATTATGGAACGCACAAATCTAAAGCAGTTTTACTGAATATACAATCGGACGCCAATATAATTCTAGATTAAAAAAAATAATGCCACTGCTGAAAATGTATTAAGTGTATTTTGAAACATATAACCACATCTAACTTTTTTATTTTATTTACTTACCTACACAGCGAGCCAACTAAAATCTGCTGACATTTTTAAATAACGTGAGAGCTCGTAAATAAATACTACCTAGTGGGCATTCAATGAAATTTTATATGAATTTTACTAAAAAGATACGGTCAAATTCATTTAAAATTTCAAAAATACACGTAATTTTACTGAGTACTTCTAAATCAAAACAGCCATATTTTAGCCACCATGGGGTTGTCTTCAAAGCAGAAATATATTGCATATTACAACGTTACAGCAATTTGATATTCCGTATTATTAGATTACCTTACTTATGATCACGGTGTCTGAAACTTATTTTATAAATATCATAATTCTGTAAATTATTTAGGTACCACACAATCATAGTAGCAAACACAGTAATTGTGACAACCCTAAACGCATATTTTGTCGCGGTCTTTTTACTTACGGTATCTGTATATCGGTTATCTGTAATTGTTGCCATGGCGTGTTTAGTCGTCTTAAAATATGACGAAGAGGCACTGTACAGTCAGCACCAAAAGAAGCTATGCGGGTAAAGTGTTCAAAGTCAGCTTGATAATGAGCCAGTGGATTTTTCTTTTTTTCCTTTATTTCTAAACATTGTGGTATCGTTAACAGACGTCCTACTTAATACAAAATTAATTAAAGATTAGCGATGTCCTTTAAATAGGACATCACGCTCTCGCCTCATGTTTTCAAGTGAACTAGAGCTAATTGCAATGGGCAAACATGTCACCTCGATGATACACGTGGCTAATAGGGAGACATCACAATATAATTAATTACCTACATCATAAACGTATCTTTCGAAAGCGCTGGTAGCATGCATGGTGGCAAAACGACCGACTTTCTATTCGATGAGCTCAGATCCGAAGTTACGAAGGCTACACAGAAAAAAAAGATATCTTAATCCAAGATATTCATTCTTCTCTCAAATCGATAATTTCTTGAACCAAGTATGATTTTGTTGAACCAAGTATGATTTTGTTGATCCAAGATAGAACTTACTTGGTTCAAGATATTTTTTACTTGATTTAAGAAATTATCGATTTTCCTTATATACAAGAATGAATATCTTGGATTAAGATATCATTTTATCTGTGTACATAGGTATATTACTCATATGTTTTATGATTATATAAATATGTGGCCACACTGATGTCCACGGCAAAATATAACTGTAAAATATTTACACTTAATACGGCTCATTAAACAACACACGAACGAAAATAATACAACCTTGTTTTAGAGTTCATTAATTAATTTTATTATTCAAAAAAAATCTACATTCTGGAGCTCCATTTGATTGATCATCGATACAATATGTACAAACTATAAATATATTTAAGACTAATATCTATAGTTTCAGCAAATGATTTAAGTTATTTACATTATTTTGATGAATCTCTGTAGTGTATTGTGACATACTATATACAGCTATTTTTGATCAGAGTTTATTATAATAAATCTTAAGCTTAACTTTACATTTAATTACATTAATATGAAAAATACATAGTTTATTGAGTATACCGCTTTTACACTATTCAATATAATTATTAAAACTTATCATTATAGATTTATAGAGCATGACAATAATTAATACTAACCTATATGATTCTATACAATGATTTTTTTTCTTACAGAATTAACACTTGTTTGCCTATACAACATTTTAAATTATTATTTATATTTTCACCACTGCTCTTACTTAGGTACTAAATCTTTTTATTTTTATTCGTATGACTTGAGAGCTCAGTAGGCACAAGTTACCATTTGAATGTAAAATGTATTCAGTATCATGCAGCATGCACCTGTGACATAATCAACTTAAACATTAAAATATAATAGCACTCTTAAATCACACATTTCCACAATTTATTTCTTCCAATATTCAAATCCATCAAACTCCCAATTCATGTATTTTTTCCGGAAAAAATCATTGAATCGGGTTCTTTGACGTTCTTAAGAAAAGGACAAATAACAGACGGAGTACACTTGCTAGAGTCAAAGAAGCAATTAGTTTTTGACACAAATCTAATATTGTTTTGTTAAATCTCAAACCCCACTGTCGGGCACCAGTGGAATTCTAGATTGGAAAGGAAAAGAAGAAAAGAACACAAAACAATGAAAGCTTTGTGTCAGAACAAATCAACATAGGAAAGTCATATCATAATCATCGAATTTACAGCATTTTAACGATGTTTTAAAAGGTTGCATGCAAAATTTGTCAATTGGGATCGCTTTTAAAACACTGTCAAAGAGTTGTAAAGAAAGAAAAGAAGATGGATAAAATAGTTATGATCCGAGTCTAGCAAATGTGAAAGGAAATGAAGAAGAATAAAGATACAGGGTAAGAGGATAATAAAAACGATTTTGAAGAAACCAACCATCTCATACCTAAGAACAAAGGAAGAAATGAATGCGTACTTAATGATCTGACTAATTATTATAATCTAATAGGAACAGTTCTATGAGTACATTTTACATCAAATAAATTCAGCACTGGAGACGTTCAACGTTTCAAGCTGACACTTATTTTATAAACAACGATTGTACTATCCGACATTGATCGTGAAACATTTGATGTTCCAGACCTAAAGAAAGAGCTTATAACTAAATATCCCTAAATCTGCTGAGGTCCACCGTCGGGATTATCGGGCTATCGCAAGGCACCGGTTCGTTTCTGAAAAAAAAGTAAACAGTCGAATTTGTGTGGTGTCCTATAGCATCATGAAATTCATTAACAACTACAAAAGTTTCCTAGTAAAACTAGGGTTATCAAAGGTTTACAATCGTCATTGCAATTTGCACTTTATCTAAAACTGCTAAGTAACCTACATTCCAGTCTTGAGATCTTGAAATAACTCACCCCGGTAAATCTGCCCTCAGGAAAGCACTAGGAGGTTGTGAGAAGAGCTCGATCCCGTCTTTGTTGTCGCAGATGATTCTGGATAGTGTGACCTTCTTTATTTCAGCCAGCTGACCTGGAAATAACAGAATCATTATAAGTATTGGAACAAGCACTGCAAGATATCCGATGCCGCGACTTTTTGCCTTCAATTTATGAAATAAGTGTAGCTATAAATATTGATACCGAGGATAAAGTTCGCTGAAGATTAGTACCACTTTTTAGGTTATTCATTTGAGTTACTTCTTGAATCTGATGATAGTGTAGTTAGGAAGTGTTACAATTCTCTGGTGCTTTTGACAGCTGACTCCTATCTTTCTCTGGATTAGGAGATTATAGGTAACTTACTAGGAGTAAAAGCCCCAGGGTTGACATCAGGCCCGTGCTCGTAGAAGTATCGGTCTCCTTTCTTCATTCTGGAGAACTGGTCTGCTATGATGTTCGCGAAGGTGGCACCGACGATACCACCTTCTACTGCTTCTTCCAGTAAACCGCCGATCCAAAGGTCGATGTCGTCAGGGCTGGTGTAGACGGAGGAAAGACGATTTGCTGCCTGGATAGTTAAAAAAAAGAGTAAATAATATGCTCCTAATTCGTCTTATTATATACCAACGTAGTTTGATAAATAATTCCTAAACATTGCAAATAATTGGCAGATTCTGTAAGAGATAACTTTTAGCAGTGGGTCGTCCATAGAACTTGATTCCAAATTTCAAGAAAGTAGAACTCTTTTCCTGTCAAAAAGAGGAGAAAAGCGCCAGGCATCACACAACAGTTAACAAAGGCACACTTTGCGGGACCTGCCCGAATTCCGTATAGGGTCTGTACTCCAAAAAATTTGCGATAGTGGTTGTATTTTCTGACGCCATAGCGTAGTCACGTGCACGATGTATATTGATGGCGTACACGGCATCATGCAACAGACAAAAGTCAAAACTCATACTGGGTGGAAACTGCCCTAAGTCACTATAAGGCTGTAGTCCGATGAGCTTGCAATAGTGGTTGTATCCTCTGACTATGTATATATTAATGGCCTACAGCTACACGGCATGACGCAAGAGGCAAAAGTCAAAACTCATACTGGGTGGAAACTGCCCGAAGTCACTATACAAATTGAAAAAGCTATGGCTTTCGAACCCATAGCAATTGGAAGGTGGGCGTGTGCGGTTACATGCTTTAAAATATATATTATATTACTTATATATATATGTATGTATATATATATTATATAAATATGTATGTATTATGTAGGCTTTATGTTTTTATAAGTATGTATTATTATAGTATGTAAGTAAATATATAGTAAAATCTATACCTATAGGTGCGATGTATATTTATTCACAATTACTATAGTAACTAAATTTCTCCGTAGTTTTGCCGTCATGTACAAGTAATGTACAAATCTTTGTCTACCATGTCTGACCAATATCTCTCAGTTGCTTAAAGGTTAGCTGGAAGAGATCCCTTAAAGGGATAAGTTCGCCTTTGTACACACTTACTATATTTTTGTTGGTCATGTAATTGTTTTGTGCAATAAAGTGTTTTACTACTACTACTACTACTACTATAAGGCTGTAGTCCGATGAGCTTGCAATAGTGGTTGTATCCTCTGACTATGTATATATTAATGGTCTACAGCTACACGGCATGACGCAAGAGGCAAAAGTCAAAACTCATACTGGGTGGAAACTGCCCGAAGTCACTATAAGGCTGTAGTCCGATGAGCTTGCAATAGTGGTTGTATCCTCTGACTATGTATATATTGATGGCCTACAGCTACACGGCATGACGCAATAGGGAAAAGTCAAAACTCACACTGGATGGAAACTGCCCGAAGTCACTATAAGGCTGTACTCCGATGAGCTTGCAATAGTGGTTGTATCCTCTGACTATGTATATATTGATGGCCTACAGCTACACGGCATGACGCAATAGGTAAAAGTCAAAACTCACACTGGATGGAAACTGCCCGAAGTCACTATAAGGCTGTAGTCCGATGAGCTTGCAATAGTGGTTGTATCCTCTGACTATGTATATATTGATGGCCTACAGCTACACGGCATGACGCAATAGGTAAAAGTCAAAACTCACACTGGATGGAAACTGCCCGAAGTCATTATAGGGCTGTAGACCGATGAGCTTGCAATAGTGGTTGTATCCTCTGACTATGTATATATTGATGGCCTACAGCTACACGGCATGACGCAATAGGCAAAAGTCAAAACTCATACTGGGTGGAAACTACCCGAAGTCACTATAAGGCTGTAGTCCGATGAGCTTGCAATAGTGGTTGTATCCTCTGACTATGTATATATTGATGGCCTACAGCTACACGGCATGACGCAATAGGTAATTTCAAAACTCACACTGGATGGAAACTACCCGAAGTCACTATAAGGCTGTAGTCCGATGAGCTTGCAATAGTGGTTGTATCCTCTGACTATGTATATATTGATGGCCTACAGCTACACGGGATGACGCAATAGGCAAAAGTCAAAACTCATACTGGGCGGAAACTGCCCGAAGTCACTATAAGGCTGTAGTCCGATGAGCTTGCAATAGTGGTTGTATCCTCTGACTATGTATATATTAATGGCCTACAGCTACACGGCATGACGCAATAGGTAAAAGTCAAAACTCACACTGGATGGAAACTGCCCGAAGTCATTATAGGGCTGTAGTCCGATAAGCTTGCGATAGTGGTTGTATCCTCGGACGCCGTAGTCGCGTGCGCGCTGTATGTTGATAGCCGCCAAGTCTAAGCCAAAGGGGTTGCCTCCGTGGAACAGGTAGCGGGTTAGCTAAAATCAAAAAAAAATTTTTTTTTCATTATTACTCGAATTATTTTGCGTTGAACCTTATTTGCTATATCCATAAAAGGTGTCAGTCATTTGGTCCATCGCCCATCAGGTATTATAGTGCAGGACTTGCGTTGCGTTTACCTGATGGTTTAATTACGGTCCACAGCATGTCCTGTCATGTCATGGTCCACTACTTAGGGGTAAGCTAACCATGCATTAGGTATCTACCAAAAAACAAATCCAAAGGAATACTTAAAATTTTTGATTACGTATACCGTGAATAAGTACTTACAGATTCGGTGACAAATGGGTCAACCGCTTGCATTGGTTGCCAGGAGAGTCCTGTGAGTGCGCGGTCTAGGAAAGGTCGCAGGCGCAAGCGTGATGGTTGAAACATAACTTCCGGAAGCGAGATTGTCTCATACACGGTTCCTCTTGCCGGGCTCGGGACTCTGAAACATGTTAAGCTTATTAGTCTTAATAGTAATAAGAAATAGACCTTTAAGGATCTAAGCCTGTCGCACCACGAATGCAGCAGTTCTGAATTCCATTTTGTTAGGCTAGGCGATGTAAAGTTGTCAAAATAACCCGACTACCGTTCGAAAGATGCATCTGATATGGAAAACGGAGATATAAGTAGACTCAATTTTGGAGTTAGGCTATTGCGTTTGTATGCACATTGTTTGTGATTCAGCAGCAGAAGTACCCACTCGGTATTTTGAAAATGACCTTCATCTTATTCTCTTAACAATAAACTCGTGCCAAGATCTTTTTGAACACCATTCAATTCGCTTAGCTACTTCTGCTGCTAACTGGGCATGAAATAATTTGATAACATACACTTCAATATTGGTTTGTTGTTGCCTTATAATACATTTCTTACATTAACTTCCCATCCACGACAGAGTGCCCGAATCTCATGGCGGCCGTAGAAAATTCCGTAGTGAGCGCCGGATTGACGTGAGCGTCGTACGAGGTGGAGTAGCCACCGGCTGGAGACAGGCCGAACGCCTGGACTAAGCGCGGACCTGGAACGTGAATCAAGGGTGACTAAAGTTTGATGTTAACTATCAGGAACTAAACGCGTGGAGTTTGGGTAAAAAAATCCCATCACAGTTCTTCGTTGGTTCGTTTTTTTTTTTCATTTCATTGGAAAGGATACCCTGGAACTTCACCTGCAGTATACAATACACCTAGCTTCTAAGAAGATGGTGTCGTCAACCTAGTTTGGCCCTTAAACAGGGTTTATGCCGACCACTGCTTGTAAATGAACAGTTGGCACTCCACCTGGAGTATAGGCCTGGCGTCCAAGAAGACTGTCTCCACATCTTGGTCTGGCTTAAACTTGAACGATACTTAATATATTCGCCTTAGGGCAACGGCAGCTATTGAATGTAAATTATATGCTAGATCTTAGTATAGTTGTAACTTGAACGGGGCTTGCTATAGTTAGTAGTTACCTAAGAGCAACGGCAGCCATTCATTGTAAATGATATGCTGGAACTCCGCCTGGAGTATACGCCTGGCTTCCAGGAAGATGGTGTCCTCGTCCCAGTCAGGGTTGAACCTGGACAGAGCCAGCGCCACGCGGTTGTGTTCCCTGGTGAAGATGGTGTGGAGGACAGTGAGCGAGATTACTTGATTGCCGTGGTTGTCCCCTGTAAAAAAGTTTAGCCCATGTTAGGTATGCCAAGTCTGTGTCAAGCAAAATTGGGAATCGTAACGTAAATAGTCAATCAGAAACCTCCTCTTATAATAGAGGTATTCAAGTAAAAAAAAACATTATTTTGATTAAAACAATATACAGATATGCTTTGTAAAGGACATCACCAGCTAGAAATAGAATAACACTTTTTAAATCCATTATGACACAGGTTTAAATCACTTGATTCGAAATAAGGAGCTTGGTCATTTGTGCACTCTGTCTTCCTCAATCAAGGGAAGGAGGCCCCTTCCGCCATAGTCAATAGGCGCTCGGAGTACACCTATTTATTACCAGAGTTTCTGAATGGCTAGGGTGTTAGTGGGTTACCTGATTCAAAACAAGCAGCTCCATCACTGGTGATCATGCACTCCTTCTTTCTGGTCAAGGGTGGGAGATCTCTGCCGTAGTCGTTGAACGTGTTGAGAAGGCCTCCAGGCTCTCGGAGTACACGGCTTACTACGAGAGTTTCTGTATGGCTGGTTAGTGGGTCACCTGATTCAAAACAAGCAGCTCCATCATTGGTGGTCATGCACTCCTTCTTCCTGGTCAGGGGTGGGAGATCTCTGCCGTAGTCAGTGAACGTTTTGAGAAGACCTCTAGGCGCTCGAAGTACACCTGGTTTACTGCGAGAGTTTCCGTACAGCTGGGATAGATCTGCATAGTGTGTGGCACCATTCATCTGAAATATGAATGAGTGAGGTTAATGAAATTAAACTGTGACCACTGAAGCATGCCTAAATTGTTTGTTTTTTCCGTTGCCTATAATATGGCCCACAACTAGGCAAAGGACTTCATCGCTTCCGCTATTCGTGACCGCGCGCTATTTGCTACAAGATGTCCAAATCGTCCCACCATCTCTTCTTTGGTCTATCTCTGCCCCGAGCACTATTTTGTTTAAGGCTCTCGAATAAAAAATATTAATGATGTAGTCTCGCAAGTATATGTTGTGTTAAGATTCCAAAAACGGTCCTAAGGTTTGATACCTGTTTAGCATAGCCTACTGAGCAGTCGCTGGCTGGAGCCAGCTGGGCTCTCACGAAATTGAGGCAAGTGTGACGAAAGGTCCCGTAGAAGACGTCGTTGGGAGGCGCCTCGACGGGCGCGCAGGCCCAGTGCTGCTGGTCTTCAGGAAGTGGGATCTCACCGTCGCCTGCGCAGCAGGAAATCGCACTTCCGTTACCTGTAAATATAAATTAATCATAAAGTAATTAGTGCTTAAACACACAGCCTTTTATTAAAATGTTGTGTTATAATGTAGCGTTAACGCACCCCACGCACATAACAAGCCCAAGCAACCTTTCCTTTTGAATTTGCGTTAAAAGTACAAGTTGTACAAGATATCACCTCAGCATGGTACCACGGAATGATCTGACCTGCATTATCATCAGTAGGATGTACGTCAAACTGGAACTACAGCAAAACACTGTCACGAGTGAATGCAGGGCAGATGATGCAAACCCACAGTTAGTCTCCTTGGTCGATTTTTAGAGCGAGAATCTAAATTTCGTGAGGTACCCTCTATATGTAAAGTTTAATAAACATATTTATTTATTTATTCGGGGAACCAACAGCTAATAATAATATTATAGCTATATGGGTAAGTAACAGAGAGCCAATTAAAGGTTCCCACCAGTAGCGTCATTATACCAAAAAACAATTGGTTAATAGATTGGTTTGGATAACATATGATTAAGAGTACCTATAGTGAACACGACTCCGGCGCTGACATCGTGCGCTATGAACTGCCCGAACTGCATGAACATCAGGTTGTGCGTATTGCTGGGGTGGTGGCCATCTAGAAGTAAACTCTGGCTGACCAGCCGAGCGCTGGGAAGCGGCAGACCGGTGGTAGACGCTCGTAGTGCCCATATTCCTGTGGAAGATTTATTGAGTCATTGCCACGCTAGTACAAAGTAGATACCTGGTAACATTATGCTACGTGGTGGCTAAGACAAATATTACGAAAGAGAGTTTGTTGGGTGCCCGAGAGCTAATCCGAGAGCTTTTATGGCTTGAGTTCGTAACCTGACCGTGCAAATTATTTACATTTTTTTTATTAAGCTTGCGAAGATAATTGACAGGATGACAATAAAACAGTCCATTGCATAACTCCCTGAAGGTACCTGTAATCCGGTGGCTGTAGTATCTCGTACTCTGTGTAAACAGCGCCTCTGGTGGATAACTTTGAGTTATGCTGCACTTCCCTCAATGCTGTAGGGTAGCGGGTGGAGACGATCATGGCGGACCGTGGGCAACATGGAACTTTAGGTACTACCATCGCTGTAATCCAGTGGCAGCAGTCTCTCATACTCTGTGTGAACTCCGCCTCTGGTGGGGAACTCCGGGTTGTTGCACTCTCGTCCTCAATGCGGTAGCGCGTGGAGATAGACACGACGGACCGCGTGAACATAGACCTTGAGATATTATTACCGTCGCTGTAATCCGGTGGCAGCAGTCTCTCGTACTCTATGTGAACTGCGCCTCTGGTGGGGAACTCCGGGTTGTTGCATTCGCCCTCGATGCGGTAGCGAGTGGAGATAGACACAACGGAGCGCGTGAACAAAGACCTTGATAGATAATACTACCGTCGCTGTAATCCGGTGGCAGCAGTATCTCGTACTCTGTGTGAACTGCGACTCTGGTGGGGAAATCCGGGTTGTTGCACTCACCCTCGATGCGGTAGCGAGTGGAGATGGACTCGACGGACCACGAGAACCATCACAATAGACCTCGCCAACGGACCTTTTCGAAGAAGTTTCATTTGGCTAATTTTCATTTCCCAACTATGGGGTCTATGGGGTTGGGAAATGAAATGGAACGTTGCGAAATAATTATTTGGTAAAAGTTGTTCGGCCAAATGAAACTTCTGCGAAAAGTTGGTTGGCAAGTGAAATTCGGCAATGCAATTTTCAGCGAAAAGGCAGGATACCCCTTGGGTTATTATTACCGTCGCTGTAATCCGGTGGCAGCAGTCTCTCGTACTCTGTGTGAACTGCGCCTCTGGTGGGGAACTCCGGGTTGTTGCATTCGCCCTCGATGCTGCGGTAGCGGCTAGGTGGGGACGGACAAGACGGGGGCGGCGGGCAAAATGGACCTGAAAGCAATAGTGAAATACGGTAAACAAGAATAGCTGTATTTCTTGACAAAAACAGCATTTGACACAAGACAAAATATTATAAACAATTTAGTTTTCACTGAAATTAATGGATATTTTTTACTAAAACTAAATGAAAATGGTGCTTTTATGTGTTTAAATTGACAATTTATTTATTATTTATTTATTCAAATTATTCGTTACACAGCATTACAGTAAAAACCAAGGCACTGCGAACTACAAAACAAAACATATAAAATAACTTAAGACTAGTTTGATCTAGGCGATGTAACTTCGTGGCTCGGCAGAGTGCCCCGGAACCGCCGAAACACAACACCCTTCGGCCAGAAGTCTGCACTCGCGATGGCATCCTGCAGCGGCCGCGGCACGCGCACCACAAACGAGCTGAAGTGCAAGTAGTGCCGGGACTGTAGCTGGTGCACCCTCAACGAGAAGCCAGTCTTCCGGCGAACGTACTCCACCATATCGTCGGCCACGGCGGAGTGATGCAAGCGCGACACGTAGAGTGCCCTACTCGGTATTGCAATCCAAATTGAGACCAGAATTACCCGGTTCCGCAGTGCCGCACAGTCTTGCGGGGCGCCCTGCGCTTCTTGCTCTTCCTTTCCACTTTTGTGAATCCCTCCTTATCCACATCGGTGCGGGAGGACTTTTTCGGGAACCCGTAGCCGGTTAGCTGCGAATGGCTGACCGGCGACGTCAGCATAATTACGCCGACGAAAATTCGAAACAGGAGGCGGCGGCACGCGCGGGGGGCGCGCGGGCGGCACAACGGCAACAATGACACCGTGGCGGTTTTTTAAAAGTACTTGATTGCGAAGCAATGGAGGTAAATGGGTATGTTTACATTAAGACTATTTTACTTTTCTATTTACCCCGGCATAAGCTAAATACTAGAACTGTTAGGTCGTAGTTGACCTAACACGCACTTCGTCGCTTCATTCGTTGTCGCACCTATCTGTGCTCTCTCAAATAATAGTCTCCCGTGATAATTTTAAAAAAACTTAACTTTTGAACTACAACATAATTATCCATATTTTTTTAAATGTAGTACTCGTAGATAATTACACGTATGAATGACATACACATCATGATGATTTATTAAACGAAACGTTTTTTTACCGTGCGTTATTTTGTTAATTGCCCTGAATAACAAGTGAATAATTTCCCATATTTTTTTTTGTAATAGTGTTTATTCAAGCAAATAATTTGTCTTTTGAACTATTTTAAGAACAAAATTTTATGCAATGTCTAATTTGGGAATCGTTAGTTTGCCTAACGTTGTTTGTGAAATGAATATTTATGAAATGTTATTTACCAAATGATTGGCTTCCGTAGTATTTACGTACTTACCTCCAACCGCGTAAATTTAGATAAATATGTACAAAATGATAAAATCATCAAAATAAATCATCTTGTGTGTAAATTTTACTATGTACATAAGATAGGTAGGGATCTTCGTATTTGTACTTCTTTTAAATGACATAGTAAATATTGCGTTTTAGCACTGTCTATTTAAACAAACTGTCACTCGTAGTTCATGAGTGGGAAATAACTTCACTCTATACTTATAAAAGTGTACATCCAGTAATTACGTCACACGTTAAGGTGGTTGGAAGGGTTCAAAGAAGTGTGACAGATCAACAAGGGGTGGAGGGACGGTAAATTTGTATGACACTTACGTATTAAAATTAATATCTTTAAAGGAATTTCCTTACTGTTTTCTGACTTTCAAACCCTTTGGAAATTGTTTTTTACTGCGTGTCGTTTTAATTTTAAATATATTTTTTATTTTTAGATTGAAATAAAATTATGTGACGTCACACCAGGGGGAGGAGGTATACAATACGTGACCAACTGTGACAAAGGGTAGGGAGGGATGCAATAATAATGAAATTGGTGTGTCGTAATTTGATGATGAACCAAAATAGCAAGGAAATTGATCAAACTATACAATTTTTGGAATGATCGCCGCCATCATCCGCAAAAAAGCAGCTTCGCTGCTCTGCAGGGTGAGGAACAGCACCAACAGCATCCTAGCCATGTTTGCGGGCAGGTTCGATGGGGCCTATTTGAACCACTGTAGTGGGCTTCATTTGATTGTTTGAATAGATATTTATAATGAATAGACATACAATAAATTAATAGTCAATTACTAACCATGATATGTGTAAATGTTAACGTATAATTTTATTTTAATGTATTTTTATTTTATTTATTTATGTCAATTGTATTGTATTGTTCTATGAAGCCTTAGTGTTTTGAAATAAATGTATTTTGATTTGATTTTGATTAAGTTTGCCGTGGGACTTCTGTTCGTAACGCAGGGTTTAGACGTCTTGGGAATCATTTTTTATTTTTTGAGAATTTAAGTAGTTCATTGTGTAATATTGATAGCTTAATTGTGCGGTGATCTAATAAAAAGTGTACAGCTGATGAAGAATTAATCTCAAAACGCGTGTAAACTCTCTGTAGTTAAATGGATAGTTGTCCTGGCATGGCCGCCACGTGTTGTTTTTAAGGAGCAGTTATCACCATTATAAAGAGCAAGGCTGAAACGGAACAACGTTGCCTATATTTATTTAATAAATAAAATGTGATTAACGTCTTCAACTTGTCATTGGCAGAATTTCCATTGCTCATGTGCAAAGGGAGAAAGTCATTTAATAAAAAATATAAAAAATTGCCTTGAACAGTCGCGCGAGGAAAATTCGATGCTGGGTAAAGGCTTACCGTCAGTGTTTCCAGTGAGTCCCAATGCCAGGTCATCTTCAGAGAACGCCTGGCGCGCCTTCAACTCCTGCGCAGCAAACAGATTCAGCAGTGCACCCAGACCCAGCTTCTCTGCTCGCTCGTCGTATGTCATCACGGACTGAAAAAAAGGTAATTTTGGGACCCTATTGAAACCGCTAACGTGGTGACTGACGTAGTGTGTGAATAATAACCCAAAATCTCTAGCGAGGAGTAAGTACTTAAATACTATGCGCATTATTCGTACTGATATACTCGTAGTCAATTTGGTAATACCACTATTAAAAAAACCGGCCAAGAGCATGTCGGGCCATGCTCAGTGTAGGGTTCCGTAAACTGAGACCATTAATTCAAAAGGTCGTTTCTTACAGGAAATTTTTACTTACGTCCTTTCACTATGGGTTTTTGAATGATAACTCGAAAACGGCTCAACCGATTTATTTCAATATAGTTTTCATTGAAGGTACTCATTAAGTCTCAGTTTCATGATTTTTTTCAAAATTTTAGGACCCACGATTCAAAAGTTAGATGGGGGGGACGCCCTGTTTTAAATTTTCGGAGCTATTATTTCCGAAAGTATTAGTTTTATCCAAAAACTGTTTTAGAAGACCCTAATTCTTTTTAAAAGATCTAGCCAACGATACCCCACACAACTTGGATAGAACGAAAAAAAATTTCGCCCCCCACTTCACGTGTACGGGAGGTACCCTAACAAAATATATTTTTCGCGTTTTTATTTTACCGTTTTGTCGGCTTGGTTAATGCACATATTCAAACCAAATTTCAGCTTTCTAGTGCTAACGGTCACTGAGCTAGACCGCGGACGGACGGACGGACGGTCGGACGGACATGGCGAAACTATAAGGGTTCCGTTTTTGCCATTTTGGCTACGGAACCCTAAAAAGGGGTATTTAACATGGACGAGTAGGTACCTTTATTTGTTGAGGTCCCGATATTTTGGCACTAATTGCAACCGTCTTAGTGATTTCTACATAGTGATCTTTCTTTCGAATTCACACACACACAACTATAATATAATACCTCAATAGTTAAACCATGGTGTAGACATACAATATAGTCATACGATTACGTTACGAAACAATGAATAGAGATTGATCCAGAAAGTAAATAGTTACTTTACGACACATTCTTCTCAGGTTTGCAACTTAGGGTGGGTTGCACCACGCGGAATTAACAGACTCATCAACGTTAAATATGGCGACGGAGCTGTCATCCCATAGAAAACTGTCAAATTTTTCATACAAGATTTTTTTACGATTACGTTTACGTTCACAGACAGTTTGGTGCAACCGGCCCTTAATCTAACAAACAGATTGTATCATGTAAGTATATAAGGAGCAGTTAGGTAGTTATATTTCCTTTTGATATTGGTCAGGACGGTTCAAAATGGTTCCAAGGTACTGGTAGCCGAACACTGTCACATGCTTTAAATATAAACCCACCAAATGATGCGCAAAACTTGGTGCGCTACTATTGACCAGGACATGCCGTTCCTCTCTCAATAGTTTTGACGCCTTGCCCAGCCACTCGGCTAGCTTTTGTCGTGATGCTGTGTGCGCTGTCTTCACATCTTCAGCCGGCACGGGGGCTGAAGCGCGAGCCTTCAGATCGACTTCAGCTGAAAGAAAAATAAACTTTTTGTAAAATTCACCATTAAAAGGTTTTCTACTAAAAGTACTTACTTTTGAGAGTTAAGAAGTCACGCGCACTAATTCACAATGGGCTTGACTGATGCTTAAGCTGACCAGACCATACCTAATGTACTTACTAATTTATAACTTTTTATCCGTTTACAACTCAAGCTGCTCTGCGAATTGCTAGGTCTTAAGCCTTAGATCATTTCAAATTCTAACACTTGATTTCCAACAGTGTAGTGACTAGTGTAGATACACTTGACTGCATACTTTCATAAAATAGTATGGTCCAAGCAGGTGTCTGTGGCCTACTAGATGGCACTGGGGGTTTCCAGCGCCAGGTCTCAGACGCGCTGGATACTAAATCTTGGGGATGCAGCGCCCGTGGCGACGGCAGACGCCATGGTCGAGCCCTATATGTAGTTAACTAGCACTGGATCTATCTAACAAAATGTATACCTGCATGCAAACTTCCCGTAAAGCAGCACACTCCAAGCAGGTCCCTCTGACCCGCCAGATGGCACTGCGGGTTCTCAGCGCCAGGTCTCAGATGAGCTGGACACTGGATCTTAGGCACGCAGCGCCCATGACGAGGGCAGACGTCGCAGGGGCGCTCGTGGGTGTGATCGTGCCCTAAGTATTTTTTTTTCTATGAATATTGTCCTATTGTACATAAACTTACAAAAAGTCCCCTAATTATTAGTAACCTTGTATTTACCTGTTTCAAAGCGCAGTTCGAAAAAAACTTTCCTCAAAAATGCTATAGGGCAGATGCCCCGGTTTTGGCCACTTTAAGGAGAGTTCGTGTATTCAGACGTCAGTCATTTTGTGTCAATAAGGAATAATGACATTATTTATGTACTGAGTCGTTGAAAATATATTACTATATTTATTTGAGTCTTCGCTGTTAAGAATCTGACATTAGAACTTATTTTTTTCTTTAATGAGATGTCAAAAAAGGGCCCAGGAGCCAGTTTTGGCCACTATTTTCCATGGCTCCTGATATCTGAATGACAATTGATACTTGACAGATGACAGTGTCATCTGTACTGGCATAATTTACTCATCTATGAACTATAAACCTTAGACTTGTAAATAGGTCTATACCTGAATAAAGTTGAAAATGGCCAAAACCGGCACAGTGGCCACAACCGGGGCATCTGCCCTAAATTGCATTTACAACTTTACTTTCTTAAAGTGTCACAGACGTTCTTGGATCCATATATCGTCGGGTGAAAACCCAAACTCGCCAACTACTACCATAAGTTCATAGACATAATGAGCCGTACTAGTAACAAAACAGGGTTGATTGTCTTTTATAATTAACACTAACCAGTGAGTTTTGGTTGTCACCCGACGATATGTATTCAGGATTATATAAGTAAATAATATCAGGAATTCTATATTATTTATTTGGACAAACCTGTCAACACTAAAAATAAAGTCTGATTATATTGTCTGGTATTGTATAAGCGTTGGTAGCCTGACGGTAATGACGTCTGACTTTCAATCCGAAGGTCCCGGGTTCAAACCCCGGCTCGTACCAATGAGTTTTTCGGAACTTATGTACGAAATATAATTTGATATTTACCAATCGCTATACGGTGAAGGAAAACATCGTGAGGAAACCTGCATACATCCGCGGAGAAATTCAAAGGTGTATGTGAAGTTCCCAACCCGCTTTGGGCCAGCGTGGGAACTATAGCCTGATCCCTCTCGTGCATGAGAGGAGGCCTGTGCCCAGCAGTGGGACGTATAGAGGCTAACATATTATTATATTATTATTATATTGTCTGATATATCGTACCTACCTACTTGTACTGTCAAGGACTTTAATGGTCGAGCCATTTACGGTTCCAGCTATCTTCTTTTGTTACTAGTTTACTTACTTACTCTATGAAATCTCCAATGTCCAATGTAATGTGAACCCTGAATGGTTCAATAATTAAAGTCCCTGACCGTACCTACATGCAATATTAATGTATTTGCATAACCTTACCTTTCTTGCCATGTGGGTCCAAGAGGCCAGATTTCCCACTATTTTGACTCACTGTCTCATTTGGACATACCACCACAATATAAAAATACACGAACAGAACAAACTTCAACAACTCCATGCTGGCCACTAACAAATTAAAACAAAATATTCGAAATTCAATTATTTAAACTATCATTATGCGAGCGTGCGCACCGTACCGGGCCGTGGTGAAAATGAAAGAATAAATCGTAACAACGGGTGAATTTAGGAATAAAAAAACAATTGAGGGTAGTTTTAGATTACTGTCATACGGTACCAACTGGCTTGAAGATACCCAAACATTTATTCTCTAATTATTAAGGTATCTTTTCGCATTTTGAATATAAATATCGGACAGTCTTCGTCTTGTCCGGCGGACGTATAGTGAGTGGGCCCCATAAAGATGATTACAGATTGATTAAGTAGGTAGGTATCGAGTATTGCTGTAGCAGACAATGTTGACAAACTTTAAGCCATTTAAGATGATGGAAACTAGAGAAATTAATAATATTTTTATAAATTCGGGGAGTAAAAGACAATGTGAAAACTCCAAAACTTAATTGTATTATTATTTTATTTTCCTTGCATTATATTTTACTACAAGACGATGAGAAGAATTAGAAAACTTTTTTAAAATACACTAGGTACGAATTTAAAGTATGAATTCTACAAAAGGTACACACACGCCATTCCACTAATAAAAACAGTATAAAATATAGGTGTATTTAATATGAACACTTTTTTTCTGGACATAGTAATTTTAACAATCTACATAACATTTATCTACATTATAATTTATCTACATAAAATTATTTTATACTAACACAAATAAAATCAATCAGGTACATTAACTTCAAAGGTTACATAAACTTAAATAGTTATTTTATAAATTTGCTATTATTTATTTATTTATCGTATGGCTACATGTCACTGGACATATGTAGATAGGCATTTCTTCGCTGGGGTAAGTAGTAGTGAGAAAGCAGATTATGAAGAAAATCCAGTGAGTGCTGCGAGGTCCAGGTGGGACAGTGCTATCAATATAGTTGTTTATGTCTGACAATTACGAAAGTTAGTAAGTCTGATTCTTAAATACTTCTTTTGAGTTCGGCCGCCTTTCGAGTGGCGGGTCAGGCAAAATTGCAGCCACTTCATTCAGACACTATTGTTTGGATTTACGTAGACTCAGTCCTCAGGAGACTTCCTTTGTTCAGGCTTGTGTTTAGGATCGTCGGCTGGTAGGAGAAACCCTAACAAACCGCCAGCTGAAAAGATATTTTAATTAGAGCATTTTTAATTTAATCCGACTACGTTAACCCGCGCTCACTTTACAATTGACAAACTTAAAAAGTGGAGAGCTACCCATAAACGTGAAAATATGAAATTTTGTCACATCCCTACATTATTATGTATTTCACTGCAATTCTAAGCAGTCTTTATGGTGGTATGGTATGTAATATAAATTATTGTGATCTGTTGACTTAATTATTTTTTAACGTTCAATATAATTCAATCAATTTTCTATCACATTTTCAATCAAGTCCTGTGAAATTAGGTACCCACCGATGGTTAACCCTCCGAACAGGTAAAACGAGAGTTCACAGTTGCTGATTAGCATCTGCTTAAGAATATTAATCCCGAAGAACGCATAGGTTCGGCCCACCATCAACGTCAAACAAACCGCCATGGCTCTGAAAAGAGATCAGAAATAAATTTAATTAATCTTAATACAATAAAAGAAAGGCAGATCACTGATGGGATGGTATTAGCCTTTTGTAAAGTAATACCCACGCTGATTTCTCGGAGTAGTAATGATGAGAGTTATTGAGTAAAACTCGGGCTTCATTGAGCCGTGGAAAATAAGACAGGATAAAAGCCAAGAAGATAACGATAGAAGTCTAACTACTACTAAAAAAAGTACTATACTATATTAATCTTTTAGATAGATACCTAGAAGGACTAAAAACTAGAGAATTATTGAAGAATTAAGACTGAGACTGAGACTTTAAACAAGTAAGAAAAATTAAACATAAAACTTCCGTGAGAATCAGACATATTAAATGAAACACGGGTTACTCACGTCTTACAAGCAATATTCGACTTAAAAGACGTGAGTAACCCGTGTTTCATTTAATAAGTAAGAAAAATGCTGCCAAAATTGATAAAGAAATCAAAACAGCAACTACACTAATGAATTTTATGCTATCATCTGTTTGATATATGTACATAATATACAAACTTGAGATAAGTCGGGAAGATGTTGACGCTAAAGGTAGTCAGGACTGCAAAGTTGAGGCAGTTAGCGATGAAAGCCATGAAAATGACCGCAGTGATGACCCAGGAGCTGCTGAAGTTAATGCATATGCCTGCTGTCCCGGTGATTATCTGTAAGTTGCAGATGTATTTCTAATTGATGACTGTGAACCAAATAAAAAGATAAACAATCTATATAAAGACCTTAATATTCTTGTGCACTAATAACACAAACACCGATGTATATTGTTATTAATACTGTACCTGGACTGCGATAAGCAGCCGCTTTCTCCCAAATACATTGATCAGACCACTCATGATGAAGTTCATCATCCCGAGGATACATCCGTTAATGAGTACGATCATCATGGCGAAGTGGTTCAAGGAACAATCTTTTACCTGCAACAGATATAACCTTAATACAAAGTGTAACCTTAATACATATAAAAAAATAATAAAAAAATCACACATACCACTTCAATTACGTCTAGGGTTTGATTATGAGTAGCCTGCTGCGCCGATCGCAACATTTGGCAGATAGATAGGTCAGTTTCACCCTTTTCAATGGATTTCATGAAGCCATCAGCTATGAATGGTAACCATATGATATAAGGGTGTATGCTGCAATTTTTAAAACATAGTTATTTAGAATTTTTGACATTTTATGCAGATCGTACAGAACCAACAAAACTTATCCATAGAATAAATCGTCGGAAATAAAATGAAGAGTTTTTAAATGATTAAAGAGATGATATAATTAATTGACCGATCGAATAACAAACAGAAGAGCATATTGGTTCCTAATAAGCCAAGAAAAAACAAGAAAATGTACGATTTGAGCGTGCCAATTATATTTAAATCAAAAGAGAACGCCTGGCTGAACAGCAGGGTAGGAAAGATAGCTAATGTTTAAAATGTATAAAGAACTTACCAGAAATAGATCAAAGCAAACATGATGGAGAGTAGGATTGTATTACGCACCAATGGTGGCTTTACTAGAGGCAATGTCTGCGCTTTTACTGATGCCCAAAGAGACTTGTACTGTGATTGAGAATTAGCATCCTCGTTTAAGGTGATCGATTTCACCTAAACAGAAACACAATTATTGTTAAAATTAAAGCTTGTACCTTCGTTTAAATATGGCATTTAATTAGGCCCTTTACTTATTGGACCGTATATACGCTAGTGAAAATTATAAATTCATACTTATTTCTTATAGTTACTGACCTGAAAATCTTCTGGATCTTTCCTAGTATTTACGGCATACATGGTCTTGATGACATTCAAAGCTTCTTTCTCTAAACCCTTGGTTAGCAGATACTTGGGGCTCTCATGGATATAGGTAATGACAGCTGCAGCAAGAGCGCACGGCATGCTGTAGATGATGCTGAGGAGCCTCCAGGAGTTGAGGTGGATGCTCAGGTACGGGACGTAATAGGAGAATGTAAGAGGGAGGACTGGGATTGTTAACACTGGAAAGAAAATGTTCTGTATACTAAAACTGTGTTCGTCATTATTCATTTTTTCCTAGTTTTAAGTGATAAGTTCTACTATACCTGCCATGACTCCAGAGGAGAGGAGATAGTTACTGCTGGCCATCAGAATTACCATGTTGCGTTTGCTGTGAGGCGTGGTCTCTCCCAGTAACGTGAAGGTAAGCGCGAATGTCCCTGAAACCCTGAAAATGCATGAGAGCCAATTGAACGATTATTTTAAAGATTATGAAAAGTAGGATAGTGTAAAACGCCTTTAAATAACGATTAATGATGCTTTATACCTAGGAGTTGTAAGTTGCAACCGAATGCTGTTGCATGTTTTCGAAAACTGCTTAACAATATTTGTTCTTTAGAATGTGTTTTTTTTGCAGAAGGTAAATTCTTAAGATAAATAATAACGAAGTTTACTACATTTTTTGTCTGTTTTGTAACGGTCCATACACAATGTATGGAAAGACTAATAATTATTGAATGGAAACTTGGCGGTTTTTTTTTCTGAAAACCCCCAAATACTTTGTGTTTTGGCGACATTGTAACACTTACGAGGTGCATGATAGGAACTTTAAAACACAGAAGACAGTCCAGTGAGGCGAGAACGAGGCAAGCGCCCCAGTGACGAAGCCAAGCACCAGTGAAAGCTGAAGAATTTTGCGGCGCCCGCGCATGTCTGCTAAGTAGCCCCAAATGTGTGACGTTGCCAAGATACCTATAAATGCAATATTAGGTATATTTTTGGTGCCACCTTGTTACCAGCAGGATTCCCTGGTGGGAAAACGGTACAAAACAGTCTTATGAATGAACCTGGGCCCATAGGTTCATGAGTTCTAGTGTTTTGTACCGTTTGTGTTTGTGTCTTTACAAATTCTCTCTCCTTCTATTATAACCCAGAAGTTACAATAAAATTATCGGCCTAAGTCAGGGACATCAGCCATAACCCGCAGGCATCGTAACTTTTAGCTCTCAATCACTAACAGAGACCAAGTAATTTCTCTACAAAGTTCATCAACTTGAAACATAATAAAACAGCTTTATACTCGTAAAAGCATGCGCCAAATCTGGGAATTAAAGAAATCGACCGGATCCCCGCGAGGATATAACTACTGGAAAGCATTTCAAAAGTGTTAAAAACTGATCTAGAGAAATAAGAACTTAGGACACAAGGAGGAAAACATTCCTAAGGTGTGTTTATGTGTGTGTTACCTATAATAGGCACTGCAGCCATGAGCCCCTGATGCATAGTGGTGGTTTCCAGTTCACAAGCACTGGCCGGTACCAAGTAGCTGACGGACAGACTCTCGAAGGCCATGGCTGTTAGCATGAGGCAACATACCGCTCCCATGAGCAAATTATATTTGCCGAAGCCTGAAAACCGAAATTATTAAATAAAATGCTTAGTGCCGTCATGTAGTATTATTGTTAATCCAAGACATAATTCATATCTCATTAACTAGCATCAATCTTTTCGATAAAAGAGGTAAAACCTTTTCGACAAAAGGTATATGAGCTCAGTGATCCACTTCTTGGTTTGATTGATTGATTTTTTTATTGAAGTTGTTTAAAAATACAAAAACCGAGAATTACTTGCCTTTATTTTGATACTTACCTAATTTAGGTAAACATATTCGTTAAATAGATAAACTATATTTAATTAAAAAATCTGTAGATATAATTTAATTAATTTTTTAATAGATTAACCAGACGTGGTTAAGAGAAAAGGGATCCATCCTCAAAAATTTCATTTGAAATAAATGACTCACGTTTTTGAAATATAAAGTAAAAAAAAAATGACAAATTTTTGGGATGCTTCCGAAATGAAACGGAATTTTATACTTTTATACGTACTTATATTTAAATCACGGCTATAGAAATACAAAATATGTTGTAAACTCAACTTTACGTGGAGTTAGCTTACATGTATTACCTGTCATTTCCAGGGCATCCTCAAACGGAACTTTATGTAATTTTTCACCCATTTTGATTTGTTAAATGATAATAAAATAATCTACAACATGTCAGCGTCCAGCAGCAGTTCAAACTGGAGTAACATATGTCCGCAAAGATGTCTTGCTGTTCATTCTGATATTTTATCACGTGTACATACTACGTTATGTTATCAATTGTATGCGAAACGTATTTGTCTTGATACTCTTGACTTTCGAAAAACGTGTACGTGGTCATAAGTTCGGTCACAAGAGTTTAGACTGATATAAAATAATACGGAGCATTTATTGAAAAAATGTAGACATGATTATTGCTGATGCGTATGCAAATGTTGTTTTTAATGTGAATGTTCCGCTTATGCGGTTACGGATGCAAACATCTGCTGGTGGTTGTAAGCGACCATGGACATGGACCCAGAAGATTAGTAGGTATTTCTTTAGTACCCTGGTAAACAGGTTTCACGTTTTTAGGGTTCCGTAATCTTCCTTATGAATTCCTTCTTGGTGATTTTTATTTACTTTAAACCTGTCTTGTGTTGTGGGCTGTCGATAGATCTCTAAGAAAAAATTGGGGTCTTAAGAGACTTATTCTAAGAAAAAATTGAGGTCTTAAGAGACTTATTTAGTAGTTTTTGATAAAGTCAAGACTTTCAGTAGTAATCGCTCCGAAAGACCAAAAAAAATTGAGCTCTTTAAGAGACACTTATTGCAAAAAGTAATTATTTATTAGTTAAAGCTAGAAAGTGCCTCAAAATTAATTTTCTTAGTTTGGCCTTATTAGTACCCTAATTTTGCGAGTTTTTTTTTACGTTAAATCGTATTTGTTTGGCCACTGTAAGGACCAGTTACGAAGTTGGGTGTGACTGTGTCCGTCCCTCGGCCTAAAGTCCCTGGGAGCTTAGCCAAGTTGGTTGACAAACGTTTGTACAAAAAAACGAAACGAAACGATATCGATCTCTCCACCACTCTTCCATATTAGTGCGATAGAGAGATGGATTTCGATTCGTTTTCTAGAAACGAATGTCATCTAGGCTAAGCCCCCTGATTTTCCGCGGGGCTGCTAGTTTTAGCGTGTGTGTATTTTGACGGACTGGTAACTACTTCGTATTATGACGCACTATTGAACCCTATATTGAGCAGGGCCCGACATGCTCTTGGCTGGTTTCTGTTTGCTCAGAGTCATCAACTACCGACGGAAATCGCACGTTATTTAGACATAACAATAAAACGTGCAAACACTCTTTAGTGTATAACATATATGTTTTATTATAGTAAATAACATAATGTACTACGGATATGAACTTCCCCGTATGTTTTCAGTCGCATTAACAGGGACAGAAGTACAAATAATTTGCTTCAGATAACATTAACAAGAACCTACATATTTGCTAAATATATCACAACTCACCATGATTCAACCGATCTAGCCATGATCCATAAAGCATTCGGAATAAGATCCATTTTACAACAGTTATCGCTAACTGCCGACGATGTTACATCAAATATACAAAATTAGATAAAATAATTAAACAGCTGAAGAAACAAGGAACGATATTTGTAGTAATTTGAACCACTTAGTCTGAAAGAAACTTCTAAGCTTAGCGGATGTGTGAACATGAATAGATACAATAAAAACACTTTTTTTAATACATTTGCTCAAAAAGTGGCGTTAATCAATACTGATTAAGCGTGTGGAAAGTTCAATATCGAGTAGTAGTGTTTTTACTTTTACAGCGTTTAAATTGCTGATGTGATTGCACAAAATTTAATTGAGATTAGCCCCGGTTTCCTCAAGATGCTTTCCTTCACTAAAAAGATATTGCATCAATAGTCATATGTGCAACAAGAGAGGAAAGTTGGTTTTTCTTGCAAGTGTTGATTTTGAGTCCCAAGTAAGCGAAAGATTCTAAGTTAGAAACTTGAGCGTAGCGAGGGACTCAAAACAGGAGGTGTAATATAACTTCTCGTGTGACACATACAACTTAATTTTCACCTCAGTAGTGAGAACATATTAAAGGTTAAAAAAATTCAACATCAAGTAAAGTTAACCACATTTATTTTCACCTCAGCAGCTCGAACAAACCTTCTTCCCTGTAAAAAAAACTTTTGGCTCCAGGGAGTGATGAAAGTCTTACTTTCGTCACTGTTTTTTCGCAGGGAAGTAGGCTTGTTCGAGCTGCTGAGGTGAAAACGGTATTTCCTAAACTGCCATTCATAATTCAATTCAATTCAATTCAATTTTTAAAATATGGCATTCTGTCCACAATATTGGGACAATTTTGCCAATGTCGAAGTCGCTCCAAGAGCTGGACGTTGTACGGTGAGGTTAGGCTTTTTATAAGGAGATAGCTACTCCCTACAAACAGCACGTGGACTAACGGATATCTAACTCAAACAGGGGTTACACATGTTTCGAGACTAATTCTTCATTAGTTGCTCACTAGTTCGTTAAATCACTGCAGAATAAGCTATATATTACACATTGAATCACGAAAATGAACATAAAATAAGAAGTTTTTCCCGAAACCAAACCACCTTGCTCGACAAGATGGCCGCAAGTCCCATCTTCATAATTCAATTCAATTCAAATCTACCAAGAAATGTCACTGTCACAATGACATCTGTCAACGTCAGTATGACGGATCAGATATCACCAACCTTTTTGTGATAATATAAAATATAATTAGGTGGACTTGCGGCCATCTTGGCGAGCAAGGTGGTTAGGTTTCGTGATTAACTTCTTATTTTTTGTTCATTTTCGTGATTCAGTGTGTAATATATAGCTTATTCTGCAGTGATTTAACGAACTTGTGGGCAACTAATGAAGAATTGATCTCGAAACGGGTGTAACCCCTGTTTGAGTTAGATATCCGTTAGTCCACGTGCTGTTTGTAGGGAGTAGCTATCTCCTTATAAAAAGCATAACCTCACCGTACAACGTCCAGCTCTTGGAGCAAAATTTTAACTAATTAACCGTACACTTGTCGTCTCTACTGTGACATTGGCAAAATTGTCCCAATATTGTGGACAGAATGCCATTTATTTTAAAAATTGAATTGAAAATATAATTATCTAACTGAAGGTAAAGAACGTACTTAATAAAATAATTTTTTGTATGGAATATGGAAGTTACGTCAAAATATAGACTCCATTTTTATACCTTTAATGAAACGCAGCCAACGACATAAATGCAGGGCTTTCGTTAAATTTGTCGCCTATATTTCAATCAATTAATCAATCAATTAATCAATCAATCCATTTATTGTCAAATTATAGGTTTACATAGTGGTCACAGGGTGGGTATATTGAAGAATCACTATAATTTTGCCTTTCAGGCGTACAATATTAATTTACTTAACATCTAGTATTAACTATTATATTTATTTTCGACTCTTACAAGTTTTTTTTTATGTAAGTATGTAGTAAATATATATTCACAATACATACAAAATTACTTTCAAAGGTGTCTTTAAGCACAAACTTAACGAAAACTTAACAGGAAACAAAAACTCAATAAAAGGAAATCACCACGACGAGATAGGAAAACATTCAAGCGCTCAAAACAGACGTCAGATGCGGAATGAACTTGTCGTTTTTGAATTTACGTTTTAAGGTATAAAAATATACGCACATCTTAAGACGATAATGTTATTGTATTAAAACGGAATACCAAATGTTGTTTAGACCTGAAGTAATACCAATTCAATACGATTTTTTCTACCTCAAAATAGTTCTAATTCAATATTAATTAATGGGACTGCTTTTTTTATAAGACTGATTATTTAAAATAAGCATTTAAATATTGTATTTTAAATTAGTAGTAAATTATTCACTTATGTGCATGCTTCCTCCGATAATATACTTACTATTAATAAAACGTTTCATTTTACTGGCAACACAGTGGTAGATTTGATGGAATTTAATAGGGTACTTTCCAGTAGATAAACTTAATTGTTTCGCTGCATTCATAAAATCTAATTTTTAAAAATACACGGGAAAATCCAGGTGTAGCATGTGTTTGCGTTTTAAATGATTTTATAATGGTTAAAACTTTTATAAAGGAGATGTATTCATCATATAGAATTATGACGTCACAATATTAGTCTCCCGTATAAACTTCATATAACAAATCGTTTTGACGTTTCCTAAAGAGTAGCTGATTTGACTTCATAGGAAAATAGCCTATTATGAATTGCAGTTTATGTTTCGATAAACTGTGTGCTCTGAACCGGGTTTGAATTGAACACGAGACTTCCGGATCGAAAGCGGGCATCTTACCACCAGGCTACCAGCATCGTTTTTGTAGGTACATATACTAGTAAACTTGCGATGATATCATAGGGTAAACTTAAGCAAAAAAAAGTGTTATAATGTGTAAAACTTTATTTCTTTTGTTAATGTTTTCTCATAGAAAGTCATCGGTCAGAGTTTTTATCTGAAGGTAAAAGAAGGGTTACTGCTACACCACCTGTAGGTAAAAAAAAAGTAACAATTATAGGATGGTAATGACGAATTTACGGCGAGCATTCTATAGAATCCTTGAGCGTAACTCTCTATACGGGATTCAAGCGTAAACGTCTGAGGTAAAATAATTTTACTACAACTTTGAACCACGTAACGTACACTGCATTTGACACCACTTATGAAGATCATACAATACTACTCGTACCATATCATATAATCATGTGATAAGATGATTCCCCAAATTATGACCCGGGGACACCAGAAAAGCGCTACTTCGATCTCTTCCTAGCAGGAAAAAAGCTCTTATCCGAATAGGTTATGTAATAAAGGAACATGTCGTAAGTAATGGTGAAAATGTTAACATAAATATTCCTATACTTACTGAAAACGACAGCAGCGCTACAGTAGAAAGTCATCTCGCAATTAGTAGTCATAGCGATCCCGATGATATTGATCCCACATAAAGAACCCAACCGGGCTATCATCATAGCTAAACTTGTTACCAACGCCCTGAAAAGATTGGTTCAGTTTGGTATGGTTATTTCAGATAAAAGTATTAGAACTTTTCTTTCAGATTCTTTCTTTTTGTTCTTTGCTTTGTTAAAATCGGGATTAGTTTCCATTAAAGGTCACATTAAGTACAGATACGAGAGCTTGAATACATATTTACGTCACTCTAGGCGCTAAGTGAGATTTACCGCCCTAGGGCGCAGCGGCAAATCTC